>CM077091.1:49757520-50357520 GCA_039513925.1 Platanthera zijinensis
TGGCTCCGGAGACTCGCTAGCTACCCTCTCCCCTCCGCCCTTCGGGACTCTGGGGTTGAGCTCGTAAAACCGGAATCGCCGGCTCGCGTTCCCTCTTCTAAGCTCATCGAGAGTTCGAGGGATGGTGCTGGAATTATCCCATTGCAAAGGCTTTAAACCTTATTCCACCATGAATACAGCCTCCGTGTCACGGTAAAAATCTGAAGATGCCCCCACCTCGCCTCTCCTTCGAGGCGCCAAGCTCTTTAGGCGAGTGTTCCTTTATTGATTCTCATCTGTAGTTCCCCGGGTATACTTCCCCTTTATATTATTGATCAATTCTTGCAGCCTTCTTCAGCCAGTGGGAGGCTAGCGAATCTTGGAGCGAGCTTGACACTTGCCCCTTCCCTCCCCGAAGACCTTAGAGTCCTTCCTAGATGTTGAGCTTGAGGGTCCTGATCTGACGAAGCGAGGAATTAAAGTCCTTAAAAAGATGGCGCACAAGCTCCACCGGTTGCGGGAGGACAACGACGTGCTACAGTGAGAGTACGTGTGGCTAGTAGGTGAGGTGAGGGAGGACCGGCGGGCGAGGCAATGTCCCTTACACCGCTGCTGGAGGAGCTGGATGAGAACCTCTTGGCTGCCCGGGGGTGCTTGAGGCGGATCTGCTAGCTCCGCAATTCGCGCCAACCAGCAGGGGATGATACGCGAGGCCGGGGTAGGTGGAGAATGGCCCCCTGCTGGGCCTACCAGAACTCGCCTCCTTTCCCCCTCAGCTCGCGCATGTGCCGAAATTGTTGTTTTATTCGCGTTTGATTTCTCTGAGCGATATCCATCTTGGGCCTGTAATAACTTAGAAATATTTTCAGATTTTATTGCTTGTTATTTGAATATAATTTTCTTGCTTGGCACATTATGGGACAAGTCTCGGAAGTCGGCGAGCTGGGTTAGGCGAGCTGGACCGATCAGGTATCTCGACCCTTGATCCCTTTTCCTAGAAATAGGCCCTCTCACTTACACTAACTTATCGCTTTTATTACTTCTATACTTTCCTCCCCTGCTCGCCTTATCCCTACCTATACTCGCTCCCTACAGCTTCCGCGAGCATGGGAAAGACCAACCCTGACTCTGATGGTCGCTCCAAGTGCGCTCAGCACTCACCGACTATTGTTTTTTTGAGGGGAACACGACGGAGGAGGAGTTTCCCGTGTTCACTGCCGAGTTAAAGCCCCATGGCTTCGAGGTGCTCCGGCCTAGGGAGGGCGAGGCCAACAACACTTTCTACTCCAAGGAGCTCGCCTTCCCCATCTCATATTTCAAGTTGGGGTTGCGCCTTCTGCTCTGATGGTAGATCCGCCAGATCCTCAAATATTTCGGCATTGTGCCCTCGCAGCTGAACCCGAACTCCATTGCCATGATAGTGGCGTTCGCGAGTTTCCTCCGTCGGGTGTGAATCGAGTTCAACCTGATAATGTTCAGGAAACTCTTCACCTACAAGGTGAATCCCGATGGCATTGCCTTCTTCGGGGGTTCCTTTATAAAGGTTCGCAAGATCGTGAACAAACACCACAACTGGATGACCAAGATCATCTTCCTCAAGGGCGATCTCAGCAACGTCCCCTACTTACTGCAGCAATAAGGAGAGGAGGTATACCGACCCCCCACCGTCACCGGCAACGACGCTTAGCTCCACAAATTTTTCCTCCACAAGGACTTCGAGGTCGCTTTCCTCCGAAGGGGACTCGACTCGCTCCTCCCCGTCCTTCCCAGTGAAGGTATATCTTTCAACTCTCCTCCTTGCCAGATCTCTTCCAAATCCATCAGAATTTTTACTAAGTTATTTCTGCAAGGGAGTGGCTGATTCCTGAGAACCCGCCTTTTACGGATCTGGGACTACTCGCTGACCCACTCGCCCGCGATAAGGCGGCTACAGCCGCCTACCGATACGAGTCGTCATCGTCTAAGCCCTCTAGCAAGAAGCGGGCTGATCCTGCGGGGTCCAGATCGCCTCGCCGCCATCCAACACATAAGAAGCTAAAGGCGGTGGTGGTTTCTCGGGCAAAGCAACAACAATAGCCCAAGTACATGAGCTCGCCCGAGACCACCCCGGACAGATCGCTGGGGAGCCCGCTGAAGGAGACAACGGGCAAAGAGCGTCTGCGGACATGTTAGCACTGGTTACCCCTTCCTCCTTTCACTTGGGATTTTTAGCTTCAGATTTACTTATATGTTCTTGCCTCAGGATGCCGAGCTGCTAGGGAGCTGCGGACTCGCGCTGTTGGGCTGGAGGAGGAGAATAATTAGCTCCGTGCTCGCTCCACCGAGCAGGAGTCTCGCACCGCCGATTTAGAGGCTCATGTCGCCAAGCTGGAGGCTTGCACCACTGAGCTGGAAGGGAAGAACACGAAGCTGAGCGAGGAGAATAAGGGGCTTCATGGCGAAAATGCCCGTCAGGCGGATGCCTTCCTCCCCCAGGTGGTGGCGAGCCCCCCTTCCCATACAAGAGCCCGAGGATATTTGGCGAGGCTGAGGTTTTAGAAAGACTGCGGGTCAACTCAATCGAATCTGCCGAATGCACCCTGCAATTTATGAAGGATATGCAGGTGCTGGTGGAGGGCTGCGAGGAGGTCACGGTCTGAGACCTCATGCTGAGTCTGTTCCTGCCCATGCTGCTGAGCGATAAGGAAGACAACCTCGACTTGTTCTTTGGAAAGGACTTCAAGGACAATCCTTCTGGCAGTGCGGGCGGAGATCGCCAATCTGGAGGAGGAGGCGAGAGCTGACCCCCACTTTTTTTGTAACTCTCTCCCCCCTTTTGTAACCTCGCCGAGGCGAGCTCTCTTTTTGTAATCATTTTATACTAAATGAAAGTGAATTTTCTATCTTCTTTGCTTTTGAACTTTCCTTCTGTGATGCACTCACCCGCGAGCCCTCCCCTTTGATAGATCTCGCTAGGGCGGAATTTGTAGCTAGAGCGCATGTCTAGTATTCGTACCCGCGAGCGGATTCGAAGAGCTCGCCCCTCCCCAGGTTGACCAGAAATGGACCATCTGCCGAGCTGGGTACATAACCACCCAGCTCACACGCGAGTAGTCCCTTCTCTTACTGATGCCGAGTCAAAACTATCAAAATATTTCACAAGTAAAACAAAAGAGGGGGCGGAGTGCCTTTTCGGAGCTTGCATTCCTCAATAGGAGGACCGATCAGGGCTCGTCTTCTCTCTGCCGAGCTGGGCCTACGAGTTCAAACTCGCCTTTAAGGACTTTCCCCTACCCCCTATACCCTATGGAGAGCGATCTTCCTAAACAACTCCAGGAGAGGGCAGGACTCCCTCGAGTGATATTTGTCCCTGCCGGCTAGGTGAGATCATGACAGCGGGATCTTCTCGGGGTCTAGGGCAGACTCCCTCGAGTGACATCCAGCCCTGCCAGCTAGGTGAGAGCCTAACAACGAGATCTGCTCGGGGTCTGGGGCAGACTCCCTCGAGTGATATCCAGCCTGCCAGCTATGTGAGAGCATGATAGCGGGATCTACTCGGGGTCTGGGGCAGACTCCCTCAAGCGGCATCAAGCCCTGCCAGCAAGGTGAGAGCTTGACATCGAGATCTTCTCGGGGTTTGGGGCAGACTCCCTCGAGTGACATCCAACCCTACCAGCTAGGTGAGAGCTTTACAGTGGGATCTGATTGGGATCTGGGTCAGACTCCCTCAAGTGAAATCCAGCCCTGCCAGCTAGGTGAGAGCCTGACAGCGGGATCTGCTCGGGGTCTTGGGTAGACTCCCTCGAGTGACATACATCCCTAAAAGCTAGGTGAGAGTTTGACAGCGGGATCTGCTCGGGGTCTGGGGAAGACTCCCTTGAGTGACATCCAGCCCTGCCAGCTAGGTGAGAGCCTGACAGCGGGATCTGCTCGGGGTCTGGGGCAGATTCCCTCGAGTGACCTCCAACCCTGCAAGCTAGGTCAGAGCCTAAAAGCGGGATCTGCTCAGGGTATGGGGAAGACTCCCTCGAGTGACATACAGCCTTGCCAACTAGGTGAGAGCCTGACAGCAGGATCTGCTCGGGGTCTGGGCCAGACTCCCTCGAGTGACATCCAGCCCTGCCAGCTAGGTGAGAGCCTGACAGCGGGATCTGCTCGGGGTATGAGGTAGCCTCCCTCGAGTGACACAAGCCCTGCCACTAGGTGAGAGACTAACAGCGGGATCTGCTCAGGGTCTATCCAACGAACATCAACCATTCTTATAGGTAGCTACGAGAATAATGACACTTCAAATTTTATTAAAAAAAGGAATGGTACTTATATATTCTAAGGTAAAAAATGTTTCAAGTCATCACCACTCTAGGTGAGACTTAGGGTCTCGCCCTCCACATTCTGGAGGCAATACCCTCCTGACCTCAATGTTTCTTTTACAATGTACGGACCCTCCCAATTGGGGTTGAGCTTTCCCATGGCAGTTGATCGTCCTACGGCATCTACCTTATTCAGGACCAAGTCCCTTTCTGTGAATTGCTTGACCCTTACGTGCTTTTCAAAATACTTTGCCATTCTTCTTGTCACTTCCTCCTGGTGGATGACAGAGAGGTCGTGCACCTCCTCCACCATGTCAAGGGAGATCTGCAGTTCCTCCTCATTCTCGGCTCTCCACTCCTCCCTATCTTCACTTACCTCGACCACCCGAGGCGTCGAAACCTCGAACTCTACTGGGAGTACTGCCTCGTACCCATGAGAGAGTTTGAATGGAGTCTCTCTTATGGCTGTGTTGGGTGTGGTATTAAGAGCTCAGAGGACCGAAGGGAGTTGTTCCACCCAGTTGCCCCTCAAGTTCTCCACCTTTTTCTTGAGGAGGTTGACGATGAACTTATTTGCCGCCTTGCCTGTCCGTTGCTCCTGGGGTGATGAACCGAAGCAAATCTGAGATCTATCCTGAGTTTCCCACAAAAGTTGACGAATTCGGCGCTAGCGAACTGGGGTCCATTGTTCGTGAGAATGTCCTGGGACAGCCTATGCTGGTAGATGATTTCCCCCCACACAAAGTTCTTGATTACCTTGGAGGTCACCTTGGCCAATGCCTTGACTTCTAACCACTTGTAAAAATAGTCAATTATGACCAACAAGAATCTCCACTGCCCGATGGCCTGGGGGAAAGGCCCTACAAGATCCATTCCCCAAATTACAAAGGGACAGGGAGCGGTGATGATCCTGAGGCACTGATCCGACTGTAGTTAGAGGGGAGCGAACAATTGGCACTTGCTACACTACCTTGCGAACTCTGCGGCATCATTGCTCAGGGTCGGCCAGAAGTACCCTTGCCTGATGATTCTTCCTTCCATGGTCCGACCCCCAGAATGGCTCCCACACTCTCTGGAATGGACTTCTTCTAAGATCCTCAGGACCTCCCTCTCAGCCACGCAATGTGCCAACATCCCTGAGAGGGTTTTCCGGTACAGCTGCCCGTCTTGTATGAGGTAATATGCTGACTTGTACTTGAATTTCTTCTTGTCCATCCCTTCAGGATAGTCTCTTGTGGAGAGGAAGGTTGTGAACGGATCCATCCATGAGGGGTGTTGCTCCACTTCCATAAGCTCTCCCTCCTTGATGGAAGGGAGGGACAGGTCAGTGATGGTACCTCCCACCCGGGGACCATGCTTTTCCAGTTGATCCACTTGCTCGTTCTCCTCCCTGGGCACGTGCCGGATGGATAAAGTATGGAACGTGCCAATGACCCCCTTCATCTTTGCCAAGTATAGTTGTAGAGTTGGCTCCCTTACTTTGAATTCTCTGTTGATCTGGGAAGCCACCACCATGGAGTTAGTGAGAACCTCCACATCATTCATCCCCAGCTCCCTAGCTAGTCGGAGCCCTGCGATTACTGCTTCGTACTTGGCCTAGTTATTGGTGATGGGAAAGTTCACCACCACCGTTTGCTTGATCCTCATCCCTTGAGGGTTCTCCAAGATTACTCCCACCCCAATAGAAAGCCTCCCCGTAGCGCCATCCACTATCACCTTCCAAGGAATGGGGCGAGCGAGTTCTGCCTCCGCCACCTCAACCACATAGTCAACCAGGAAGTCATCCATGGCTTGGGCCTTGATCGAGAGGCGGGGGACGAAGGAGATATCGAACTCGCTCAGATCCACCGGCCACTTAGCAAATCTGCCTGAATGCTCTACCCCCTCAAAGATATTACGGAGGGGGTGGTAAGTCACCACTCAGATCGAGTGTGTATGGAAGTAATACCGGAGCCTCCGAGCCAAGATGACTAGAGCGAAGGCCAGCTTTTCCAAGATGGGATAGCGAAGCTCGGCCTTCCTCAACACCCGACTTACATAATATATGGGGAGCTTCTTCTTCCCCTTTTACAACCCCATATTCGTTGAGAGGGACCTAGAGGCACTGAGGGTCAGGTCTGAACTAGCTTCCGGCTCACTTTGGGCCTCAGAACAGAAGAGCTCCCGCCTAGGAGGGGGAGGGAATTCTCACGCTCAAGCACCGGCCGAGACCTGCTTCTGCCTAGAGACGGGCGAGAAGGCTCGTGTCCTGCGAAAGACGGGAACTGTCTCGGCCCGAGGAATTCTTCGGCATCTTTTTCAGCTCCCGTCGAGTAAGGGCGGGAGAGTTCTCGGCAATGTTCAGTTCTCGGCCTAGAGGTTCTCACCAGGTGGGGCCCAGGAAGAAATTACCTAGTTTCCCTCGAGTAATTTACCTATATGCCCTCAGGGTCTGCATTCAGTATTTCATGACAGCGGGATTTGGCTATTGGCAGACCAGCCAGGGGTAATTTGGTAATTTCAAGACAGCGAAGACTATAAATAGAACTGTAGGGGCCCTTCAAAAAGCAAGCTTACATATTTCCCTAAGATCTTCAAGTGCTTTTTGAGGAGCTCTAGGCTCAACTTTAGGCTTTAAAGGGGAAGCACTCAGAGATCTTCCAAGTTAGAGGTGGGACCTCCCTGCTGAGGCTTTGGGCCAGTTCTAGGTCCTTTTCAGCCAGTTAAGGGTCGGAGCTTGGGAGAAGTAAGTGTTGGCTACACCCCAATTTTTGAACTCTCATTGAGGTCAGATTTTGGCTTCAACAGTTCTGGTGCAGTAAGCATGGAAGGTAGCCAGTACAAGAAAATCTTGAGTTTATCCCCATGACAGGAGGTGAAAGTGAAGGATCTTGCTCAGGAGGTCCCCCCCCCCCCACCCGGGGAGAAGAGGCGACAAGAAAGATGCTGGAAGACTTCAGGCGAGAGATCCTGCAGACCATCAGCCTGGCCTTCTCGGCAAGGAGCGAGTGGGCAACTCCTTAGGTTCCAGTAGAGGCAGTCCCGCTCTTCGGTGAGAACGCCCCTGGGCAGCGCCCTGGGATGGAGGTCCCGACGGAAGTTTCCACGTGGGAGCTTTTCCCACTCTAGCATCCCGGAAAGAGGTTCCGATAGAGATCGGCGAGAGGGAGGCAAATGTGCGAGAGCTCTTCCCTGGGCACGGTCTCGCGGTCAGTCTAAACAGCCGATGCCGCGAGACGTGCCCTCTCGGTAGATAGGTGGCGAGGGCCCCTTCAGTGAGCTCATCATCTCGGCTCTAGTGCCGGAGGGTTTCTGGGAGCCAGACATATCGTACTACTCGGGGAAAGATGACCTTGTGCAATATGTACAGTGGTTTGAAGACATGGTCTTGATAAGGCAGATGACGGATGCCTTCAAGTACCGGCTATTTGCCATCATATTGAAGGAGAAGGCCCGGGACTGATTCCACCAGTTGCCGGCAAGTTCGATCTACAGCTTTGAGGATCTGTACCGAGGGTTCCTGTTGAGGTTCTCAACATCGAAGAAGCAGAAGGAGGCAGAATTCCTATTTGCTGTTAGGAAGAAGCAAGATGAGACGCTGGGTCATTACGTTGACTAGTTTTAGGAAGAGATCCTCTTGGTCTAGGAGGTCCTAGGGTACGCGCTAATGCTCTCCTTCACCCTAGGGCTAAGACCAGGATTCTGTATCATGGGGTTGAAAAGAGTGCCCCCTATCTTTTGAGGAGCTCATGGATAGGGCGGTGAAGGAGATAGAATTCGAAAGGGCCAATTCGGCTTTTGCTAGGAAGCTGGCCTAGTTGGCAGAGGACGATGTGAAGGAACCAGTAGCAGGAAGGCAGAAGGAGTCGAGGGAGCATAGAGAAGAGAGAAGGAGGGAAGAACCCCGAGGGTAGGGGAAGCATCATGGATGGGGGGCCCGGGAGCCAAACAACCGGTTGGGTTGGAGGCCCTAGGAGGGTCGCCCCCAGGTTCAAGGAGGAGGCTTTAAGGGAAGACACAACTTTCGGGAGCTGAGGAGGTTTGAACAACCGGCATGGAGACAGGGGCTAAGGGGTCACCTCCCACAACCGCAAGAGGCCATGGAGGTTGGCAGAGGTAGAGGAGAAATGAGAGGAGTTCGAGGAGGAGCCAGGAGATGAGGAGGAGGAGAAGAAAGAGGGGGCAGGGTGGCATTGCTCTTCTGTGACTTCCATTAGGAGGAAGGTCACGCAACGGCCACCTGTTCTGAGTTCTTGGAGATGAGAGAAGCTAGGGGGCTCGGGAGGCAAGATCCATCGAGAAGGATCGTGGAGGTGCAGTAGGGAAAGGAGGAAGGCAGGTGCGAGGACTAGTGATGCGTGTAGAATACGGCAAGCGCACCGGTCGCACAAGTAATAAAGTTTGGGAATAAATCCCCGAGTGTCGGTCTCTTGAGGAACACAGTAAGGGATGAGTTAATGTCGAGGAGGACTTGAGATTGAAGTCCTCGGGGTGAAGGTAACGATGGGGGTTTTGATGGTTGCGGAAAATAAAGTAAAAATCTAACAACTACTCCTATGCAACGCCGCTATGCGATGCTTCGCCAGGCGGAATGGAAGACTAGTCGGGCCGCAATGCACCGAATCACTAGGCGGATGGGCGAGTAGGCAAGCGTATGAGGTGGAGAGAACGGCGGAAATCCTACTATGCAGGCCGCTATGCACTGCTTCGCCAGGCGGGATGGAAACTACACGGGCCGCTATGCACCGAATCGCTTGGCGGATGGACGAGTAGGCTAGCGGGTGAGGTGGTTAGAATGGCGGAATGAGGGTCGTGAGCACCTCTTCGCAACGCACGCCACTAGCAATTGCTAGTGTGGCAAGGGTGGATGGATGGTGGAGTAATAAGGCGCACCTCAAGCAATAAATAACGAAAATACAAATCACATAGACATGATTTAGCACAAGCGTTAATTACAATAAGCGTACTTCATCAATACAAGGAAAATAACTAAGCTAACAACAACAAGAGGAAGAGGTGTGCGAATCGACCGAATCCGAAGCCTTATTGAGGGTTCACGGTTGGAATCCCGGGTTGTCAATCCGAGTCCAAGCTCGGTCCTCAACTACGTCCGGGTAGAGGAGGCTGTCACTCACTCCTAATGGACCCGTCTTCTTCGTTGAAATGACCCGTAGATTGCGGCTCCAGCTCCTCCTAACTTGATGGAGAAAGCTAGGTCAAAACTCCGCTTGAAGCTCTAGGATGAAGGAGGAGGCCGAGAGGATGCTCCGGCGTTGATTTGGCGTTGAAAGCTTGCCCGGAGACCCTCCCTAAGGTGGAGGATGAAGGGGGACGGAGGAAACCCTCGTCCGAGACGAAGAACGGCGGAAAAATCGCGGATCTGGCCAATTCTCCCCAAAATAGGGCGGAACCTGCGTATTTATAGAAAGCAGAATAAACAGCGCGCACGATCACTGGCGAACGACCAGTGGTCGTGCGCGATATGGTCAGTGATCGTGCGATATGGAGGCAGAAAAGTGGAAAAAAGATGTCATGACTGCGCACGACCGGCAGCGCACGAGCAGTGGTCGTGTGCGGTATGGCTGGTGATCGTGCGATATGCCGGGACAGAACTTTCACAGGAGAGGTCATGACTGCGCACGACCGATGATCGTGCGCCAAAGAGGTCGATGGTCGTGCAGGGGTAAAAACGCACGACCATTGACTCCTTTGCCGAAAATGGTGAAAGTCCGATGCAGGACGCCCACACGATCCCAGAACCTGCAGGAAAACTGGACGGGATGTCGACATGGCAGTCACAGACATAAATATAATGCACAGCAAAAGGGAAATACACACACGCACAGAAATAGGCTAAAAGAGTGCACAAGACGTGTAAAACCATAGCGAACCAAAAGGAGTGCAAATGACGCTAAACGGCGTGCAAAGACAAGAAAATAAGCCTAGATGAGTCCGAAAATAGGTATATAAAGAGGACTCATCACACCCCCAGACTTAACCGTTTGCGCGTCCCGAGCAAACAAAACCTAAGCAGACAGGGAAAATGAACTAGCTAACAAAGAAATTGCAAAACGGAGTACCATGCGAAGTCGCATGCTCGCGTGCATAAAAATAAAGTAGAGGAAATTCTTAAGTATACAAAATATTTTATATTTTCCACAGTGCGTAGCAAAAATTTATTATTACTCAAAAGTGGAATCACGGTGAATCATCCGGTCCTACGCAGGAAGAAAGTAGACAGGCCACTAAGGTGAGCATTGCCGAAGACCGGGGCTCAAGATTACCCCCAAAGGAATCCACCAATGTCGGAAACCATAAGCTTGCCCGTTCGCACTCTCTCCACGGCACTAGTCAACTCAAGCGCATGTCCGTAGGACTTCAGGTAATAATGGGGCTTGGGTTACGGTGAGGAAAACAAGGATAAATATGAAGGGTATGCACCTAACCCAAATGAGCTAACGTACAAAACTAGTACCCGCTGCCCACAAAATAAACACGGGTGCACCACACCCCCAGACTTAACTTTTACTAAATGGGTGTGTGCACCGCCTACTCCAAATCCAATCATCTCAAATAAAGATTTTCAATCAAACTTTTTCTTTTCACTTTTCATTTTCACTTTTTCTCTTTTTCAAATATTTTTCTTTGTAAACTTTTTTTTTCACAATATACAATTTCAGCAAATAAAACTTGGGCGCGCTTCCACATTTTCACGAATAAAAAATACCACATCACAACCCAACATGAAAATATAAAACACTAAGCTCGACTTGGGTGTGCGACTAGGATCAGCTATGAGGCTTTGGCGAATATAGTGGAGCTGAATCAAAAGGAAGGGTAGGCACAAAGGGGCTAGCAAGGGCGATGTTAGGAATGGGTACAAAGCTCAACCGGGCCAAAAGTGGCCTACATCACTCTCACGCTAGACTAACCGTGTACCAATGCTTCAAGAATAGCTTGGGGCAAGTTCTTAGCAACCGAGAAAGATAATCCTTCCTCCCAACTCAAGCAATACGAGTCTAGTGGCGGCTACACACATTCCTACGCTACCGTTTGATTCACACCGGATTCACCAACTTTTGAGTAGAATAAGAAATATGTACACAAATAGAAAAATATAAAACTATAAGCATACAGAAAAATTAAATCTACACAAATTTCTACACAAAATGAGAGCAGTTGACGAGAATCACAGCAATGCCAACATTTTACTCCGTCGCACAATCCTAAACTAGCACAGAAATTTTCCAAATCTAACAAAGATACAAGTTCAACTCGTGGCACGCTAACAGCTAAGCGCGCGCTCAAGTGGGTGCAGTGGTGTGCAAAGCAGTGAACGAACCAAAAATAAAATATAAAAGCTTCTAGTATGCACATGAAATGTGTGCGTGCAAAAGGTAAACTGACTCTCCCCCAGACTTAAACTAAACAACACATCAAATGATATAGAAATTAAAATCAGAATGAGCTAAGGGAAGAGGTTACCCAATGCTCAGCTAGTGAGCATACCAGAAGACGCATGAAAAGTAGAAGCAGGCCCGCCAAACGAAGAATCACAACCCGCCAATGCGTAGTTTCCAAGAATACCTGCAGGGGTGAGCTCCGCAAAAACAAAAGAAAAATATACAAAAAGAAATACTAAACTAAGCTAGACATAAAAAGTAAAATGCAGAAATTTAAGATAACTACTGGGCTTATTGTCATCCCAGCACGACTTATTAAATTCTATACAACTCTAGCTAATGGGCCTATGAAAAGAAAAATGAACAGGTAACTGTTCCATTATCCGTTGCGGTAGCAAGTACCGATACGGAGAAAGAGCAGTTACCCCTCTACCTAGATAATAATACCTGAAAAGCTCAGGTAGAGGAAGCAGGAAATAAGATGAGGAGGCGACCTGGTCCTCGCTCATCTCATCACAAAAAGAATCCTTGCCGAGCAAGGGGTCATCCCACACAGGTTCGTAGGAAGCGACGGCAGCGGCAAAAATGCCAGGCGCATCGACAACCTCACATACCCGTGGAGATTCCACCTGCACAGGCTCAGATAAAGCAAGGGGATCAAGTAATAAAGGAGAAGAAAAACTAAAAGAAGCGGAAATAGGGAGAGTGATCCCGGAATCACTCTCAGCAGGATCCAAACATAGATCACTGTCGGTGTCATGTGAGTCATGGCAAGGGGAAACTGAGACCACGAGGTCCTCGGTGGTGGTTTGGACCTCCTCATCCAACAAGGAAGTATAAACCTCCTCACCGGCAAGGATTTCCTCATCACACCTCGGTACGTCACGGTGTTCCAAGACATAATATTCTCCATTGACGAGAATAATGTCCTCGTCACACCATGGCGCATCCTCATGTTCCCAATCTCCAAAGGGCACAACATCATCAACCAACTCACTAAAAAGAGGAGCAGATGATTCTTGCAAAGAAAGCGGAGGAACAAGAACATCAGAGAAAGTAGGTGCAGGTTCCTCCGGGGGTGAATCAAGAAGAGGGGAAGAAGGTATAGAGGGCGACGGTACCGCAATGTCGTCGCACTGACTAGTGGAAGGTCCGATGGGTGTATCCACAGCAGTCCCCAATAGACAAGGTGGTACTGCGGATACATCATCAGAATCAGAAGGAGCTGCCATTTGAGCGGTGGATGAGACGATCCGGATATCCGGTTCATCATCTGCCTCCATCTGGCGCTGAAATTTTACGCAATCTTTCAACACATGGTCGGCGCTATGACAACACAAACACCGTTTTCCATTACTCCTTAGTCCAGAAGGGACCGGGGAGGAATATGAAAAAGGTGGAGGCGGAGAAGAGTAGTGACCATAAGACTGGGGTACGGTGTATGAAGTACCATTAGACAACGGTGCTCCATACACTGAACCACGAGAATTATGCTCCCATTCTTCAGCGGGGCACTCATCACTGCTATGCCTATAATCTCCGCACCAACGGCAACGGATATTCGCATAAGAATACATGGTGCAGCCAGAAATAATTCACCACGAGAATTTTCTAAGACAAAAATTAACTACTCGCAAGCAAATAAAGAGTGGAACAGCCTGCTATAGCAAAATAAAAACTAGAAAGGGAATAAAATAAAATAAAAAAACAACAACAACTAAAAACCAAAACAAAAATAAAACATGAAATATACAAATGGAAAGGGCAACTATCTCAAATCTTCCTCTCCAAAAACTCAAACGACTGTGTTCCCCGGCAACGGCGCCAAAAACTTGATGCGTGTAGAATACGGCAAGCGCACCGGTCGCACAAGTAATAAAGTTTGGGAATAAATCCCCGAGTGTCGGTCTCTTGAGGAAAACAGTAAGGGATGAGTTAATGTCGAGGAGGACTTGAGATTGAAGTCCTCGGGGCGAAGGTAACGATGGGGGTTTTGATGGTTGCGGAAAATAAAGTAAAAATCTAACAACTACTCCTATGCAACGCCGCTATGCGATGCTTCGCCAGGCGGAATGGAAGACTAGTCGGGCCGCAATGCACCGAATCGCTAGGCGGATGGGCGAGTAGGCAAGCGTATGAGGTGGAGAGAATGGCGGAAATCCTACTATGCAGGCCGCTATGCACTACTTCGCCAGGCGGGATGGAAACTACACGGGCCGCTATGCACCGAATCGCTTGGCGGATGGACGAGTAGGCTAGCGGGTGAGGTGGTTAGAATGGCGGAATGAGGGTCGTGAGCACCTCTTCGCAACGCACGCCACTAGCAATTGCTAGTGCGGCAAGGGTGGATGGATGGTGGAGTAATAAGGCGCACCTCAAGCAATAAATAACGAAAATACAAATCACATAGACATGATTTAGCACAAGCGTTAATTACAATAAGCGTACTTCATCAATACAAGGAAAATAACTAAGCTAACAACAACAAGAGGAAGAGGTGTGCGAATCGACCGAATCCGAAGCCTTATTGAGGGTTCATGGTTGGAATCCCGGGTTGTCAATCCGAGTCCAAGCTCGGTCCTCAACTACGTCCGGGGTAGAGGAGGCTGTCACTCACTCCCAATGGACCCGTCTTCTTCGTTGAAATGACCCGTAGATTGCGGCTCCAGCTCCTCCTAACTTGATGGAGAAAGCTGGGTCAAAACTCCGCTTGAAGCTCTAGGATGAAGGAGGAGGCCGAGAGGATGCTCCGGCATTGATTTGGCGTTGAAAGCTTGCCGGAGACCCTCCCTAAGGTGGAGGATGAAGGGGGACGGAGGAAACCCTCGTCCGAGACGAAGAACGGGGGAAAAATCGCGGATCTGGCCAATTCTCCCCAAAATAGGGCGAAACCTGCGTATTTATAGAAAGCAGAATAAACAGCGCGCACGATCACTGGCGCACGACCAGTGGTCGTGCGCGATATGGTCAGTGATCGTGCGATATGGAGGCGGAAAAGTGGAAAAAAGATGACATGACTGCGCACGACCGGCAGCGCACGAGCAGTGGTCGTGCGCGGTATGGCTGGTGATCGTGCGATATGCCGGGACAGAACTTTCACAGGAGAGGTCATGACTTCGCACGACCGATGATCGTGCGCCAAAGAGGTCGATGGTCGTGCGTGGGTAAAAACGCACGACCATTGACTCCTTTGCCAAAAATGGTGAAAGTCCGATGCCGGACGCCCACACGATCCCAGAACCTGCAGGAAAACTGGACGGGATGTCGACACGGCAGTCACAGACATAAATATAATGCACAGCAAAAGGGAAATACACACACGCACAGAAATAGGCTAAAAGAGTGCACAAGACGTGTAAAACCGTAGCGAACCAAAAGGAGTGCAAATGACGCTAAACGGCGTGCAAAGACAAGAAAATAAGCCTAGATGAGTCCGAAAATAGGTATATAAAGAGGACTCATCAACTAGGCAGGCGTGGGGACCTGAGGAGGGATCAAAGTGATCCACGAAGGAGTTGGGATTGAGGGAACTCGGAAGGTGAGCATTCAAACCATGTTCTGAAAGGGGGTCGCCTCGACCTCCTTGGCTCCCCCTCAAGAAGAAAAAAATCACCTTTTCATCAGCAGACATGCAAGACTACGAGGATCCGTTCTGTGACGCCCTGGTGATCCAAATGACAGTGGAGAACTTCACGGTCTCTAGGATACTGGTGGACAATGGGAGCTCTGTGAATGTGATCTTAAAAAAGGAATTCGATGATATAAAAGTCGAGGATAAGTGGGTCTTGGCTTCGAATGGACCGTCATTTTGGTTTTCTGGAGAGAGGAAGGAGGTAGAAGGAGGGGTAAGATTGCATGTGAAGTTGGGGGGCATGTCACGGAACATTAGGTTCATGATAGTGGATGCCCAAAGAAGTTACAATGCTATCTTTGGACGCCCCCTCATTAGCGCCTTTCGCTGCGTCCCCTCCTTATTCCATCAGTGCCTCAAGTTCAATAACGGAGGGTGCATGTTAGGATCAGGGGGGACCCGAAGGTGGCAAGGCAGTGTTACGTGATGACATTCAACACCGTGTCTTGGATGCCAGAGGAGGAAGGGCTGGAGAGGGAGATGGCGTAGCAGGAGAAGGTTATCGGAGAGGAGGAGGTGATCCCGGAGGAAAAAAAAGGAAGGAAGAGTGCATGAGGCCCAGAAGGGCTTGGAGGTCGTGCAGTAGTAGCGGGAGAGCCTGGAGGAGGTGATGGAGGTAGAGGAGGAGCGAGGAGCAGAAGAAGGAGTTGAGAGGGAGGCCCAGAGGGGCGTAGAGGTCGAGCAACAGCATTAGAGACTTGAGGAGGCGATGGAGGTTGAAGAAGTAGGAGGGGAGGAAGAGTTTGGGCAGGAGGAAGAGACGAGGGCTGGTTGGGAGCAGCCGTGGCTGGAGTCGGCTGAGCAAGTTGTGGAGATGGAGGTCTTCACCTGCGTAGGACATGAGCAGAGGGTGCGGGTCAGCGGGGGCTTAAATCCCGAGGACCGGGAGTGAGTGCAGGCCTGCATCCTGAGCAACATCGACATCTTTGCTTGGAGCGCGGGAGATATGTCGGGCATCGATGCAGATGTGGCCTGCCATCGCCTGAACCTAGACCCCCGTATGTGCCCCATTCGCCAGAAGATGAGGACCATCACCACCAAGCTGGAGGAGCCCATCCGCGAAGAGGTCAAGAAGCTTTTGTAGGCTGTCTTCATCTCGGAGATCCAATATCCAGGGTGGATCTCCAATGTGGTAATTGTAAAAAAGGGGGAGTGAAGTGGCGAATGTGTATTGACTTTTCCTTATTGAATAAATCATGCCCCAAGGATTTCTACCCCTTCAGAGAATCAACGCGCTGGTTGATTCAGCCGTTGATTTCTCTATTATGAGTTTCTTGGATGCTTTTTTAGGTTATCACCAGATCCAGATGCACCCTCCTGATGTCAAGGATGTCTCCTTCATCATAAGGGAGGGGTGCTTCAGCTATAAGATGATATCATTTGGTATGAAGAACGCAGGAGCTACATACCAACACATGATGGATCGGGTCTTTCAGGGTCAAAGGTGGAGGAACCTGGAGGTCTAAGTCGATGACCTGATTGTCAAGAGCAAGAGTACGGACTCACACCTATGAGACCTGGAGGAGACGTTCGCTACCCTACGGAGGTTCAAGATGAGGCTGAATGCCTTGAATTGTGTCTTCGGGGCGAGTCGCGTGAAAGAGAGGGTTAGACCTGATTTTCCCTAGAGGGTGGGGTGAATAGAGTAGTTTAAAACTTTAACTGTTTAAAAAATAATCAAAGTAGAAAGACTAGTGAATACCAAGATTATTAGTAAGCAATAAAAAAACCGGAATAAAACTAATCTAACACAGAACACAAATCTAAGCTATCATAGCCACAGCAAGAACAAAGAGAAAAGGGCAACCAGACAACATAAGAACTTTTATAGTGGTTCCCCAACCTGGGTACATCCACTCTTCTGCCACCCTGGTAGGAATCCATTAACAGGTTTTGATCAGGTCACTGCCACCTTTGAGCTTTTGATCAGGTGCTCAAAAACCAATCTCAAGTTTTTTGATCAGGAGATTTGCAACCAAACTAACTTTTGAAGGGAGTTAAAACCCAGTATAATGGGGTGGGAAAGAAGATGATGTTATTCTTCTCTTTTCTCAAAAACAACTTGAGAATACTTTGTGGATCCTTGATGGTGCCAAAGCTCCCCCTGAGATGTTGAAGGTTCAGGAAGACTGGAGCTTTGCTTCAGGGTGTAGGTCTTCAGTCTTCAGCCTTGACTTCAGAGATAGATCCAGGAACTTCTAACTAATAGAAGTTTGTTGTTGTTGAAGAATCCTGGAGTGAAGGTTGAAGAAGACTATTGATTTGGAATCATTATTCTTCTTCTTCTTTAGCAATGGCAAGGAGAAAACAATTTTGTTTTCAGTGCAAAGAAGGTTCAGAGTATTGTTGATTTTTTTCTCTTCTATGTGTACTTTGTATTCACTATCTGTGTATCTCTATGTATGTTGTATTTTTTTCTTTTATGTCTTAATTCAAATTCTACTTTTGAATTTCGAATTCCATTCCATTAATTGTTGGTGGCCTGGAGAACGGAAATTGGGTTGGAGAGAATATTAGCATTAATGGATTTCCCCAAATGTCCCATTAAAGACGGTAAGTAATATTCTTGATGAAGACCATAATCAATGCTATTTCTAACGACTATATTCAGAAATAGAAGCTTTGATTATTCAGGAATTACTGCAAGAGAATAAGGACAAGATGAGGGAAAATTCCAGGTCTGAGACTGCACAGAATTCGTTGAGCAGGGAGCAGTTTTTGTCGACCCGAGTCCAAAGTTCGTCGACCTAAGAACCGAGTTCGTCGACCTTGGTTCAGAGAAAGGATTCTGGACTGTTGAAGATGAACTACCAGAATTCGTCAACCTGAGCTCGAATATCGTCGAGCTCAACTCAGAGGATTCTCTAAGTTCGTCGAGCGGAGCACGACTTTCGTCGAGCTGAGTTTGACGAACGTCGAACTCACTTTCCTGAACTTGATTTCCTTCTAAGTCTTGAATCTTCTTCTGTCCTATGTTGGCTAGTCCATGTGTAGTTATTTCTCAGCACTTAGCCTAAACTCTATGACACAAATGTGACCCTGGCTATACACGTTGGCGCAATTATCCCAGTAAGTGAACCTAGCCCAAATCAAACTAGGGATCCAATAATCTCCCCCTATTTGGGTGAGGTCACTAAGTACAAAACAAAAGAAACAATCACAAAGCAATAAAATATATATCTGACAGAATTAACACATTCAGCAGATATTTACAACACATGCTTCATGAAATAAGCAGAAATAGAGTTCAAAAGTAATTAAGAACAACACAATAATAGACTCATTTTTTCTGTTTAGCATCTCCTTTGTTTGTCTTTTCGGCAGGCTGTCTGAACTTGATTCTTTGTTTGGATTTGCTACTTCTTTCTTTGACATATATATGTCAGATGCACCAATAACAGTCTGAGAAGATGTTTTGGGAACTATAGCCTCTGGATGAAGTTTCATGTAGTCATCAACATTAAAGAACTTGTTAGCTTTTTCATACCGGTCAGTTCTTATTTCCTGTAAGATGACATAGTTAAGAATTCAGAAGGGTCCTTGCCTTCAGCTTTAGCTTTCCTAATCTGAGAGAGTCCTACGAACTCCTGAAATCTAGCCATTTTAGCATAGGTCTCCTTCTCTAGATCCATAAAAGGAATAGGAGGAGACTCTGGCCTTTTTGTACTAGAGTCCTATTGAGATTTATCAGTGGTATCTGTAGAAGCTATATTGGAAGAAGCTTGAGGAAGATGACTTGAAGAAGATTGCTGACTGCCATGCCTTGATTGTCTTTGATAGGTCTTAGTCACTAGAGCAGGTTTCTGAGTGACATTACTTGAAGTACTTTAAGAGGGAGGAGGAGGAGGAGGAGGGTCTTTCTTGAATTGTCTAGGAGGTTACCTGTACCTTCTCTTCTTCTAGCTTTCTTTCTATTCATTTTTGGACAACCGCATCCACTAGGGCATTTCTGGATAAGGGGTTATGTTCTGCAGAATGTAATAAGTAGTATCATTGTTTGGATTTGGCTTAGGAACAGCCTTAGGAGTAGCCTTTCTCTTCTTGATAGATTTCTTCTTGGATTTGGAATTATCAGAATCTTCTAAATCATTTATGATATACGAGAAAATAAGTAGGTAAATATGCAGATCATTTGGCAAATATGCAGATTACACTAGTGTCCAAGGCCGATCTTGACTTGTATGCGAAATACCTGTCCTCAATAAGCATCATTTATGATATACGAGACCACATCTGGGAGGCGAAATGACAGGATGCAGATTTAGAGACGGTTATTAGGACTTTAATGGAGGGCACTTCTGGATACTATACGATGAGAGATAACCTTGTTCATCACCGAGGCTAAGTGTATATACCGGGAGGAGGGGAGATCAGGGAGGATATTTTGAGGGAGTCACATTGCTCCAATTATTCTGTATACCCAAGGGTCTCCAAGATGAGTGCGGACCAGCGGTGTATAATCCCCCTCCCGATAATTGAGCCCGGCCAAGGGGGATTTTATTCCCAAAACAGCTACCGTACAGTGACACCAAATCACGGGTTAGTCTCCACCATAAGACACGGATCCTGCCGGCCATTACAATCATATCGCAGGCAAACGAGAAAATAAGTAGGTAAACCAGTCTATAATCACATAAATAAATATCAAAATGACATAGTCCACAATGAGAAAATAAATGAAAGAGTATTAAAGGCTTATGCCCAGTACATTTCCAATTATATAAACTCTCTCCCTAACTCTATAATATGAATGCGGAAACTAAACAAAACTTTTATCCATATGACATCCAGTAGTGGTAGTAGTGGTGCATGATAACGTCTCCTCAGTTCCTGGCGCCTCGGGCTACTAGGGCTCCGTCACATCCTAATGCTCCTTCTCCGACTCCTCAATTTCCTAAAATGATGCGGTCACCGACCATTAGTAAAAATCTAAGGCACTTTGGCATCCACTCACCACCATGACTTATAGGCACTACACGGGAGGAGGAAAGAGGAGGACACAAACCAAAGTATAAAGCAGGTGATATGGCTCTAACTAGCAGTATATATGTAAAACTCTATGTTAGTTGTAAACAGGTAGGAAGTAAATAGTAAGTAGGTAAGTAAAGTGCGGCACATGTAAAGTAAGTAAAGTAAAGTAAAATACAATAACATCACAGAAACATATCTTAACTTATATGAATGTCCATACAAACTTATAAGTTAAGATTTATAAAATATTAACTCATCATATTAAAGAGCTCATACTAATTTATATGATGAGGATCTGCGGTATGCCTGTCTTATAGTATGAATTTATGTTATGATATATCATTTATCATTCAAGTGCAAGTCACACACATGACTCTATATGCATAGACCTTTAGTTTTCATCTTTTCGGAGGCATCTAACCTATCTGGTGTCGACCATCATGGCTCAAGGTGGTAATGGATCGGGCTCTCCACTCCTATGCTTGTATGCACACTACCTAACCTAAATCTCCCATAAGCTTTTGTACACACCAAATCATTCTGTATACATCCCATGGATACTCTAGAGTCTCTACATACTATTGCTGGAATCCACCAGTCTTTTATGGTCGAGTGTGTGTTTTTGGGGATTGTCCTCCAAACCATAGTATATACAACTTACTGGCCCCTCAAATTCTCACACATCACCAGAGTCAACATACCTTCATTGGTGTGTCTACTGGACCGATAATGAAGACTTGCCAATATTCAAATATATGCACATACAAAGTGTCATCTCAACCATTCGAGCCTCAATCTCGCAGGACTACCAAGTCTGCCAATCTCTATCACCACTCCATCCCATAACTAGGGGTGAGCTTTGATATTAACTTATTCACCTACAAAAACTACTCTTGTCTATTATTTTGTTACACATAATGTCTTAAGATGGAACCTGGACTTTTTAAGGTCTACCCTTTGAAGGGCTCAGAACAGTACTAGTAAATACGATAGGCTGAAGCACAATTCTCCCTTTCTCAAGATATTTTCTTTGATTGGTGGCTACCCTTTTCATAACCTTCTCTCCATGTTTCTCTTAATCTATCTTAAGATTGTTTATTATTCTTATAGGGGAGAGACAATATAACACCGCTCTCTAAGTCGAGCTACTCCCCATAGTGCCCATGTACACTAACACTCATCACCTCTTAGTGTATACTATGGGACTTCAACCAACATTGTACCTTGGTCTTAAGGACATTCCATATTATTTTCAGTTTTCAAATAATATTATTATTCTAGTCAAGACTCCATCGATTTGCTGTATGCGGACCATATGAACTAGATTGAGTATAAAGATGGAAACATTCAAAGTACTTGGTCAATTGCCCTAAAATTAATTTTAGAGGTCTATCAAGTCATAAACAAGATATATCAAGAGTTTCATAATTTTCCTAAATTAATTGGCCATTAATAAAATTTTACTAAGTAATGGCATTAGTGTTTTTAAACATAAAGTGTCACTTACATATATACAACCAATACAATTAAATTATCCAATGTTCGTAGTGATGAAAAATATGGCTAGACAAAGTATCATAAATTTTCAGTGAAAATTAATAAATAATTCTCATTTTCCAAAAATTGATCCATCATGCCACTTTTCATAAAAACTAATTTAAATACTTATCAACTAAATTTAATAAAATTTCCATAGGTTATAAAAGCTAAATAAAACATTATGACATCAATTAAAACTTTTTTAATGCATTACAACTATAATTATTTAAAAATACAAAAAGGGGCATAACAGTACTTATTGAAGTAACCATAAATTTTTTAACCCAAAAATTCTAAACAAATTTATAAGAGGATTGTATTATCTTAAAATTATGATCAACATAGATTGGTAATTTTTCAGAGACATTTAGTATATAATTAGCATTTTTGAAAGTTAAATCCACTAAGCAATATTCAAAAGGGAATGCCTAAAATAATCAACTAATAATTTCAATAAAAGTTTTAGAGGTTCAAAAATCTAGAAAGAGTGTTTATCTAGAGATTTATAATTTTTCAAGTAATATTGACCCAAATTATTACAAATATATATGAGTGTAACAAATAATATTATTGGCATTCCTCAATGTACAACCCCATATTCGATGAGTGGGTCCCCCATCCTAGATTACTGCTCTGCGGGATCTCTAGGAGCGAGAGGGCTAGAGACCTGATGTGACACCCTTCCCGTGTTTGCCGAGCAGGCCACGCGGACCAGTTCCTTGTCATTGAATGCGGTGAGTGATGTCGATGCATTGAGTTCCTTGGGGTTGAGTGTGGTGAGTGTTGTCGATGCCTCTAGTTCCTTGGTATTAAGTGTGGTGAGTGATGTCGACGCCATCAGTTCCTTGAAGTTGAGTGTGGAGAGTGTTGTCAATGCCTTCAGTTCCTTAGCATTGTGTGGAGCTCGCTCTATCAATGCCTCCAGTACCTTGGCAATGAGTGTGGCAAGTGTTGTCGATGCCTTTAGTTCCTTGGCATTGAGTGCGGAGAGTGTTGTTGACGCCTTCAGTTTCATGGCGTTGAGTGCAGCAAGTACTGTTGATGCCTCCAGTTCCTTAGCATTAAGTGCGGCGAGTGCTGTCGATGCCTTCAGTTCCTTAGCATTGAGTGCGGCGAGTGTTATCGACGCCTTCAGTTCCATGGCATTGTGTGAGGAAAATGTTGTCGGTGCCTTCTAATCTTGGCTCAAGATGGAGAGTGAGACCTTCAAGAACAGCATTCGCCCATAGTGGGGTGTCATAAAGGTGAGTTCCTGGCTTACCCAGCACTCGCCCTTATAGGTGAGTGGCGTCTTCATCAGTCACTCGCCTAGTAGGGTCCAGAGATAAAATTATTTGTATGCCCTTGTTGGTTTGCAAATATCCTTCTAGAACAACGGAGTTTGGCTGTTGGAATACCACTTTTAGTTGCATATAGCCGTGTAGAACAGCGAAGCCTCACTATTTGTAGGCCAGACTTTAAAATCTATAAATAGACCTAAGGGGGTACCTCAAAAGCCAAGCTTTCCAATTCTCTTACTCTCTTGTCTTGTAGCACTTTCTTTGGTTCCCTTAGCTCAACAGTTAACTAAGGAGGGGAAGCACTCTAAGATCTTCCAGGTGTGTAGTGGGACCTCCGTGTAGGAGACTCGGGTTAGTTTCAAGTTCTAAGTCTTCAGTCTGGCAAGCTAGCTAGGTAAAGTAAGTATGCAATCACCGCTTCCACAAGTGTTCGGACACAACATAAGCCGGTTTTCGGTTTCAACACTCAAGTTAAAATTTTTCCAAAAACCTGATTAAATTACTAGAGGTGTAATGAGACCTAAAAGGCATGTGCCAGAAAATCATATTTATCCTAGATCAGTTAATCACTTTTATTTCATTTAAATTATTATGTGACATAATTATATTTAGTTAAATACATAGGATTTTTAATTCTAATAATCATAATTCCACTAGAGGTTATACCTTAATGGTAATATGTGCATGTCCAAAATTTTACTTATGCATCAAGCCATTTGATGTAAATTCACAAAATACATGGTTTTGTTCAGTGCACGCCATTTTTCATACAAAATGATTCCATGCAAGGGGAACACTCACACGTAGAGCTCCAAATGGTCTCAAATTTTAACCAGTGGCTTGTCATAGCCTTCTTAACATTATACCTAAGTCCATTTGGGTTGATCTAACTATGAATATTTCAATTATATGATAAATCATATTTTTATCAAAACTATAGAAACATATCCTCCAAAAATTCTTATTTTTGGAGGGTAGGTCCATCTAGGTACCACTCTTGCATGGCCAAAATTTCAAGTGCAGGAAAACAACCTTGGTAAATAGTCTTGGCACCTTTAGGAAATCCTTTAATAAATGATGATTCTGGGGACACTCTTGTTAGATCTTATGGTGCCCTTGAGGGGGGGGGGGGAATAAGAGCTTTATGCAATTTTAATTCTTTAATAAAAATATCAGAGTTAATTAATGAAGTTATGGAATATTTTATAGGAAATTATATTTTTTATATTTAAACAAAAATATTATAATAAAGATTACTTTTTAGGAAATTACAGAATTCAATATTACTTTACTACTGTTAGGGATATCACTATCGCTCGACATTAGTACAAATATTGAATTCTAAGAGTGCATTCTAAAAAACCATTTGCAATATATTTTACTTTAATGATATTGATAGAAAAAATAAAATTTAAAACATTTTATAATATGAAAATAAAATCAAGATAATGAGATAATAAATGCTCTAATTTTATTTCATAAAAAATTGATTACAATATGTTCGATTTCTATTACACAAGAAATCTAGGCGAATATAAAAATCCTTTTTGATGCTTCACCGATCCTTATCCTACGGACCGGCTAGTTATAACGTATCTCACCCTAGATCTTGCAACTAGCCTCCCCATAGTTCTCACCTTGACCTAGTTGTTGCACATAAGGTGGCAAATTTCTCCTAAGCCAAATAAGGACCTAAACATCATGCACAAGACAACAATTTCCTCATAAGCCACACACAGACTTAGATGCCACACATAAGGCGACGATTTCTCTACCAATTACAAAGATGATAAGAAAAGTTACAAAATAGAAATTAAGAATCAAAACTCCCTCAAAAGAAAGATCTGAAGGCGACGTCGAATCCTTGCAATGATTGCCTGAGATGTTGTGCATGAACCGTCTCTTCTTCGCTCTTGAACGTTCTTGAGAAAGTGGGAGTTTTCTGATGGTTGGAGCTCTATAGATGGAATGCATGGGAAATAATACTCTAGGTAATGAAATTAGTTCTCTCCATAGAAGAATTTGGACTTTTTATATTTTCGAGATATTGCCCGGTGATAGTGGCTATTGCTCGCCAGCGATATCATTCATGGTTGCCACGTCTCCCATGATTTTAAGGTTTCTACTTGATGATTCGATTATGGGTCTATTGCTGGCGATATCCGATTTTGCCTTGATATATCTGATATTGAATGGTGATATCCGATATCGCCAGGTGATTTCCGATATCGCCTGGCGATACCTCCAAATAGTGCGGTTAGTGGATAGATTGTGTGGAACATGGCCTTCGTCACGCTAACATCATCTTCGCTATCGCCTGGCGATAGTGGTTATTGCCAGCAATATCTCCTTTTCATTTTTTTGTCAAAACCTTTTAAAGATTGTATATGACTTCGTTCTCATTCCGGAATAGGGTGGCACGTTCCGTAACTCTTCCCGGATTGAATGTTATGGTCATTTGAAGTTTTGTATACAAAACTCGTCCTTTTGTTTTTTTCTAAGTATGCACATCCTTGGATCATTCCCATGACTGAGAACTTGTCTCCTAATTGAACATGTACATCCTACACACTATATACACACAAAACACTAGATAGAATACATTACAGTATTTGTTATTCTCAAACTAAGAGATGTGAAATGCTTGCTCCAACAATCTCCCCCATTAGATAATAACAAATACCTATATGAGAAATTAATGAGTTTAAGAACAATTGTGTTTATAGGTAAGTGTAGCAAAATATATACATGAATAACAATGTTATAGCGTGATAGATTTAATGTACAATTATATAATTTTCCTGTATGTAGGCTCCCCCTACATAAGTGTTCCCTATATATTTTTCTCTCCTTAAATATCTATTCCACTAAATTTCTCAGTTCATTCTCCCCATTTTATTATTAAAAAAAGTGGTTAGGGATAGGATAACGCTTTTAAGATTGATTAGGGATAACTTATAGGAAGAATAGTCATGATCGAGCAACAAATGAAGTATGTGCCTCGTATATGATTACTCCCCTTACATAGATGGTTCCTATGAATTTTCAATGTACTCCCCTTAAATAATTAGATTTATGCAATTCATTCTCCTCTTTGGTAGTATCAAAAGAGGGTATAATGTGAGTGTATGCAATAAAAATTATTGTGCTTTATGTTGGAAAAAATGTAATATATAGCTTATTAAATATTACTTGTTAACGATAAGTATGATGGAGCATAATGTAGTAAGCAACATAGATGAAATGATAAAGTAGTCATTTTTATTTTAAGATACCACTTGTGGAAAAAACATGAATAAGTGAAAGTAATAATCACATCGGAAAGTATAATAAGCATTCATAAAATTAAACATCTTTTCAAAATGTAAGAGCATATATAAGATAATGAGTTTTAAAATAGAAAGGTTAATGTTTGAGTTAAAATTCCAAGAGATGTTATTCTAATGAGATATAATTGCAAGTATGATTTGAAAATATCAAGAAGCTACAATATTATAAAATTTGCATTTCAAGTAACAAAAACATTAAAGTGTTCATGCTTTTCCATCTAGTGCATTTACTTAAGTTTGTAGAAATTTGTGTAGACATGCATTAGCATCCAATTCTCTTGAGTAGAAGTTATATATATAATAATAATGTGTACAAAAGTGATTTGATAAAGTATACAAATGTATTAATCAAAACGAATGACATATATAATGAAATAACACAACATTAAAATACACAAATAAAATTTCTTCCACAATATTTCACTATACATACACAAAAAGTACAATTACTAAGGCGCTTCATACACACAATGCTCTTTAAGACTTATCAGGGAGCGAAGTAGTGCTTGGGAGATCACTTTTTTTTATAACTTGGTTTTTTTGTGATCCATTGTATTAAGAGAAGTGGTGAATACTTTTGTTTTTTACAAGACACTATATAAGCCTTTCCTAGGTGCTCAACCTCACAATGCTCATTAAAACTTATTTGGAGGGTGAGTAGTGCTTGCTGCAGTTTTCCTTATCATTTATTATATGTTTTTTATGCTTGTGACCAAGAACTCAAAATTCACTTATTTTGTAAACAATATCATTTAAATTTTTTTTAAACAACTTATCTCTAATGAATAAGAGCATGAAAAATAAAGAATTGAAAAAATAATTCAATGTAGTGTAGGTAATCTATTTATGCATTTTAATTATTATGTTATTACACTAGACAACTATGCAAGTATAAAATTAAAAACACATGTCAGTTATCAAAATACGTGAGTGTGTAAAGTCATTATCAAACACAAAACATTACTTATACTTAAAGCATGCTAATCAATTCTACATGTGTTTTCTATAATCAATTTCATTACACATAACAAGATAATATTCATGGTATGAAATAATCAAAACAATATTTTAAGAGACATGAAAAATAAATTAAGCATTGTATTTAAACTTTAATTGATATAATTACTCATCCTTAATTATGATTTTGAATAACACATAGCTTTTATAATTTTTGCTTTTTGAAAATAAAATACAAAATAATAAACACATAAAGTAATAATGGAAAAAACATATTTATGTTCTTTTGGATTTATTTTATAAATTTTTATTTAATTTTAAAATATTTTTAAAATAAATAGTTTTTAGAAAACATAGAAGTATATTAATAATGTATCTGTATAATTACCTTCTATGCTAGAGAAAATGTAAATAGAAAGACTAAATAATAATTTTATGCTACCGCCAGCATTAGTACTAACACGTGCTCTGGCCACAGAAATATGTTATATTGCATAAAAAAATTTATTTTTTAATAATTCTCCATTCAAATTTATCTTGATTCATGTTTTGTAATATAAGTGACACCAAGTACCCCAAATTTTTTTTAATAATAATGAAAATATTGCTGATATAATTTTTGACCTATGGTGAAAAAAATGTTATTTTTCAAAATACTTTTATTTTTCAAAATAATGAATGCCCAAATTTTATATAATATGGAAAACACAAGATGACATGTTCGAACAAAAGATATAATATGCATGACATAAATAATAATATATTTTATAATAATGGTCATGCAGTGATAGTGATGTAGTATGTCCTAGATTAAAAATACCCAAACTATATGTCTATATCCTAGCCCCGTACTAAGTGATGGATGGACATGAGGAGCTATATATATACTGTAGTTTGGGGTGTTAATCCTATATGCATACAAAAGATGACTCTCAACCTAACCCTCTTTCCCTCTAATGTTTCGCAAGGCCCCACTAGAACCCTCCCCGATTAAGGATAAGACATGACTTAGAGGTTAGGTCTCTATTACACAAAATCCCACACCCTCGCTAATGTGAGATATAAACTAAGTGTAAATAATCATGGATATACTAAGCGTTTAAGTCTAAGGAAGAATTCATAAACAATGTGTTTATTTGATGTTTAAAATCATAGTTGATTTTAAAATCACATAGTTATTTTGAATTTAACTTTTAATCTTTCAACTTTTAATTTATTTTATCATGATAATAAGAAATAACTAGCCTGATTAATAATATTCATTATGTATGGATAATAATATTCATTATATGATAATGCTAGAATTTAGATTTCAATGTTAGGTCATAATATTAATAAGTGATAATATTATATGTATTCAAAAATAGAGTTTCAATCATAATAAATCTAGAATTAAGTAATTATATTTTTTTATTTTATTTCATGGTCCACAAAAAATGTGATACATGCTAACATGCAAACATAATATATTCACACAATAATATTTATGTCAATTGAATTGATCATTGATTTTTCAATACTTTAAGATCTTTTAAAATATAACTATAATTGAAATATATAATCTTTTTCTTCATCACTAATATATAGATATCATAATTTGATAATGTGTAATATATATAATTTGTTTTGCATATATTCAACAAAGAGTTTTGATTTTTCATTGACCTATAATTAAATCATTAAACTTTTTGAATTTTTTTAATATGATTGATCTAAGGTCTAGATATAAGTAAGATACAGGCAAACAATAGTGTAACATATCAATATACCAAATATAATATAAATATCCAATCATATTTTTCATAATTCCTAAGTGTGATATAATATTAGTTTAATTGTAAAAGAATATTATGGTGTATGTAATATTCAAATTTATAATTTTTAATTTATTATAATGAATTTTTTAAATATGAATATATTTTGGTGTCATTTGAATTTTTTGCAAATTTTTTATTTTGTTTTATTTTTAGGAATTACCCAATATATATATAATATTTGATAGTAGAAGATAATGATACTTAATCATAATAAAATAATTTTTCAAAAATTATCACTTATAATTTTTATCTTTTTCAATGAATAAAATGTTTAATATATAATTTTTTTGACTAAATTAAATCCATTTTTTAAAATGATTTAATTAATCTTGATAATATCACTTAAGGGGTTCAATGTTCAATTTATAATAATATTATAAGACAATAATAGGCAATGAATTTAATAAGTATGGATGCTAGAAAATAAGATAGATATGTCACTTAAAAATAATATGACTTGTTATTCAATTTCATTCAATTTGAATTATTAAAGAATTTAGACTTAATGTGTGTAAGTCATATTGTAAAATATATAAAGAGATCATAATAGGTATTGACTAAAAGAAAAACACAAAATAAATAAAAATAAAAATGACAAAAACAAAATAGATATTAAGCAAATCTTGAAATAGAATTTTATTTATTTCATTTGGATTTATTTCTACTTCATGCATTTGATTGGATACTAAGAAATAAGTGATTTAGGAATCCAAAGGTGACCGAGTATGACGGTTCCTTTGGGTACCCAAATATGGTGTGTTGGCTTATGGGGAGACAAGTTTGATTTGGCTCTTTCAAGTGTAGTTGATGCGTCATTTATAATTTTGGACCTTCATTCATACTTTGGTATAATTTCATTTTTATGTTTCAAATTTCCGTATTGCTTTATAAAGTCTTCATATGTTGATGTTTATTTGAAAAATAATGCATTGAGGATTTAAAAAAGTTAACAATGTTTTTCAAGTTAAAATTATATTATTTAACATAAAGACTCTTAGAATATTGATTTTTTTTGAAATTTATGTTCAGTTCATTTTATATTTTAAGTTGATTGATTTTTTAAATGCATATGATAATTAAGTATTGGAATTACATTTACAACTATTTGTTATATTTCACATCCATTATCAGAACTTAACATGCTTTTATGATTAAGTATTCTAACAGGTGTATGTTTTATGAAGTTTAAAATACTAGTAGATGACTTTTATAAATTTGAAGGTAAACTAGATATAAGAGATTTAAAATTATTTAAAAATTCTTGCACAAGTAATTTTACAGATTCTAGTTTTTGAGAAATAACATTATTTTTAATTAACAATTTTTCATTACATTCTTTTGAAATTTAAAGAACTTTTTCATAAACCTTGAGTTCTTTTTTAAAAAATTTACATTCAAAATAAAATGTAGCATTTTCAAATAAAGAGCAAAAAGATGAATAAGACACATCAATATGAGATTCTACTTTAGCGTTAGCTTTTAATGTTTTATTTTCTAAACCTAATTTGGAATTAGTATTTTTTCAATTTCTTAATTCTATGTTTAGTAATTTCAAACATGTGATATGTTGAAATAGAATTTGTAATAAAAAGAGAAGAATTGGATTTTCTTACAACACTTTTTGATGAGGCATGATTTGAACTTATAGTCCTTTGAAATCTTCATCGTCCTCTTCCATAAATGAATTTTCATCTTCTCTTTTGCATGATGTGTTCACTTCATCCAATCCATTTGATGTGCACTCTATGGATTCATCAAAGGAGCAATTTTCTTGAATACATATGCAAGTATGCATATTTTTTAGGTATTGTACTTGTTATGTTCTAGTAGATGGAGAATCATAAGTTTTTTCAAAAGATTTCCAAACTTCATAACTAATAGGAAATATATATTTGTTTAAAAATATTTTGGTCTAGTGCACAAAATAAACTATTTAAGGATTTAGCATTTAAAACCATTTCATTTCTATTTTACATAATTGGGGGCTTTTCAATAGTAATATTCCAAAAAATTTCATCTAAAGATTTAAGAAAATTTTTCATTAGAATTTTCCATCCTTTATAGCTTTCACCATAAATAATGGTGGTGCTAAATATTTTTCATTTAATAAAATTACATCCCCTCTAGTGGTTGCGAGATCATGAAGCATCATTATTCTTGGTAGTGAAGCCGTTTTGGAATAACCTGCTCTAATACCATGTGTTGGATCTTACGATGCCCTTAAAGGGGGGTGAATAAGGGCTTTATTGAATTTTAATTCTTAAAAAAATATCAGAGTTAATTAATTAAGTTATGGAATATTTTATAATAAATTATATTTTTTTATATTTAACCAAAAAATTTATATTAAAGATTACTTTTTCGAAAATTATGGAATTCAATATTACTTTACTACTATTAGCAATATCACTATCGCTTGGCGCTAGATACAAATATTGTATTCTAAGATTGTATTATAAAAAGCAATTTGCAATATATTTTACTTTAATGCTATTGATAGAGAAAATAATATTTAAAATATTTTATGATATGAAAAAAATCAAGATAATAAGACAATAAATTCCATGATTTTATTTCATATAAAATTGATTACAAAATGATTGATTTCTATAACACTAGAAATCGAGGATAATATAAAAATCCTTTTTGATGTTTCACCGATCCTTCTCCCAAGGACTGATTGGTTATATCGTATCTCTCCCTAGATCTAGCTACTAGCATCCCCTAAATCTCACCATGACCTAGTCATTACACACAAGGTAGTGAATTTATCCTAAGCCATACAAGGACCTAGACGCCACGCACAAGGCAATGATATCCTCCTGATCCACACACGGACCTAGACGCCTTTCACAAAGTGGTGATTTCTCTACCTATTACAAAGTTGATAAGATAAGTTACAAAATAGAAATTCAGATTAAAAATTTCCTCAAAATGAAGCTCTGAAGATGACGTCGAATCCTTGTAAAGATTGCTTGAGATGCTGTGCACAAACTTCCTCTTCTTCGTTCTTGAACGTTCTTGCGAAAGTGGGAGTTTTTTGAAGGCTGGAGCTTGTGCATTGGAAATAATACTCTAGGTAATGAAATTAGTTCTCCCCACAGAAGAATTCAGACTTTTTAGATTTTTGAGATATTGCCCGACAATAGTGGCTATCGCCCGACAATAGTGGGTATCACTGGCCAGCGATATCATTTCTGTCTCTCATGTGTCCCATGATTCTTAGGTTTCCACAGGATGATTTGATCATAAGGCTATCACCGACGATATCTGATATCGCATGGCGATATCTCCAAATAGTGCGCTTAGTGGCTTGATCGTATGGAATATAGCCTTCGTCATGCTGACGTCATTTTCGCTATCGCCTTGCGATAGTGGCTATCGCAAGTGATATCTCCTTTTTATTTCTGCCATCAGAACCTTTACCAGATTGTAGATAACTCGGTCTCATTCTGGAATGGGGTAGCACATTTCGTAACTCGTCCCGGATTGAAAGTTATGCCCGTTTGAAGTTTAGTACACAAAACTCATCCTTTTGTTTTTTCTAAAGTATACACACCCTTGGATCATCCCCATGATAGAGAACTTGTCTCCTCATTCAACCTGTACAACCAGAACACTATAAACAAAAAAATACTAGATCAAATATATTACGGTATTTAATATTCTCAAACAAAGAGATGCGGAAAGCATGCTCCAACAACTCTTGCATGTAGTAGCGCCTACACACACTCACAAAGTCTACGGGGCACGGTCGTGCGTGCACGGTCTGTACATACTGCACATAGGCCACACACACCTGCATAGCCTTAATGTGTGCATGCGTGGTTGGGCTTCCATATTTGGGTCTTCTAGGACTTGCGGTTTTGATACGTGTACTTGGTCCGGTCGAGCTCACGCGTACTCGATTCAAGACTTGTCGGTTTGTCTTAGAAATTTCAAGGGGACCCTATTATATGTCCCAAATTTTTTTTGTGTCATGAACCGCGAAGCAATGAGCGTGGAAATTTTCTGCCTTTCTTGGTGTGCTCTGATCATTTGAAAATTATTTGTCATTCTTGTGAGATATCTTAAGGGTTTATTCACTGCCTATTTTGAGATTGAAAAGTTTCGCAAAAAATATGTTGTTATCTTGGACAGCCACTATTATGAGCTCTCCTTCGAGACCTATAAATTGGAGAGGGTCATTAAGTTCTTCTCCCATATTGTTGTAAAGATCTTGGAGTTTGTGGAGCCTCATCTTAGAGTCTGTGTGTTTCTGCAGACGTCATGTATTTGTTAGTATTTCCATTCCCTTGGAGCAAGGAGTGAGTAAGAGGGAGAGGGCTTAGGTAATGAATTCTATGTAAAGTGGTGCTTACACTGGGGGTTCACGAAAGGGGCATCCAATGCAAAGTCGGTGGATACAGAGATGACAAACGTGGAGGCAGTGCACAAAGGGGGCTTGTTCGGGCCATCAAAGAGCTCAGACAAGAATGCGCGAGCACGCTCGGGTAAGCTCAGGCGCACGTAAGGCCACCCGCGCTGCTGCGTGCGGGGTTGTCTGAGTTCATGCCTCGGGACATTTGTGAACATCTTTGTTTCAAGAGTAGTTAACCACCTAGAGGGGGGTGAATAGGTTTCTTAGTCTTTAGGACTATCTTTTTGTTTTAGTGTGTTGAGTGTTTAATTATTATAGTTTACTTTCAAGAAGGAGACACGTCACACCAGATTTTATAGTGGTTGCCCAAGGTATGGGTACATCCACTGTCCCTCTCACCTTTCTAACAATGAGTTAGACAAGGCAATCTTCTCCAATCTCATCTCAAAGAGCTTACAATACAGATCTCTCAGGATCTATCAGTCTTACTCCAAATCCTATCTCAAGCCAAAGCCCTACAACTTAGAGTAAATGATACTCCTATAGCTCAGTGATACACAGACCACCTACCTCAAACTTAATCAAAATTCCTACACCTTTAGCTAGGAGGATAGCCCTACACTTAGAGAGATTAACTCTCCTACAGCTCAAATCAAAACTGATCCTACAGAAAGAGTGAGGTTGTTGTTGTTGATTGACTACAGAGAATATGTCCTCTAAGCCTGTCTTATGAACTAAGTAAATTTAGCCCTGTCTTCTTCACAGCACCAAGAATAGATCTTCAAGGTTATTCTGACTATGCTAAGAAGTAACTGTAGAGCACTGCTTCTTCAGGCTTGAATTATATTAGAGGTTAGATCTGAGGCCTTAAAGATGAGCAGCAGTTTCATTCTTGCTCGTCTTATCCTTCTTCAGAAGAGATTTTCTGATCTGTTGTTGAAGATTAGTTGAATCTTCAGTGAGTAATTTCTTCAACAACTCACACTTGTCTGTTGTTCACAGTTACAGGAAGAGCTTGTTCTTCACAACCTTCCACTTCATCGATAGGATGAAGATGACTGGGAAAAAGCTTCTTTTTAATTTCTCGGAACTCTGATTTTGTATCTCGTCGTCCAACGGCTCTTTGTGTTGTATGGACCACCAAAGTTTGTAACTACAACACATATTTTTCATTTAATGTTATACCAAAGGCAAGCAGCACCTTTTGTCATCTATCATGTAAGGGCCGCCATATTTGAATTCTTGATGATGTTAGCATGACCTAGAGCTTCTGGGCTAAGCAAATTTCATACAATCTTTCTAGGCATTTAGTGAAGCCTTGTCACTCAATGTGAAAACACTTAGTAGATTTATATACCTTGAGGAATCAAGTGAATCTTCAACACTCAACACATTTATACTTGATCTTTAAATCTAGTCGAGTAGGTATTGAGTGAACTTGCTTCAATCAACGCTTCTCACCTTAGATAGATTCCTTAGGTTGCAACAAACAAGCTTTGACTGCATGGAGTTCTGTCAATGCTTTTTATTCTTGGCGTTGAGTGAACTGTCTTTACTCAACGCTTCTGGACTTAGCAAGATTTTTTGATAACAACATAGAGGCTTTGACTGCTAGAGCTTCTGTCAATGCCTTTAGCCTCTTGGCATTGAGTGGATTGTCTTCACTCAATACTTCTGAACTTAGCTAGATTCCTTGATAGCAACACTTAGGCTTTGACTGCTTGAGCTTCTCTCAATGCCTTTAGCCTCTTGGCGTTGAGTGAACTATCTTCACTCAATGCTTCTGAACTTAGCAAGATTTCTACTTTGCCAGCATCCTGTCTTGATCCCATCTGTCATTATGAGTCAGATTACCCGTCAAATTAGTGCAACAGAAACATACCTGCATACATTGAACTTAGAGCATGTATCAGATACAATCATGTGTATACCATTATCTTATGGGCCTTTTTCAAATATAGTACATTGTAATCAATGGACCCAATAATCTCCCCCTATATGAAGAATTCAGAACCCTAGACAATGATATACACTACCATAAAATAGAAAACACATTCACAATACACAAGAGTAGTATTTGAAACATAATCAAACTTATAATTTTCATTCAAAGAGATAATTACAATCAGATAATGTCCTTAACATAATTTACACAGTCCTACAGCCCTTTAAGGAGTACACAAAACATTTTTTATGTTTCAGGTTCCCATATGACTAATCCCATGCTTTGTATCTTTGCATCATTTTCTCTTTCTTCATCCTTCTTCTCCTTTTGTCTCTCAAAATTGTTATAGGGCTTAGGAAAGCACTTACTGGGCTCAATAACATCTTCTAGTAAAACACCTATTTTTTATCTCTTTTAAACTTCCTCCTGGCCTCTTCATTTCTTTCTACTTTGGCACCTTTTATGGAGCTATAAAGCTTTCCCCTGTTAGTTTTCTTATTCTTGATATGATCCCAGATAGACATGATGATGGTCATGGATTGAGGACTCAACTTCTTAAAGTCTGTCCTGGTCTCCATCTCTTCTCTATACCTTTTCTTGCTGAGCCTGATCTCTTCTTCTTCAGCAATTGACTTGCCTCTTGCTATTGCTATCTGGTCAAAAGAGGGGCTAAATATAGGAATTACATACGCAGAAGGTTCATCTAACTGAGCACCACCTTGATCATCATATTTATCACCATACAGTTCATCATACTAACCTTCTGGAATAGGGACAGGAACATTTTCATATGAATACTACTCAAGCCCCAATGAACCTCTGATAACATTGGTGACCCAGATAGCATTCTCAATATTTGTCTTGATCATTGCCTTCTCCACCTTTATGACTTCTTCAGATAGAACTGTAGTCAGGGAGTCCTTTGCAATTGAGAATCTCTCATCTAAGAAATTTATTCCTTTTGTAACATTAGTATTGACCTGAAGCATATGATCATCAAGAATTTGAGTACATGCATCCATTATCCTTTTATTATAGTCTTGTGGGCTTCCATCAGTTTCTTTTGAGCATTGTAAACCATTTCCATATTATTATAAGTAATGTTCTAGTTCTCTAGAATATTGAAAGACAAATCTATGGGGAGTTAATCACATAGAGGGGGTTGAATAGGTGTCTTTTAAGTTTCTTTATCACTTATACTAAAAATTCAGCAGATGTGTTATATAAGGTTATATCTCCTCCTCTTTAACTTAGATCAACAGATCTTACAAGCTCAGTTTCTTTCCAAAAACCTACACCTCAGACAAATAGGTCCTACCTCAGAGATCCACCCAATCTCCTACCTCAGGTCCCTTAAGAACCCTACCTCAAACTATATAAGTATTATACCCCAGTGATCCCGCACAAATCTCCTACCTCAGGTACCTCAAGAATCCTACCTCAGGCTTTATAACACGGGCTTACAACTCAAAGAATATATCTCATACACACTCAGATCTCTAAGAGATCTTACAAAAATTAGGAGGAAAATGAGAAAGAAAGTAATCTCAGGAAAAAGCAATTCTGTGATCTGACTTATCTGAAAATTTAGATTCTTCAATTCAGCAACACAGGATTGGTTCTTGATGAGAAGACTGGCTAAAATGATTCTTCACTAGATCAACAATGTTCTTAATGATGATCGGCTTGATTTCCTTGAAGAACTTATAGAACAGATCCACCTTAATCCTCTGATCAACTTATTGAAAGGATCAAAAGACTATCTTGAAAACTGTGTCTTCTTCTTCTTGGAGTTGTCGCCCTTCTCTGACTTATGAAAAATTAGAATGAAAGAAATGATTGATAATTGATTCATTGAGTTTTGTGTAGATGACCGCTCTATTTATATCCTTCGCTGGTTGTTGGCTTCTGAAAGATGAAATCATCATGTGACATCATACTTCAAATTTTTATTCAAACGGATTCTGATGAGATATCAAGTCACTACAGTTGACATGACACTTCGGACTTGACTTGACACTTAGATGTGTTGACTCTGTTCAACTTCAGGATAATATGTGTCGATAATTCCCAAGTGTCTCGACACAATATTACTTAGTGTTGTTAGAAGGTGCAGAGACATCTTTGTTATCTCGACACATCTGTACTTGATTGAATTTTTAGTCTGAACTTGAAGGTGTCGAGACAGTTGACTTGTCTCGACCCAACTATCGACTATGTCGAGATAGCTAAATTGTCTCGACACTACAGTTTGAAGTGTGTCGACATCTGCTTTAAATCTTCACTGTGTCGAGATAGTTGAATTATCTCGACACTATAGTCTGTCGGGTGTCGACATCTTTAAGTCTACACTTCAGTTCTTTATTATGTCAAGACAGTTGTATTATCTCGACACTACTATCCTATGCTTTAAGGTGTGGAGATATCTGACTTGTCTAGACATTACTGACTTGATCTTCAAGTTGTCGAGATAACTGAATTGTCTCGACCCAGCTTGTCTTGATCTTCAAGGTGTCGAGATAACTGACTTGTCTCAACACTGCTCCTGCAAAGGTGTCGACATAGTTGTGAAGTGTGTCTATACTTTTGTACTTTGTCTTTTCTTCTGTGCTGCAACTTGATATTTGGCTTTGACTGTCCTGACTTCACTCAGCACTATTAAATGTATGGCATTGAGTGAACTGACTTCACTCAATTCTTGTGAACTTAGTCAATTTTCTTCAGCAACTGCCTTGATATTTGGCATGAGTGAGCTTGCTTCACTCGACACTTGTGGACTTAGGAAATTTTTTGCCTTTCTAGTCAGATTCTTTGAGTCCTTCTATCAATTTCACTTGGACCACCTGTCCTGTAAGATCCCATTTTTTTAGCTTCGCCTCCGGTGTTTTATGCATAGAATCGCCGTTTTGCGGTGACACCAACACTTGGGAAGGTCTCCACTACAAAACGCTGATCTTGCCGGAAGAAATGATCACCAAAGAAATAGACGTATATAGTTAGAACAAATAAGTCTAATTTGACAATCATATGTAATATAAGAAAAGCTGAATCACAGCGTAGTCCGCATAGAAACGAAAAAAAATGACAAAGATAAACGGTCCCATGCCCGGTACATAATGGCCTCACTACAACACTCTCGTGGAAGAAAAATATACTAATCACTCACGGATCCTGAAGCTGGTGATCCTGTGCTAGACTGTCCCACCTCCATGTGCACTACGCTCCGCTGGTGCCGCATCTCCTATTGCTACTCCATGTCTCCCATCCGGAGCCCCTGAAATGTTTGGTCCACCTACCGTTAGTAAAAAAGACTAAGCATGATTTCCCCCACCCCTCCCCCAGTGGCTCCTAGGAACTGTGTGGGAGGAATGATAGGAAAGCTATGATGGTGGAGAGTAAACAAGAGCAGGTGATGGTGGACCTAATCAAGCAGTTATATTGTAATATTCACTGTCCTATAAAAAGATATGCAAGCTAGCAATACTAAAGTAATAGAGTAGTAAAGAGTAGAAAAGTAAAGTGCACCATAAAGAAATATAACAGGTAACCACAAGGAAAGTAACCATAGCTTAAAATCATGCAAACAAAAGCTTATAAACAATGGTGTCATTTTGTAAGGCCAAACGTATAAAAAGTCTCATACCAATTTATACGTTAGGAGTAAAGGTTGAAGTATGATTATGAAATGATATATTATGTTATGTGCGTTTAATGATATGTTCATACAAGTATAACACACACACACGCGACTCTATATGCACAGACCTTTAGTTCCCCGATTTTTGAAGCTAGCTTCACTCTTAGGATATTCCATAGTGGTGATGATGCATATTTTATCGTAATTTATTATGGTAAAAATATATTATTTTCATTTTAAATTCTTTTTTTATTTATTTTTAGGTTTCTTTTTATGTAAATAATCTAACTTAGTTTATTTTATGTTTTTGCAGGTTTTTTGATCTTTCGGCCAAAAATGATCTAACACTCCCCCCTAACACGCCCTCCCTGGGCGTGTCACAGGGCGTGTAACCTGATCCCGAGGAATTTTGCTGCCATAACCAAAATAGAGAGAAAAACTACCTCATACGCCCCCCCTGACACGCCCTCCCAGGTCGTGTCACAGGGCGTGTCACCCTCATCCCGAAACCTACTGCTGCATTTAATGATTTTTCACCCCTGCATGCCAACAGTACTGATACGCCCCCTACACGTGCGTGTCTTCGGGCGTGTACCACACTTTTTCTAATGACTGACGGATTTCCGACCAATGATTTTGACGTGATGTGCCTTACACGCCCCCCTACACGGGCGTGTCCCAGGGCATATCCACCATCGTACAAAAGCAATCATCCTTCCCGCCAGAATACAGAGCCTGAGGTCAACTCCATACCTGTCACGCCCCCTAATACGCCCTCCCTGGGCGTGACCAACCCGAGAGAAAAGTCTATAAATATCAGGCCATTCCAAGTATTCCAGACCATAAGTTTTGGGGAGAGGGGAGGTACTGCTGGTTTCATTTTTAGCTTTTTGTGCTTTTTTTCTTATGTTTTGCTCCCTCTCTCCCTCCATTTCTAGTTTTACTTTCATGCATTGTACTTTACTTACCTGTAATCGCTTTTTATTTGTATTGTAGAAGCAGTTAGTTCTCTTTTTGCGCACTTGAAATCTTATTTGTAGTCGTAATTAACTTTTTGTTTTCAATAAAATTTAGTTAAGCTCTCTTTAAGTCGCTTTCTCTTCATCGTTTTAGTTTTAGTTTTTATGCACCTTTAATATTTCCCCTCTCTTTCCCTTGTACCATGATTAACTAATCTACATTAGTACTCGATCACGATGATCTGAGAATGAGTCGATCATGTTATGATATTTTAGCTTTCTCTTTCTTCTTAAAGTAATTACCTTTGATTTACTCTTGGTTTTTATTTAGTGGGACTATATTATCAGTATATAGCTTCCATTTGGGTTTTCATTCTTAGTTAGCCGAGAGGCTTGCTGATTGAATCATCACCCAAGAGTAAAGAGTGTTTCACGCATCCCTCGAGAGAGGCAGACGTTAAATCTCCCGGATTGGAAAGAAATCCAATAGCGGGGTTCACCACTTAAGGCGAGCGTTAGGTCTTTGATTTGGACGAGAGTTCGGTCGGATCATCCCAAACTCAAGTGGGCACGACTTTGAGAGAAACGTGTTCATGCTCTGGGAACCTCCATGGTCAAGGTAGTTTTACTTTATTTAGAATTAGTTGTTAATTCATTTTGATTTTCTTATTTCAAAGTGATTCTAGATTGAGTACTAACCTTTTATTATTAGCTCTAACCCTTTTTATTCTTCAAGTAATTTAGTTTTCTTTTTAGCTTAGTAATTTAGTTCTTGTTTTTAGTTAAGTAAATTAATAGAAAAATCATTTGATAAAATAATAGCGATCTCCTCGAAGTAGAAGTAATCATTATGCCATAGGGAAATACGACCTTGATATTAATCTTTAGTATCATATACTATAAATGATAAGGTACGCTTGCCTTTATCGGATATAGAATCGGAGAATATTATCAACTTCCACCACATCCACCTTCTCTTATCTTTAACCCCTCTTCTCCACCTTTGTGATATCAGTATATAATTTTTGGCACAGTTGCCGGGGAATAGTTTGATATTTTGAAAAAAGGATAGCTATTAATTTTATCGTTTTTTTTATCTCTCTCTCTTACCCCTCTTTCGCGGTTGATTTATTTTTTTTATATGGATAGTCTTTGTTTTTCTTATGGAAAGTTTGGTCACTCTAGCGAGGATTGTTGGGTAGGATATTCTTCACTCACCCATGCTTTGATCCTTTCCGGATCAAATCAATTGGGCAAAATTGATCCATCCGCGAATTTTTATCATGGGGTTATGATGATTTTAAAATGCCTTCCTACCCTTCTCCTCCGAATTTTATGATTTCAATTTTTCCAGAAATTTCTTGAATGGACATTTTGATCCTAGCCCTACTTTGAACTACTCAGGGTGGCAACACCCTGATCATTCTTAGGGCAAACATGATCATCAACCCATTCTATCTCAAGATTTCTCCGCCTTTTCTCCGCAAGTTTGTGCGCCTCTTGTTTTAGATTCTAGCAAAAATAAAATCATTTTTGATTCTATAGCATTTGATGATCGCATCAATGCTCATTTCAAAGTAATTTATGACGCTTTAGCTTTTGAGGCCACAACTTTTTCTTCTCCTCCTCTTCCTATTTATCTTTCGAATGATGAATCTTCGGATGTTCCGCAGTGCCTTCAATCACTCATGGAGGACGATTATTATGAAATTCCATTATGCTTTCAACCTCCCGAGGAAGAGATTTCCCCCGATATCCCGATTTTTTTTAAAGTTTTCGAGAAAGACGAACTTTCTTATGTTCAATCTTCCGAGGAGATTGATTTTTCAGATATCTCGGTTTGCTACCAATCTACAGAAATGATTGTTATTTAAGTGGAGCAACCAGATATTTTTATCCAAAAAATTTCTTATGATCAATCGCAGCCTTTTTCTTCTTTTTCTTCTCTTCCCCCTCCTTACGAAAATTCCTCTTTCTTTTCTGCTTAAATTTTTCCTTCTAAATTAGTTTTTAGTTCTTCTTTTTCCTCTTCTAATAGTTTATTTTCTTTTTCTAACAAATTTTCTTTTTCTAAATCTTTTTCCTTTTTATTTTTAAAAAATAAAAAATTACAAAAAAATATTTTTATTTTCTTAAAAAATGTTTTGGCACTCATGCCTCAACCCATATTACGTGAGTTGCCATTACATTTCTATTTTTATTTTCCATTTAGCTAACCAATAACGTCAAGCTCAACGACATTTTAAACAAAGAGCGCTCTTGGGAGGCACCCCTTGCTTATCCGTTTTTTATATGATTATTTTGTTTTGTGCAGAAATAAGCTCTCGCGTGTTTATGCCGCTTCTCGCCTCTCAACTTGGACTCAAGCCGGTCTTTATCTCAAGTTCGTAGGGACGCATTTTTCAATATCTGGCCATCAAGCGCTAGGGAAGCATCTTTTCCATTTCTTTGTATTTCTTTTTTTTTCTTTTCACTTTTCCCAACTCTCTTTTTACATAACTTTAAACATTGTGGACAATGTTTAACTTTTAGTATGGGGGAGTGTTTCCTTAGTTAGTTTATTTTTAAAAAATTAAAAAATATATATATAAAATTTTTTAAAAAAATCCAAAAATATATATAAAAAATTTTTAAAATAAAATCCCAAATTAAATTGAGTTAATTTTTGCCAAATCAATTAGTACCCCATCACTTTGCATTTTATTGTTTTTTAAGCTCATGTCTACTTGCTTAGTTAGAATAAATTATATTAATTTTCTGTTTAAATATATTAAGCGAGTAGTATGTTGACTCATTCAGTGTTCCTATTTAGGGTAGTATGTTGTTTTTGAAAAATTTCTGGAATCTTTTTCACTTTTTCTTAGCCTTTCTTTTATTTCTTTTACTTTTACAAAACCTATTTTCCTTTATTTTTCCTTATTAAAATTTTTTTAGACGTTAATTAGTATTGAGTGTAGTAGACACAGACCGGTCTATACGCTTATTATCATTGTTTTCATGAAAGTAAACTCTCTATTTTCTATTTTTGTGCTTATCCTTTTTTGAAATTTTAAATCTTTACTTTGAGTAGATTTACGAAGCATGAAAATGATTTAGGCATTTCACTTGAAACATTTGAGCCTTTGCACCCCGTCAAAAAAAAATCTTTGCTAGCCATTTTTGTGCCTTTTCCTTTCCTTTTTGTAGCCCCACTTTTTATTTCATCACGGCCAAATAGATTGTCTATATACACACTTTAAATTTATTATTGAGCTTTAATTGCAAATGTGCATCTTTTTGAAAAATTTGCGGAAAAATCCTTGTATTATATTTTGCTACAAAAGTGGAAATATTTAAGTATGAAAAATGAAAAAATGAAAAATGGAAAAAATATATTTGATGAAAAAAAAGTAAAAGAAAAGAAAAAAGTGAAAAGTATTTATTTTGGCTAGCTTTATTTTGGAAAAGCTCATTTCTTTTTGTTTTAAATGGGCAAATACCCCTCGTGTTTATCTTTCGAATATCACACACTTAGAAACCTAAGCCTAACTATACGCCTAATTAAAGCCCTAGTGATTCATGTTTCCTACATTTACTTTTTAGTACATTAGCGAGAAACTAGATTGAGTAAGTGTTTTTTTTGATAAAAATAATTAACTTTGTCTTGATTGACTATGATTTTAGTTTTTCTCCTAGATTTTAGTAGTGACTCAATGCATTTTTTACTCATTACTTTATTAAGTTTTAATTCTTCAAAAATTTGGGATGATTTGTTTTTATATTCAGTAAAATTTATAAAAGTATGTGCTAAGTTAAAGTAGGAATTTTCAGTTCTTTTTCAAAATTTCTCTACCTCTAAATTCCTGTCTTACTTGTTTATAGAAAATTTTAAACTTTTCAATTAATCCTCTTTATTTTATCTAACTCGTAGTCTTTGCTTGAGGACAAACAAAATAATTAGTATGGGTGAATTTGATGATGCATATTTTAGCTTAATTTATTAGGGTAAAAATATATTATTTTCGTTTTAAATCTCTTTTTTATGTATTTTTAGGTTTCTTTTTATGTAAATAATCTAACTTAGTTTATTTTATGTTTTTGCAGGTTTTTTGAGCTTTCGGCCAAAAATGACCTAACATACCCCCTAACACGCCCTCCCTGGGCGTGTCATAGGGCGTGTAACCTGATCCCGAAGAATTTCGCTACCAGAACCAAAATGCCGAGAAAAACTACCTGACACGCCCTCCCTAGGCGTATCACCGGGCTTGTCACCCTCATCCCGAAGCCTGATGTCGTATTTAATGATTTTCGCCCCTATGCGCCAACAGTAATAACATGCCCCCCTACACGGACGTGTCTCCAGGCGTGTACCGCACTTTTTCTGACAACTGATGGATTTTCGACCAATGATTTTGACGTGATGTGCCTTATACACCCCCTATAAGGGCGTGTCCCAGGGTGTGTCCACCATCGTACAGAAGCAATCATCCTTCCCGCAAGAATCCAGAGCCCGAGGTCAACTTCGTATCTATCAAGCCCCCTGACACGCCCTCCCTGAGCATGACAGGGGGTGTGACTAACCCGATAGAAAAGTCTATAAATACCAGGCCATTCCAAGCATTCAAGACCAGAAGTTTTGGGGAGAGAGGAGGTGCTGCTGGTTTCATTTTTAGCTTTTTGTGTTTTTTTCTTATGTTTATCTCTCTCTCTCCCTCCAATTCTAGTTTTACTTTCATGGATTGTACTTTACTTACCTATAATCTATATTTATTAGTATTGTTGTAGTAGTTAATTCTCTTTTCGCGCACTTGTAATATTATTTGTAGTCGTAATCAACTGTTGTTTTCAATAAAATTTAGTTAAGCTCTCTTTAAGTCGCTTTCTCTTCATCTTTTTAGTTTTAATTTTTATACACCTTTATTATTTCCCCTCTCTTTCCCTTGTACCATGATTAACTAATCCTCATTTGTACTCAATCGCGATGATCTGAGAATGATCGATCAAGTTATGATGTTTTAGCTTTTTCTTTCTTTTTAAAGTAATTACCTTTGATTTACTCTTGGTTTTTATTTAGTGGGACTATATTACCGGTATATAGTTTCCATTTGGGTTTTTATTCTTAGTTAGCCGAGAGGCTCGTAGATTGAATCGATCAACCAAGAGTAAAGAGAGTTGCATGCACCCCTCGAGAGAGGCAGACGTTAAATCTCCCGGATTTGAGTGAAATCAAATAGCGGGGTTCACCACTTAAGGCGAGGTTTAGGTCTTCGATTTGGATGAGAGTTCGATCGGATCTTCCTAAACTCAGGTGGGCACATCTTTGAGAGAACCGTGTTCATGCTTCGGGAACCTCCACGGTCAAGGTAGTTTTACTTTATTTAGAATTAGTTGTTATTTCATTTTGATTTTCTTATTTCAAAGTGATTCTAAATTGAGTACTAACCCTTTTTCATTAGCTCTAACCCTTTTTATTCTGCAAGTAATTTAGTTTTCTTTTTTACTTAGTAATTTAGTTCCTGTTTTTAGTTATGTAAATTAATAGAAAAATCATTTGATAAAATAATAGCAATCTCCTCGAAGTAGAAGTAATCATTACGCCCAGGGAATTACAACCTTGATAATAATCTTTAGTATCCTACACTATAAACGATAAGGTATGCTTGCCTTTATCAGATATAGAATCGGAGATTATTATCAACTTCCATCATATCCACCTTCTCTTCTCTTTAACCCCTCTTCTCCACTTTTGCGATATCAGTATCAAGTGGCTAACGGAGACAATGGGTTGGACCACCCCACTCCTAGGAAGGTATCCATAATACCAGGCCAAGCCCTTATGTACACCTCTGAAGGACACACTAGAGTCACCACGTACTAATGCTGGCAAACTCGCTAGTCTTTTACTTGGCTAAGTGTAAACCACACCTGCCGAGTTATCATATCAATATCGGTGTGAATGATCGTCAAATTCTGAAGAACCGCCATCTTATGCACATGCAGCCATGAATTCCCGAGCCATCGGCTCCCCGAACTAACCTGTCCTTTACAACTACCTTATGAGCCTTCGGCTCGCCGAGCTAACTTTTCATTTCAACAACCACCGAGCCTACCGCTAGTGTTGGGTACATTGGAAAATGTGTACCTGATTTGAAGAAGCCCAACCTAGCTCAATGATATACATCAAGGTGTATTTGATGTTGTTTTAAGTTGACATGTGCAGGTGAAGAAGTGATAAAGTATGCAGAAAAAATTCTAAGTCCAAGTGTCGACACAGAGGAAGCAGTGTCGACACACAGGAGAAAAGAGTCGACACAACACTGGGAAGCAGTGTCGACACATAGCAGTTAGTCTACAACTACACTGGGAAAAAGTGTCGACACAGAAGAAGTAAGTCGACACAACACTGGGAAGCAGTGTCGACACATAGCAGTTAGTCTACAACTACACTGGGAAAAAGTGTCGACACAAAAGAAGTAAGTCGACACATCACTGAGAATTTGTGTCGACACAGAAGAAAAGAGTCGACACAGAAGAAAAGCGTCGACCTCAACATTGGGAGAATGTGTCGACACAGAAGAATATAGTCGATCTCAAGATTGTCGACATCAGCTGAATGTGTCGACACAAAAGAAAATAGTCGACCTCAAGTTTGTCGATACCAGCAGAATGTGTCGACACATTGTGATTAAGTCGACACATTAAAGCAGATTTAAGAAATGAATTTGTCGACACCTGAAGACTGTGTCGACACTTACTAAGTTATGATTCTACAACAACTGTGTCGACACACAGGACTTGTGTCGACACACTGAAGAGTCAAGACCAAGTTATTTTTAGAAGAAGCTGTGTCGACTCAAAGGCAACTTAGTCGACATCACTGAAGACTGTGTCGACACCAAAGTCAATTATGTCGACACAGTTAGACAGATGGTCTCGACACTTTCTGACAGACTGTGTCAACAACTTGTGGTTCAAGACTAAGGCACAGGACTTGTTTGAGGACTTGACAGCTGTGGGTTACCACCAGTTAACTGAAGCTGTCAGACTTGTCAGAAAACGGTTAGAAACCGGATCAGCCGGTTTCCATGAAGAATGTCTATAAATAGACAGATTCAGAAAAATATAGAGAACTAACCTTTTGAAATACATTGGATCAAAAAGTGGAGAAGGATTACAATTCTACTCATTTCAAGAAAGTGCTAGGCACTTAAGAAGATCTTCTCCGGGAGATCTAAGAAGACTATCTAAGGATAGATCTAAGAAGAGTTCTAATCAGAATTCAGAAGAATCATTCAAAGTTCTGGATAGAGAGAGATCAAGTCAGAATTTGAAGAAGAAGAAAGAAACCACCAGTGGATTCTCAAGAAGCTGTTTGGAATCAACTCAGCTAAGTACATTTTCAAGAAGCTTTGAAGAAGGCTAAGAAACAGTTGATTGCATCAGCTGATCAAGAATTGTCTTGGCCTTTTCTCTCTCAACTTTGGCAAGACAGTTAAACAATCTTTTCTATATTTCTGTAGGATCTGTTTACACAGATCTGAGTTGTAAGCCTATGTTATAAAGTCTGAGTGTAGGAGTGTTGAACTCTGAGTGGTAGGGCTGTTTGCCTGAGTGTAGGAGAAGGACATTCTCTGAGTTGTAGGCCTTGGGGCAAGGCTGAGGTAGGGCAGTTGTGCCTGAGTTGTAGGAACCAGTTGGGTTCTGAGTTGTAGGATCTATTGATCTGAGATAAGTGGAAGTTTGGCCGAATCTAGCATACTGCTAGATAGGTGAAGGGGGAAAGTGGATGTACCCAGATCTTGGGGAACCACTATAAAACATAGTGCAATCTGTGATGTTTTGTTTTTCTGTGATTGCTGTGTTTATTATGTTAGCTATTGAATTGAATTCTGCCTAGAAGTTTCAAAAGAAAAGCAGAACCTATTCACCCCCCCCCCTCTAGGTGTTTAGGCTGCCTTGAAAGTTAAACTATCAAGTGGTATCAGAGGGAGGTTCCTCAAAAAGGACTTAACAGTCTGAGGTAGATCTGAAAGGCAGATTCAAGATTCAAGAAGATGGGTTCTGGAGAGAATCATAAGGACCTAGGGTCTATGAAATTACCCATATGCAAGAAGGAAATCTTTGGGATCTGGAAAGAGAGAGTCAGATTGTTTATGGAAGCATCTGACCCAAGGATTTACATCACAGTACAGGAAGGGCCCTTCACTCCAATGAAGATATCTGTTCTTGATGCAAATATCCAAATACCAAAGACTTATTCAGAAATGACCAAGGATGAAATCATCTTGGCAACCATGGATAAGAGGGCACAGAACATCATTGTCAGTGTCATAGATGATTCAACATTTCAGAATCTGATTCACTGCAATACCTCCAAGGAGATGTGGGACACATTGATTGTCTACATGGAGGGATCTGAAGAAGTAAGGCTGGATAGAAAGTCTATGCTAAATCAGGAGTATGAAAGCTTTAGACAAGGAAAATCTGATAGCATAACTGAGTGCTATAAGAAATTCTATAGAATTGTGAATGAGCTAATATCCTATGGAAGAGTCTTCAGTACCTATGAACTGAATGACAAATTCTTAAGATCCTTATCAAAAGATTGGGATACAAAGATCTGTGCCATAAGAGAAGTGGCTAAATTGGCAGAGATATCTCCTCCAACCCTGTTTGGAAAGTTGCTATCCTATGAAATGCAACTTATGGTAAGGAAGGAGGAGGAAAGAAACTCAAGAGGAGAGCATAGAGAAAAGACTGTGGCATTTAATGCTGAAGCCACCAGAAAGAATAGGAGGAAATCACCATCTCCTCCTAAGGAAGTTGAAGAAGATAGTTCTGAAAATTCAGATAAGGGTTCAGTTAGCTGTGAGTCAGATGCAGACTTTGCTGCATTCACTAGGCAATTCCAAAGGTTCTTGAAAAAGAAGCAATGGAAGTCTAGGCCTTCCACATCATAGCAAGTTGATGACTATTATCAGAAGAGAAGGTCATCAAGGAAAGAGAAAAGTAGATCAAAGCCCAGCAAAGCCACTACTTCAAAGATTGTCTGCTATTGTTGCAATAGGCCTGGACATGTAGTGGCTGATTGTCCTGACAAAAGGAAGGAATCTTCAGAAAAGAAGAAGACTTATCAGAAAGGCAAGAAGGAGAAATCCTTTGTAGCAAAGAAAGATAAAAGTCTGTCAGACCAGTCAACTTCAGAATCAGGATCTGAAGCTGAAGCATATATTGGACTATATGCTGCATCTGAGGAAGAAGAGTTTATGCAGTTGCTAGACTCCATCAATGAACATCAATGCATGGGTTTGATGACAAGATCAGAAGAGGACATATGCCAGAATCAGTCTGGTCCTAATGAGGTAAACTGTCCTTCTTGTACATCTGTTTGTAGTACAAATGAAGAATCAGCTACATCTGCATCAAGTGATGAAGATGCATCTGGATCTGAAGGAGATGTCTATCAATTGATAGACAAGTATGGGGACTTGTTGCAGGCCCTTAAGAAAAGCAAGAACCTGGTTAAAACACAGGCTCAGGAAATTGCTGAACTAAGGGTAGCAACAACTGAGTTAGAAAAAGTCCTTGATCAAAAATTAAATGAAATTGCCAAGCTGAAGAATATAACTATTATTCAGATGGGCACAATTAATTATACTAATGATCAAGTAAAGAGTCTGGAGGCCAGACTTAGAATTGAAAGGGATTTAGTGGCTAGTTACTCTAAGCCAAAATCTGTCTTACCCTTGATAGATGAATTTGTCACTCAGAAGGGTAAGGCTGGATTAGGATTTAAAGGTAACTCCAGGGCTGGCAGATTCAAGAGGAAAGGCAAAGCCCCTATTCAGCCACTAAACCTTTCAGTCCCCATAAAGTTTAGTAAGGAGAAAGTGCCTTCTAACATATATGATCATGAAGACATTCAAGGTCATATTAAGACAAATGTTCTGAAGAACAAGGGTGTTAAGGCAAGCAGGCCTACCTATGGTCATAAACCCAATGGTTTTAAGAAATCAGTAGGTGAAGTTGCAACAACACCAGCAATGAACAGAAATTCTTCTGACAAGGATGTATCTAGATCTAGATACAATAAGTTTGAATGTTGGTGCTGTGGCAAGAGGGGCCATTTTGCATTGGACTGCTGGTATAACACAAGTGTTATAAAGAATAAGAGTCTACCTGTTAGAAGAGGTTATGATAACTTTATTAATGCTAACCTGAACCAAGGACCCAAGACTTACTTGGGTTCTAAGGGTAAGTAATTCTGTATTGCAGGTGAATCCAAGTAACCATGCCCCTATATGGTACTTGGATAGTGGTTGTTCCAGGCACATGACTGGAACAAAGGGGCTGCTGAAGGAGTATTCATCTGTCAAAGATGGACATAAAGTGATCTTTGGTGGATCTGAAAAAGGAGTCATCAAAGGGTTTGGTAACATTTCTTCTAATCTAATTACTATCACCCAAGTGGCCTATGTAAAAGGTTTGAAACATAATCTAATAAGCATAAGCCAGCTGAGTGATCTAGGATATGACATTTCATTTGGTAAGGATGGATGTCATATCAAAAGGTCAAGTGATCAAGAGATCATATTGACTGGGTATAGGAAGAGAAATGTGTATTGCCTTAATTTTGAATGTGAGAATAAGGCTTCCCCCATTTGTCTTGTAGCTGATGACAATGCTTCTCATTGTGTTAAGTGGCACAAGAGATTGGCTCATCTAAACTACAAGACAATTGGCCAACTCTTTAGTAAAGAACTAGTGAGGAATGGGCCTCAAGTTAAGTGTATAAAGGAAGGGGTATGCTCAGCTTGTCAAAAGGGCAAGCAGACAAAAACCTCATTTCAAAGCCTTGAAAACAAGGCATTCTGTGAGGTGCTTATACCTCTTGCATATGGATCTTTTTGGTCCTATGCCAGTTCACAGTCTAGGTAGGAAGGTCTACACTCTAGTGGTTGTAGATGACTATTCTAGATTTACATGGGTGTTCTTTCTGAGACAAAAATCTGAAACCCCAAGTGTATTACTTAATTTTGTAAAGCAAATTCAGAATGAACTGAATAGTACAGTGGTCAAAATCAGAAGTGACCATGGTACTGAGTTTCAATCTGAAAGCATAACAAACTTGTGTATAGACTTTGGGATTTTCCAAGAGTTCTCCTCACCTAGAACACCTCAGCAAAATGGAATTGCTGAAAGAAAGAATAGAACATTAATTGAAGCTGGTAGAACTCTATTGAGTGACACCTCTCTCCCAGAATATTTTTGGGCTGAGGCAGTTAACACTGCTTGTCATGTCATCAATAGGGCTTCTATCACCAAAAGCCACAGAAAGACTCCCTATGAGATTGTGAAAGGCAGAAAACCAAATCTATCCTATTTTAGGATATTTGGTTGCAAGTGCTATATACTTAACAATGGCAAGTCATATTTGACTAAGTTTGCTGCCAAATCCCAGGATGGGATATTTGTTGGGTACAGCACAAATAGTAAGGCCTATAGAGTCTTCAACTTAACTACTCAAGTTGTTGAAGAATCAGTGCATGTTGTATTTGATGAAACAAGATTAATCAATTGTGAGTTGTCTTGTAGATCAAATGACTCAACAGGTATAAGCAAGAAGATGGACAAGCTCTCCATTGCTGAAGCTTCAAAGGAAGATGGAGCATTGGAAAATGAAGGCTGCTGTCCAGGGGGAGTACAAGAGATAATGGAAGCTGATGAAAACCAAGAGGAATAGCAGAATGAAGAAGCTGGAGATGCTCAACCTGAAGGGAATCTACCTCCAGCTATAAGATATCTAAGAGATCATCCTACTGATCAGATAATTGGTGATCCAAGACAAGGAGTTCAAACTAGAAGCAGAAATCAAAGCACAGTTTTGCATTCTAGTTTCTTGTCCCAAATGGAACCTAAGAAGTTTGAAGAAGCTATCCAAGACCAGCACTGGATTGATGCTATGCAAGAGGAGCTGAATCAATTCAGAAGGTGCAAAGTCTGGGAGCTTGTTCCTAAACCAAGAGGCCACAACATAATTGGCACTAAGTGGATCTATAGGAACAAGCTAGATGAAAGTGGAATAATAGTAAAGAATAAAGCAAGATTGGTTGCAAAAGGATACAGGCAGGAAGAAGGGATTGACTTTGATCAAACCTTTGCTCCAGTAGCAAGGCTGGAGGCAATCAGAATGTTCCTTGCCTATGCAGCCTACCAAGACTTCAAAGTATACCAGATGGATGTGAAGTCAGCATTTCTGAATGGTGATCTTAAAGAAGAAGTATATGTAGAGCAGCCATCAGGTTTTGTAGATCCTCTTAAACCTGATTCTGTGTATAAGCTTAGGAAAGCTTTGTATGGGTTAAAACAAGCTCCAAGGGCTTGGTATGAAACCCTGTCTACCTTCCTCATTGAGAATAAATTCTCAAGAGGAAAGATAGACAAAACTCTATTCCTTAGGGAATCCAAAGGAAAGATCATCTTAGTCCAGATCTATGTTGATGACATAATCTTTGGATCTACTGAAAACAACCTTTGTAAAAAGTTTGCCAAACTCATGCAAGGGAAATTTGAGATGAGCAGTATGGGAGAACTTATATTCTTCTTGGGACTCCAAGTAAGACAGACTGATGATGGATTGTCCATATCCCAGTCTAAGTTCACCAAAGAATTAATTAAGAAATATGGTATGGAGTCATCCTCCTCCATGAGAACTCCTATGGGAACAAGTATGCCTGTATGCAAAGATGAGGCAGGTAAACCTGTTGATGAATCATTGTATAGAGGAATAGTTGGGTCTCTACTATATCTCACTGCTAGTAGACCTGACATTATGTATGCTACATGTGTCTGTGCTAGGTACCAAGCCTGCCCTAAAGAATCTCATTATACTGCAGTCAAAAGGATTCTGAGATATCTAAAAGGCACTCCTACTCTAGGTCTTTGGTACCCTAGGAATAGAGATTTTCTACTAACAGGCTATTCAGATGCAGATTTTGCAGGATGTAGAGAGGATAGAAAGAGTACTACAGGAACTTGTCAATTCCTGGGGGGAAGACTAATATCTTGGAGTAGTAAGAAGTAGACCAGTGTGGCAATTTCCACAGCTGAGTCAGAGTATGTTGCTGCTGGAAGCTGCTGTGCACAGCTATTGTGGATGCAGCATCAGCTTAAGGATTATGGTATTCAGGTAAGTAGAACACCCCTTTTATGTGATTCAAAGAGTGCTATTTCTATTGCTAATAACCCAGTTTCTCATAGTAGAACTAAGCATATAGAAATCAAATACCATTTTCTTAGAGAACATGTAGAAAGAGGAGACATCTCATTGGAATTTGTAAAAACAGATTATCAAATAGCAGATGTGTTTACTAAGCCTTTAGATGAAACCAAATTCAATAAATTCAAAATTGAATTAGGTATGTTAACCATTGATTAATGTATTAACAAAATCATTAACAATGCAATTGAAGTGGCATATAAATAAGTAAAGGTAATAACAACAACATAATCAAGTGTTAAAAAGGACACATTGAAGTTACAGAAATTGGCTAAGTAAGAATGTGTCGACACATTCAGTAGTAATGTGTCGACTCAGAGAAATTATGTTGACAAGTCAGAAATATTGTGTCGACACAGAGAATATGTGTCGACACTTAAGAGTTATATTGTCGACATAACCAGAAATATAATGTCGACTCAACCTAGGAAAATGGTGTCGACACTTACAGAATATGTGTCGACACTTATCCTTAGAGTCGACACAGAATTTCTGTTTATCTAAGGTGTCGACATAACCACAAATTGGTGTCGACACATAGTAGGCTGAAGTAATGTCGAGACGGTAGAAGTTTGTGTCGACACATTCCGTCTGTGTCGACACATTTTGACTGTTTTTGGCGCCTTTTGAACTTCTTTCAACTGCGGCTATAAATAGGTCAAAATCTCATTCTGTCGACACGCTTCCAAGGTTTTCGAGACTAAAACCCTGTGTCGACAGTCTATCTTTCTCTCTTCTCTCAAGCTTTCTCGACAAAACGATGGCGCCAAAGATTGAAGATAACATCAATGAAGGGTATGAGTTGGTGCGCCAGGCCTTTGCAGAGGCGCCGCCAGATGTTCAAGGAGTTATCACCCTCCTCTCTGCATCAGGGTTAGAATTTCTCATTTCAGAACCTACTAAAATCTGGAAGAAGGAGGTGCACGAGTTCTTTATCTCTACATCAGTCCATTCTACTGGCCTCAAGATTAAGTCTACTGTTCAAGGGACTAAGGTAAAGATTAACCAAAGAAGTTTAAGAAAGATCTTCCAATTGCAAGTAGTTGAGAATGAAGAGGAAGTTCCTATATCTAAGACAAGGGATGCTCTTCAATGGTGTGGACTGGATTCAGGATTGAAGATTGGAGCTGCATTCCACAGGAAGGGAATGAATCAGCAAGGGAAGTTCTTGTCAGAAGTAGTTGGGAAGGTAATCCTCTGCAAGACAGGTGGACATGATAGGATTTCAGCCTATATGTTCAGCCTGATGACCAGGATTGTATTTACTATTCCTACTGATTGGTCAGGAGTGATCTTTGACAAGATCAAAGAAGGAATCAAGAAGCCTAACATGGCTAGGATCATGAGCCTGTACCTCACTGGAGTGATTCCTGATGTGATGCAGCAACTGCAAGGGAGTAAGATTAATCATATGAGAAGAATGGATATGCGACTATTCTCTAGGTGGGATAGGGTGCTGTCCAAGGATGTGCCTGAAGAGAGCAGGCCAGACACCCCTGTGCAATCCCCTACACAAAATCAAGAATCTGAACAAGTACAAGAAGATCCACTGAGGACACAGCTTGACTCAACTGTGGTCCAGGAAGTATCAACACCTGCACAGATGTAGGGGGAGCCAGTTTCCACTCCTGCTCCAAAGGTATCTACTCCTGCTCAGGTATAGGGGGAGCTAATGTATTTTACTATAAAAGACATTGCTCATATTCTTATTACTGCACAGGTTCAGGGGGAGCTAGTGTCCACTCCTACTCCTGACACTACAAATACTGAAGTGCAAGTACAAGAGGAAGCACAATTAAACTTATCTCAAGATTTAACTGCTGCAGAAGTGGCAGCTCAACTAGAATTTACTATGGAGGAGTTATTCCCTGATATTGATACTACTGCTGATAAAGTAGGAGGTGGACCAGATATTGAGAAGTCCATAGGTATGGACATTGAGCAGGAAGCTGAAGTTGAGCCACAGGTTGAGGGTGAGCCAGTGGATGTTGAAGCTGAGCAACAGACCCCTGGAACAGATACAATTCATCATCCTCAAGAAAGAATTCATGTAGATACTTCATCTGAAACAGAAACTTAAGATGCCAGGGTGGCAAAGAAAAGAAAACTTGTTGTCTTCAAGAGAAGAAGCAAGAATTATAAGCAGGCTTTACAGACCACACCTCTACAAGTATCTCCAGCCTTTGATTACAACAAATTTATGATAGATCTACAAGTAAAATTGGATGAACAAAGGTTGGCTATGGAAAAGTATGTTGATGAGAATAGCAAGTCACTTCAGTTTAACTTAGCTCAGGATATCAAGTCCATTCAGTTTCAGGTCAACTTGCATAAAACTGAAATGACAGATTGCTTCCACAAGGGTGGCAATGCTGTGGTTTATCTAGCTAAACAACAGGAGGCTATCACTACAAAGGTGGATGACATTGCTTTGAAGCAAAGTTATGTTTTGGAAAATCAGATCAGAATGAATGATAATTTAACTGAATCTCATAATGAGATCATTGAGGAGGTAAAGAAGATTGTTCTAGGTCTGCCTGCAGATAGAGCCAAAGAAAGAGAAGATTTTGATAAGAATTTTCAAGCTGCCATTGCATCTGTTAAGACTGCCATCACAACTTCTCAAAAAGAAATATCTGAAAAGCTTAACAAGTTAAAACCATTTTTTAAAGACGGTGTAAATTATTTGGATGGCCAAATCCGATTTCAAAAGGAAGATCTAAGAGATCATGTATCTAGAGAAGCCATAAAGGGGGAGAGGATGCTAATACATGCAGGTTCAGAGCACTCCAAATGGGTGACCAATAGCATTCGAGCCACTTTGGGATATCCCCCATTGTGTGATGATGCTATGGTAGCTGAATCAGGAATACAATCAAATCTACTTGAAGGCACTCAACCTGAGGTTGCCCAAGTCATTTACCCCCCTCCAGATTTTGACTTGATTGATCAGAAAGTTCAAGGAATGTATAGTCCTCCAAAGGAGGTTACTAATATTGTCTTTGGAAAGGTTGATAAGCCTGAGGCTACTCTGAAAGAACAGCAGGATGCTCTATTGGCAAAGAAGAAATTCAGAGAGCAGGCTGTACTTAAGCCAGATTATGAGCAGTGGAGTCCTACTTCAAGGAACATAATACTCACTGCATGGAAAGCTGTACAAGATAAAGTTCATGAGAGAGGGAAGTGGTACAATGAAATTGAATGGCAGAAGTATGAGGCAAGGCAAGAGGCAATAGTACAATTCAGAAGGAAAGCCAAGCTGGGAAGACTGCCATCAGATGCTAAGGAGCCAAGCAAATACTTCCCAAAGCCTTTTCATTATTTTGAAAGGCAAAGGATCAAGGAAGAAGCTCAGAAGAAAGCTGATCTTAAAGGAAAGAAGATAGCTGAAGAATCAGAAGCTCCTGTGACAGCTACAATTCAGTCTGGCAAAGGGATTATAATTAGAGAGCCTGATCAATCCTGATTTTGTTTTAAATATTTTGTAATGTTGTGATGTAATCATTAAATGTAAAACATTGTAATCAAACATTACCCAGTTATAAACAAAATATTGTTTGGCATATTTTAATGTGCATTCTGTGATGAATGATTCTTTGTTATGTTTTGTTTATATTAAAGTATTCCTGCTATGTCATTAATCATCATTTAGTACTGTTTATAAATGGTGTATATCATTGGCTATAGGGGTTATGACTTCTCCAAATAGGGGGAGATTGTTGGGTACATTGGAAAATGTGTACCTGATTTGAAGAAGCCCAACCTAGCTCAATGATATACATCAAGGTGTATTTGATGTTGTTTTAAGTTGACATGTGCAGGTGTAGAAGTGATAAAGTATGCAGAAAAAATTCTAAGTCCAAGTGTCGACACAGAGGAAGCAGTGTCGACACATAGGAGAAAAGAGTCGACACAACACTGGGAAGCAGTGTCGACACATAGCAGTTAGTCTACAACTACACTGGGAAAAAGTGTCGACACAGAAGAAGTAAGTCGACACAACACTGGGAAGCAGTGTCGACACATGGCAGTTAGTCTACAACTACACTGGGAAAAAGTGTCGACACAAAAGAAGTAAGTCGACACATCACTGGGAATTTGTGTCGACACAGAAGAAAAGAGTCGACACAGAAGAAAAGCGTCGACCTCAACATTGGGAGAATGTGTCGACACAGAAGAATATAGTCGATCTCAAGATTGTCGACATCAGCTGAATGTGTCGACACAAAAGAAAATAGTCGACCTCAAGTTTGTCGACACCAGCAGAATGTGTCGACACATTGTGATTAAGTCGACACACTAAAGCAGATTTAAGAAATGAATTTGTCGACACCTGAAGACTGTGTCGACACTTACTAAGTTATGATTCTACAACAACTGTGTCGACACACAGGACTTGTGTCGACACACTGAAGAGTCAAGACCAAGTTATTTTCAGAAGAAGCTGTGTCGACTCAAAGGCAACTTAGTCGACATCACTGAAGACTGTGTCGACACCAAAGTCAATTATGTCGACACAGTTAGACAGATGGTCTCGACACTTTCTGACAGACTGTGTCAACAACTTGTGGTTCAAGACTAAGGCACAGGACTTGTTTGAGGACTTGTCAGAAAACGGTTAGAAACCGGATCAGCCGGTTTCCATGAAGAATGTCTATAAATAGACAGATTCAGAAAAATATAGAGAACTAACCTTTTGAAATACATTGGATCAAAAAGTGGAGAAGGATTACAATTCTACTCATTTCAAGAAAGTGCTAGGCACTTAAGAAGATCTTCTCCGGGAGATCTAAGAAGACTATCTAAGGATAGATCTAAGAAGAGTTCTAATCAGAATTCAGAAGAATCATTCAAAGTTCTGGATAGAGAGAGATCAAGTCAGAATTTGAAGAAGAAGAAAGAAACCACCAGTGGATTCTCAAGAAGCTGTTTGGAATCAACTCAGCTAAGTATATTTTCAAGAAGCTTTGAAGAAGGCTAAGAAACAGTTGATTGCATCAGCTGATCAAGAATTGTCTTGGCCTTTTCTCTCTCAACTTTGGCAAGACAGTTAAACAATCTTTTCTATATTTCTGTAGGATCTGTTTACACAGATCTGAGTTGTAAGCCTATGTTATAAAGGCTGAGTGTAGGAGTGTTGAACTCTGAGTGGTAGGGCTGTTTGCCTGAGTGTAGGAGAAGGATATTCTCTGAGTTGTAGGCCTTGGGGCAAGGCTGAGGTAGGGCAGTTGTGCCTGAGTTGTAGGAACCAGTTGGGTTCTGAGTTGTAGGATCTATTGATCTGAGATAAGTGGAAGTTTGGCCGAATCTAGCATACTGCTAGATAGGTGAAGGGGGAAAGTGGATGTACCCAGACCTTGGGGAACCACTATAAAACATAGTGCAATCTGTGATGTTTTGTTTTTCTGTGATTGCTGTGTTTATTATGTTAGCTATTGAATTGAATTCTGCCTAGAAGTTTCAAAAGAAAAGCAGAACCTATTCACCCCCCCCCCTCTAGGTGTTTAGGCTGCCTTGAAAGTTAAACTATCAGCTAGGATAACCCAACTAAGCTAACCTCTCGAGTCATCAGGGTGAGTGAAAGTGAAGCCCTAGTATTTACTAATTCCTCTTTGACATTTTTGTCTTACGATTTATGGTAAACCTTGGATTGCCCAGGGCATTCCCTATGAAGGGCACTCGAGGGCACTAAGAACTAAAATGGGCTGAAGACCAAAGCTCACATTCGCAAGGTACTTAGTATTGTTGGTATCTACCCAAGTCTCAACTCTCCATATCTTACACTTGAACTAAACCTAAGAGTAATTAGACTTCCTCTAAGGGAAAGACGGTCCATCGTCGATCCCGAGCATAACCTTAACTTAGCTAACCAAGCTCTTAAAACTTGACTCATCTTTCATATCCAAATCATACCAAGTAGACCATCTATCCCACCTTCCCATTCCAAGGCTTACATGTTATCATATTTCTATAGCTTACTATGTGCAGACCTAATGAGATATTTGACGTGCATGAATGATGACCCCCCTCCAAATATTCATCCAAATGACCTAATATTATTACTGGGGGTCTAACATGATAATTTAAGGATAAAACTAGAATATAATATTTTTTCTAATTTTTTTGGTATTTATTTAAGTTTCTGCAAATCATGCCACCTAAGTTTTTGAACAACATGTTCAATTTTATGACATGAGATGGACTTAAAAAAATAATGACAAGTGTATAAAATCAAAATAACAATAAATACTAAAATTCATAATTTTCTAAAGAAATGTTAACCACCAAACTAATTAATTATTAATTAACCTCATTAATAGGGAAGAGCAAGAAATAATAGAAATAATCATCCAAAAATTATATCAAAATTACCAGAAGTCAAGTGTGGCCATAAAAGTCAACAGACCATAAATCATAATTTTCTAAATTGTTTGGTCACCTAAATAAATCATTTAATAATATTCTACAAAAGGCACTTTGTGAAGCAACCTATATAAAAAGTCTTCCAATAATTTTATAAAATTTCACAGATCATGATAAAACATTAAAAAGTCCTCAAACCAAATTTCATTATTTTCTAATGAGTAAATAATTCATAATAATTTTTCTTACTAATAGGGCAGGTACTAGGCTTGAGAATGAAGTACTATAAATGTTACCCAAAAATTCATACCAAAATTTCCAGAGGTTTTTACAATTATATAAGATCACTTCCTAAGTTTCATGAACATCCAAGGTCATATATTATTTCAATAAAATTATGAGTAGAAGTGCCTTAATTATTTCAGAGGGGTTAAATGCTCCTTAAAATTCTAATAACATTTCCAAGGGCTTATTTCCACCCTATGAACTCATCTACCAAGTTTCAAGACATTCCTAAGAAATATGGTCCCATGTCCTTCAATAGGCTCAATATCTAACCCTAGGGCTCACACTAGGGTTCTAGGGACTCTCAACTCTAATCCACCAAAAATCTCTTATGGGGCTGTCTTGTGTGATGTTAAGTCAGTGGCCTAAGTTTCACCAACTTTGGATGACGATTGGTAACTCAATCCTTTAAGTGCACTTTTGACCTAACTTTCCCCTTATAGGGCCAAACTTTGGTCACACCATTTCCTAGTCAAATCAAACCCAATGGGCTGAGATTTTTACAAGTGACCTACCATGACCATAAGAGCCATCCACCAAAATATTGGAGGTATTTGAGGTCAATAGACCCTCTAATTAAATCATACATGATTAATTAAATTTTTACAAAACCTATAGAAAACTATTCTCCCAAAATTCCCATTTTTGTATATGAAGAGTGTGTCTATATAATTAGTCTATGGTCCCACATTCAAGACATTTTCCAAATTGGTTTAGTGAGGGAAATCCAATTAGTCTATGATTAACCCAAGGTATAGACTACACCATTGTGAGTGTTGTGGTCAAACCACTTACACAAATGGGTTGAAATTAATTTTAGATTAAACTAGACTTCAAGGGCTACAACTTTCATATTGATCATTTTTCTAGCAGGGTGCTTTAAGTATTTTTAATATTTAATTCAAAACACTACAAATAGTGTGACAAAATGAAATAATAATAATATTAATCCTATTAATATAAAAGCGCGGCACGAATCTTGGCGCAACATTTGACGACATCCGTTCATCTTCCCCAGCATGCCGACGACCAGGATTAACCCTTCCTAGGGCACTTTGGCTGGTGATTTCCTGGCCACCCACGTCCTTTCCCGGCCGGCCACTGCCACCACCACCTTCGTTGAAGTGGCGGACGGCGATTCACGGTGATGGGCCGGCCGGAGATGGCCGGAACGGTGAACTGTGAAAGGAATAAAAGCTTGAAAAATTAAGCTCTCGGATACCTTTATCTGGGGAAAATTGGACCCAAACCATGGGTCCAATAGATGAAGATCTATTCACAGAGAGAGGAGGGAAGACAGGACCTTCTAGGGTGGTTGGAGTCGGGTCGATCACCGTGTCGCCATTGCCGGTGGTATTGCTTTCGCATGATCTGCAAAAACACTACCAGAGGGCTCAAATCTTTGGGGCAAGAGTGTAAATGACTTCTCTAGGTCTGGGAAAGCTTTTAAAATAACCAAATGGGGGAGGGGAGGAGTCAAACTTCGTTGGTCATTAATGTCCATGAAGGAAATTCGACTGAAATTCTTTGAATCCAGCCACCAATGGGGCCGACCATGGCTATTGATCTTCTTAGAATTAATCAGGGGAGATGTACCAAGCGATTGGAATTGAAGAGAGGAGACCCTTGGCCTCCCTTGGCTATGAATGTCCTCTTCTTCACTTTCTCTCTCCTCCATTAAAGGGGAAATCTATGTTTCTCTCTCCTAGTAATCCTCTCCATAATTTAGATGGCATTTTAGGTAATTGTCAGCCTCCTAAAGCTAGTGAGCCACTCCATTTAGGCTTAGCCCAAGTGGATTGGGCTTGGTTGGGCCAACTTGAGCTAGTTTGACCCATTTTAGGGTTGAGTTGACTTTTGTCAATTTGACCTTTTGGGCTAACCCCAATGGGCCCCTAGTGACCCGTTGGCCTACCTTAATGTCTAGGGAGATATTAGTATGGTTGGTTTGGTGGTCACTTGACCCTTATAAGGGTACTTTGACCATTTTAGGGTTAGGGTTGACTTTTGTCAACTTGACCTTTTGAGTTGACCCCAATGGGTCCTTAGTGACCCAATGAACTCCCATAGATAAGTCAGAACGGACCATAGAGAGACGGAATGGACCATAGAGAGGAAATCGAACCCTAAGAGTCGTAGATCTTTGTCACTTTTCATCTTAGGTAAGGAACAAAGAAAACAAGGCGCCTCTATATACATCTTTGTGAAAATAGGATACCATCGACGGTAAGGCTAGCGCCCAGCGGTAGGTTCACATGCTTGATGTTGACAGTTACCCTCAAAATTTGGAAAAATATTCAAAAGAATATTATCCTTTTTCCAATGCAAGCGCAGTAGGTAGATAGCGTCCGACATTAGTTCTGTCTCAACGCACTTGACGTCTCTATCTCAATGCTCTCAATGCCTCTGTCTCAACGAATGTTGAGTGAGCTAGTGCAGCATGGTATAAAGCTAGCACATGCGCGATAAGTTTTTGAGAACCTGGTTGAATTAATTCCTCGAGCTAGCGCGGGCTGTAGGACTAGCACGGCGCGGTAGGTTCCCGAGCGCCTTGGCCAATTAATTCAGGCTACCGCCAGGCATTAGCTACAACCGCTCGACAATAGGTTCCTGAGGAGGGCTCCTTGAATTTTATCGACTTGTAAACCTGCACAATCTTCAAAATAAAAGATATAATCAAATACAACTTGGGAGTTGATATTATCAAACTAAGGATATATGAACCGTCGGCTCCAACAATCTCTCCCTTATGATATTATCAAGTCTTATTCTTGAGATTTAATAATAAAGTGCATGATATAGCAAATATATATAAGAGATAGTCTTGAAATCTCAGGTTTCTGGTTCTATATAGCTCCCCTACACACACGCTCCCCCTATATATGTATTCTACATGCTCCCCCTATCAATGTGCACACAGTAAACTCAGCTCCCCTTACATGTGATCTACACTTACCAATGACTCATGAACCATCTATTCTCCCTCTTTTATATTATCGAATGGGGATGGGCCAGACCATAAATAAACATACACATGCACGAGAGAAATGAAATGCAATATATAATAAGCATGAGAAAGAAAGTAAACAGTGTGCATTTATAGAAAGTGAAAAGAGAGGCGAAAGAAAAAAACAATATGGATGACCAAGCATGAAATCATAGAATATTAAGAATAGAGGTCACACGGATGAATGCAATACGTAGAAATAGTTTTAAATGACCGTTCAGAGTTACAAAAGATTAGACAACACAAGTAGACTAAGCACATAATGATGTAGAGTACAATGCTACAAGAGTTATAGAATTAATGCATAGGAACATGGTACAAGTCATGAATATAAATCGTGTGCAAGAATGTACATGCTATAGATATATTGTGCCATGTAAGTCCAATTCTTATTCATGGAAACGTTAGATAGAGCAATGACGTGTGAATGTGCAGCATCAGAATATAAATACACAGTAGAGTGAACATTAATTACATGGTTTATCTCAGTAATTAAACATGTTATCGTGAGAGGAATAGAGTGAAAAATCATGTCACGTTGTTATCCATGTTATACAAAGGCTAAAACTAGGGGCACTAAGCTTAAGGTTCTTATCTGTGTACAAGATCGAAATGATTTTTTGGACAAAGATGCTCATCCTCACAATGCTCATAAAGACTTATCAGGAGGGGTGAGTAGTGCTTGGGGGGTATCCTTGACTCAAGTCTTGATAACATGCATTGTTTGTTATTTATACGTGTTAAGCTATCAAATGTCACATTTTATTGTTCAAGTTCCCCAAATCAAGCAAAATCTACCCACATAGATAGATACACTTTAATTTATATACATAGGACTTGACAACTATAGATTTTGCCCAAAGTTCTATGCTTTATAGACATGCATATGTATCGTGACATTGATTATTCAAGGTATTTCTAACATGGTATACACAATATCACGAGTTATAGCATGTAAGCAAATACTTTCTACAAGAGTGCTCCGTATAGGGATTTGTGAATAGTGTGACGTCATTCTGCTATCTAAATCTTCACACATACCTAGAGGCATATTTGTCGAACACTAATATATCCACTCGCACTCAGTAGCTAAACACCTATATATTCGACACATCATTACAAATGTAGACAATGTTCACAGGGATTCACTATCCTAACTCAAACATTGTACATACGCGTTATGCTCTAAGTTCTAGCCATATGACTTCTAAGAATGATCAATCCATAGTTTTTTGTTTATATTTGGGTTATATATATATATTTTTTATTTATTTAAATATTTGACAGAAATAACTAAAATAAACCACAAATCAAGCAAAAACCACGAAAAAATACAAAGAAAATTTGTAAAGACATGTTTTTTGTTTTTTTCGTCATATTTGTTTTTGTTTAAAAACGAAAATAGAAACAGAAAATAACCATATAAGAAAAAAAACAAATACACCATGACTAGGAAGAAAGGTCCAAAACACCCATCTCGAGTCGAAGTAACGAGAATGGCACATCTAGGAGGAGTTTTGTGAATATGTCAGCTAGTTCTCGTCAGAGCCAATGAAGCTTACTTTCACATTCTCTTTCTTAATATGATCTCGAATAAAATGATGACGAATGCCAATATATTTTGATAGTGAGTGATGCAATGGATTTTTGGTCAGGTCTATTGCACTTTTATTGTCGCACCTAAGAGTAATGTTTTTACAAATTAGACCAAAAGTCTTCTAACGTTTGGGACATCCAAAGTGTTTGTGCGCAATAACTCCCTAGGGCAGTATACTTCGTCTTCAGACAAATAAGTTTTCTTTTCTACTTGAACATGAGACTAGTGTCGGACCAAGGAAGTGATATGTACCACTCGTGCTCTTGCGGTCAATTGAATATCCATGAGAGTATTTAGCGTCTACCTAAATCACCTAGGGGGTGAAGAGGTTATGTTTGTGTCTTTTTGCGGAATAAAAATTATCTAAAAATTCAAGCACACAAATACAGAGATTTATAGTTGTTCCCTATATTGGGTACGTCCACTGTCTCGCCTCGCCTATCTACCACGAAGGGATAGATTCGGCTACTTCACCTTTCTTAGATTATCACAATCTTACACCTCAGAGCAACGCTCCTACACCTCGATCCACATATGAATCTACACCTCGATCCAAAAACTGGATCTACAAACTCGATCCACACATGGATCTACAATCTCGATCCACTAATGGATCTACACTCGGAAGAACAAACTTGCTACAATCTCGGAGACTAAGCTCCTACAAATGTTAAAACAATTTTACAATAATAATAAAAATGTTACTCACCTAGATCTAAAATCTTCAGGGATCTTCCTTCTTGAAACTGAAATTCTCAGTGAAGAAGGTTGAGGAAGAAAACCCGAGAAAGCTTGATCTGAAAACTTAGAATCTGACACGATCAAATAGATTTTGAAGAATCTTTGAATCTTGGATCTGACAAATCTTTTCTCCTATTGAATCGCTGGATCGAGAGAGAGCGGCAGAGAAGAATGACGATGAATACGATGACTTATCCTGAATTTAGAAAATGTAAATACGATTCGATTGCTGTAATTATTCTCTTGTTAGGGTTATTGAATCATCTGACAAGACTATTTATAGATCATCATCTAATGATCATAAGACATTAAGGAATGATCCACATGGACCAATCATGAAGAACTTTGATTTAAATCGAAATCCCGTCAGAAGATTTGAAAAGAAAATTCTGCAACTCCATTTCTCGAGAAGAATAGATTTCTTGAGAAATCATTTGCTTTCACGAGAAAAGACATGGCTTTCTCTAGAAAAGACATGGTTTTCTTGAGAAAAGACTTAACGAAATTTCTTTTAAGTGAAAACATGATTTCTTGAGAAGGATATATTTCTCGAGAAAAGTACTTAGCGCAAATTTAGAACTGAAGACAGATTTCTCAAGATGGAAATGATTTCTTGAGAAATAAAATTTCTTTCTCGAGAAATGGACTGACCTTCTCAAAAAATTTACTTAACAAAAATTTTATGTACTGAAGAATTGATTTCTCAAGAAATATTTGGTTTCTCGAGAAAAGGACTTAGCTTCTTGAGAAATAGATTCGATTTCTCGAGAACTACTTGCCTTTCTCAAGAAATGAACTTGGTTTCTCGAGAAATCTTCAGGGTTTTTCTCGAGAAGTGGACTTAGATAGTTTTTGAGAGTTTTTCGAGAAATCTTAAGCTTTCTCGAGAATAGCTTGGCTTTCTTGAGAAATATACTCAAACTTCTCGAGAAATACAGTTTATTTCTCGAGAAATGGACATAGAGATTTTTTCCAGAAAAATTTTCTTTCCTTCTTGTAGAAAGCCAGCAACCCTTCCTTTCTTCCATTGCCTTAGTACTTGAAAATGATGTGCATCCCAATAGAGAAGTTACACATGAGTCAACACCATGAATCACACAATGAGGGATTACATTGTATGGTACTATGTTTAGTGACTCATTATAAACTGATATTGGTCTACACTTAGCAATAATGACCTGCAAGCACTCAACTATAGAATAGCATCAAATACAAACTTAATTCATCTTAGTTAAAGGGTGCCTTTTCACAAATCTAGGTTATTATGGATACAATACCCAACAATCACCCCCTATTTGTATAAGTCAGAACTCTCTACACGAAGGTGAATTATATCAAGATAATTAAAGAATTAACTAATCAAGCAAAACAATGTATGTAATGATAGATAAGAAATAATAAGATCAACAAAATTCAAAATTTCTTATATATATATATATATATAGAGTTTGTCCATAGAAATATCTTGGTCCACAAAATTCTTTAATAATGATAATCTCAAATCCTTTGTATTGGTGTTGCTGTTGTCTTTCTATTTTCTCTTGCTATCTCTTCTGATAACTGAATGTCTTGGGATAGTACTTTGGATGTCGAGGAGGAGCATTAGGATTATTAAGACCATGTTCACGTTCATAAATCCTTCTTTTTGACAACAATTTCTCATATAGCTCCCATTCTTTGTGACTATAGTGATCATCCTTCTTTTCATTAAAATCCAAAACAAATTTCAGAGTGTCGAGAATTAAGGACTTGGAAGTTGGACTCCAAACTTCAGCAAATTCTTGTTCTTTCCTCTTAGCAACACCTTGACTGGGAATAGATCTATTGGCAGAAGCACCATCACCATATTTCCTTTTCTTTAGTATTGGCATTTCAGGAGGTAGATCTTAAGGAAACTCTGGTTGCTCAGAAGTCCATACTTGAGAATAATGCTCAAGAGGAATTCCATACTTTTTAGGTCTTGGATAAAAGGTAGGCCTGAAGAAATTTGGATCAAATACATTTGGATCTAGATGAGGAGGTAGTTTCATTTGGGTCAACCTGAAAATCTCGAAAGATTTTGTTGTGCATCCACACAGCAGTCTAAAAAGTATATGGTTAACCCCTTAATCTGTTTTTCAACACTTGTATTGATCTCTTACAGTTGTTCACCCCACTGATTTTTCATCTCTTGAACTTTCTTATTTAGATTTTCTTTTACTTTATCCTCCCCCTTTTTGACTTCTTCAGTTAGGGTTTTTATGGCATCTTCCTTGAATCTTCCAACTTCTTCACAGGTCTTGAAGTTCTATTCTTCAGTTTTCTTCAGCAATAGGATCTGAATGTTTGCTACAGTGACTGCTTGATTCATCACTTCACCAACACTAGTAATAGTATGGTCTAAGGCCTTGCCACCATTGTTTAGTAGTCTTTTGAATTCATCTGTATTATGCTGAATTTCAGCAAATCCTCTGCTCATCTCTTTTTCAAGAGCAGTATTTTAACAGTCTCTTCTTTGAGAGACCTGTCAAAGTAATCTCTTTGCTTAGTTAACATAAACTCATTTTTACCCAATAGGGTATCATCAGGAATAATTGGAGCTGGAGGAGATGGAGGAGGTAATGCTAGAGTGGTCCATACTGGGATTTCTTCAATAATAACAGAATTGTTGCCTCTTCTGGCAGATATCATCATATCCCCTTCCTCTCCAAAAATAATTGGTATAGAGAAATCTAAGTTCTTGAGAGGAGGGTCTGCAAGTTCTGGAGTAACTGCATCCTCATTAGAAAGTAACAACACATTCTCCCCCTCACATTGTGCCTTGGGTTGAGAATCTTCTGGGGTCTCTTCAAGAGTCTCTTCAGGGATCTCTTCAGGAATCTTTTCAGGAGTCATTTAAGGAGAGATGAACAGGGGATCATCATAAGTTAGATTTTCTATCATTTTGTCAATGTCAGTTGCAGTAGTATCCGCTTGATCATCATAGAGAATTTCTTGATCAGAGGATGAATCAACATTCATACCTAAGCCACCATCATGCATAGAGGTTCTCTGTTCATCATCATACTGAGCTATGCTTTCTTTTTCCACCACATCATCAGCAAAAACTTTCACTAGAACCTGGTCTGTAGGAACATATAAATGGAGCTCTGTTTCTGGTGCCTCAGCTTGTTGATCCCCAATATGAACTGAAGGAGCAAGCTCCACCTCAATAGCTACACCATATGTGCCAACTATATAATTATGAGCAGGATATGGGGTCCTGTCCTCATCATCTACTGCCTTGGGAACTGCTGGAGCCTGCCCTTGCCTTGGAATTTTGATCTCCCTTCTCTGGATGGAGGATAGAGAGATTTTATTCAGGTGGTGAATTGCCACACCTTTGGATAAGTCAAAGATTTTAGGGTGTGTCTGATTCAGATATAACGTGATAATCCTTCCAAAGTTTGGTGCTTTCAAGCTTTCCTTGATCTTCTCAATTAATAAGTATCCCAACTGTAATTTCTTTTGATACACAACATCAGTCATCAAGTCAAAGAAATCTGAGGAGATGTATCCAATGGATCCTGTTTTGTAGAGTAGGACCTTTCCTAGAATGTCAGTCAGAGGTTTAATTTCATCTATCATGTGATGTCTTCTAATAGAAGTGTTGGATTGGGGAAGACCACAGAAGGAGAAGGTTCTTGAATAATAAGCTTCTTCTAAATATTATTCCTCATCAATCGAGGGCAATCATAGACACTCTGTTATAGAGGGCGGCTCTATTTTGATTTTCATATCCTGACTAAAATTTTTAACAACTTCCCACTCTGTTTAAGCTTTGCATTTCTGAAGAACTTTTCTACATCTGGAATCAGTAACTTGCACGAATGCTCCAGGATGAAGTGAGGCCGACGGACTCAAGAAGTAGAATAACATTCTTGAAATCATCTGAAATTTCTTCGATTCTTAATCGAACAAATGAACGGCCCATGCCAATCTTTGTAGAAGGAGCCATCGATGGAGAAGAATGAAAATTTTCTGATCTTTCGGAGAAGAATCGATGAAGTTCGTGAAGAACGGTGATGACCTTCGCATAACAGAAGCGTCTTTCTCGGGAAAGCCTTTTTCAAATTTGTGGATTTGGGTATTTCTATGGACTTATCTTCTATTTATATAAAATTAAAAATTTTGAAGTATAATGAAAGGCGTACCTGGAATGGCGGTTCGAATTCTTCAAAAATTTATTCTTGTGGATTTGGACATTTCTCGAGAAATATAGGGGTTCTCGAGAAATCCATTAGACCTTCCAAGAAATAGTAATTCTGAAACTTTCGAGAAATTTATAAGGTTTTCTCGAGAAATCCATTAGGTTTTCCCTAGAAATTGATAAGCTTCCGAGAAATCTACTTTAAGTTCTCGAGAAATTCAGTAAGGTTTCGAGAAATAAAATAAGTTTTCGAGAAATCCTTATATGAGCTTGAGATTTTTATGAGTTTAAATTCTTTTGGAATTTTCTGAGTGACTGATGTTGAATCTTCTCTTGACTTTAAAAATGAACTTTTCAGGATTCTATGTTGAGCATACCAAGTTCTGTCTTAAAGAAGGAGAAGTTGGCCTCGTCCAGTGGCTTCGTGAAGATATCTTCAACTTGCTTGTCCGTCGGGACATAGCTGATAGCTATATCCTTGTTCTCCACATGCTCCCGGATGAAATGGTAGTGCACCTCGATGTGCGTGGTCCGGCTGTGAGAAACTGGATTGTTTGCAATAGCAATTGCGCTAGATGAGTCGCAATAAATCAAAATATCTCTGAACTTCAAATTATAATCTTCAAGTTGATTTCTGATCCATAGAAGCTGTGTGCAACAACTACCCGTAGAGATGTACTGTGACTCGGCAGTAGATGTTGCCTCACAATTTTTCTTCTTACTGCTCTAAGAAATATGCCATCTTCCAAGAAATTGGCACGTCCCGGAAGTGCTTTTTTATCATCCCTACAACCTGCAAAAGAGGCATCTGAAAAGCCAATTAGCTCGACATCATTACTTCTTGGGTACCATAAGCAAAGATTAGGTTTACCCTTAAGGTATCTTAAAAATTACTTTACAATGATGTAATGAGATTCCTTAGTGTTCAATTGATATCTAGAGCAGACATATGTTGAAAATATTATATCTGGTCTACTGGCAGTCAGGCAGAGTAAGGATCAAATTATGCTTCTGTACTTGGTTTCATCAAAAGGTTTCCATTTCTCATCCTTGTCTAGAGACAGAGTTGAACCCATTTGAGTCCTCATAGATGTTGCACTCTCCATTCCGAATTTCTTAAGAAGCTCCTGGGTGAACTTTGTTTGAGAGATGAAAATTCCATCTTCAGATTGCTTCACCTGAAGTCCTAAGAAATACTTTAGCTCTCCCATACTGCTTATTTCAAACTTCCCTTACATAAGTTTGGAAAAACTTTTGCAAAGGTTGTCTTCTAGAGAGCAAAATATGATGTCGTCGACATAGGTTTACACTAGCAAAATCTTGCCTTTAACTTCCCTAAGAAATAATGTCTTGTCTATCTTTTCCCGTGTGAACTTGTTCTCAAGAAGAAAGCTAGGAAATGTCTCATACCAAGCTCGGGGAGCTTACTTTAACCCGTATAAATCTTTATTTAAAAAATAAACATGTTCAGGGAATTGAGAATTGACAAAACCTAAGGGTTGCGCTATGTATATTTCCTCTTTCAGATTCCCGTTGAGGAATGCTGACTTCACGTCCATTTGGTAGACATTGAAGCCTTCGAGGGCAGCATACGCAAGAAATAAACTAATCTCCTTGAGCCAAGCCACAAGAGCAAATGTCTGGTCGAAGTCGATCTCCTCTTCTAGTCTATAACCTTGCGCTACAAACCTGGATTTGTTATTGATAATTACTTCGTGTTCATCCAGCTTGTTTCTTAATATCCACTTGGTGCCTATCACATTCTTTCCCTTTGGCCTGGGCACTAGATCCCATACTTTGTATCATTCAAACTGGTTGAGCTCCTCTTGCATTGACATTATCCAAGAGGCACCTTCATTTGCTTCCTCGAACTTTTTCGGTTCAACCAGAGACAGAAAGCTGAGATGTAAAATTTTATTAGTTGTACCTTTTCTGGTTCTAACATCATCGCCTGGCTCTCCAATGATCTAATCAGCTGGGTGATCTCTTAGGTGTCAGAACCCTAGATTTATTGCCCTCCCTCCAAAAGGCTCTGCAGTATCTTGTGCAGCCTCTATGGGTTGAGGAAAATCTTCCTCTATGGGTTCTTCATCCACCAAGCCTGGATCGATGATCTTGACTGAGTTGGGAGCGTCTTCCTTAGCATATTTAGCCAAGCTTAGATCCTTGAACCTGGTACCTGCATCTGCACCAATAATACTAGACGAGCTACTATGAAGCATGTTTATTTGATCAAATACAACAATTATTGACTCTTTTATCACTAGAGTTTTCTTATTGAAAATCCTATATGTCTTACTATGGATACTATATCCTACAAAAATATCTTTGAAACACTTTTCACTAAACTTTGTGCGGTAGTACTTCCCATTATTAAGTATGAAGCATTTACATTGAAAGATTCTAAAGTAGGACACAGCCAGTTTTCTGCCCTTCAATATCTCATAGTGGGTCTTTTGATAGCTTTTGTTGATGAGTGTTCTATTTTGCACGTGACAAGCCGTGTTTACTGCTTCAGCCCAGAAGTACTCTGGAAGTGAAGAGCCGTTCAACATGGTGGTACTTGCTTCAATTAGGGTTCTATTTTTTCTCTCAGCAACTCCATTTTGCTGTGGAGTGCACGGGAAGGAAAACTCATGAAAGATACCCTGGCTTTCACAGAATTTTGTCATGACACCAGACACAAACTCTGTTCCATGGTCACTTCTGATTTTGACCACTGAGCAGTCCAATTCGTTCTGAATTTGTCGAAAATAATTAGTGAAAGAGTCAAAGGTGTCTTACTTATGTTTCAGAAAGAACACCCAAGTAAAATACGAGTAGTCATCAACAATGAATAACGTATAGACCTTACCTCCTAAGCTGTGAATAGGCATAGGACCGAATAAGTTCATATGAAGCAAGTATAAGCTTCATGAAGAATCCTTTTCAGCAATACCCTTGAAGATATCCTGTGTCTGCTAACCCATTTGACAGGAGTGACATGGACTCTCTTTAAGACACTTAATATTGGGTGTATCGCGCACTAAGTTGTGATAAAATAGCATATTTAAGGTTATGAAATTAATATGTGTTAATCTCTTGTGTCATTGGTCACAAAGAGACGCACTATCTTTTGCAATAAAACATACTGGGGTAGAATTGTCTAAGCAAAGGAAATTTAGACAAAAAAATATTTCTGCTCCGAGTGCCTGTTAAGACCGTCTCCAAATTTGCAGATGACTTTATCAAACACTTGTCCTTGCAGAACTCAACAAATGTAGCCTTTGTCACATAGTTGACTTATGTTTATGAGATTATGGTGTAATCCTTCAACATAAGCCTGTCTGTGAAAAAGACTATGACATTGGAAATCATACTATAACCTTTTTTGTTCCCCTATCTGAACCTCAAAATATGACTTTTGGTCCGTCTTTAACTGGGTTATAATCACACAAAAGGCTTCTTGTCCCATTAATGTGCCGAGAGCAACCATTGTCCAAATACTAGATCAAAGTTTTACTGGCCTTTGCACATACCTGCAAAAACAGATCATTTTACCTTTGGAACCCAAACGTATTTGGGTCCTTGGTTCCTAGTCAGCTGAACACTAATAGGAACATTAACCTTATGAGTGGTTGGTCTCGCATTGCTAACTCATGGAGTTATAAAATTGGCAGGGTTATACCAATAATCTACGCCAAAGTGACCAACTTTGTCGCAACACCAAAAATCAAATCTTTTATACCTCCTTTTATACTCCTACATTACCTTTTTGAACTGAGGTCTAGCAGGGGCAGCATTCTTTGAGGTGGAGGCCTCCTGGTTGCAGCATACACAGGAGACCCCATCTCTTTAGCCTTAGGCTCATCAATTCTAGATATTGGTGCCTTTTTATTGTTATGGACATGAACATATGGACCATGATTATTCATCTGAATTTCTTCATAAGGTGCTTTGAACACGCTGATACCAAAGTAACGGGGATGGTTATATCCCTGGTATCTATTCTTGGTCTCTATATGAGTAGGCCTGCCATGATGACCATAGGACGACTCAAGGTCAAACTTGTTCGTTGGTAAGATTACTTTCCTGAATGATGGTTGACTCAAGGGTGCCTTCCCCTTTTCTTTGGTGATAGCCTTCTTGGCAGCCTTACCCTTTCCACTGATGTGGCCAAGACCACTAACCTTCTTCTGAGTTGAAAAACTCATCGATGAGAGGGAGAACAGCCTTTGTCTTGGATAAACTCTCAACGAGTTTTCTCTCTACCGCTAGCTTTTCTTCCAGCTCATCAAGATAAACTTCATCTATGTGAGGAAGTAATTGTACAATTTCTTCCTTCAGATTTTATTCCACTTCCTTGAGGGAGGCAATCTCTTTTACCTGCTTTCGGACTACCTTACGACATTTGTCGAAAGCCTTTAATAAGTGCTCGTGCTGAGCCATCAATTCGGATTCATCCTCATCAGAAAAGTAGTCTTCATGACCATTAGTGTATATTTCAGATTATGAGAGAATAGTGTGCGAGTTTACCTTCTCGTGGTACTCGGAGTCGCCCACTTCCTCGTTAAATTGGTCCATAAGCCCGAAATAAGCGTCTTCGTTTTTAGAGCTCGACTCAATCGAGTCACTATCATTGAGAGTCTTTGACTTTTTAGCGATGAAGCTCTTTTATTATTTCTTCTTCCCTTTGAAGGATCTCTTCTCATCCTTCCTGGAGCTATCCTTCTTCTTATAAGGACACTCTGTAATCATGTGACCTGATTATTACAGCAGTAGCAAACAACGTTAGAGGAATATTGTTTGTTCGGTTTGGATTTATACATGTCATCTTTGTTGTAGCTTTTCTTGGTACGATCACAGTCACTATGTGATCTCCTGGAATCTGAAGAAAATGACTTATTTTTCATTTGTCTCCTCTTTCTCAGTAGCTTCTTGAACTACTTGGAGATGAGGAAAAATTCTCCATATGATAGCTCGGAGCATGACGAGCTTGGCTCTGAGTCTTCTGGAGTATCAGGAGATCGTGTCCTTATGGGTGACACAGCTTTAGATTTCCTCGAACCTTCCGCCTTCATAGTCGCAGACTTTTTTCTGTTAGACGTCCTATTGCTTTGCTCTTCCTTCTTCCTGGTATTCATTTGAAGCTCATAGGAGAGCAGCTTTCCGAACAGGTTCTAAGAATCTATCTCTGGAAGCTTCCGAATTCTCTAATGGCAACAACTTTTGTGTCCCAGTCCTTAGTCAGTGATCTTAGAAACTTGTCAATGAGCCCGCCATTAGTGAATGCATGGCCATAGTTCCTGAGGTCGTTGAATATCTTGAAGAACTTCTCAAAGCTGTCAGCTATGGAGTCATTGGCACCTTGCTTGAAGGCTATGTACTCCTGGTTCAACAATGATTTGCGATCATCTCTTTGGCAGACTTACTGTGTAGTAAGTTTTAAAGCATTGAATCATCCACTGCACATGCTATGATATTCTTTGTCTTCTTGTCTAGGGAGACTAAGGCAATCTCATCCTTAGTGAGATACAACATCTTCTTGGGAATCATTATCGCTGGATTTATTGTTGAAGCCTGAGTAGGAATGTGTGGTCCTTCTTCCACGATCTGAAAAAATCCTCGAATCAGTAGCTTCCATGTAGAACCGTACTCATTCTTTCCACACGGGAATGTTTTCCTTGGTGCACCCCAGTAGCTTCATGGATGACATGTCTTTGCTTTGATCTATGGTGAATATGCAGAATCTCTGAATACTAGATCAGGGATCTTGTTCAGAGTGTTAGCCTAATCGAACAAAACGCCCCTTTGATACCAATTAAAAGTATCTAGCGTCTACCTAAATCACTTGGGGGAGTTGAAAGTTATTAATTCAAGATTAGATAGTCACTTAGAGGGGGGTGAATAGGTCTTTGAAAATTCTTAAATCTTTTTGTTGTTTTCTTACTAAGTTATCTAGAGTTTGTCCTTAGTACCTGCAATATAAAAGAAAAACAAGCACATAGCAAAACACACAAATGTTTATAGTGGTTCCCCAACTGGGTACATCCACTTTCCCTCCCACCTTTCTAACTTATGTTAGACAAGGCACAAACTCCTCCAAAATTCTCCTCAGAGCTTACAACTCAGTCCCTCAGCCTTACACTCAGGTTATCTTCAGAACCCTACCTCAGAAAAACAAATGTTCTAACCTCAGAGCCATGCAGTGCTCCTACATCTCAATGGTCCTCAAACCACCTACCTCAACCTTAGGTATGTTTGGGAGAGCTCTAGCGGCTGGAGAAGCTCTTTCCCAGCCGCCAGAGTTGTTATTGCCGCTGTTTGGGACAACTCTCTAATGAAATTATATTTCGAAGAGCAGCTCCCAGAGCTCTTTTCCGGAAGCACTTCCTGCGTTCAGCGGTCGACAAATCATGCCTGAAATCACTGGTATTTCTTCCCGATCAAGCTTGCAAATCCCGAACCTTAGCAGCATTTGTCCCCCTCCCTCCTCCACCACTTCCCCCTTCCATTTTCGATGCCGACAATGGGATATCTCTCATTCCCGAGCGAGGTAACCCTGGGCTCGACCTCCACGAACGCCGCTCTTCGCTCCAACGAAGGAGATAGGCAATTCCTCAGCTCCTTGCTGGGCGAACGTGATTCTTATCCGCTCCTTGCTGGGTTCGACGAACACGATTGTTCTGGTCTTGACGAATGCGATAGTCTTTCAGTGCCTCGCTTGGCTTGACGAATGTCATTCACGATCGTTCTGCTTCCGCATCCACGCACTTCTCCTCCCCAATAACGCAACACACCAGAGCTAAAGATTGATCCAGGTTTACAGGCCATTCTCCTTCATATTTTGTATGTGTGCTTGGATTTATATGTGTTATTTTTTTTGGTTTTGTAGGGATGTGTGTGTGTGTGCATGTATATGAATTTTATGTGTGTTTGTGTGTGTGTTTTTGTGTATGAATGTGTGTGTGTGTATATATGGATTTGTGTTTGTGTGTGTGTGTTTTTGTGTATGTTTGTGTGTCTATATAGATGGTTGTGTGTGTGTGTGTGTTATTTTTTGTTTTTCTTGGTGTGGATGTGTGTGTGTGTGTGTGTTTTGCAGATATGTGTGTGTGTTTATGTATGTGTGTGAATTTGAGTTTGTGAATGTGTATGAGTGTGGATGTGTGTGTGTTAACTTGAGTGTGTTTATGTGTGTGTGTGTGTGTGTGTGTGTTTGTTTGTTTTTTCTTTGTGGATGAGTATGAGTGTGTGTATATGACTTTGTGGATGAGAATGAGTCTGTAAATGAGTAAGGATATGTGTGTGTGTGTGTGTGTGTGTGTATGTTTGTTATTTTTTTATGTGTGTATGGTTGTATGTGTGTGTGTTTTTCTTTTTTTGGTTGGGTATGTATATGAATATGTGTGTGTGTGTGTGTGTGTGTGTGTGTGTGTGTGTGTGTGTGTTTATGTATGTGTATGAATTTGAGTTTGCTAATGTGTATGAGTGTGGATGTGGGTGTGTATGAACTTGAGTTTGTTTATATGTCTGTATGCGTGTTTGTTTTTTTTGTTGATGAGTATGAGTGTATGTATGTGACTTTGTGGATGAGAATGAGTGTGTGAATGAGTAAGGATATGTGTGTGTGTGTGTGTGTGTGTGTGTGTGTTTGTTATTTCTTTATGTGTATATGGTCTTATGTGTGTGTGTTTTTTGTTTTTTTGGTTGGGTATGTATATGAATATGTGTGTGTGAGTGTATGAATGTGTGTGTGTGTGTGTGTGTGTGAATTTGAGTTTGTGAATGTGTATGAGTGTGGATGTGTGGGTTTGTGAACTTGAGTTTGGTTATGTGTGTGTGTGTGTTTGTTTGTTTTTTTTTGTGGATGAGTATGAGTGTGTGTATGTGACTTTGTGGATGAGAATGAGTGTGTGAATGAGTAAGGATATGTGTGTGTGTGTGTATGTTTGTTATTTTTTTATGTGTGTATGGTTGTGTGTGTGTAAGTTTTTGTTTTTTTGGTTGGGTATGTATATGAATATGTGTGTGTGTGTGTGTGTGTGTGTGTGTTTATGTCTGTGTGTGAATTTGAGTTTGTGAATGTGTATGAGTGTGGATGTGTGTGTGTGTGTGTATGAATTTGAGTTTGTTTATGTGTGTGTGTGTGTGTTTGTTTTTTTTGGTGTTAGTTTTTTTTGTTCAACAAAACTTTTGGGCTAGGATTTTGATTAGTAATTGTTATTTTAATTTTATTAGTTTATAGCATAATAGTAAAACTAAAGGAGGGAGGAATCGTAGCGAGTTGGGAGTCAGGTGAAGTGATGTTACTTTGTGATCTCTGCATAAAAGAGATTGGTTTGAGGAATCGGCCCACCACCCACTTTAGTAAAGAAGGGTGGAAAAATTTGATTGTGGGGTTTAAAGAACGAATCGGGAAAAGCTACGATCGAATGTAAATGAAAAATAAATGGGATCATTTGAAGAAGGATTGGAAGTTATGGAAGGAGCTGAAACATGGCGAGACTGGTTTAGGTTGGGATCCAGAGAAGAGAACTATTGCTGCATCAGAAGAATGGTGGGCTGAGAAGATTAAGGTCCGAACAAATTCATGTTCATTTCATAAAATTAGTTCTTATTTTGACAGATTTTAATATTTATATATTGATTATAACAGGTTGTTCCAGCGGCAAAAAATTTTTGATGCGGAGGTATTGCACCTGAGTTGGAGGAGAAACTGAACACTATGTTCAGTCAAGTTGTCGCAATTGGAGAAGACACATGGGCTCCTTTAATTTGGAGTTTGCCACCGGATGTGGGGATGATCTAGTTGGAAGATGATGATGTAGCATATAACATGGAAAACAATCAAGGTGGCCCTGAAGAGATAGGAGGTTTTTCAACACCTTCTGGGAATGCGTCCTCCTCTACGAGTAAAAGAAGTAAGATCGGGAAGAACAATGGAATGGTAATTTCTTTGATGTTAAATTTACATCAATCCACCCTAGCTGTGAAGCCTCCACCAGTTATCACAGTCAAAGAGGTGGTGGAGGTTATTTTCAGTAGCCCAGAGCTACGGGCAAACCTGGATCTATATTACTTTGCACTCGACAACATCAGGGACAAGACCACTAGGGAGATCTTCGTGAGTATCCCAGAAGATATGCGGGTTTGGTTGATTATGAAGGTGTACGAGAAGAGGGCTCAGTGATACGGGCATACCTCGATCTATATTTCCTTTTGTGTTTTTCATGAAGGACACTATGATGTTAATGTTTACTTATTGATGTTGTACATCATGATGATTAATATTGGACCTCGAAACTTTAATAGCTGTTTTGTTATTATCTTTATATAGATTATGATAAATGTTCTATGATGCTTTAAATGCATCTACGATAATGGAAGAGCATGACTCCTCCCCTGAGGATTCTGGGGATTCAATATGTCTTTTGCCGGAGCGGAGGTAATATATAGAGTATTGCCGTGTAGTTATGACATCAATCGAGGGGATGAATTATCATGTTCGAGAGACACGCCCATACATGACATCTACCCAAACAGGTGCGAAATGGATCAAAGAGTTACTAGAAAGACATCCAGATAGGATTCATGATGCATTTAGGATGTCGAAATGCATTTTCATAAATTTTCTTCATAAACTGGAAGTAGATCATTAACTTCAAGGATCACAGCGGACATCCTCAAGAGAAGTCCTAGGGGTTACATTGTATATCTTAACACAACAAGGTTCCGTTAGATTAATGAAAGAATGGTTTCAGCACTCGGCCGAAACAATTAGTAGATATTCTTTGAAAGGGCTTAGATCTCTTTTGTTACTCTTAATTGATACTATAAAGCCTATTGACCGTCAGTTTAGAGATATTCCGGCTGAGATAAGGTATGATCCTCGTTACATGTCATTCTTCAAGGATTGCGTTGGTGCCATTGATGGTACACATGTTGATGTGAGGATACCCGTAGAAGATCAAGTACGATGCATAGGACGTCATGGCACGATGATGTAAAATGTAATGGCAGTCTGTGATTTTAACAGGTGTTTTACATTTGTCCTGGATGGATGGGATGGATCTGCTCATGATAGTTGTATCTTCGCGTGTGTATTAGTAGATGATAGATTACATTTTCTGCATTCTCAACAAGGTATACTAATCAATTTACATTCATTCAATTTTTTCATATTCCATAATGTTTACATGTTTAAGAAACAAAATAAATGCAAGTAAATATTACTTAGTGGATGATGGATACCCGTTAAAGATGGGTTATTTGAAGCCGTATCCAGAAACAAGATATCACTTGGCAGAGTTTGCCCGTGGGAGTCGTCCTGTACAAGGAAGGCAAGAACATTTCAATAAGGCACATTCATCTCTTCGCAGTGTGATCGAGCGAACGTTTGGAGTGTGGAAAAAAAGTGGCACATTTTGAGCAAAATGCCACAGTATAACTTCAAGAAATAGCGTTCCATAGTGCTAGCGACAATGGACTTACATAACTTCATTCAGAGACATCCGTCTTGCTGGGACCCTGAGTTTAATGCTTGTGATGCTGATGAGTTTTCTTTCGTTCCCTCAGAGGATGAAGACCTATTGAAAGCGATATGTGTGATGCTGCTGGAGCAGAACATATGTCTATAGTACGAGATATCATTGCTGAAGAAATATACAGTGCGCGCAGGTAAAAATTCGATTCATCTTTTACTAAAAATTTAAAGGATTTAAATTATCAAAAGTTTAATTCATATCATTTTATTTTCGAACAAGTCATCAGAAGGATTGGAAAAAGAAGTAGCCAAATGTTGGAAGACCTTTTTTCTATTTTCTAAAACTATGTAAAAGACTCATGTTATCAGTTATTTTTTATATATTTATATATTTTAGATTTTAAAAAAACAACTTCCAAAAGTTGTTTCTCAAAATAGCTAAAAATAGAAAATCGCTCTTCAAAGCTCACTTCAGCACAGAACACCCAAACACTCTGCAGCTTTTCAAAACTGCTCTCTAGAGATCTATTTTTAAACAGCTCTATCCGGACAACAGCTTTTCCAGCCACTAGAGCTCTCCCAAACAGAGCCCTTATCTCTATGGCCTACAGCTCAGGCTTCTCAGCCATAAAACTTCTAGCATAAAGCCCTACTCTCACAGTGCTGCAGCAATCCTACAGCTCAGTACCCTTTCAGGTACCTACCTCAGTGACCTTCAAGGCACCTACAGCTCAGTGACAAACTTGTCACCTACCTCATGCCAAAATGGCCTACACCTAGTCTCCTCCAAGACCTACAACTCAGTGACACACTTGTCACCTATAGCTCAGTGACTCAAAAATCACCTACCTCAGGCACTAGGTCTTACTACTCAGGCAGGGAGGATATCCCTACTCTCAGATCCACACTTGGATCCTACCTCAGTACCCCAGCAAGGCACCTACCATAGTTAATAATTTGTCACCTATAGCTCAGGCACAAAAGGCCCTACAGCTCATATTCAGACAACCTGAATCGTATAGGAAATTAATCAAGAATTAAAACACTGACTCAGAGATAATCTCAGAGTCTACCTTGCTGGACTGTACAGATAGCAGTCTAGCCCTCTAGCTGTAGAAGGAATTTGTCCTCTTCTATAGCTAGCTATTTCTCTGCTGCACTGAAGAACATTTATCTGCTGTTGAAGGCTGACGAACCTTCACACAACTATATCTTCTTACAGATTAGATGAATCAGCCGTCTTCTTTTTCTCAAAACAACCTTGCTGAACTTGAAAAAGCTTCAGCTATCTTTCTATGCCTGCTGGCATGCACTGCTGGACTTAGCTTTCAAGCTTGTCAGAGAAGAAGAAATCCATCCGCCTCTATTTTTTTCATATTTTGTATTGTTGCCCTAATCCCCTTTTCTCTCTTCTTTTTATATCTGTTGTTTTGAATCAATGACACAATTTGAATGTAAGCCCTGCCAAGGATGGTGAGCGCTACCATCCTCAGAAGAGGACAAATAGTACTTTTCGGCACTGCTGTAGCTTTCCCACAATGGCTTGAAATACTTTTACTGTGCTCGATGAATGGTGAGCTGAGATCGACGAACTCTGAACTCCGTTCGACAAATTTTGAACTGAGCTTGACGAACTCAGAATCTCAACCTTTAACTTTAGCTCGACAAAAGATGAGCTCAGCTTGACGAACTCAGAATCTCAAACTTTAACTTTAGCTCGACGAATGGTGAGCTCAGCTCGACGAACTCAGAATCTCAAACTTTAACTTTAACTTGACGAAAGGTTAGCTCAGCTCGATGAACTCAGAATTTTGTTTGACGAATTCTAAACTGAGCACTTCTTTAGAATAATTGAGTGAACCTGCTTCATTCAATGCTTCTGGACTTAGAGAATTTCTGCTGGCTTTGTCTCAGCGGTTCCTTCTCAACTGTCTTAATGGTTTCTTCTTCACAGCTGTGACTATCTTCCTTCTCAGCTGTTTCTTCTCAACAGTCTCAGCGGTTTCTTCTTCACAGCTTAGATTATCTCCTGTCTCAGCGGTTTTGCTGAGACCAACACTTCTCTCAACATTTTGTATTGAGCTTCTCAGTTGTCTTTGCGGTCTCAACTCTTTTTCCTTAGTCAAATTATCTGACTTTCAGCTTACTCTTTTTGTTCACCAGTCCAATCAGGATAGCCTGCATGCATGAACTTAGGCACACAATAAATATAGCTATATGTGTATGTCATTGACCAGTTTGACTTCTTACAAATATGGAACATTGGGTTCAATGGACCCAACATTCTCCCTCGATTTGAAGAAGTCAAAACTTTGCTTAATCAATAAAATAGGTCGTTGACATACACAGTATATTTAACATAAAAACTAACACTTGTGTAATATCATTAGAGTTTGGAAATGCTACCATATTTCTCCAGCCTGTGGAGAATTTTACTTACTCACCCTAGCATGCTGCTCTCCTGGGTGATCCATCCTTACTATTCTTGTGGTGAAGAAACTTCAGCACCACCTGGCTTTGAGCTTCCTGCATCTTGGCTTGGTCAGGTTTTGATCAAGTCTATTCTTCTTTCCCCCTAACTCCTCTCCCCCTTTTTGAATTCTTCAATAGGGATATTTTGTGGAGTTTATCTCCCCTATCTTTCTGGGGTTGATTCCCCCACTTTGACCCAAACCCATTTCAACTATTGGGCTTGCTACCCCTCAACAGTTGCACACTAGCTTCATTATCTTGAGGAAGGACTTATGCTACCTGCAAAATAGACAGTATTGCATATGGTAGAGGATAGAATTGAAGCTACACAAGATTCAACATACCCAATTCAAATTTGAAGGTGTTGAACTTGGCTTCATCTAGTGGCTTAGTGAAGATATCATCCACTTGCTTGTCTATGGAGACAAACTCAAGGCTGATGACTTGTGCTACATAGCTCCATTCAGGAAGGCTGACTTCACATCCATCTGGAAGACTTTGAATCCCTGGAAGGCTGTAAATGCAAGAAACAGTCTGATGGCTTCCAACCTTGTAACTGGGGCAAAAGTCTGATCATAATCAAACCCCAATTCCTGTCTGTACTCCTTGGCCACCAATCTAGCTTTATTCTTTATTATAATGCCATTTTCATCAAGTTCATTCTTGAAAATCCACTTGACTCCAATGACATTATGTCCATTTGGTCTGGGAACCAGCTTCCAGACCTTGCACCTTTTGAACTGGTTCAGTTCTTCTTACATTGCACCAATCCAGAATTGGTCTTAGTTTTCCTCTTCAAATTTTTTGGGCTCTTCTTGTGATAGGAAGCTGGAATAAATAGCTATGTTGAAACTCCTACTTCTGGTCTGTACACCTAGGCTAGCCTCACCAATTATCTGATCTGGAGGATGATCTCTCAGATATCTGACTGCTGGGGGCAGCCTGACTGCTTCCTGCTGAGCACTATTTTCTTCAGCTGGTTGGTCTTCATCTCCAGCTGTACTGTCATGTGCTTCCTCTAGACAACATCTCTCTCCATATTCTTCTTGTATAGCTGGGTCTTTATTTTTGATGGAGAGCTTTTCCATCATAACTTTTGTACCTGCAGAACTAGGCAAAGAGCTTGACAGATCATTGTCAATCATGCTTGACTCATCAAACACTACATGGACCGATTCTTCTACAACTTGATTATTCAATTTATAGACTCTATATGCCTTACTATTATTGTTGTACCCAACAAAGATCCCCTCATGGGATTTGGCAGCAAACTTAGTCACTTTTGACTTACCATTGTTCAAGATGAAACACTTTCAACCAAAAATCCTGAATTAGGATATGTTTGGCTTTTTTACCTTGAACATCTCATAGTGTAAGACCCCCCCCCCCCCTCCCGGAGCACGAAACACGGCTCGAGGGGAGTCTTATGCCCAGAAAAGCCGTCTTGCGGTAGCACTAGCACTCAGGCTAGCTTATAATACAAGACGCATATTCTGCCGGCCTTCACCAATATCAAACATTGCCAACCCAACAAAACATATAAAATGAGAAGTCAAATCCACACAAGCATAGAATAGTCCAAAAATACAAATTATAAAAGAAGCTACAAGAAGCTTATACATTATCAGAGTACGAGTTAAAACTTGCCCAAAAGGCTACAACAAGCGTCTCTCAAAGACTCACATTAGTGACTAACGGTAGCGGTGGTATCGTCCCCTCAGGACCTGTCGTCCTTGCTTTGCTGTCCAACTGCATAACCTACTGCTGCTCCGTCTGCGGGGTTTCCTCTAAAAAAGGAAGACGTAGCAACTGCTAGTCATAAAGACTAAGTGGCTATCACATCCACTCCCCCGATGACTCCTCGGCACCGGGCAGAGAAAGGAACAGGGTACAATATATGTATATAAACAATAGTACAAAAGGTGGAATGAAGTGATCCGTAAATAATATATATATATATATAAAAGCATAGTAAATGAGCAAACACATTTCCTTAACAGTTCTAACATCTATAGAAGAAAAATGAAAGAGTAAAGCTACAATAGAAAGTAACTATACTTATATGAATGCCCATACAGACATATAAGTTGTGCTTCGACACAACAGAAAAGTAAATCACCGTATAAGAGTGTCCATACAAACTTATACGATGAGGATCTTGTGTATGCGATGTAATGTAATGCCATGAATACTATGAAATGACTCACCCATGATCACACACAAGCAATTGCTATGTCGAGACAAACTCTTTGCTCCCACTTTTCGAGCAGGTAGCTAACCTCTCAGGCGTCATCCATCGTGGCCAGACGGTGATAGTAGAGCGGGCATCACCACTACTAGGCTGGTTGATGCTATAAGATCACGGCAGTGAACCGGTCGCACAAGTAATATAAAATGGGCGAGTTTTCACAAGTATCGATCTCACAAGGAACACAGTAAGGTGGAGTTAATTTCGAGGAGGACTTGAGATTGAAGTCCTTAGGTCGGAGGTAACGATGGGGGTTTTGATTGTTGCGGTAAAATAAAATAAAACACTATCAACTACTCCTATGCAACGCCGCTATGCGAAGCTTCGCCGGGAGGGATGGAAGACTAGTCGGGCCGCTATGCACTGAATCACTAGGCGGATGGGCGAGTAGGCTTGCGGAATGAGGGTCGAGAGCACCTCTTTGCTACGCACGCCACTAGCAATTGCTAGTGCGGCAAGGGTGGATGGTGGATGGAATATGGCGCACCTCAAGCAAAATATAATGAAAATACAAATCACATAGACATGATTTCATTTAAACATTTTACAACTAAGCACACATCATCAATAAATGAAGTTTACAACAACACATAAACAACAATAAAGAAAGAACAAGGCAAGAGATCGACCGAATCCGAAGTCTTGCTGAGGATTCACGGTTGGAGTCATCGGGTTGTCAATCTGCATCCAAGCTCGGTCCTCAACAAAGTCCGGGGTAGAGAAGGGCTGTCACCACCTTCCAATGGCCCGTCTTCTTCGTGTCACGATAGCGGAAGAAGGTTGCAAGCTTCCCCTTGCTTGGTGGATATGGCGTTGAAGCTTGAAATAATCCCAAGAGATGATGGAGGAGGCCGAGAGGAAGCTCCGGCTTGGATTTGGAGGTGAAAGCTTGCCCGGAGCCTCTCCCTAAGGTGGAGGATGAAGGGAAATGGCGGAACCCTTCGTCGGGGATGAAAAACGGCGGAAGAAATCGCGGATCTTTTAATTAGGGCGAGACCTGCGCTATTTATAGAAAAAAGAATTAAACACTGCGCACGATCACAGGCGCACGACCAGTGGTCGTGCGCGCTATGGCCCGTGATCGTGCGATATGGCGGCAGAACTTGCACAAAAGAGGTCATTACTGCGCACGATCGGCAACGCACGAGTAGTGATCATGCGCGGTATAGCTGGTGATCGTGCGATATGGCGGGATAGAACTTTCACAAAAGAGGTCATGTCTGCGCACGACCGATGATCGTGCTCCAAAGAGGTCGATGGTCGTGCGTGGGTAAAAACGCACGACCATTGACTCCTTTGCCAAAAATGGTGAAAGCCCTATCCCGGACGCCCACACGATCCCCGAACCTGCAGGAAAACTAGACGGGTTGTCGATCATGGCAGTCACAGACATTAATAAAATGCAAGCAAAAGGGGAAATACACACACACACAAAAATAGGCTAAAAAGGTGCACAAGACGTGGAATGTCGCAGCGAACCAAAAGGAGTGCTAATGGCACTAAATGGTAGTGCAAAGACATGCAAATGAGCCCAGATGAGTCCGGAATTAAGTATAAAATATGGACTCATCACACCCCCAGACTTAACTGTTTGCGCGTCCCGAGCAAACACAATCTAAGCAGGCAGGGAAAATAATCTAGCTGACATAGAAATTGAAATACGGAGTACCATGCGAAGTCGCATGCTCGCGTGCATAAAAATACAATAGAATAAATTCCTAAGTATGCAAAATAGTTTATATTTTTCACAATGCATATCAAAATTTTATTACTACTCAAAAATAGAATCACGGTGAATTAACTGGTCACGCATAGGAAGAAAGTAGACTGGCCACTAAGGTGAGCTTTGCCAAAGATCGGGGCTCAAGATCACCTCAAAAGGAATCCACCAATATCGGGGGCCATACGCTTGCCCGTTCACACTCTCTCCATGGCACTAGTTAGACCCAAGCGCAAATCTGTAGGACTTTAGGAGAATCATGGGGCTTGGGTTTCGGTGAGGTAAACAAAGATAAATAAGAGGGCTACGCACCTAACCCAAATGAGCTAGCCTAAAAGAATCCCTCAGCAAACCACAATATAACCAGGTGCACCACACCCCTAGACTTGATTTTTGCAACATGGGTGTGTGTGCACCGCCTACTCCAAATCAAAATCATCTCCAAAAAGATTTTCAATCAAACTTTTTCTTTTCACTTTTCATTTTCACTTCTTTTTTTTAAATCATTTTCTTTTCTTTTTCATCTTTTAATTTTCATAATTTCAGCAGATATAACTTGGAAGCACTTCCACATTTTCACAAATAATAACACCACATCACAACCCAACATGAAAATATAAAACACTAAGCTCGACTTGGGTGTGCGACTAGGATCGGCTTTGAGGCTTTGGTGAAATAATAGTGGAGCTGAATCAAAAGAAGGGTATGCACAACGGGGCTAGCAAGGATATGACGTTAGGAACGGTACAAAGCTCACCCGGGCAAAAATGATGGCCTACATCACGCTCACGCTAGAAAAACCATGCACCAATGCTTCGAAAGTAGCTTGGGGCAAGTTCTTAGCCACCGAAAAAGATAATCCTTCCTCCCGACTCGAGCAAAACGAGTCTAGTGACGGCTGCACACATTCCTAAGCTACCGTTTGATTCACACCGGATTCACCAATTTTTGAGTAGAATAAAAAGTATTTATGCAAATAGAAAATTATAAATCTATAAGCATACAGAAAAATTAAATCTACTCAAATTTCTACACAAGACGAGAGCAGTTGACTATAAACACAGCAAGGTCAACATTTTACTCCGTCTCACAATCCTAATCCAGCACCATAATTTTTCCAAATCTAACAAAGACACAAGTTTAACTCGCGGCATGGTAACAGCTAAGCACGCGCTCATGTGGGTGCAGTGGTGTGCAATGCAGTGAACTAATCAAAATAAAACTATAAAAGCTTCTAGTATGAACATGAAATGTGTACGTGCAGAAGGTAAACTGACTCTCCCCCAGACTTAAACTAAAAACACATCAATTGATATAGAAATTTAAATCAAAAAGAGCTAAGGGAAGAGGTTACCCAATGCTCAGCTAGTGAGCATACCAGAAGACGCATGAAAAGTAGAAGCAGGCCTGCCAAACGAAGAATCACAACCCCGCCGATGCGTAGTTTCCATGAATACCTGCAGGGGTGAGCTCCGCAAAAACAAAAGAAAAATATACAAAAAGAAATGCTAAAACGAAAATATACATGAAAATAAGAATGCAGAAAATAAGATAACTACTGGGGTTACTGTCATCCCAGCACGACTTATTAAATTCTATACAGTTCTAGCTAATGGGCCATGAAAAGAAAAATGAACAGGTAACTGTTCTAATATCCGTGTCGGTAACGGGTACCGATACGGAGAAAGAGCAGTTACCCCTCTACCTTAGTAATAATACCTGCGACGCACAGGTAGAGGAAATAGGAAGTAAGATGAGGAGGAGCAATGGTCCTCACTCAACTCACCACAAAAAATATCCTTGCCTAACAAGGTATCGTCCACCAAAGGTTCGTAGGAAGCGACGGCAGTGGCAAAAATGCCAGGCGCATCGACAACCTCACATACCCGTGGAGATTCCACCTGCACAGGATCAGATAAAGAAGGGGGATCAAGAAATAAAGTAGAAGAAAAACTAAAAGAATCAGAAATAGGGAGAGTGATCCCGGAATCACTCTCAGCAGGATTCAAGCATAGATCACTATCGGTGTCATGTGAGTCATGGCAAGGGGAAGCTAAGACCATGAGGTCCTTGGTGGTGATTTGGACCTCCTCAACCAACAAGGAAGTGGAAACTTCCTCATCAGCAAGGATCTCCTCATCAACACACCTCGGTGCGTCACCGTGTTCCAAGACATAATACTCTCCATTGAAGAGAATAATGTCTTCGTCACACCATGGCGCATCCTCATGTTCCCAATCTCCAAAGGGCACAACATCATCAACCAACTCACTAAAAAGAGGAGTAGATGATTCTTGCAAAGAAAGTGGAGGAACAACAACATCAGAGAAAATAGGTGCAAGTTCCTCCGGGGGTGAATCAAGAAGAGGGGAAGAAGGTATAGAGGGCGATGGTACCGCAATGTCATCACATCGATCAGTAGAAAGTCTGATGGGTGTATCCACAGTAGTCCCCCATAGACAAGGTGTTACTGCGAATACATCATCAGAATCAAAAGGAGCAGCCATTTGAGAGGTGGATGAGACAATCCGGATATCCGGTTCATCATCCGCCTCTAACTGGCGCTAAACTTCTGCGCAATATTTCAACACATGGTCGGTGCTACGACAACACAAACACCGTTTTCCATTACTCCTCGGTCCAGGTGGGACTGGAGAGGAATATGAAAAAGGTGAAGGCGGAGAAGAGTAGTGACCATAAGACTGGGATACAGTGTATGAAGTACCATAAGACAATGGTGCTCCATACACTGAACCACGAGAATTATGCTCCCATTCTTCAGTAGGGCACTCATCACTGCTATGCCTATAATCCCCGCACCAACGACAATGGATATTCGCATAAGAATACATGGTGCAGCAAGAAATAATTCACCACGAGAATTTTCTAAGACAAAAATTAACTACACACAAGCAGATAAATAAAAAGGAATACCTACTACAGAAATATCAAAATTAGAAAAGGAATAAAGAAAAATAAGCAACAAATTATAAAAACTAAAGCAAAGAAAAATAAAACATGGAATGAACAGATGGAAAAGGGCTTCAATCTATAATCTCCCTCTCCAAAAACTCACACGACTGTGTTCCCCGGCAACGGCGCCAAAAACTTGATACTATAAGATCATGGCAGTGAACCGGTCGCACAAGTAATATAAAATGGGCGAGTTTTCCCAAGTATCGATCTCACAAGGAACACAGTAAGGTGGAGTTAATTTCGAGGAGGACTTGAGATTAAAGTCCTTAGGTCGGAGGTAACGATGGGGGTTTTGATTGTTGCGGTAAAATAAAATAAAACACTATCAACTACTCCTATGCAACGCCGTTATGCGAAGCTTTGCCAGGCGGGATGGAATACTAGTCGGGCCGCTATGCACCAAATCACTAGGTGGATGGGCGAGTAGGCTTGCGGAATGAGGGTCGAGAGCACCTCTTCGCTACGCACGCCACTAGCAATTGCTAGTGCGGCAAGGGTGGATGGTGGATGGAATATGGCGCACCTCAAGCAAAATATAACAAAAATACAAATCACATAGACATGATTTCATTTAAACGTTTTACAACTTAGCACACATCATCAATAAATGAAGTTTACAACAACACATAAACAACAATAAAGGAAGAACAAGGCAAGAGATCAACCGAATCCGAAGTCTTACTGAGGATTCACGGTTGGAGTCATCGGGTTATCAATCCGCATCCAAGCTCGGTTCTCAACTGCGTCCGGGGTAGAGTAGGGCTGTCACCACCTTCCAATGGCCCGTCTTCTTCGTGTCACGATAGCGGAAGAAGGTTGCAAGCTTCCCCTTGTTTGGTGTATATGGCGTTGAAGCTTGAAATAAGCCCAAGAGATGATGGAGGAGGCCGAGAGGAAGCTCCGGCTTGGATTTGGAGGTGAAAGCTTGCCCGGAGCCTCTCCCTAAGGTGGAGGATGAAGGGAAATGGCAGAACCCTTCGTCGGGGACGAAAAACGGCGGAAGAAATCGCGGATCTTTTAATTAGGGCGAGACCTGCGCTATTTATCAAAAACAGAATTAAACACTGCGCACAATTACAGGCGCATGACCAGTGGTCGTGCGCGCTATGGCTCGTGATCGTGCGATATGGCGGCAGAACTTGCACAAAAGAGGTCATGACTGCGCACAATCTGCAACACACGAGCAGTGATCGTGTGCGGTATAGTTGGTGATCGTGCGATATGGCGGGACAGAACTTCCACACTACCTGGCCAAGGCCTCCGTACTCATCAACTCTAAGAACACAATAGCGGAGCTCACCCGCATACTACCGCTCAGCGGGAGTCTCGGGTAGATGTGCACTGAGAACAAAGCCCCGAACTGGCCTAATATGCGACCTGAAAGGAGCCTCGGAAAAAGCACGAGGACTAAGCCCAACCATTCACCTGGTACGGAAGGAGCCCCAGGAATGAGCACCGAAGACCAAGTCCAACCGCCCAAGGTATAACCATCAACTCCCGTTGGTGTGACAATTGGCGAGCCCGTAGACCTGCCACACTATCCTTAACTCAGGATTACGACACCACGTGTCAACTCATAACACATGCCAATTTCTCATTTTGAGCTCAACAACTCACAAGGGCTCCTCACGGAGTCCCTTATCAAAACAATCGATCAAGTATGGCAAACACTCACACACTTTTCACCCTTCCACATATTCATGCACTGCTAATGTCAAGCTCATCTTTACAGATTCACATAACTAGTTTGTTTATACAATCCAACTCGCCTACCCACTAGTTCACCTAGGGATCTATCAACCAACCATTTCGTTCAAGTAGGTTTTACTTCATCATTTGATTATAAATGATCAACCAACATCTCACAACAATCCTTCAAGCTAACTTCCCACAATCTCTCCAATAGTTCTAGTAGGGTTTACATAAACAAAAGAACAAGCATGTAGGAATTGTATAAAGTATAAGACTTCAACCGGGGATTCCTGATGCTACAAGAATCCGGTAAAAATGTTTAACCCTCGTTGGAAAGGTATTTACGAGGGCTATGACTTTAATGTTTAGTCGGAAGCCCAGATTTGGCTGTATCACACTTGAAATCGGCTTCTAAGACTGCTACGTTCAGATTACAGTTTCTGCACATTTACATTATCAGCCATCAATTTCGATAAGGATTTCTCGTGGCTACCTACCTCTCTTGAAGACATGTAACCACTCGTTGGAAAGGTATTTCCACGGGCTACGACTTTCGTGTTTAGTCGAAAGCCCAGATATGGCCGTTTCATATCTGAAAATGGCCACGAAGATCGTTGCGCGCAGAAAGTAGATTTCTGCACGCATCATAAGGCGGAACGAACGACATCGGTCCGTCTTCCTCCTCTAGCCGATCTTCCCAAATCATAACCAGAAATTCCTCCACCCTTATTCGCCCTCATAAGGCCATTTCTCATCACGAGACCATACCCCATCATCACATTGAAGGAAGGAGAGGTTGAAGATGACTAACCCTAGAACACAAGTTATAGCATGGCCTCTTCTTAGAAATCTTCAACTCACACATCAAGACTCTTTTGAGTCGATATCTCACCTAGGAATAACTAGAGATCTAGCACCAAGGGAGAGGGGGGAAGCTCACCTTGAATCCGGCATTTCTACCATTTCCAGCCATGGATCTCGTCACCCTTCGCGGCGGCATCTTCTTCTCCTCGGCGGCGTCAGTTCTCCACAGTAAGAAAGTTGCTCCAGCACCAGTCTCTCCACAGAAAAGGCTTGGGAAGAGAATGAAAAATGGCCAAGTTTAAGAAATCCTATATATATAGGACCAACACTGGTAGGGACACGCCCGTGTCCCTACCCGTGTCCTACTCGGGTGAAGCGGTGTCGACGGTTACATTGTCGTTTGTACACTAACACGGGTAGGGACACGTCCGTGTCCACTACCCGTGTCACACGAAACAGTCGTGTTCATGCCCGTGTTCTACCCGTATCCTGCTAGGGAGACATGGCCGACTTCCTAGAGATATGCACACGGGTAGGGACACGCCTGTGTCTCTACTCGTATACTGCTCAGGAAATTTGATTGACGATGTCAGTTACACACACACTAGTAGGGGATACGCTCATTGTCACAACCCGCATTTTCTCCAAATTTAGGAATTATCAGAGTATGAGAAAACACGCGTCATGATGCCACGTCAAGCAGGGGATAACTACTGATGCTCAGTCAAAACCATCCACAAACTTATTGAAAGAAAATCATGGGTTTAATGATTAGAAAATCAGTTATATTTTAGAGGCCGTATCCCTCGGCTCGGTGGATCACCTAGTCCACAATTGAAAACTATACTTATACGCTGCGGAAGATACTTTATTCAAGATTGACATCCTAAGTGAGTGCATAAGAGACCGATGAGGACCACTTACACATGCAAGACTCTACATATAATTTATACTATATATAAGAAATCAATCTTTATACGTCGTTTGGAAAATAGTGATTTAATTTTTATAAAGCATGCTGATCATGAACTGTACTTATAGTAATAGTTGTAGTTTAAAAATAACTAGCAACCTAGCATAAATCCTCCCCAGAGCAAGTAGACTATCTCCAGAAAATGGTAGCAGCAAAAGTAGTATATCTAGTATAAAGGTAAAAACTACCAGTGGGCGCCAACAACCTGACACGAACCCACTAGCACATATACATGTCTGTAAGAAAAGGTACAGAAAAACTACCTCACAAACAAAGCAACAGGATCTCCAAAGTCCAAGAGACCACTAGCAACACCACTGCAACCTAGCCACCAAACTGGCTACTGCTCAGAACCTGAGGCATTCAAAATAAGAAAGAATACCTCAGCAAGCAAAACAGAAAGAACTGCATGAAAGTGTCCACCGGGGAATAAATGAAAGAGGAAAACACAAAGCAGAAAAAGGTCACAACTGCCCAAGACAAGACAGAAAGAAAATGCACTAGGTGCGAGGAAACAACATCAACCCTGCCCAGAAACTACTTCCTGCAGAGCCTACTAGGCTACCAAGTGCCCATAGTGCTGTAATCTACCAAGGAAGAAATACCTAATACCCTAAGTTGTGGGAGATGGTAGTAGCAAAACAAACAACATGGATCCGGGTTGGAGGCAAACTCAGTTCCCCAACCACCATTTCCAAGTCAACAAGCTCAAGGGTCTACATGTAAAAGCACTAGGGACCTTCCACCCCCTTGCCCAGCCCGTACCTGGTGCAAGATAGAAGAAAAGGGTGGCCACGGCTAATTTACACAACACCTCCCCCATGAAGAGCTTCAAACCACCACTACTATCCACGACCCATGATTCGGCCATTTGGAAAGAAAAACACGGCCGACAAGGAAACTCAAAACATAAACAAAGAATTCACTCGGGAACGGAAATCGAGGTAGGGAAAAAAGTGTTGAAATGACTCAACACGACTTGGCGCTGGGTCCTCTCGACACCAAGCTTCACTCACTCAACGTGCCACGCAAAACGAAACTATCACAACAACTACTCTTACATTACTACCTTAACGCAACACAAAACACTCATGCCCACATAACCCGCGCAACGAAGCCAACTAAATACGGGAGCAGAAGAAAAATATAAATACAGAGCGCACGATCAGTGGCGCACGACCAGTGGTCGTGCGCGCTCATTGGCTGATGACCGTGCGAAGTGAACCTGGAAAACCTGACAGAAAACTTAGCATCTGCGCACGAGCAGTGGCACACGACCGGTGGTTGTGCGCACTATTTTCTAGTGCTCGTGTGATATCCGAGACAGAACTTTGGAAAATAAAAAAGTGGACGCGCACGAACATAGGCACACGACCAGTGGTCGTGCGCCCTAACGGTTGATGATCGTGCGCGGTTAACCTGTACCATTTGGGATTTCCCGAACGACACCGGAATGCGCACATGACCCACGCAACTGCTGTAGCAGCAGGAAACCACCAACGATGCGCTCCACTACCACACAAACTATGCCTAATCATTCGAGATGGAAAAATAGGAGATAAAAACGATAGAAGCAAATAGGATTTGAACAAAAGAAAACAACTTGGCAAGGGCAAGAACACCACTTGCCTCGATTTCCGGCGAAGCTTGGATGGCTTTCCCTCACCTTCACTTGGCACTAAAAGCAGCAGCACCTAAAACATTCTCCCTAACATTAATGGCGGAAAATCCTCATAACTGAAATCCCAATCTCAACAAAACTCCACGAAAATCGAATATCTTACCGTAGGAATGAAGGTCTTGACGAGAGCAATCCGAATCCACTCTCGGAATCGAATTCCGTCCACAAACGCTCCGGGAATCGGCGGTGAAAGGCGAGGCTCGGCGGTTTCTCCGTTCTCTCGTACAGGGGCGGCGGTTCTGATTTGGAGAACATGATGCGGGCTTTTATTTCTAACCTAATACTTAACCTATATATATATATATATATATAAATATATAATAATATAATTAATAAAGAATTACACAAAGCACCAAAATGACGCGAAAACCGAACTATGTCGGAATTTGACAAAACTCGCACCGTAGCTAAATACCCACGCTATGAACACAAGGCGAAGTCGAAATTAATTTTCGATGAACAGAACTCGAGTTATACCCACCTAAAGCCAAAACACAAGCATCCCCCGAGAGGCCACACCGGGTCACCCAAAACGACTCGGCTTGCTAGGGAGATCTTGCCCATAGGCTACAAAATAGGGCACTCAGTTCTAAGGGGGTAAGACCACACTCCACAGATGGCACAAGCCACAAAAATGCGTCGACGTAATGCCAATGAGGATTAAAATAATCGCAGAAAAATCGGGGGCATTACACTCATGCCTCTACCCATGTCCACATACATACGGGTAGGGACACGCCCTTGTCACTACCCGTGTCCTTCTCTGGAAACTCAACGAAATTTCCAACCCAGGTACCAGAGTACCATACGGGTAGGGACACGACCGTGTCACTACCCGTGTCCTTTTTTGGATAGACTTCTCTTCCCTTACATAAGTGTAAGCCTAGCTGCCAGCACTCCCTGAGCCCAAATCATTTCTCCTGACTAAAAAGCGCGCACGAGGGGCCTAGCGCGAATTGGGATGTTACACATAGGGGGTCTTCTTATGGCCTTTGGTGATAGAAGCCCTATTGAGAACATGATATGCAGTGTTAACTGCCTCAGCCCAGAAATATTCAGGGAGAAAAGTATCAGTCAACAATGTTCTCCAAGCTTCTATGAGAGTCCTGTTTTTCCTCTCAGCTAACCCATTTTGCTGGGGTGTTCTTAGAGAGGAGAATTCTTGATGAATACCTTTCTCTTCACGGAATGTAGTCATGGCAACAGACTAAAATTCAGTTCTATGGTCACTTCATATTTTGACCACTGAGCTTGCAAGTTTACTCTGAATCTGCCTGACAAAATTAATGAAGACATCAAGGGTTTCATCCTTTCTTCTAAATAAGAACACCCAAGCAAACCTGGAATAGTCATCAACCACCACATGGGTGTAGACTTTCCTACCTAGACTATGAATAGGCATAGGTCCAAATAAGTCCATATACAGGAGATATAAGTGATGACTAGTTTTAGTCATCCTTTTTGGGGGTAATTTAGTAGCCTATTTCCAAAGTACTATTATAATTCTATGTTTTTGTATGCTTGAATGTTGTTGTTTTATATTTTTTTATAAATCTATAATTTTATTTTTGGTTGTATTTTATGTTATGTTTTTGTTATTGTTGTTTTTATAAACTTATGTTTTGTTTTATTTTATGTTATGTTTATGTTATGTTTTATTATTATTATCTTTGTATTAGTTTAGGTTTACTTCACTAATATGATATAATGATTAATGTTATGCTTAGTTTATTTAATTTTATATCATGAATTAACTAATGTTTTGTTTTGTTTTTTTTTGTAGGTGGCCGGCCTTCACATTTTGTAGCAGCCCGGCCTTTTGGAGCTGCCCACCTAACCTATACCCGAGCCTTGTTCAACCACCATGCAGCCCCTTTAATTCAAGAGCAGCCGGCCACCTTTTTGAGCAGCCCACAAGCCTCAATCCATGCAACCCGAGCCTCCACATGGTGCAGCCCTCATGCTCGGCCAGCCCACATCAAGTGCAACCCGAGCCCCCTCTTCATGGAGCAGCCCATGATGTCATCCTAGCCTCTACCCGAGCCCATTGAAGCCCAACAAAGCCTCCTTCATGCATGTGGCCAGCCACCTCATATATTCCCTCTCCCTCCTCATTAATTTAACACATGCATGCATGCACCTTCCCCTCCACATTTCCATTCATTCCCCCTCTCTTTATTTTATATTTTCCATTTCATTTTCATTTATTTCATACAATACATCCATACATTCTCTCTCCCCTCCATTTAATACCATGCATGAATCATCCCCATGAGGTGGCCGGCAACCCCTTGGTCTCCCCCTAATCTAGAAGCTTCCCTCCTCTCCTATAAAAGGAACCCATGTCCCATGCTTTTAGAAGTTAGTTTTTGGAGTTGGATTGAGAGGTTGGATTGAAAGTTTGGATTTTGGAGAGAGCTTTGGAGAGTACAAATCAAGAGAGTTTCATTATAATTTTCATTTCTAGTTTCCTTGTTTTTTTGTAATCTCATTTTGTTATAAGTAATATCATTTTGTTTTTTTTTCATTATTGTGTACTTCCTTTCCTTTTAGTAAAAGAAATATGAAATCTTCTTCTCTTATTATTGTTGTTTTCTTTTCCATCATGCGTAGCTAATTTTCTTTTAGCATTTGATCATGAGGATCCATGATTTGAGATGAGAATTATTTTTATTTCATAGTTTTATTTTTGCCTAATTCTACTCGGTCCTTCTTTGAATATTATTTCATCGACTTCGTATTTCCGGTATACGGTAGTAGGCCTTGTTCTCATTTCATAGTAGTCGAGAGACTCATGATTTGAAAGATCACTCAAATAAGGAAGGAGTTGAACGCAACCCTAGAGATAGGACGATGTAAATCATCCGGATTGGAGTCAAATCCAATAGTGCGGATCACTTTGATAATGCAACTTTAGGCTTCTTTGGTTTGTAAAGAGATTTCGATCAAAGAGTCTATAAGTTAGGAGACCTAATGCTCTAGCGAGATTTTGTCTCATTTTCGGATCCGTCACGGCCGAGTTTGATTTGCAAATTTAAAACTATGCCTTTTATCTTTCTCGTTTCATTTCATGGTGAATCAATGATCGAATGCTAGCCTTTTTTATATAAGTTTTTCGTCTCGCAAATTATCGTTTATTTTACTTTAAAAAAATTCTCAAAATCCAACTATTTTCCAGTAGGATAATAGTTCAAGCGTGAGTAGCAGTAATTGACAACCCCGTGTTTAAATAGGACCTTGGTACTACAATTCGACAGGTACGCTTGCCTATTCGGGTTTTAGTCCATCAATAAGCATCTCATTGAGTCCTTGGTCCCAAAGCTCTTGAAAGAGGTCTTAGTCTGCTTACCCTTTTGGCAAGCAGCACAGATACCCTCCTTGGAGCATTTTATTTTGGGACCATTCCTAACTAGCTCATCACTGATGAGCTTACCAATGGTCTTATAATTCAAATGAACAAGTCTCTTGTGCCTTTGGACACAATATGAGACTTTGTCATTTGCAACAAGGCATATAGGAGAACTGCTATCTAAGCAAGAAAAGTTTAATCAATAAACATTCCCACTCCTATTGCTTGTTAAGATTACACTTTGGTCAATTAACCTCTTGATATGGCACTTATACTTATGGAAGGGAATGTCATAACCAAGGTCACATAGTTGGCTTATGCTTATGAGGTTGTGTTGCAACCCCTCCACATAAGCTACCATTGTGATGGTGATTATTTCATTTGAGATCTTACCATAACCTCTGGTTATTCCCTTATAAGATCCTCCAAAGATGACCTTAGGTCCATTCTTTACTAGAGTGAACTCCTTCAACAGTTCCTTTGTTCCAATCATATGCTAGGAACATCCATTATCCAAGTACCATTTAGGGGAATTGGTACTTGAACTAACCTGAAAAACACAATTTTTCTCACATAAGGACCCAATTTCAATTGGTTCCTAGGTTCATATTAGCCTGAAAATAAGCCTGCCTTCCAGTAGTATTCCTGACAGGTTGGCTACCTCTGGACATTAAAGAATTGTGTCGGCAATCTACAGCATAGTGGCCCACTTTGCCACAACACCAACACTAAAGGAAATTATATCTCCTTTTTTGTTTAGGACCAGTATTTGGTTGTACTGCTCCCTGAACAGTGGGAAGATATGCTTATGTATATCTCTGATTTCTTCCAGTAGCCATTTGACTGAAGGTAAGTCTTCCAGCTGACTGTTTTGGTCATTTATGAGAGTCACCGGTTGTATGTCTCTTTTCAGCTAAGATGCATATGATAGCATAAAAAACTACCATTCCATCCTGGCCAGAAGACTCACCTTGAGTCACTATTTTTGTTGGATGACTCGGATTTCCTGCAGCAGCATTATCCTTGAGTTTTGGGGCTGGGGCACCAAAAGCAAATGGTCTAGGATGGGCGGATTGAATTTTCTCATGTGTAGCCTTAAAGGCCCTCACATGGTTGTATCTTCCACCTTAGCTATGGTCACATTTGTCCATACCAGTAGATCTACCATTCTCCAAGTGACCATAATAACTTTCATGGTCATACCTGTTAGAAGGTAACAAGACTTTCTGAAAAGAAATTTGAGGCAATGAGGCTAGAGGCACAACTGGTGCCTTCACTTTTCCCTTTCCTTTTGGATTGGGAGGTCTAGCAGGTCCCTTAAATTCTTACCCTTTCTTACCCTCTTGGGTAAAGAGGGTGTCAATTAAGGGAAGCACAGTGCTTGGCTTAGAAAACTTGGCCACCAGCAATTTCTTATTTAGGAGATCATCATTAAGTTTCTGGATAAGTTTCTCATTCGAGAATCTTACCACAGACTATATATTAATGATCCCCTTGAGCTTGGCTGATTGTGTAGCCATATCATTGAAAGCCTTTTCTTGGCCCTCACACTTGCTCCTATGACTGAGAATCTCTATTGTCTGTCTCTTGGTAAGGAGCTTGGACTCCTTGAATACTTCAAGAAGTTCTCCATACTTGTCAATTATAGAATTGACATCATCCTCAGAATCAAAATCCCCTTCATCTCTTGATGATTGAGCTTCAGATTTTAAGCTAGCCTCATGACTTGGAATAGAATGCAAAGATTTAGAATTTACCTGAGCTTGTCCAGGCTGATCTTGGCTACTCTCTTCATTAGTCATTGCCATCAACCAATGACATTGAATATCTTCTTCTTCATCTTCATCCACCTCTGAGTACATTCTAAATGTGATAGAGGGGCCCTAATCATTATCCTAGTAGTAGGATATTCTTCAGGTTCTTCTTCAGCAACAACCATTAGCCCAATGTAGGCTTCTTATTCTTCACTGTCTGACCCATAGGAGGAATCAGACACGGTCTTTTCCTTCTTGGCCATAAGGGACTTCTCTTTCTTCTTCCCCTTGTAGTGCTTCTTCACACCTTCATCTTTCCTCTTCAATGGGCAGTCAGCAACTATGTGCCCAGGTTTGCTGCAGCAGAAACAAATAACATTAGAAGAAGTTTGTTTGCTCGAGTTATGAGCATACCTGTCCTCCTTAGAGGATTTCCTTCGTAATGTAAGGAAAAGGAAGGTCTGATGTTCTTTCGATGCTCCTTCTACATGAATTTCTAAAACTTCCTGGATAAGGCAGCAAAGTATGCATCAGACATATGGTTGTCTGAGGTGCTGGTTTTGAGCTCTCAGAATCTGATTCAGCAATTTTCCTGGGTAGAGAGTTCTTCCTTCTGCTCCTGGTTGGGGAATCAGCTTTGACGACCACATACTTCTCCTTGCCTGTGACTTACTACTCTTCTCTTCTTCCTTTCTTGCAGCAAGCTGCATCTCATATGATAGCAGCTTTCCAAATAGGGTTGGAGGAGGAGTTTCAACTAACTTGGCAATTTCCTTAATGGCACAAATCTTTGTGTCCCAATCCTTTATGAGTGACCTAAAAAATTTGTTATTCATCTCATAGGTGCTGAAGACCCTACCATAAGTTCTCAGTTCATTCACTATTCTTAAAAATCTCTCAAAGCTCTCAGCAATGTCATCAGACTTTCCTTGTCTGAAGGCCTCATACTCCTGGTTGAGCATGGATTTTCTATCATCCCTAACCTCCTCTGAACCCTCCATGAACACAACTAGGGTGTCCCACATCTCCTTAGAGGTCTTGCAGTGCACCAGATTTTGGAAGGTTGAATCATTTATTGCACTGGCAATAATGTTTTGAGCTCTCTTTTCCATGGAGGCATGTAGGAGCTCATCTTTGTTCATTTCATCATAAGATTTAGGTGTCTGGATGTTGGCATCCATAACTAAGGTCTTCATAGGGATGAAGGGTCTCTCTTTAACTATGATATATATACTAGGGTCAGCAGCTTCCATGAATAACCTAACCCTTCCTTCCAGAGGCCAAAGCCTTCCTTTCTACAGATTGGAAGCTTCATGGCCCCCAGTTCCTTATAGTTTACACCAGACCCCATCCTTATGTCTTATAGCTAACCTTGGAGGTATACAAAAATTGTTAAATCCTTTTTGAGTAACCTCCCTCTGATACCACTTGAAAGTTATTACGTTATGGTTAGCTAGTCACCTAGAGGGGGGGGGGAATAGGTCTCTGAAAATTCCTAAGTCTTTTTTGTTATTTTAAGTGATCTAGAGCTTGTCCTTAGTACCTGCAATATAAAAGAAGAACTAGCATACAGCAATGCACACAGATGTTTATAGTGGTTCCCCAACTGGGTACATCAACTTTCCCTCCCACCTTTCTAACTTATGTTATACAAGGCACAAACTCCTCCAAAATGCTCCTCAGAGCTGACACCTCAGGCCCTCAGACTTACACTTAGGTTCTCTTCAGAACCCTACCTCAAAACTACAAAGACTACTACCTCAGAGCCCTGTAGTGCTCCTACAGCTCAGTTGTCCTCAAACCACCTACCTCAGTCTTATCTTTAAGGCCTATTGCTCAGGCTTCTCAATCCTACAACTTCAGGCAAAAGGCCCTACTCTCATAGTACTGCAGCACTCTTACAGCTCAGTATCCTTCCAGGTATCTACCCCAGTGCCCTTCCATGCACCTACAGCTTAGTGACAAACTTGTCACCTACCTCCGGCCAAAAGGTCCTACACCAAATCTACTCCAAGACCTACAACTCAGTGACACACTTGTCACCTACAGCTCAGTGACTCAATAGTAACCTACCTTAGGCACTATGCCCTACTACTCAAGCTAGGAGGACATCCCTACTCTCAGATCCACACTTGGATCCTACCTCAGTACCCTAGCAGGGCACCTACCTCAGTGACTAATTAGTCACCTACAGCTCAGGCACAAAAGTCCCTACAGCTAAGATTCAGACAACCTGAATCCTATAGGAAATTAATCAAGAATTAAAACACTGACTCAGAGATAAATCTCAGAATGTACCTTACTGGACTGAGCAGATATCAGTCCAGCCCTCTTGCTGTAGAAGGAATTAGTCCTCTTCTACAGCTAGTTATTTCTCTATTGTACTGAAGAACATCTATCCGCTGTTGAAGTCTGACAGTCCTTCACACAGCTCTCTCTTCTTGCTGATTAGATGAATCAGTAGCCTTGTTCTACTCAGAAAAACCTTGTTGAATTTGAAATTGCTTAAGCTATCTTTCTCTGCCTGCTGGCATGCACTGCTGGACTTGGCTTTCAAGCTCGTCGAAGAAAATGAAGTCCAACCTCCTTTTTTTTTGTTTTCTGTATTTGTTGCCCTAATCCACTTTTCTCTCTTCTTTTTAAATTTGTTGATTTGAATCAACGGAACAATTTGAATGTGTGCCCTGCCAAGGATGGTGAGTGCCACCTCCCTTGGAAGAGGACAAATTGTACTTTCCGGAACTACTGTAGCTTTCCCGCAATGGCATGAAATACTTTGACTGTGCTCGATGAATGGTGAGCTGAGATCGATGAACTCTGAACTTCGTTCGATGAATTCTGAACTGTGTTCGACGAACTCAGAATCTCAGCCTTAAACTTTAGCTCGACTAAAGGTGAGCTCAGCTCGATGAACATAGAATCTCAAACTTTAACTTTAGCTCGATGAAAGGTGAGCTCAGCTCGATGAACTCAGAATTCAGTTCGACGAATTCTTAACTGAGCACTTCTTTAGAAGCATTGAGAAACCTGCTTCACTCAATGCTTCTGGACTTAGATAATTTCTGCTGGCTTTGTCTCAGTGGTTCCTTCTCAACTGTCTCAGCGGTTTCTTCTTCACAACTGTGACTATCTTTTGTCTCAGCGGTTTCTTCTAGACTATCTCAGCGGTTTAATCTTCACAGCTTAATCTATCTCCTGTCTCAGCAATTTTGCTGAGACCAACACTTCTCTCAACATTTTGCATTGAGCTTCTCAGCTGCCTCAGCGGTCTCGATGCTTTTGCCTTAGTCAAATTATCTGACTTCCAGCTTACTCTTTTTGTTCACCTCTCCAATCAAGGACATCCTGCATGCATGAACTTAAGCACACATCAAATACAACTATATGTGTATGTCATTGACTTGTTTGAATTCTTACAAATCAGGAACATTGGGGTCAATGGACCCAACAGGGGTGAATAGGTGATGTTTGTGTCTTTTTGCGGAATAAAAATTATCTAAAAATTCAAGCACACAAACATATAGATTTATAGTGGTTCCCCGTATTGGGTATGTCCACTGTCCCGCCTTGCCCATCTACCACGAAGGGATAGATTATGCTACTTTACCTTTCTCAGATTATCAAAATCTTACACCTCGGAGCAATACTCCTACACCTCGATCCACAACCGGATCTACATGTCGATCTACAAACCGGATCTACAAACTCGATCCACGCATGGATCTACAATCTCGATCCACTAACGGATCTACACTCGGAAGAACAAACTTTCTACAATCTTGGAGACTAAGATCCTACAAATGTTAAAACAATTTTACAATAATAATAAAAATGTTACTCTTCCAGATCTGAAATCTTCAGGGATCTTCCTTCTTGAAAACTGAAATTCTCGTTGAAGAAGATTGAGGAAGAAAACCCATGAAAGCTTGATCTAAAAACTTAGAATCCAACACGATCAAATAGATGTGAAGAATCTTTGAAACTTGGATCTAACGAATCTTTTCTCCTGTTGAATCGCTGGATCGAAAGAGAGCGATAGAGAATAATGATTATGATGACGGCGGCTTCTGCCAAATTTGGAAAATGCGAATGTGATTTGATTATTGTAATCATTCTCTTGTTAGGGTTAGCGAATCATCTGAAAATACTATTTATAGATCATCGTCTAACGGTCAAAATTCATTAAGGAATGATCCATGTGGACAAATCATGAAGAACTTAGATTTAAATCGAAATCCCGTCAGAAGATTTGAAAAGAAAATTCTGCAACTCCATTTCTCGAGAAGAATAGATTTCTCGAGAAATCACTTGCTTTCTCGAGAAAAGATATGGCTTTCTCGAGAAAAGACTTAACGAAATTTCTTTAAAGTGAAAATTCGATTACTCAATAAGGATATTATTTCTCGAGAAAAGTACTTAGCGCAAATTTAGAACTGAAGACAGATGTCTCGAGAAGGATATGATTTATTGAGAAATAAAATTGTTTTCTCGAGAAATGGTCTGACTTTGTCGAGAAATTTACTTCATGAAAATTCTTTTGACTGAAGGATTGATTTCTCAAGAAAGATTTGGTTTCTCGAGAAAAGGACTTAGCTTCTCGAGAAATAGATTCGACTTCTCGAGAACTACTTGCCTTTTCTCGAGAAATGAACTTGGTTTCTTGAGAAATCTTCAGGGCTTTTCTCGAGAAAAGGACATGGATAGTTTTTGAGAGTTTTCTGAGAAATCTTAAGCTTTCTCGAGAATAGCTTTGCTTTCTCGAGAAATATACTCAGACTTCTCGAGAAATACAGTTCATTTCTCGAGAAATGGACTTAGAGATTTTTCCAGAAAAATTTTCTTTTCTTCTTGTTGAAAGTCAGCAACCCTTCCTTTCTTCCATTTCCTTAGTACTTGAAAATGAAGTGCATCCCAAAATAGAGGTTACATATGAGTCAACACTATGGATCACATAATAATGTATTACATTGCATGGTCCTGTGTTTAGTGACTCATTGTAAACTTATATTGGTCTACTCTTAGCAATAATGACCTGCAAGCACTCAACTACATAATAGCATCAAATACAAACTTAATTCAACTTAGTTCAAGGGTGACTTTTCACAAATCTACGTTATTGTAGATACAATACCAAACTACCCAACATAATCGAAGTCGGAGTACCCGTGAAGTGTGAAATCAGTGGTGTGTGGGTACCAAAGACCAAGATTTTGGGTACCTATAAGATACCTAAAGATAAGTTTAACCGTTTTCAAGTGTGATTCTTTAGAATCGGCTTGATATCTAGTACATAGACACACCGCGCATGTAATATCGGGCCTAGGAAGCCTTAAGTAGAGTAGTGATCCAATCATTCCTCTAAAGATAGTTTGAACCACCGAAATGCCACTTTCATCCTTTCCTAATTTTAGAGATGCACTTATTGGAGTCTTGGCTTGTTTCAGATTTTCAAATCCAAATCGCACAAGCATATCTTTTATGTGTTTTGATTGACTTATAAAGATTCCATCGTTACGTTTAGAAATCTGAAAACCTAAGAAATAAGTTAACTCTCCAACTAGACTTATTTCAAATTTAAACTACATTAAAGTGATAATTTCTTTATATAATGTATCGTTTATTGCCCCAAAAATAATATCTTCCACGTAAATTTGTAAAGAATTTAATCAAGATTCTCGTGTCTCACAAAGAGAGTGGTGTCCACCTTACCCATCCTAAACACATGTCCTAGTAGAAAAGTCATGAGCCTATCTTACCAAGCACAGGGTGCTTGCTTCAATCCATATAAGGCTTTCACCAACTTGTATGTGTGATTCGAGTAGTCAGTGTTCTTTAATCCGGGTGGTTGCTCGACATACACCTCTTCCTTAATATATTTGTTTAAGAATGCACTCTTAACATCCATTTGATGTAATTTAATTTGTTTAAAACTTACAAATGCTAAGAACATACGAATGAATTCAAGACGTACAACCGATGCAAATGATTCCTCAAAATCCATGCCTTCTATCTGCGAGTAACCTTGTGCCACCAACTTAGCTTTGTTTCTAGTTATCCTAGAGTCACCATTAACTTTATTCTTGTAAACCTATTTCAAACCAATAACTGGATGGCTATCCAGACGCTCAACTAACACCTAGACATTACATCTCTCGAATTGGTTTAACTCGCAATTCATAGACAATAACCATGATTCATCCTTTAAGGCTTCTGAGATGTTTTTGGGTTCAATTTCAGATAGTAAACACAAGTTCGAAAAGGATTCGTGTAATGCCAATCGATTTCTAATACCATGTGTGGGCTCTCCTTTTACTAGTTCTCATGGATTCTCTTTTAAGAAATTTAGTGTACTTAGAGGCTTATATTCGTCTCCATGAATTAGAACTTCATTGGACACTTCTTTCTCCTCACTCTTAGCTTCTAACTGTGCATTGTCATCAATTTCCTCTTCGTTTTGTCTAGGGACTACGGTTGGTGAATTTTTGTTAAAGTGGACGTGAGCCGATTCTTCAACAACTAAGGTTCGTTTGTTATGTACTATATAGTCACGACTCGTACTAGAATATCCTAACAGGATGCCATGGTCTGATTTTTCGTCAAGTTTTCCTAACTAATCCTTAGTGTTTAGAATAAAACACGGGAAACTGAAGACTCTAAAAATGAAACTGACGACTTCCTATTGATATAGAGCTCGTACGGAGTTAGCTTAAGAATGGGGCAAAGCCTGACTCGGTTCATCACATATCATGTGTAAATCGCTTCAGCCCAGAAATATCGAGGCAAGCCGAACTCGGCGAGCATTGTGCGTGCTAACTCTTGAATTGTGCAGTTCTTTCTTTCCACTACCCCATTTTGTTGAGGAGTGCGTAGGGCTGAAAATTCGTGTTTAATTCCTAAATTATTACAATAGTTCGTTAAATTTTCATTCTCAAATTCCCCCTCCCCCAAGATCTGACCTTATGCATTTTATTTTTATTTCCTTATCATTTTGGAGTCTAGTGCATAAATTTGTGAACTCAATGAACGTGTTAGATTTGTTCGTAAGGAAGATCGTCCAACAATAATGGGAATAGTCATCAATAAGAACAAAGGTGTATCATTTTCCACCTAGACTAAATGTACTAAGGAGACCAAACAAATCCATATAAATGAGTTCAAGCAGTCTAGATGTGGAAATATCATTTTTACTTTTGAAAGAGGTTTTAATGAATTTCCCTTTTTGACATGGAGCAAATAAAGAGTTTAAACTACTGCTGAATTTTGGAAGTCCAAGAACAAGTTTATTTTTTGATAGTTTGACAATAAGTTTAATTTGTGAGTGGTCTAGTCTCCTTTGCCAAAGTTCTAATTTCTCATTCTTGGTAACTAAGCATTTCAAATCAGAAGCAGATATATCCTTAAAGCTAAGAGTATAAAATTTATGGGTTCTATGAGCAACAAATAAAACACTTGTAGTTTTAGCATCTATAATTTTGCATGTGTTTGTAGAGGATTTAAATATAACATTTAGACCCTTATCACAAAGTTGGCTAATAGAAATTAGATTATGCTTAAGTCCATCTACAAACAGGACATTAAAAATAGAAAATGATTCGTTATATATGGTGATGATTGCAAGTATGAATCATTTTCTATTGTCCCCAAATGTCACCATGCCTCCCTTCTTCTTCTCCTGGCTAAAGAACTTGTCTTTATCTCCTGTCATGTGTTTGGAACACCCGAAGTTCAAGTACCACATGATATCCTTTTCCTTAGCCTGCCAACACACCTAAAAAGAAGATGAGGGTAAAGATATGGTTGCCCAAGTTATTCCACCCATACGATAGGTAGAAGACTTTGGTAGCCAGACTTGCATAGCTTTTTGTAACCTTTCCTCAGACCCAACCAAGATGTGTGACCAAACCTCTGATAGTTTGCACATAAATCATAGGCAGTGGATGCTGCCATTATCGTTTTCTTAGAGCTCGTGCTTGGGGATGAGGATAACCCTTCAGAATTGTTTATCTTATTGTGTAATTTAGTATGATTTGTTTTAGTCTTAGCTTGTCTATGATTCTCGCTCGGTGGTAGCGTCGAACTTATATATCCTAGTCATAATTTTCCAAATCCATGACACTGTTCACCCAATAACATGTTCAATGATTTTTCCCTATTCCAAATTTTTGGATAGCACAGTTGAGATCATGGATCCTCGCCTTTAGGGCGGTGTTCTTAGTAACAAGCATAACACACTGATTGGCGAACTGTTGTTTTCCTTCCTCTATTTTGGCAAGAGACATTTGAATTCTTTTCTCCAAGAAATTCTTATAATTGAATAGATTGTTGGTTTTCAACAATGTCTTGGAGAGACTTGCTTTTTTCTCTTCGATCGTTGCCATCAAGTGAGGACAATCTAAGCACTCGATCTTCACTTTGCCATGTTTTATTAATTAATTTTTCATATTTTCTAAGTCCTGTTTAATTCTCTTATTTTCATTTCGAATGAACTTCTTTTCAAGTATAACACTATCTAGCTTCTCACATAGATGTTCATAAATCTCAAGTAGTTCATTGTAAAAGGGTGGGGTTACCTCAGTGTCACTCTGAACACTGAACTCATCATCAGATTCTTCTTGATTTCTCCCAATAAGGCACAGATTTGCCTCATCTTCACTGCTTGAGTCAGAGGTGATTGACTCATCAGATCTATCCTCGTCCTAAGTTAATGCCTTCAGCACTTTCTTCTTCCCTTTGTGTCGGCTTTGCTTCTCCTTTTCCTCCTTCTAAAGTCTTGTACATTCCCTCTTTATGTGCCCAGGCTTGTGATAGTGATAACACTCAGGCTAGGACTTCTCATCATCGCTCTCTGTCTACTTTGATGGCGTATTCCACCTCCTGGCTACTTCAGCTCCTCTCTTCAATTATTTCTTGAATTTTCCCTAACTCTTGGGATTCTTCATGAACCTCTTGAATTCCCGGACATAAAGGCTTTCCTTATCATCTTTCTCAGATTCTTTAGCAGCCTTTCTCTCCCTTGCGCCCTTCATTATCAGCCCTTCTTCTTTATCTCCCTGGGATACTCCTCAGCTTGAACCTTTAATTCAAGTTCAAGTGTCTTCAAGTTTCCAATGAGGCTCTCTATCTCTAGGGTGTTGATATCATGTGATTCAGTAATCGCAGTCACCTTCGAGTTGAAGCGAGGAGGCAAAGATTGAAGGATCTTCCTCACCATGTCATTTTTTGAGTAGCTCTTCTAGAGGGATCTTGAGACATTGACAATCTTGGTGAAGCGTGTATACATACTGTCCACTTCCTCGTCGATCTCCATCCGAATTTGTTCGTATTCAAATTCGATTCAGAATAGCTTCCACTCCTTCACCTATGAGGTATCTTCGTGAGTAAGCTCAAGTAGACACCATATATCATATGTAGTTTCACAGTTGCAAATCCTATTAAATTCAGTTTTACCCAATGGGCAAAATAAAGAATTCATTGCTTTGGCATTATTTGTACATCTAAGCTTGTCAATGTCATCCCATTTATCGTGTGGCTTGACCAAGATGGTATCACCTACAGTGGTGGTGGGTGCAGTGTATTTCATCTCGATCATGGTCTGCACATCCATGCTTTGGGTCATTGGAAAAAAATTTCATTCGTGTTCTCCAGTGACTGTAGTCACTCCCCATGAACAGTGGGCGTCTACTCATACCCTGTCCCTCAGGAAATGTGTGAATCGCGTTGGCCATCGTACTTCATGTTGTTAAGCCCTTTTTGAAGTAACCTAGCTTTGATACCACTTGTTGGATCTAGTGGTCAACCTTAGAGGGGGGAGTGATTAAGGTTTAATGACGATCGCTAGACGTTTGAATTATTTCTAACCAGAAAAACTAGTTCAGGAAGCTACCGTGGGGCGCTAGGTAGCTAGCGCGTGACGGTATGTCTATAAACTCATTTTTCTAGGCAAATTCTCCCTTGGAGATCTGTGTACTCTTCAGAATAGCACAATCTAACAACCATGGTAGTAGACAAAGGTAAAGAAGTAGGAAATGAATTTCCTTGTAAAAACTAAAATCAACAATTATTTTTAAAGATTATAATACTTAATCTTTGTGATGTCGGAGATCAAAGGCGGTGAATAAAAACAACTTTTGGTATTCTATACCGACCCACTCCACCGATCGGTTGGCTCTCTCCCTTTCCCTCCAAGAAAGGTCATCGAGTCAGCACTTCACCTCCACGCAAGGAAGGGTCTTAGAGCCCCGCTAAATCACCCGATCTAGACGTCCCTTCCCAGGGACGATTTCTCACTGAATCCTACCCCGAATTCCAGAGACCTTCCCTGGTCAATTTCCTTCACCACAAGCAAAATTGAGAAAAAAGAAAGAATACAATAAAAGTTCTAAGGATTTAAAGTGATTAAAATCTACCACTTGACGATTCCTCCGTCGAGCGATCCAAAACCGGTGCTTGAGATCTTTGTGTTCTTGCAACTAGTAGTCTTTTCGTATTCGATGTAGTTATTGGCTCGTCATATTTCTTCGTGTATGAACAGGAGGGAGGCAGTCTTCTTTTCCTTTATCAAAGACGGTGGAACAAACCATAGAGATGCGGCTGATCCCTTAGAGTCATTAATCTCAGTCTCTTTTCATCTTAGGTAAGGAATACAGAAAACGGAGTGCCTTTTTATACATATTTGTGAAAATAGGCTACCCCCGACGATAAGGCTAGCGCCCGGCAGTAGGTTCACACACTTGATGTTGACAGTTGTCCTCCAAATTTGGAAAAATATTCAAAACGAATACTTTCCTTTTTCCAATGCTAGCACGGCGCGGTAGGTAGATAGCCCCCAAAGGCTGTTCTATCTCGATGCACTCGACGCCTCTATCTTAACGCTCTAAATGCCTCTATCTCAATGAGCGTTGAGTGTGTTACTACGGCACGATACCAAGCTAGCACTCGGTAGTAGGTTTTGTCTTGATGCCTCTGTCTCAATGCTCTCAATGCTCTTAATGCCTTTGTCTCAAAGAGTGTTGAGTGAGCTAGAGCGACGTGGTATGAAGCTAGCACCTGCGCGATAGGTTCCCGAGAGCCTGGTTGAATTAATTCCTCGAGCTAGCATGGGCGATAGGACTAGCGCTACATGATAGGTTCCCGAGCTCTTTGGCCAATTAATTGTGGCTACCGCCTAGCGTTAGCTACTACCGCTCGACGGTAGGTTCCTTGATGCAGGCTCACACGTTGACACCGTAAAATCAACAAACTAAACATGATTTCCTCTCTACGATAAAATTATACACTCGCACAAATTTTCAATGCACCGCGCACGCTATGCAATTATTTCAATTAGATGCTAACGTACGGATAGCCAAACCGATTAGGATCGAATAAAAGGCAATAGGACAGTATTCTTTCCGGCTAAAAGGACCCACCCATTCCGATCGAGCGAAGGTTGTACCAAAAGAGATCTACCAAAATTTACGATTCAGAAAATGGTAGAACTCTCCCAACAAAAAGAAAAAGAAGGTTCGCCAAACCTCTCGAACTTAAATAAAATAAGGATGAATAATAAAATCAATCGGAGAAAACCACGATAATCCAATGTTTCAAAGATAACGCTAAAGTAATCCACCACAATTAAAAATCTAAATAGAAATCACACAAAGGTAGAAAAGTTTCGTTACCAAATCGGAATGGATGATTTCGATTCACTAACTTGGATCGCTCTTCAATGGCTCCGTCGGAGTCATGCCGGATGGAGATTAAACTCGTCCACCTTTGTCGCTTCACTCCTTGGCCGAGATCCACCCAAGGAAGTTGAGGGCTAGTCGGGTTTGGTAGGGTTGAAGGTGGTCGGGTTTTGGAGTTGAAGAGGGTGATCAGTTTTAACTTGTGAAGGGGAATGCTCAGGTAGGATGGAGAGAAGGCTTGAGGGTGGTGGAAGGGTGGTTGAGGGTGTTGAAAGGGGAGAGGAGAGTGGCGGCTATGGGGGTTGGCCGAACTTGAGAGAGGAGGGGGGAGAGACCGGTGGCTTGGAGAGGGGGAAATGGCTTGGCCGAATTTTGAAGAAGGAGGAGAAGGAAGAGGGAAATTATCAAGGAGGATTATGGATTCAAATTATTTTATTTCAACTTAATGAAAATAAACAATAACAAGGCCTTATATAGGCTTACATCCAAGTTCGGCTACATGCAACCCAAATAGAAAAATAAACACTCCAATGTTTAAACATAACATGATGAAATAAAATACTCCCAAATAAATGCAAATATAAAATGCTCTCAAATAAATGCAAATAAATATTAATAGGTTGACTAGCACTGAGGGAGGAGATTGTAGCGTCACTCCACAAGATCACCACGACGCCACAAGTCTTTGACTGGGGACAGAGAAAGATCTTCCGTAAGCATGATGTCGCCTTCTCCATCATGTTGGGAGTCGTCGTCTCCATCATTCCTTAGGAGGGCTCCTTGAAATTCTTGGACCTTTAAACCTGAACACTCTACCAAACACAAGATATAATCAAATATAACCTAGGAGATGATATTATCAAACTAAGGATATGTGAACTGTCGGCTCCAACAAAGGTGACGAAGAATCTTTGTTCACTCGCACATCAGAAGGACTAGGGTCTGTTTAGGTGGAGTTTATAAAGAACCTTCATTCATTCATTCCTCAAGAGAACCGGGGTTCGTCCGAGTGGAGGTGGTGAAGAACCTTGTTCATTCGCGCCTCAGGAGGAACGGGGTCCATCAGGGTGAAAGTCTAGATGAATCTTTTTCCAACTCGAATGGGAGTTGTAGACAGACCTTTATCCGTCGATACTAAGGTGCAGAAGGGCTTTCACTAATCTCGCCTGAGGTGTAGAAAGGCTTTCACCAATCTCTCCTAGGAGGTACAGAAAGGATTTTCCAATCTTGTCTTCTGGTGACTTATCTTTTATGGGAGGGGAAATAGACGTCTTATTGCTCAAAGGGAAGATACATGTTCTCATGAATCTATCCTCGTGGCTTATTTTTCGAAAGATAGAGAAAATAGTAAACAATAGAGGCGTGCATGCCTAAGCCTTGTACAAACTTCCTTGTCCCTAGCCCTACCCGGGGTACACGTGCTGAAGGTAGCAGCATCATGCCCACCTCCTAGTCGCCTCAAGTGACAAATATTTTGCCTTGGGTTATGAAATTCAGTAATAGGCATGGAATGGAGTGGATTGCCTCGAAGAGTGCTTGAAGCGGCCAACCAAAAATTGTATTGTATGTTGAGCTAGAGTTGACTACAACGTACTGTACATCCTGAGTTATTTTCCTTAGGAACTCCCCTAGATTGACGAGAAAAGTGATCATTCCCCATACGGGCATGGGTACGTTATCAAAGCTGTATAACAGTCCGGTCACTGGCTCGAGGCGCTCTCGAGGGATCTTCATGTTGAGCTGTGTAGATTCGAATAGGATGTCCACCGAGCTCCCACTATAAATTAGTATCTTCTAGACCATAGAGCATGGATCTCCTATTCTCGCACTAATGATGAGGGGGTCTTAGTGCATCGTGCGCACGCCCCTCAAATCATCATTGCTGAAGATGATGGTGGTATCCGCCTATGACTTCGGGTCTCCAGGGCGTTTCTACTACTGAGCGAGGGAAAAGATTTAGAAGGGTGAGCCAGCTTTAGTTCTGACCTCCCTAACCACTTACCTCCCCCCCCCTCGGTCGAGCCTCACACTGGTAGATTTAATTGGACTGAAATTCATAAAAAAAACATTAAGAATTATTTTAAAATAAAAAATCCAATCTCCCAGTTTTTATTTTCCCGAGCCCGCAACCTCACCTCCTCCTTGCTCATCTTCCTCACTGGCCTCACTCCGCCTCCCTCCGAAAAATCAGCGGCAAACTCCCGGTGCTTTCTCATCTTCCTCGCCGGACTCACTCTGCCTCCCTCTGAAAAATCAGCGGCAAACACCTGATTCTTTCTCATCTTCTTCTACGGCATCACTCTGCCTCCCTCCAGAAAATCAGCGGCAAACTCCCGGTCTCCCATACCTCTTCCTCGTTGTCGGTGATTGTAGGATGTCAGAGTCTTATTAGTCGCCGCTGTCATTAGGAGGGACAAGGAAGGTGTCAACCTGCTCTATGCCAAGTGGTGGCTGCTAATCGTGAATATAAAAAAAGCCGAACTAGCAATCCAGAAAAGGCAAGTGTACCTATCAAACTATTTCTAGGGGACATAAATGTCGTATTAAAATCCGGGAACCGCTATGTAATCTTACTCACACGAAGACTATTATCTTATCGAAGAAACTTTACGGTTGTTAACTAAATTAAAAGAGGAGACTACTTGCATAAATAAAAGCACTTGCACTTAAATAGAGAGAGCACAACTTGCGATTAAAACGAGGGGTTGAAACGAGATAAAGAAAAGCACTCGATCGAGATTCACCTCGGCCTAAGTTGATCAAAACATGCGATAATAAACTCTAACTTAATAATTCAAAGGACCTTGACCATAGAGGTTCCTAAAGCATGAACAATCTTCTCTCGAAGTCGTGCCCACCTGAGTTTAGCAAGGTCCGACCGAACTCTCATCCAAATCGGAGGCCTAAAGCTTGCTTTATGCTATGAACCCCGCTATTGGATTTCACTCCAATTCGGGAGATATAACATCTACCTCTCTCGAGGGGTGCGTGCAACTCTCTTTACTCTTGAGTGTTCACTCCAAACTACGAGCCTCTCAGCTAGCTAAGAGTGGAAACAAATATGGAAAATATATATCGATGATATATCTCCAAACATAATTAATCAAGCGTAAATCAAGATCTAAACCTTACAAAGGAAAACTAAACTAGAGCATCATAACTTAATCAACTCGAACCTCGAATGATCAAGATCGAGTACAAGGAGGATTAGTTACTCATAGTGAAGTGGAGGAGGAGAGATGAGCAGGAGTGTATGGAAACAAAATAGAGATAAGTAACATTAAACAAACTTTATATTAAATTAAACAGAGCTTATAACTTAGACTAAAATAAATAACACTTGCAGGAAAGAGAAACTAAGCTAGCACTAAAGTAGAGCTAAAACAGAAGAGTAAAGAAATTCAATAACTATTATAGAAGAGTAAACCTAAAACAGAAAACTGATAATGGCAAAACGAGAGAGGAAAAACACTAAGGAAGAAATGAAAATGGTAGCACTTACCCTCTCCAAAATTATATCTCCTTCAACACAAGGGGAGGGGCTCTATTTATTGATTCTTCAAGGAGTAGGAGGAGTTCATGCATCCAGCCATGCAAGGGAGTTGACCTTGGTATGAACATCTGGTGGGAAATGATGATTACCTCGGTATGGGTGACGTGCATTCATGGCGATAGCAGGCTTTTGGAAAAGCGGGACTTGTTCTCTGGAAGTAGGTGAGCTCAACGAAAGAAGGAGAGAGGGCTCGATGAAATTAGAGGAGAAGGAGGGAGAGCTCGACGAACGACGAAGAGTTCATTGAATGAAGAGTAGGTGCGGGAGGAGTTCGACGAAGAAAGGAAGAATTCGTCGAACGGAGAAAGGAGAAGGAGCGTTCGACGAATTGGAAGATTTCGACGAACGAAGAAAAGAGAAGGAGCGTTCGACGAAATGGAAGATTTCCTCGAATGGAGAAAAGAGAAGGTGGTGAGTTCGACGAAAATTAAGAAGAAGGAAGCGGAGTTCAATTAACTACGGAGAGTTCATCAAACGGAGAAGGGAGGCGGGGAGGTCGACAAACGTTGAGGTCTACGAATGTTGAGGTCGACGAATGGTGGCGAGCTCGACGAAATGGACGAGCTTGACGAAATTGGTTGAGCTCGACAAAAAGGCAGAGTTTGACGAAAATGCTGAGTTCGACAAACTGGCTGAGTTCGACGAAATGGGCTGCGCTCGACGAAATGGGCTGAAAAACAGTAAACCTGCAAAGAAAAGAGAAAATATTAGTGGAATTAATTTATATGCAAAAGGAGGTCAAAATAAACCTTTAAAGACATGATTTAAATACAAAACGAACTAAAGATTCCTAATAGTTTAGATTACAAAAAGCACTATCAAATTCACCCAAGCATAAGATTTGCTTGTCCTCAAGCAAAAATATAAAAACTAGCTAACATAGAAGTGACTAATCAGGAAAATTATAATTAAACTAACACAAGTACTATGTGAAATTCTAAGTAGGAAGAAGGTGAAACATAAACCTAAAACAATTACTTAGGCATGGTTTTACAATTTATAAACTTTACTTACTAAAATAAATCATCAACAATTTTAACAAAATTCTTTAAATAAATTTTAGCAAAGCAACAAAATGAAAAAAAAATGCATTGAGTTTTTACTAAATCCAAGAGACACATTATAACTATATCAATCAAATAACAAAAATCTAAATTCAAATCCAAATTTAGCTAATTTACTTTCCTTCTTTACTTTGCTAAAAATAAAATTCAAAAGCATGAATCAAAAGGACTTATTAGGACTGAAACATTTGGTTTAGGATTATGATTAGGAGTGGAATTTCAAAGATAAACAAGAAGCCTTTAAAATCACACTAAACTAACATAAAGAGTTTCAAAAATTTCATCATAAATAAAATATTTTTCTTTCTTTTTCTTTTCCATTTTCTTTTCTTTCCTCATTTTTTTCTTTTCAAAACAAAGGCCATAAATAATTTTTCTTTTCATTTTGAAATTGGCCAAATAAAAGTAAACACTTCTTTTGAGCATACTTTTTCAAAAAGTTCTCCAAATACAACCATATATTAATCATGAAAATTTTTAATGAAACTCAAAAAGTTTAGTTTGATTAGATAGGTTGGAAAATTTGGTTATGGTAAAGAATGAAATGATAAGTGGAGCTATCAAATGGAATAGGAAAAAGGCTCTAAAATGGCTAACTAGGGGAATAATTTTTGGGTTGGCGAGAAGGCTCAAACAAAAACAAAAATGGCAAAAATCATTTTCATGCTTTTAAATTTATTTAAAGCATTAGTTTTGAAAATTTTCAAAAAGCAAATCTTAGATAATAAATGAAGATTAATGAAATTATCTTGAAAATAGAAATAATGGGCGACTTGGATTGTTCACATCTACTAAGCTAATCAAATGTTGACATTATAAAAATTATACAAAAAGAAAATTAGTGGATGAAAGATTTTTAAGAAAGTAAAGAAAATAAAGAACAAAAACATAATAAAAATGCGAGTTTTAGATAAAACGTTTCACGTTAATGTGCTACCGTGAATTAGAAACACAGCATGGCCAACATTTTACTTGTTAAATATAATTAAAAAGATTGATTAGAAAAATTATAATTAGCTAAGTTATCATAGGGAATATTAAGAAAAACAAAACAAAAAGCAATGGGTACTATTGAAATACCAAACTTAGTCTAAACTAAACAGATAACATGTTTTTTGATTTTGAAATAATCTCTTTTTTTGGATTTTTAAGATATTATCTTTTTTTATTGATTTTTCTTTATTAAGAAAAAGGAGAAAGCACTAAATTTTTTTTTATTTTGCTTAATTTGTTTTTCTAGGGAAATAAAATAAAGAGGAGAGATAGAGAAATCCTCCCCCAAACTTAAAATTTACATTGTCATCAATGGAGAAAAGAGGGGAAGGAGAGAGAAAAATTAAAACAGAAATAAATGTAAAGAATCGAAAAACAGGTACTTCCCCGGATTTACGAGTCACGGATGGTTGCGTGATACCGCTCCCCATGCTTGCGCTTTGGATCTTCATAAAATGTCTTCTTTGGACTTCGTGATGGAATCAGCAGTGTTGGAGGAGGCGATTGTAGAGGCTTCGGCTTGTCGGAGCTGTCCGGGACAAAAAATGTAAAATAAAGAAAACAGAGAAAAAAATAGGTTGCCTCCCAAGAGCGCCCTTTGTTTAAAACGTCGTTTGAGCTCAACACAACAAAATAATATTGTCCAAAATAATATTTAAAGTTTTTAATAAAAATAAAAAGTCTTAAGCTAGTTAAAGTTCGTGCAGAAGAATCTTAACATTGTTTGAACTGACATCATCACCACAGAAATATAGTTTAAGACGCTGACCATTCACTTTGAAATCACCCTTATCAGGGTTTGAAATTAAAATCATTCCATACGGAAAAACTTCTTTAACTGTAAACGGCCCAGACCATCGTGACTTTAACTTGCCCGGAAATAAACATAAACGTGAATTATATAAAAGAACTTGGTAGGACGGTTTGAATGTTTTGGGGTGACTTAAATGTTTTGTAAGATCAAGCGCATAGCCAACTATTCCAAAAGCCCGGACTGTTGGAAAGGGTGCTACTTAATTTCTTAAATACGTAGCAGAGCGCCACGGGTGAAGTGAAGGAACATCGGACCAAATAATCCCCCCCCCCCCCGCATCCAGCACAATCCGTCGGCTCAGAGGTGGGGTTACCATATGGCCCACACAACTCAGAGTTGGGTTTACCACATATCCACAGTTGTCTTACCCACCGGACTCACACGGGTAGAAGGGAAAATTGGGATTTTAATAGCGCCCCCCGGTCTTCAACTCGTGACCTCCTCTGATACCAAATGTAGAATCAAGCGCATAACCAACTGTTCCAAAAGCCCTCACTATTGGAAAGGGGGCTACTTAATTTCTTAAATAAGTAGCAGAGCTCCACGGGTCAAGTGAAGGAATGCCGTATCCAACAATCCCCCTACCTTATTTGGGTGAGGTCACTAAAACAAATAAAAGAAACAATCATAAAGCAGAGAAACATATATCTGGCAGAAATAAAAACATTCAGCAGATATTTACAATAAGTGCTTCATGATAAATAAATAAAGTTTAGAAAAAAGAAAACTAAACACACAAAGTCACTTGTTCTTCTTAGTCTTTTCTTTCTTAGGCTTATCTAAAGGCTGTCTGAAAATAATTTCTCTATTAGGATCAGCAGCTTGTCTCTTTGTCATGGTCATATCTAATGCACCTATTGACAGATGTGGCTCTTGGAACAACAGCTTCTTGATGCAAGCTCATATAATCATCAATATTGAAAAATTTGTTAGCTTTGCATACCTCTTTAGTTCTTCCTTCCTGTATGATGACATAGTTGAATATTGGGAGGGATCCTTTCCTTCAGCTTTTGCTTTGTTGATTTGAGAAAGTCCTATCAGCTCTTGGAACCAGGCCATTTTTGTTGTTGTCTCCTGCTCTTGATCTACAAATGGTATTGGTGGAGATTCTTGCCTTTTAGGACTTGTGTCCTTTTGTGAATCATTAAAAGAAACTGAAGTACTTCTTTTATCTATAGCTGGAGGAGGCTTGCTTTGAGAGGACTGCTGGCTGCTGCCTGGCTTGGAGTATCTCTGATAGGTTTTAGTAATTGGTGTTGATCTTTAAGATACACTTCCAGAGGCCCCAAAAGATGGAGGAGGAGGAGGAGCTTTCCTAAATTACTTAGGAGGATACATGTACCTTCTCATCTTCTTCCTTTCTTTTTGATCATTCTTTGATAACCATATCCATTATGGCATCCCTGGGTATGGAGTAATCTTTTGCAAGATATAATAAGGAGTATCATGAGTAGGGTTTGGTTTAGGAGCAGCTTTAGGAACAACTTTACTTTTCATAGCAACCTTCTTTCTAGCTTTTGTATCATCTGATTCATCAGAATCTTCTTTATTATCATCAGAGGATTTTGGAGGGTTGTCATATAGAGCATCTATTTCCTTCAAGACTTCCTTATAGATTGGCTTCTCAGCTTGAGGAAGCACTTGAGGTTCAGTAACTTCAGGAGCATCAATTTCAGTAACCATCTGATAATCTTCTACATCTTTGTCAACCAATAGAAATTCATCCAAATCAGGATCATTCTAAACATTCTCTAGATCTTGAGCAACGTCTTGTGCAATTAGATCATCCAGATTAGGGATTGGGCTATCATCCATAATATAGGTTGGGCCTGATGGTTCCACAATCATTTTAATAGCAAAAGTTTCCATTAGTTGATTAACAACTTCAGGACTTATTGGTGCAGTGTAAGAAAATATAGCCATGTATTGCTCTTGGAAAACTTTTGGAAGAAAATAAATATATGTATAAACAGACTTTAATAGCCCAAATAAATCTACTGTGGGATTGATAAAACAATCACCAACAGTCAACACTTCTGGCATAACAACTTGTTCATCTGTACATAACATATCAAAATCATCTATCTCAGCCTCTGTAATCATATGTGCATCTGCTACTGCTAGCTCAACTATCTGCAAAACTAGTGTTGCATCAATCTGCAAAATTACTGCTACTGCTGCTAGGGAGGAGACTAGAGCTTCTTCACGGGATATCTCCCCCTGCTTGGCTTCATAGGGTCCTGAATCCAGGCCCCCAGAAGAAGGGATAGTAGGTACAGTAGAGATGAGGGCAGAAAGAGATGAAATAGATTAAGCAAGAGGTTTAATGTCCTCTGCTATTAGATTTCTCATAAGAGAAGTTACGAGTTACAGAAGAGTTGGAATTGAGGAGGAATCCATTGCATAAACTCAGAGGGTATCTGAGTTGATATAGAAGAATGTGGTATAGATGATGATGAAGGGAATGGTGTGGAGTCTGGAGTTTGCTCATCATGAGATGATGGAGTATGGATGGGGGATAATAACAAATCAAAAGTTGGTAAGGATGTGATGTTGTGGAGGGGGATGTCAGCTAGATGTTGTGGAAGTGGGGATTGAGGTTGTATTGGGTGATGTACTGGAGATTGAAGTTGAGTGGGTTGATGTTCAGGAGATTGAATTGGTGTTGGTTGATGGACTGGGGAAGCAGAAGGTGGGTGTGTATGGGCTTGAGATGTGGATGGTTGTTGGAGGGTTGAGGAAGGAGTTTGAACTTGTGGAGGAGTAGGTTGATGAGATGGGGGTGTTGGAATGTGGGTGCATGGAATGTTGATGGAGGGGACTTCTACAGGGGGTGGGGGAGCAACTGATACAACTCTGGTATCCTCAGATGCTCTGGAAGAGGAAGAAGCCTTAAATGGCTTTGGGATATTCCTCTCCCACCTTCCAAATAAGGCACATGTGAGCCTTTTGGAGGCATTGATGAATATGGTTTGTGAGACCAGAGATTCAGTAGCCTTCTCCTATAGGAAGATTCTAAGGATCCTTCCAAAACACACCTCTTTCTTGTTGTTCTTTTTCTTTATCAGATCAAACAATATCTTAGCCAAGTTTACTGGCTTCCTATTCACAACTGCACAAATCACTAGAAATTGTTGCCTGGTGATATAATCATGGGCAGTATGCTTTCCCAGCAATACCATACCCACCACATCAGCTAAAAATTTATAATCAGTAGACAAGTGTTTCTTCAACAGTTTATTAGGGTTTTCTCTAGTGTAACCCATTTTAATCGACATCTCATCAAACTCAGAACTATCAATTTCCAAATCTTCTTCTCCATTCACTAATCCAAATATTTTAGATAAAATGGCGGGGTTGAGAGAAACTTTGTTACTCGATATCGTTCCTGTCATTGTGTCGGCATTTTGTGTGGAGTAGGTGAACACCCATTCTCGGATTTCTATGGCAGTAATCTTAATCCTTGTTGTCATAAAGATCTTCAACTACTGTTCTTCAAACAATTTCAGAATGTCTAGAAAATTTTGATCTGAATGCTGGAACAACTTGAATTCGATGTCAAATCTTGTATCGAACTTCATCATTGCAAGGGTGCTCGCCGGAATCGCCATGATCGCCTGCAAAAGGAAAACAGAGAGATCAAGTGCAAAGGGAACAGAAAGCGCGGGATGGAGCTCGAAGAAATCCTAGATATAAGGTTTTTCAGAATATGAAGCAACAAACTCCATCCTGCGAAATATGAAAATTCTTTGATCTGAGGTCGACGAAATATTTTATTGACAAAAGAGTTTGTCGATCTCAGTCTGAAGAAGGGAAAACTTTTCATCATTCTCAGGTCGACGAAAATTTTCTGAAGCAGTATCGTCAATCTCCAGTCGACGAATAAAAATTCATAGAGAGTTCGTCGATCTCAAGTCAACGAATTATCTCATAAACTTTTCTCATTTCGTCGATCTACGTTCGACGAACTGTGGCAAATTCTTACACCACAGACAGCAATTAAATTAATGCTTCTCTATTGATCATACCTAGCTGATTAAGAAAGAATAGATGATTCCTCTCATCCAAGGGTTTAGTGAATATCTCTGCTCTTTGCAAATCAGTGTAGATGTAGACAAGATTAATTTTCTTTTTGTCAAAACAATCTCTAATAAAATGATGCATTATCTCTATATACTTAGTTCTACTATGATGCACTAGATTCTGTGCAATAGAAATTGCACTAGTATTATCACAAAGTAGAGTTGAATTATTTAAGTTGACACCATAATCTAGGAGTTGGTTTTAAATCCACAGCATCTGTGAATAGCAACCGTCAGCTGTTATGTACTCAGCTTCTGCTATTGATGTGGAGATAGATGTTTGTTTTTTACAAAACTAGGACACAAGTCTAGCACTAAGGAACTGGCATATCCCTGAGGTGCTTTTTTTATCCACTCTACATCCAGCAAAGTCAGCATCTGAGTATCCAGTTAACTCAAATTCTAACTCAGTTGGATACCAGAGTCATAAATTAGGGCAACTCTTTATATATCTAAAAATTCTTTTTAAGAAAATATGGTGAGATTCTTTAGGATTCACCTGGAACCTAGCACAAAGATAAGCAAACATAATATCTGGCCTACTTGCTGTGAGATATAACAGGGACCCAACAATGGCCCTATGCAATTTTTGATCAATAGGTTTCCCATGTTCATCAGAATCAAGCACAACATTAACAACCATTGGTGTTTTATTAGCTGAAGCATCAGCCATCCCAAACTTTTTATCATCTCTTTAGCATACTTGGATTGGGATATGAAGATGTCATCAGGGGACTGCTTCACTTGGAGACCAAGGAAGTAGGAGAGCTCACTCATGCTACTCATTTCAAACTTGGAATGCATATGGTTGGAGAACCTTTGCATAGTTTGGAATCTCTAGAACCAAATATAATTTCATATACATATATTTGTACTAACAAGATTTTATCATGATGATGCTTAATAAATAAATTCCTATCTACTATGCCTCTAAAAAAGATATGCTCTAAGAGAAAGCTAGCTAAGGTTTCATACCAAGCTCTTGGAGCTTGCTTTAGACCATAGAGAGCCTTATGCAACTTAAAAACTTGAGATGGATAAGATGAAGAGATAAAACCTGGTGGTTGTTCCATATAGACCTCTTCTTTGAGTTCACCATTAAGGAATGCACTCTTGATATCCATTTGGTATACTGTGAACTTCTTATAGGCTGCATAAGCTAGAAATATCCTTATTGCTTCTAACCTTGCAACAGGGGCAAATGTTTGGTCATAATCTATGCCTTCCTCTTGTCTGTAGCCTCGAGCAACTAATCTAGCTTTATTCCTTATGATAGTAACTTGAGCATCTAGTTTATTTCTAAATACCCATTTAGTTCTAATTATTGGGTAGTCTTTGGGTCTTGCAACTAAATCCCAAACTCTACATCTCTCAAACTAGTTGAGCTCCTCTTCCATTGCAATGATCTAGTATGGATCTTATTCAACATTTTTAATGGATTGGGTCTTAGTTTTAGATATGAAGCAGGCATACAACATGTCCTGGTGGAGTTGATGTCTTGTCTGCACACCCACTGAGATGTCTCCAATCACTTGAGATACAGGGTGATCTCTAAGTGTGACTAATTCAGTAAGAGGAGATGGTTGAGAAACAGCTTGGGGAGTTAATTCCTCTGGTGGAATTATAGCTTTTGTTGGCTCCACACTGAGTTCAGTGTCATCATCTTCACTTTCTTATGCAACATGTGGAGAAGGATGTGTTATAGCCTCATTGGTGAGGGTCAACTCATCCAATTTATCACACTGGTTAGGTACCTGCAAAGTTTCATTGGTAGAAGTTATCTTCTCCTTATAAAATATATTAGTCTCATCAAAATAAATATGAATAGACTCTACCATATTCATAGATGATTTATTATAAGCCTTGCTTACTTGGGAATATCCAAGAAAAATTCCAATTTCAGCCTTGGCTTCAAACTTTCTAATGTATTTCTTGTTATTGTTATGAATGTAACAAATGCAACCAAAGATTCTAAAATAATCTACTTTAGGTTTCTTCCCTTTGAGTATTTCATAGGGGTCTTGCCCTTAAGCTTATGAATCAAACTTCTATCCATGACATATTTTATTGTACTTGCAGCCTCTGCCCAAAAGGACAGGGGAAAGTGAGCATCTGCAAGTAATGTGACTACAACTTCAATGAGTGTTCTATTTTCCTTTCAGTTATCCCATTTTTTTGAGGAGTTCTAGGAGCAGAGAAACAATGCCTGATACCTTCCTTCTCATAGAATTCTTGCATGGGAAGATACTCAAACTCAGTACCATGATCACTTCTAATCAATGCAACTGGAGTAGAGTACTCAATACTTATGCTCTTAAGAAAATCTGTAAGAACCTTGAAGTTATCTGACTTGTTTATCAAGAAAAACACCCAAGTGAACCTTGAGAAGTCATCAACAATTAATAAGGTATAAGGCTTTCCTCCTAGGCTCTGTACAGTTATGGGTACAAAAAGATCCATATGGAGCAAGTACAGAATCCTAGGTGAATCACTCTTATTAAGTGACTTAAAACTATTTTTAGTTTGCTTGCCTAACTGACAAGCCTTGCAAAGGCTTTCCTTCTTGTAGGGGTAAGAAGGAAATCCTCTAACAAGGTTGTCCCTAGATAGTTTAGCAATGTTTTTCAAGTTTATATGTCCTAATCTCCTATGCCAAAGATCAATATTATTATTAGTTTGGTTAAACAGGCATATTTCAGTTTACCAGACTTAAAATTAACTATATAGATATTTCCTACTCTAATACTAGTTAAAACTACTTGGTTATCTATAGAAGTAATAATACAGGAAGTTTTGTTAAATGATACCTAAAACCTTTCATCACATAACTAACTTATGGATATAAGGTTGTGCTTCAGTCCACTTACATAAGCAACCTTCCTGAAGGTGACTGCTCTAATCTTGACCATTCCATATCCTTCAGTCTGACCATAATTGGAATCACCAAATATTTCTTTGGGTCCTAGCTTTGACTTATAGTTGATTAAGTTGTCCTTGTTTCCAGTCATATGCTTTGAACAGCCACTATCCAGATACCACTATTGCTCTGTGGTGGGATAGTCTTTCACCTGCAATGAAACAGGTTAGTTATTCTTCACTTAGGTTACATTGGTTCCTTGTTTATTCACATAATTAAAGCTGGAATATGTGAGTATTCTGGTTGATTTTTATAACCTAAGGGATGAAATCTGCTAGATGGAATAATCCATTGGGTGAATGGGTTAATAAATTCTCTAGGTTGATTAAGTGATCTGTTGGAATTAAAGTTTCTGTTATTATAAACTGGGGTCGACGAATTCTTGTAAGTTCGTCGATATGAGGTCGACGAATGGGGATGAGTTCGTCAAACTCAACTCAGAGAAGGAAAGTAATCATTTTCTGGGCCCTAATATCATCGATCTCTGGTCGACGAACCATACTTGTTTCATCGATCGCAGTCAGAGAATAATTATAATAAAAATTTGTGTTCGGAGTTCGTCGACTTGAGTTCGACGAACTATACATATTTTGTCGATCTGAGTTCGACAAAATCTACTGAACATAGTTATAGTTAATATTTTTCTTATTCTTTTGTTTTAGTTCTGTTTGTTTAATAATATTATCATCTATCTTTTCTTTACCTTTTTCAGAAATAAATTTTATAGGAGTTGTTAAGATATTTTTCTAAATCAGTGGGGGTTGGCTTGATGAAGCACCTAAGCCCAGCTTGCCATTAAGCCTGGAATTCACTGTGCTTGTGATGTCCATCAGCTTGATACTTCTCCTATTTAGGGATTCTTCAAGTTGCCTAGCCTCAGGTAATTCAGTTTTTAATGATATAATTTGTTCATTAGCTAAAGTTATCTCATCATTTAACTTAATATTTTCTAAAAGTAAGTTTTCTTGTTCATTTAATTTTTCCCTAAGTTGTTTAATCTCCTTTTCAAAATTTATTAAATCAATGCACAAGGATTTGAATTTAGTTCTAAAGTTATCAGAATTGAAATCAAAAGAAGATAATACCTGGTCCTCTTCAGATAGAGGTTCTTTAGTGTCTGAATGCTCAGCTTCAGAATGGGTGCTTGATGCATCAATGGCCATCAAGAAAATCTCCTTGGCCTTTGCTTATTCTTCATCTTCACTGGAACTAGAAGATTAAAATTCATCTTCAGTTTAACTCCATGTATCAGCCACAAAGCCTTTCTCGTTTCTTTTATGCTTACTGGAGGAGGGCTTGTTATAGTACTGCTTCCTGGTTTCTTTTTCTCTACTTCTCTCCTTCTTTTGGTTCTCTGGACACTCAGAGATGAAGTGTCCAGGCTTCCTGTAACCAAAACAAACAACTTCTTTAGTTGGTGTTTTATCATACCTTGGTTTGTCATCTTGCCTTGATGACTTTCTTCTTAAATCCCTCTTGCCCATCTTGTAGAATCTCTTGGCTAAGAGACTTAGAAACTCTTCACTGGCTATTGGATCTTCTAATTCTTCAGATGCCTTGAATACAATGCTTTGCTCCTTTCTTGCTGTTGTAGGAGTCTTCTACTCTGCAGCTTCTCTAGACTTTATGATCTGCTCATAGGACTTGAGCTTTCCAAGAAGAGATTTAGTGGAAATCTCATTCAGACTTCTGGCTTCCTTAATTGGCGAGATTCTGGAATCCCATGAGAGAGGGAAGCACATGAGGATTTTGTCATTGACTTCTGTAAGGGTGATGTACTTGTCAAGAGTCTTCAGCTCATTAATGATTGAGCTCATTCTGTTGTACATGTCACTAACAGACTCTGATTCATCCTTCTTAAAGTTCTCATATTGAGAGATAAGATTGGATCTCCTATCCTTTCTCTCATCTGCTGAACCAACAACCATCTGGTTAAGGGAATCCTAGATAGCCTTAGCTGATGGGCACTCAACCACCTTCTAGAAAATTTCACTTGACATTGTCTGAGCCAGAATATTAATGGCCTTTGCATCAGTTATTTTGGCCTTTTTTTGAGCATCTGTCCACTCGGGTGGTAGAACAGCATGTGTACTAGAACTTGCAGTAGATGTTGTCACTGGAACTGGTGGTCCTGTCAAAATAGAATTAAAGATATCCTCATCAATAGAGTTCATATACAGCTTGATTCTTGCCTTCCAGATAGCAAACTTATATAAGTTGCAAACTGGAGTTCTGGTGCTTGCATAATCTTTGTTCTGTGCCATGATGTGAAAACAACATGGACCAATTAAAGAAAATCAGATCTAGCAAGGATCTTTTGGTTCAAGTGTTAGCTTGTACAACCAAAGGAACACCCCTCTGATACCAATTAAAAGATTGGGGTTAGACCTGATTTACTCTTAAGGGGGTGAATAGAGTAATTAAAAATTTGGCTATTTTTAAATTTATCAGAGTAAAAAATAGGTGATACCAATTATATTATAGAAGGAAATAAAAATAGGTTAAGCTAATCTATCTATCACAAGACTGTAAGAATGAGAAAGAAAATGATCACACACAGGCAACACAAGAATTTTTATAGTGGCTCCCCAAACTAGGTACATCCACTATTCTACCACCCTGGTAGGAATCCACTATCAGGTTTTTGGTCAGGTGACTGCCACCATAAGATCTATTTCTAGGGAGATCTTACAACCCTTCAGGCTTTTGATCAGGTGCCCAAAACCAAGAATAAACTTTTGAAGGGAGTTAATAAACCCTTTATACAGGAGGTGAGAGGAGGTGACGATGTCTTCTCTTTTCTCTATACAACAGAGAAGACTAGTGGATTTATGTTGTCAGGACTCCTTTTGAAATACTGAAATGATTCAGAAAACTTTGAGCCTATCTCAGGGTGTAGGTCTTCAGCCTTGTCTGAAAGAATCCTGGAACTTTCTGACTGATTCAAAGATGTTGTTCTTGAATGTTCCTGGAGGAGGAGTTGAAGAAGACTCTTGATATTGACTGGTTGTTCTTCTTCACTCTTCAGAAAGGATAAGGGATAAAACAGAATGTTTTCTATATACAGAGAAGAAGTTCTGTATGATGTTGTTCTATGCAACTGTATTATCTTTTCTGTATTGCTCTTGTGTTCTACTGTAGGTCTGGTCTGTGGATTCAAGCAATTCTCTAAGTCTCACTGTCTCTATTCCTTTTTTGTCTGAAAAGAATTTATCTTTTATATTCTGCAGTCAATGATTTCTCCTTTGAAATTTGAATTGCTGGCATTAATTGCTGATTTCCCTGGAGAAAGAAACGGCTTGAATATTTTCTTTAAATTAGTTTCCCTAACTGTCCCATTAAAATAGGCAAGGAATTACCTTGATGAAGACCATAATTAATGCTGCTAATAACGGCTATATTCAGAAGAATATGAGCATAAATTACTCAGGATATTACTGCTAAATAATATAATAAATAAGGACAGAAATAAGGAAAAACTCTAAGTCTAGCTCGGGGCAGAAATCATCGACCTCTGAACGGAATTCGTCAACTGGAGTTCCAAGTTCGTCGACCTGAGAATTCTTGTTCGTCGACCTGAGCTCTGCGAACTGCATACTGAGAATAGCTTGCCAATTCTACGCTCTGAGTTCGTCGAGCTGAGAATCTATCTGAATGAAAAGATCGTCGACCTGAGCTCGAATATCGTCGAGCTCAACTAAGAGAAAGATTTATGAGTTCATCGATCTGAGATCGACGATCATCGAGTAGAGTTCGAAGAATTTCAAACTGATAACTGTTGAACTCTGAATTCTTCTAAGTCTTGAATCTACTGAGGTCCTGATGCAGGCCCATGGTTTAGAAGAGAGATTTTCTTGAAAACGTCCAACAATTATATGGGGAGGAGGTGTGGTTGTTGTTCGGTTTTGTTCTTGGAGGAAGAGGGCAAGTGGCGATTTGAATGGAGCTAGGGTGGCCGACGGTTTGTAGGGAAGGGAAGAGGGGCTGAGAGAAATAGAGAGGGAGGGAGAGAAGAGAGGCCGGCGGCCAAGGAGAGGAGGCAAAGGGAGGGAGAAGAAAACCAAGAAAGGGGAGAGGGAGGAGAAGGCCGAATATTGCCTAGGGGGAGGAAAGAGAGGAGGCGGCCGAGAGAGATTAAAGAGGGAGAGGAGGTGGCGGCTTTTGACTTGGCCGAGCCCTATGGGGGTGGTGGTGGTGAAGGTGAGGGAGAATATTGAGGAGGAGGAGGAGAAAAGAGGTAGCCGAGATTGAGAAGAAAGGGGAGGGGGTGGCCGGCGGCCAAGGTAGAGAGAGGGAGAGGAAAATTCTCTTAAAAATCTCTAGATTTTTTCAATTTTTCATTCTTTTCAATACTTAATCAAACAAAACATGGCTATATTGATGCAGCGCCACCGCTAACTGATGATGACCCGGTTGCCGAGGCGCTACGGCATAAAGATCTTAGACGTCGTGATGACGCTGAAGGAAGTGCACGTTACAACCTCCGCCCGCGGCATGCTCGAACCGCCATGAAAATTTAGCTTTAATTATCTTATTTCATGAACTCTATTTTTATATTTCTAGAATATAAAATTATCCAATATTTAGTGATAATTTTATATTCATGGCATGTTTTTATTTCTTTAATTTAAACAGTTTTATTTTTGATGTGCACTTAGCCATTCGGGTGGATGAGATTACATCTCCATCATGAAGGGTTAAGGCTTGTTGTAATCTCCTATTTAAGGAGGTGTTTATGAGGAATCAAGTATTGAAGATCTTAAGCCTAAAATTTCCCTTGCATGAGAATTTCGGTCAAGGCTAAGCCTCTAGCCGCCGCCCCCCTTGTGTGGTGTGAAGCCGCCGCCCCCCTTGTGTGGTGTGAAGCCGCCGCCCCCCTTGCTCCCTCCATCCGCTTTGGTGCGACTCCGGCGCGGCTTCCTTGGTGCGACTCCGTGGAAGAAGGTTGCAAAACGTTCGGTGTGACGCCGGCGGATCCGTGGAGAGAGTGATTTTCCCACCCTATCTTTGTGTGAAACGTTCATCCCGGTTGAGTAATCTCTTCCCTCTTCCTTGTGTGATTCTCTTCTTTAGTTGTGGTGGTTTCGCGCTCGTTTTCTCCGGATCTTTAATTCAATCGCTACAAGTTTTGAATCGAAATCGCCTTTGCAAGGCTTTTTAATACCGGATCGGGTGGATCCTATTTGCTTGAGCGGATCTTGGCATATAGCCTTGGTCTTGCTCTCTAAAAGGAGTGGCAACCTTTGTGTTTTCTTGGGGAATACTCCGACTCAAATTTCCGATCGTTGTTTTCGAGTCGACCATTCCTCCTTTGTTATTTACGCTGCGTTCTTGCGACGAGAACTATTGTGGGCGATAGGTGCTGTGTAGGTGCGGTAGATCTACGACGTGTAGTGCGTAGGAAAGCGTAATTTCGTGGATACCTCCGACTCGGGACGCACCCTACACCAATTTGGTATCAGAGGCGGTCGTTTCAACTTTCACGTTGCAAACATCCTCTCTGCGTTCTTCGTTGGTTGATCTGAACTTTCAAAGATCTGAAATTTTCGGATTGTTCTGCGTTTAGTAAATCCCTCGGAATTTTAAAACTTGTCAAAAAAATCTGAAAAAAATTATGTAGCTTCCTAACCTTATTTCCAGCAACTTTAAAACAGAAACTTTTTCTATTCGGCCTCGTTAGGTCAGCCTGCAAATTAGAATATCGTAATTCTGTCCAGTTGGTCTGCAAATAGCGGGCTGAAATCTACATTTTTCAGCAAAATTTCAAAAAAAAAAAATTTAACGATCAACGTGTTTATCACATCAAGCTTTTCAAATAAAAAATTTTATTTTCATTCTAGCTACAGCCCTAAGAAAAATCATCTTTCATAATTTTCTGGGTCTTGCATGCGCACTAGGCTAGGCACGAAATATACGGCACCGTCTACGTCTAGGATGGCTGAGAATGGGAATGAGCTTCATAACGCTGAAGCGATAGCAGGTCTACGTAATGATATGACGGAGCTTAGGGCCACTTTAGCACAGATTTTACAAAATCAAGCTAGGCCACCCCCACCACCCGCTAATGTTGAGTTGCCCCGTCGACGCCAACACATCTCCGATTCGGATTCGGATGTGGACTCCCCACGAGTGCCCCCTCGAGGCCGTCGCCACGAGCGAGAGTTTGACATTACTAGGGTCATCAAGATTGATGCCCCCTCTTTCGACGGCATGGGAGATCCACAGAACTTCCTTACGTGGATAGTGGACATGGAATGTTACTACGACTGGCACCATCTCACGGACCCCCAAAAGGTCCAAGTTGCCAGGATGAAGTTGACAGGTCGTGCCAAAACTTATTGGCTAAATGAAGAGTGTAGGCTAGGTGCTGGAGACGGAAACCCAATTATTGGGTGGACCGTAATGAAGAATTTGTTGACCGATCAGTACGTTCCCGCGTACCATCGGACACAGATGTTTGACGAGCTTGCCACCTTGCGGCAGGGCTCAAATTCAATAGCGGTGTATATGGGAGAACTGAAGGACCGAATGGTGCGTTGTGATCTGAAGGAAATCCCCGAGGTCACCCTCTCTAGATTCCGTAAGGGACTTAATCCCGATATTCAGCGGAAGCTCTTACGATATGGCCACACTGATCTAAACACGACATTGAATGCCGCCCTCGACATTGAGAAACACTTAGCATCTAAGGCACACTCCCGTTATTCCCTTACGAAGGGAAAATAGACTACCGGATCATCTTCCTCCACATATCAGGACAAAGGGAAGTTCCGGTCCGCCGAGTCAAAGACTGTCGTGATCACTGCTAGGAACACTAAGAACCCTGCGAGCGAACGTATTCCTATCGGAAATGTTAGCAAGACTAACGCCACATGTTACTCTTGTGGCATTCAAGGTCACTACGCCTTCGAATGCCCAACGAAAACTAAAGCCATAGCCTTGTTAGAGTCGACGACCGATCTTGCGGATTACGTTTATGAGGCTGCTGAGGAGAGCGACCCGGAAGGGGTCCCAAGTGACTTAGAGGACGATCACCCCCTTATTGTGATGCGTTGTATCTTGGCCACTCCTCGTCCATTAGATGAGTGGAAGAGGACGAGCATATTTTCTCTGATTTTTAAGAGTGGCGAGAAGCTTTGCAAGCTGATTATTGATAGTGGTAGTTGTGTGAATGTCGTATCTGAGAACGCCATTGCACGTATGTCCTTGACCACGGAACCACACCCGACCCCATATCAGGTCGCTTGGATCAACAAAATCTCTGTACCCGTTACCAAGCGATGCCTGGTTCCACTCTCATTCAAATCCTACATTGATGAGGTGTGGTGCGATGTCCTTCCGATGGACGCTTGTCATGTGTTGTTAGGCCGCCCTTGGCTATATGACCGTGATGTTACTCATTTTGGTAGAGCTAACACTTATGAATTCAAATTCAATGGCAAAACCATCACCTTGAGACCGACCATCCCAAAGGAGCCCGTAGTCTTGGCTAAGGACACCACTATCCCGGTAGAATGGAAAACGTTGAATCTAGTTGGAAGGAAAGAATTTGAGAGAGATCCGTTCCTTGATGGAATTATGTATGCGCTAGTCCTCCTAAGTGTGAAGCCCGATTCTAGCATTTTGGATGAGTTACCTAGTGAGTTACGGGTACTATTGGAAGAGTATAGGGACGTGTACCTGGATGAGTTGCCGCCCACGTTACCCCCGCTTAGGAATATCCAGCATGCGATAGACCTCATCTCGGGGTCTTCCTTGCCAAATCAGCCCCATTATCGACTCCACCCCGCAACTCACCTGGAGTTGCAGTCCCAAATAGAGGGCTTACTGGAGAAGGGTTTTATTAGGACGAGTATGAGTCCATATGCTGTACTAGCCCTACTTGCCCCCAAGAAGGATGGTACATGGAGGATGTGTGTTGATAGCCGGGCTATCAACAAAATCACCATCAAGTATAGGTTCCCCATTCCCCGCCTAGATTATTTGTTGGATGTTTTGTCTGGAGCCACCGTATTCTCCAAATTAGATCTTCGGAGTGGCTATCACCAGATTAGGATACGAGAGTGCGACGAGTGGAAGACGGTATTTAAGTCGAAGGATGGACTGTACGAATGGCTTGTGATGCCCTTTGGGTTATCCCATGCCCCTAGTACCTTCTCCCGGATGATGACACATGTATTTCAGCCATTCATGGGGAAGTTTGTTGTCGTCTACTTTGACGATATACTGATTTATAGCACCTCTACTACCGAGCACATCTCCCACATGAGAGTGATCCTTTCCACCCTGCGGAAGGAAACTTTATTTCTCAATCTTAAGAAATGCACTTTCAATGCCTCGGAGGTAGAGTTCTTAGGTTACATTGTCGGTTCTAAGGGTATTCGAGTTGATCCAGGCAAGGTTCAGGTCATCAAGGACTGGCCCGTGCCAACCACCCTACGTGAGGTACGTAGTTTCCATGGGTTAGCCACGTTTTATCGTCGTTTCATACGAGACTTCAGTAGTATTATGGCGCCTATCACCGACTGTATGAAGAAGGGAGAGTTTACATGGACGAAGTCCGCCACCTATGCTTTTGAACGAATAAAGGAGTTTATGACTGAGGCACCTGTCTTACGTCTACCTGACTTTGCTAAAGTCTTTGAGCTCACATGTGATGCGTCTGGGGTAGGGATTGGAGGTGTCTTGAGCCAGGAGGGCCATCCCGTTAGTTATTTTAGCGAGAAGTTGTCCGGCCCTAAGTTGAACTATTCAAACTACGATAGGGAATTTTATGTTGTAGTCCGATGTCTACACCATTGGAGGCACTATCTCCTCTCCAAGGAGTTTGTGATCCTCTCCGATCATGAGGCTTTACGTTTCATCAACGACCAGCATAAGATCAGCCCACGACATGCTAAGTGGGTAGCTTTCTTACAAGGCTACACGTTTAATCTCAAGCACCTTAAGGGAGCTGATAACTGAGTCGCAGACACCCTTAGTCGTCTTATTATTTTACTCACCTCTATGGAAGTACATGTTGTAGGATTTGAGCGGATTAAGGATGAGTACGCTACGTTTCCTGACTTCCAGGACTTTTATTTATCTGCCCAGGATAGTTCCCCCACTACGATATCTGCATACGTTATCAAGGACGGTTACCTGTTTAGGAACGGGAAGCTATGTATCCCGCAGTCATCATTACGACTACATATCCCATGGGAATTGCATAGCAGAGGGTTGAGTGGCCACTTCGGTAGAGATAAGACCATTACGCTAGTCGAGGACAAATTCTATTGGCCAAAACTGAAGGTTATGCTGGGGCAGGTAGTGAGTAGCTGTCACACGTGTCAGGTGTCTAAGGGAAGTAAAACCAACGTTGGATTATATACTCCCTTGCCTATTCCCTCCATGCCTTGGGTAGACGTTAGTATGGATTTTGTATTAGGCCTCCCCATTACTCTATGCCGTCACGACTCAGTTTTTGTAGTGGTGGATAGGTTTTCAAAGATGGCTTATTTCATCCCATGCAGTAGGACAAACGATGCGTCTCACGTTGCTAAACTCTATTTTAAGGAAGTCGTTAGTCACCATGGAGTGCCAAAGACCATAGTATCGGATAGGGACGTAAAATTCACTAGTTATTTTTGGAAAACTCTTTGAATTTTAATGGGAACGAAATTATTATTTTCCTCCGCCTATCACCCCCAAACTGATGGGCAGACGGAAGTAGTTAATTGGAGCCTAGGAAATTTGTTACGATGCCTTGTGAGTGATCATAAGAGCACTTGGGATCTTCTCCTTCCCCATGCCCAATTAGCCTACAATAACTCCAAGAATAGGTCTACGGGTTTGTCCCCGAATGAGATTGTCCACGGGTATAAGGCTCCTGTGCCGCTTGACTTGGTGTCGTTGCCCCCAACGTACAAGGCAAGTCAGTTTACACCATCCTTCGCCCAACACATCCATGATTTACACGCACGTATACAGGCCACTTTGACCACGCAATATGACTCTGATCAAGCGCACGCTAATTTACATCGGAGAGTATCAAACTTCAAAATTGGCGATCTGGTTTTAGTCCATTTAGTTCCCGAACGCTTGCCAACTGGCACCGTTAAAAAGTTAGCACCAAAGCGCGCCAACCCTTTTCGGATTATTAAAAAGTTAGGTGACAACGCTTTCGTTTTGGACTTGCCTGCTGATTGGGGAATCTCCCCCATTTTTAACGTTTCGGATTTAACGATGTTTGTGTCACCACCACAAGAGTTGATTTCTTTGTCGTCTTCTTCTCCCACTCAAAATTCTGATGGGTTGGGGAGTGGTAGTTCGGATGATCTCTCTCTTTCGGTCCCCGCATGTATAACATCGGATGGTACGTTGCCTTCTTTTACTCCTACTACTGACATGTTTCCCAGGTTTCCCAGGACATTCCTCACTCCGGATATGATACTTGCTGCGGAACCGTTCACTACTCCGGATGGTACTACTTATCGCTTTCTAGTCCGTTAGCGTGACCGCCCCCCTTCGAATGACTCTTGGGTACTCGCGAGAGAGCTTCAACGTTTGGATGCCGAGCTTCTCCGCCGCTATCTCTCCACTCACGCATCAGAGATACGCGATTTTGAGTGGGGGAGGATTGATGCAGTGCCACCGCTAACTGATGATGACCCGGTTGCCGAGGCGCTACGGCATAAAGATCTTAGACGCCGTGATGACGCTGAAGGAAGTGCACGTTACAACCTCCGCCCGCGGCGTGCTCAAACCGCCATGAAAATTTAGCTTTAATTATCTTATTTCATGAACTCTATTTTTATATTTCAAGAATATAAAATTATCCAATGTTTAGTGATAATTTTATATTCATGGCATGTTTTTATTTCTTTAATTTAAACAGTTTTATTTTTGGTGTGCACTTAGCCATTCGGGTGGATGAGATCACATCTCCATCATGAAGGGTTAAGGTTTGTTGTAATCTCCTATTTAAGGAGGTGTTTATGAGGAATCAAGTATTGAAGATCTTAAACCTAAAATTTCCCTTGCATGAGAATTTCGGCCAAGGCTAAGCCTCTAGCCGTCGCCCCCCTTGTATGGTGTGAAGCCGCCGCCCCCCTTGCTCCCTCCATCCGCTTTGGTGCGACTCCGGCGCGGCTTCCTTGGTGCGACTCCGTGGAAGAAGGTTGCAAAACGTTCGGTGTGACGCTGGCGGATCCGTGGAGAGAGTGATTCTCCCACCCTATCTTTGTGTGAAACGTTCATCCCGGTTGGGTAATCTCTTCCCTCTTCCTTGTGTGATTCTCTTCTTTAGTTGTGGTGGTTTCACGCTCGTTTTCTCTGGATCTTTAATTCAATCGCTACAAGTTTTGAATCGAAATCGCCGTTGCAAGGCTTTTTAATTCCGGATCGGGTGGATCCTATTTGCTTGAGCGGATCTTGGCCTATAGCCTTGGTCTTGCTCTCTAAAAGGAGTGGCAACCTTTGTGTTTTCTTGGGGAATACTCCGAATCAAATTTCCGATCGTTGTTTTCGAGTCGACCATTCCTTCTTTGTTATTTGTGCTGCGTTCTTGCGACGAGAACTATTGTGGGCGATAGGTGCTATGTAGGTGCGGTAGATCTACGACGTGTAGTGCGTAGGAAAGCGTAATTTCATGGATACCTCCGACTCGGGACGCACCCTACACCATATATATAGCCTTACACCACTCAATCTCCTCCATACATATTTAGAACAAAATAAAAACAATTCCAAAATTAAAATGCATGAAAATGGAAGCAAATATATGATGGTTATAAGTATCCGTCATAATTACAAGAATAAAAATATAATAATAAGATTGCTTAAATTAAAACATTGCTTAAATAGAAATTGCTATAAATGATAAAAGATAAATAATAAAATATATAATTTTAATTTTAATTTATAATTATATATTTTATTTAAAATGGTGCCGGCAGACGTCGTGCAAAATATGAAGCGGTGTTGGCGAAGGAGCATCACGGCGTTGATGAAGAAGCGTCGTGGCGTTGGCGAAGAGCGTCGTCATCAATTCTCCCACACTTAAAATCACTCATCTCCGATGAGTGGCCCGTGAGGGGGAAATAGTCAAAAGAAAGAAGCAACATTGGGGCAAGTCTGGCCATAAAAGTTTGAGGGTGCCAATTAGAAAATTGACATGAACCTCCCTCTGATACCAAATTGATGCAGGCCCATGGTTTAGAAGAGAGATTTTCTTGAAAACGTCCAACAGTTATATGGGGAGGAGGTGTGGTTGTTGTTCGGTTTTGTTCTTGGAGGAAGAGGGCAAGTGGCAGTTTGAATGGAGCTAGGGTGGCCGACGGTTTGTAGGGAAGGGAAGAGGGGCTGAGAGAAATAGAGAGGGAGGGAGAGAAGAGAGTCCGACGGCCAAGGAGAGGAGGCAAAGGGAGGGAGAAGAAAACCAAGAAAGGGGAGAGGGAGGAGAAGGCCGAATATTTCCTAGGGGGAGGAAAGAGAGGAGGTGGCCGAGAGAGATTAAAGAGGGAGAGGAGGTGGCGGCTTTTGACTTGGTCGAGCCCTACGGGGGTGGTGGTGGTGAAGGTGAGGGAGAATATGTAGGAGGAGGAGGAGAAAAGAGGTAGCCGAGATTGAGAAGAAAGGGGAGGGGGTGGCCGGCGGCCAAGGTAGAGAGAGGGAGAGAGGGTTTGGCCGAAATTTGCCAAAGAGGGGGGGAGGAAAATTCTCTCAAGAATCTCTAGGTTTTTTCAATTTTTCATTCTTTTCAATACTTAATCAAACAAAACATGGCTATATATAGCCTTACACCACTCAATCTCCTCCATACATATTTAGAACAAAATAAAAACAATTCCAAAATTAAAATGCATGAAAATGGAAGCAAATATATGATGGTTATAAGTATCCATCATAATTACAAGAATAAAAATATAATAATAAGATTGCTTAAATTAAAACATTGTTTAAATAGAAATTGCTATAAATGATAAAAGATAAATAATAAAATATATAATTTTAATTTTAATTTATAATTATATATTTTTTTTTAAATGGTGCCGGCAGACGTCGTGCAAAATATGAAGCGGCGTTGGCGAATGAGCGTCACGGCGTTGACGAAGAAGCGTCGCGGCGTTGGCAAAGAGCGTCATCATCAGGTCCTCTACTAGCTGGTCCATGAAGGTTGAACCTAAAGACTAGGCTAAACTCTAGGACTTATAGACTTGACCCTGGCTATACAATGTGGGTCAAACTCAACCTAATTTTGTGAACCTAGCCCAAATCTAACTAGGGATCCAACATGTTTGTCGTGAAAATATTTTTTCCGCTCTTTATAAAATTTGTTATTTTTGTATGCGTAATAGTGCCACTCGTCGAGTTCGTTAAGTTGAAATTTTTGAAAATTGCCAACAGAGTGGGGATCGAAATTTAAAAACCTTAGGGCCCAAAAAGCGCGGTGTTCTAATTCTACGGGTAAATCGCACGATTTTCCATAGACCAACCGATATGGCATACATCTGAGGGTGGTTTTGTATGCTATACGGTAGTCCCATAGAGCATCGTCTAATTTGGTTGACCAGACTTTTCTAGAGGTGGAAACAGTCTTTTCTAAAATATGTTTAAGCTCTATATTCACTACTTTGACTTGTACGCTAGTTTGTGGGTGGTAGGCAGTTGAAAGCTTATGCATAATGTCGTATTTAATAAGAATTTATGACAACTGTGCGTTACAAAAATGTGAACCACTATCTCTAACGATGGCTCGCAGCATACCGAATCGAGAAAATATTTTTTTTCAAAAACGTAATTATGACTCGGGCGTCATTAGTAGGAAGAGATCTGGCTTCAGCCCATTGTGAAACATAATCTACAACAACTTAAATGTATTTATTCCTGAAACTAGAAGGAGGGGGGCAACAAAATCAATTCCCCAGAGGTCGAAAACTTCGCACTCGAGGAAAATATTTTGCGGGATTTCATTTTTATTGGAAATATTTCCTGACAGTTGGCAACTATCACACCTACTCACAAAGGCTTGCCCGTCTTTAAACAGGCTAGGCTAGTAAAAACCCGTGCAAAGCACTTTGTGGGTAGTGCGAGCAGCTTGATAGTGACCACCAGTCGGTCCTTCGTACAAATGTTTTAAAATATATTGTCCTTCTTCAAAAGAGACTCATCTATTTATCACTTTGTCCGCACAGACTCGAAAAAGATGTGGGTCCTCCCAAAAATAGTTCTTCAACTCAGAAAAGAATTTCTTCTTTTGCTGAGAGGATAACTCTTTCGGGAGGACACAAGCCACTAAATAGTTAGCTATGTGTGCAAACCAAGGAGTAGGGGATGTGTTAATAAAAAGAAGCTTCTCATCGGGGAAGAAATAATTAAAAGATTTTTCATCTAATTTTTTTATATACGGATTATCTAATCACGAGAGATGGTCGGCGGTCAAATCTTGGCACCACGCTTTTCACGGATTTCTAAGTCAAACTCCTGGAGGAGTAAGACCCAGTGAATCAGGTGCGGCTTGACATTCGTCTTAGCAAGAAGATACTTGAGGGTCAAGTGGTCCGTAAAAACGGAAATTTTGGAAAGCGTAATATATGGACAGAATTTATCAAAAGCGAAAACAACAGCTAGGAGCTCCTTCTCAGTTATGGTATAATTCTCTTGTGCCGGTGTAAGTGTTTTACTTGCATAATAGATGGGGTGGAAGTTTTAAGATATTCATTGTCCTAGTACGGCTCCCACTGCGAAACTACTCGCATCGCACATAATTTAAAAGGGAAGGTCCCATACCGGATTTATCATAATTGGTGCATTAATTATTTTTTCTTTTATTATTTCAAAAGCAGATAGACAAAGGTCATCAAAAATAAACGGGGCGTATTTTTCCAGAAAATGAGTAAGGGGTTTGGTGATTTTGGAGAAGTCTTTTATGAAGCGGCGGTAGAAGCCAGTGTGTCCTAAGAAATTCTTATAGCTTTGACATTCGTAGGTGGCGGCAACTTCTCGATAACTTCTATCAAAGCTATGTCTACTTCAATTCCTCTCGCATAAATCTTATGACCCAAAAATAACCCTTCCCTCACCATAAAATGGCATTATTCCCAATTTAGGGCAAGGTTAGTTTCTTCGTATCTTTCTAAGACTTTTTCTATGATTTCTAAGCAACTATCAAATGCATCGCCGAACATGGAGAAATCATCCATGAACACTTCCATAATGCTTTCTACGTACTTGTCGAAGATAGCGAGCATACATTGCTAGAATGTAGCTGGCATATTGCACAATCCATACGACATTCTTCAGTAAGTGAAGGTGTCGAAGGGACAAGTAAACATAGTTTTCTCCTGGTCCTCGGGAGAGATGGGGATTTTAAATTACCCCGAGAGACCATCGAGAAAATAGTAAAATCTATGGCTGGATAATCGCTCTAAAATTTGATCGATGAACGACAAGGGGAAGTAGTCCTTGCGGGTGGTGTCATTTAACTTACGATAGTAAATACACATTCGCCACCCCATCACCGTCTGTGTCGGGATTAAATCATTTTTCCATTTACAACTACAATTATCCCTCCCTTTTTTGGCACTACCAGGACTGGGCTAATTCATTTACTATAAGATATATGATAGATAATTCATGCGTCTAACAGTTTCATAACCTTGCCCTTTACAACTTCTTTCATGCTTGGATTTATTCGGCGCTGAGGTTGGATTGAATTACGCGAATTATCTTCCATTATAATTTTGTGGGTGTAGAAAGATGGGCTTATGCCCTTGATATCAGATATCTTCCAGGCAATAGCTCAGCGATGTTTACGTAATACTAATAGGAGCTTATCATTTTGCACTTAAGTCAGGTAGGCCGAAATTATTACTAGTAGCTTGGAGTCCTTTTCTAAGAAGGCATACCAAAGATGTTCGGGTAGTTCCTTTAATTCTAGGGTAGGGGGTCTTCATACGACGTTTTTATTCTTTCTTTTTAAAAAACAATGTCTTCGTAGACTTTTCTTTATACGAAAAATTGAAAAGGGTGGAGCAAGTGGACATGGCGGCTTCTTGCAGAGATTCAATTGGCAGGGTAGAGGAAGAACAAAAATCAGAAAATTTATTTTCACTTTCAGAAAGGTAGTAGGAAGATTCTTCACCTAAGGCATCTAAGAAAAAACAGGATTTGTCATTCTCTAGGGTGTTCTTCATCGAAGGGGTGATAGAGAAAGTTACTCTATCGTCGCCTACTCGAAGTAAGATCTTGCCATTGCTTATGTCAGTAGGTGGAGAGGAAGGGTCGTTCAAGGATCAAGGGAACCTTGACGTCTTCTTCGATGTCCAAAATGACGAAATCCACCGGGAAGATGAATTTGTCGACTTTAACTAAGACATCCTCCTCGATTCCTAATGGGTATTTAACTGATCTATCGGCGAGTTGGATACTCATACGTGTGGGGTTGAGGATACTAATTCCTAACTTCTTGAATAACGAGAGGGGCATCAGATTGATACTCGCACCTAAGTCGGCTAATGTGTGTTTGACAAAAAGATCACCAAAGACACACGGTATAGAAAAGCTACCCGGATCACTGATCTTCTTTGGTAAAACATTTGTCAAGACCACATAGCACTCGACATTTAGTATGACATGCGATAAGTTTAATACCTTCTTTTTATTAGTCAGGAGGTCCTTAAGGTTCTTAGCGTACTTCGGCATCTGGGAGATTGCTTCATGGAAGGGTAGATTTATGTGGATTTGCTTAAATATTTCTAGAAAGCGGGAGTTTTGAACATCTTGACGTTGCTTGTTAAGTTCAGAAGGGTATGGTGGATTTGGATCATTTTTAAAGATGGGTGGTGGAGTGAGATCTTTTTCTACAATAAAGAGAGGGGTGATAACTTCTTCTTCAGTAAAGGGTGAAATGATAAAAAAATTCTCTGCGGAGGCTTGATTTTTTAAAATTGGGGTGGTGCTTGCCTCAGGATCTTTGCTATCCTTACCAAAAACTTGCTTTCCACTCCGAAGAGTTATAGCTTTCGCTTGCTCTCTCGGGTTGGGCTCGGTGTTGGCAGGAAGAGACCCGGCGGGTTTCTTAGAAATAATTTTTGCGAGTTTTTCTACTTTATTCTCTAAAATTTTAATGGTCCCGGCTAGGGTTCTTATAGTAACGTCAATAACATTCATATATTTTGAAAACATTTCCTCCAAACTTGGAGGTTTTGGAAAATTTTTAGGAGGTGGTGGGGGTGCAGAAAAATCAATATGTGTTTGTGGGCGCATTGCGTTCGAGGGATTACTCCATGAAAAGTTTGAGTGGTTTCGTAAAGCGGGATTATAACTATTCGGAAAAGCGAAACACTGAGCGGGAAAATTAGCAGCAGAAAAATTATGAAATGCATTTCAAGGCATATTATTAACATAATCTAATTGTTCGGGAGAAGGAGTTGCAAATTCCCATACCTGAGGGGCGGAGGCAGCAGTCATCTCCGTAATTTTTTTACTTAAAATTTCCACTTGTTGAGCTAGCTGGGAGACGTTATCTACTTCAAAGATACCTGCAGGTTTGTTTGGGCAGGACCTAGGCGCATTCCACTAATATGTGTTCATGGCCATGTCCTCGAAAAGTTCAAGAGCTTCTTCCAGAGTTTTGTGAATTAAGGTACCACCAGAAGCTGCGTCTATCATTTACTTTGTATTTTAATTTAGCCCATTATAAAATGTCTACACTTGTAACCATACAGGCATCGTGTGATGGGGACATCATCTTAAGAGTTCTTTAAATCTTTCATAAGTTTCATACAAGGTTTCAGAATCTATTTGTCCAAAGGTATAAATATCATTTTTAAGTTTTGCTGTTTTAGCTGGCAGTAAATACTTCGTCAGAAATTTCTCGGTTAGTTGATCCCAAGAGGTTTTTATCCATCTTGGCAGAGTCATAAACCACTGTTTAGCTTTGGTTCTTAGGGAGAAAGGAAAGAATCTTAGCCTAATAGCATCATTTGTAACACCATTGATTTTAAAGGTGTCACAAATCTCAAGAAAGCTAGCTATAAGCGCGTTCGGATCTTCATCTTGAAGTCTTTCATTTTGCACATAATACTGCATCTTTGAATAATGATAGGCTTAAGTACAAAATTTTTATTAGTTATAGCAGGGAAAATGATGCTTGATTCTGTTTCCTCTAGATTCGGTTGTGCATAATAGGACATAGACCTTTGCACGACTTGCTCTACGTGGGATTCTTCCATTCTTAAAGTAAAAAATGACTCGGAATCCTCAACCGGTAATTAGAGAGTAGGGCCTTGAAATCGCAATCTTCTCTGAAGTGTACATTCAATTTCATGGTCTAGGTCCAAAATAACTGACAGATTTCCGCGGGTCATGCACTAATAGAAGAGAAGATAAAGAAAGAGAAGTAAATAAACTAGAAAAAGAGTTACTATTTTTTTTGAAATAGATTTTTTTAGTGTTTTAACTCCCGAACTTCCCACGGGCTACCCGATAAAGTGTTTGCAAGGTACTAGACAAGATAGTGGTATTTAAGCTGCATTGCCCTTTTCGAGAGAGTTAGGTGGTGTAGAAAAATTGTGATGTTGGTTTCTATTAAGAGCGTTAATATGTTTTCTTGAATTTTTAATTTTTAAGAAAGAGTGTGAGAGAGAGAAGTGATAAAAGTAATAGGTTCGTGTTTTTTGAATTATCAACACAAGTTGCTCCCCGGCAATGGCGCCAAAAACTTGGTGGTTGTTAATCGTGAAGAAAAAAAGAGCTGAACTAGCAATCCAGACAAGGCAAGTATACCTATCGAAATGTATATAGGGGACACAAGTGTCGTATTAAAATCTGGGAACCGTTGAGTAATCTTACTCACATGAAGACTATTATCTTATCAAAGAAACTTTAGGGTTATTAACTAAATTAAAAGAGGAGACTACTTTCATAAAGAAAAGCACTTGCACTTAAACAGAGAGAGCACAACTAGTGATTAAAATGAGGGGTTGAAATTATGATAAAGAAAAGCACTAAATCGAGAATCAACTCGGCCTAAGTTGATCAAAACATGCGATAATAAACTCTAACTTAATAAGGCAAAGGACCGTAATAGTGGAGGTTCCTAAACAATGAACACGCTTCTCTCAAAGTCGTGCCCACCTGAGTTTGGGAAGGTCCGACTGAACTCTCATCCAAATCAGAGGCCTAAAGCTCGCTTTACACTGTGAACCCCGCTATTTGATTTCACTTCAATCCGGAAGATATAAGGTATGCCTCTCTATAGGGGTGTGTGCAACTCTCTTTAATCTTGAGTGTTCACTCCAAACTATGAGCCTCTCGACTAGCTAAGAGTGGAAACAAAGATGGAAAATATATATCGATGATATATCTCCAAACATAATTAATCAAAAGTTAATCAAGGTCTAAACTTACAAAGGAAAAGTAAACTAGAGCATCATAACTTAATCAACTCAAACCTCGGATCATCAAGATCGAGTACAAGGAGGATTAGTTATTCATGGTGAAGTGGATTAGTAGGAGTACATGGAAACAAAACAGAGACATGTAACAATAAACAAACTTTATATTAAATTAAACAGATCATACAACTTGGACTAAAAGAAATAACACATGCAAGAAAAAAAAACTAATCTAGCACTAAAGTAAAGCTAAAATAGAAGAGTAAAGAAAATCAATAACTATTACAGAAGAGTAAAGCTAAAACAGAAAACTTAAAATGGCAAAAGGAGAGAGGAAGAACTAAAAATGGCAGCACTTCCCCTCTCCAAAAATTCTATCTCCTTCAACACAAGGGGAGGGGATCTATTTATAGATTCTTCAAAGGGCAGGAGGAGTTCATGCATCCATCCATGCAATGGAGTTGACCTTGGTATGAACATCTGGCGGGAAATGATAATTGCCTCAGTATGGGTGGTGTGCATTAATTATGGCAGCAGGCTTTTGGAATAGTGGGACTTGTTCTCTAGCAGCAGGTGAGCTCGATGAAATAAGGAGAGAGGGCTCGACGAAATAAGAGGAGAAGGAGGGAGAGCCCGATGAATGGCGAATAGTTCGTCGAACGGCGAAGAGAAGACGCAGAAGGAGTTCGACAAAGAAGTGAAGAATTTGTTGAACGGAGAAAGGAGAAGGAGCATTCGACAAATTTGAAGATTTCATCGAATGTAGAAAAGAGAAGGAGAGTTCGACTAAATGGAATATTTCGTCGAACGGAGAAAAGAGAAGTTGTTGATTTCAATGAAATTTGAGAAAAAGGATGCGGAGTTCGACTAGCTGCAGAGAGTTCGTCGAACGGAGAAGGGAGGCAGGGAGGTCGACGAACGCTGAGGTTGACGAATGATGGCGAGCTCGATGAAATGGCGGAGCTTGATGAAATTTTCTGAGCTCGATGAAAATGCTGAGTTCGACGAAAATGCTGAGTTCGACGAACTGGTTGAGTTCGATGAAATGGACTAAAAAACAACAAACCTGGAAAGAAAAGAGAAAACATTAGTGGCATTAATTTATATACAAAAGGAGGTCAAAATAAAGCTTTAAAAACATGATTTAATTACAAAACGAACTAAAGATTCCTAATAGTTTAGACTACAAAAAGCACTATCACCAAGCTCTTGGTAGGGACTTCACCAAAATCTATAAGGGGAGCTGTATGTAGAATGGAAAGAAGTTGGATTTTGGGGTATCGAACTTCTAACAAAATCCTAATATATTTTCCTCCTCAAAATTGAAATTTGCTTCCTGTTAAGTGTTTGAAGTACTTCTATCATCTTTTATAAAATCTGATTTCTTATCTGAGAAACTAAAATGAGCCCAAATTTTGCATCCATTTCATTAATTTCACACTGGATTGTTGTTGCAGGTCTTTCTGGCATACCACATGCCATTAGAGAGAGAATCTTGATTATCTATCACATTATCTTATAAGTGCCCATCTACAACTCATATGTTGCTTTCTCTTTTCCAATGCATTTATTTCATCTTCCATAACCTCTTTACTAACACATTTTCTCCATTTTCCATAGCCCATTTCCAATTCTTCCATAGCCTTTTTTTTGAACATAGATGGAATTTAGGATGCTGGTGAAGTTACTGTGACGAGGATAACCTGTTAAAGTATTTTAATTGTGAATTGGTACGGACTATTTTTCTAATGTTTTAATGATGTTTTTAAAGCATTTTTTGTATTTTAGGAACGGGGAAAAATTTTCTCCTACCTTTGTTTGTTGGGTTCATTGTGTTGGATCTATGATAGAAAATGATGAATCCTTCCCGGCATCCAATTTTTTGGGGGAATTCGGTGTCCTAAAGCAAACTTAAGATTGTTGACTTGTATTAATGTTTATTGGGGATTTCAATCCTTCCCAGCATCCCCGCCGATGTAGACATCATTAGAGAAAGGCTTGGGCGGGAGACAGCTCCAGTCTGTAGCTTCCTAGAGGTATGCTCCACTATATTGATGGCTCTGGTTTTTCGCTTTTAGCTTTCAGTTGTTCATTTCACTGATCTGAAAAAAAAATTCTCTTTCGTTAGTACTATTTGTGACTTTGATTTCCCGGTCTGGCCTATAATTCTCGTATCCCTTTCTCCTCCAAATCCCTCCTCCAATCCTGGCACTAATTTCCCGATCTGTAAGCCATGGCGAGGCCGGCACTAGTAACATCATCGAGGATAACCTCTGAGTTCCCTTCGTCTGCGGCTGCCACAATCTCGGTGAGGCCATTTGCTTCATCCGTAAGGGCGATGCCATGATCCAAACCAAGAGCGTGGTCGACGCCGATAACATCGTCGAGGTCATGTGCCATGTCTGCTCTGTCATGGGCGATATTTGCCTCCTGCACAACATGAATGATGACTAGGTTTTCTCCTTCACCCAGAAGATCTCCGCTCCTTACTGTGAGGCCCTCTTCCATAAATTTTTTTGTGAATCATTTTGATTTGGAAGTTAAAACCCTCACCTGACAGTTTTTAGTAATGGGCAATACCTTCTAAGCTAATGATTGCCTGTAAATACTGCTCATTTCCTTCAAATTGTTCTTCCTATCAAGGTTCTTTAATTGACTGCTTTTAGTTTATGTTGCACGGCCATTTGGAAAGTGGTAATGCAGCACATTGAAACCTAAAAATTCATAGCTTTGATTGAATAATCTCTTAGGGTGTGTTTGTTTCATAAGTTTTGAGAGACAAGAATTTGTTTTGGTCAAAAACCTACGGAGTAGAGTTTTTTGAATCGGGTCAAAACCAATTCTTGTGTTCGTTTAAGAGAACAATTTTTTTTTGGAAAATTCATGGTTCTTCAAGGAATTCCAATTCCGATTTCAAATTAGATGATACAAACAACGAAATTGGGATTGGGATAAGAAAAGATACTTGTTTGGATTACATGATTTAAAATTTAGTTGCTAGATGTTCAAGTTCTCTAACAATACAAATCTTTAATATATGATATATTCTTTGGTTAAATGTGAACTGGATGGATGCAAATCCAATAATTATAGGCAGAACATAAGTATTTCAAAATTTAAAATTTTTAAACATTTCAACATTTATGATTTTTAAACATTTCATATGGTCCCTACGTCGGCCCGGTCTACGCACGGATTTGCTCTAAAGTTAGAAATTCTTAGAACATGTTTTCTAATTTTTGATGGAGAGTTGATATAAAAGAAATAGAGAAATTATGATTAATTTAGCATAGATGTTTTTGTAGGAAAAAATAAAGCTTTTTAGATTGAGAGAAAATAAAATAAAAGAATTTTTTTTATTGAGAGTTCTAACTTTTGATGGAGAGAAGGCGATTAGTCACCTAATTCTGGTTGAAGAGATTAATACTCTGTTTTGCACTGCAATATCGGTCGCGAACATAGTGATTATAAACCTTTTCCCCCTAGATCAATCTTTTAATCCATGTTCCTTGTCAGATTATTAAAGATTTGTATATTATTTTGATTTTTCTTGAGCATGGTAAGCCTTTTGATTGGCAAGACTTCATGGATATCATAACTCTGCTTGTGATCAACTCAACCATCAGCTTCATTGAGGAGAGCAATACAGGCAATGCGGCTAAGGCTCTCATGCCGTCACACCTTGCCACTAAGGCCAATGTTTTCTTTCTTATTACTAGTTTTTAACTCCTTTCTCTGATAGAATTTTTTAGAATCGAGAAACTTTGAGAAATTGATGCATAATTTGGCATCTTGACGGTAAATTTAATCCGAAATTATGTTGTTTTTATTATATTTCATTGTGGGGTTCCCTAGGAAATAGGTACTAAGGGATGAAAAGTGGACCTAAAACATAGTGTTTTTAGTCATTTCTAAGATAAAATTTCTCTAAAATTGACGAAGTTAGATGAAGTCCTTTATTCTTTGGTTGTTCAAATAAAAAAGTGTGTAATTATAAAATTTCTCTAAAAGTATGATTAGCCTGCTTTACTATCAATGAGGTTCAAATAAAAAGTGTGTAATTATAAAGTTAGATGATTCTTTCAGTTTTTTGGAAGATATTTGTTGTTTGGTAATAAATTTTGCAAATTTGGGGTAATTATTACATTAGAATTTTTATTTGTCTCATTGTTAAATATGCTTCTAATCTTATCAAGAAATGTGGTGTGAGAATTTAGTAAAAATATTAAAACAACTTTTAGATCATTATCTGATGCTATTCTTCTACTATTAGTTTGTTTGGATCAAATTGGTATTTAGTTTACTTCCCATCCTCACCATGAAAAGGAGAACATTTGTTCTTGAGATTGCATATGATTTTTTCTACAATGTGTTTCTGTACAATTCATAATCTTATCCTTTATTGTTGATGAAGATAGCAACTATTCTGATGTTAAAATCAGGCCGGTTCTTGCAAAATGCTTCTGATATTTTGAATATGAGCATTAGAAAATCAACCTAACCAAATAAACTCTAACAACCGCAACATCAAACTGTCTGTTGGTACCCTAGTTTGATTTGAGTTGAGTCTTGTCTTTTTAGTCCCTTGACCCAAGAATTATCTATGGTCATTGGTTAGTAGTCTATCTGTAGAGTCCTCACTTTTCCAGATTGAGAATTTGGTTAAGTAGTTTTTCGTTCGACTATAGTCGAACGCCGCTCGACTATCGTCTATCGGCTGATCGACGATCGTCTATCAGTTGGTCGACGCTCTGTCTGCGTTGATAGTTCGACTATCTGTTGATAGGTCGACTATCTGCTTGGCGTGGTAGTTCGACTATCTGTCCTGATAGATCGACTATCTGATAGTTCGACTATCTGTCCTGATAGGTCGACTATCTGTTCTGCTTTGATAGGTCGACTATCTTTTGATAGGTCGACTATCTGGTCTGTTTTGATAGGTCGACTATCTGTTGATAGGTCGACTATCTGTTTTCTGAGGTAGGTCGACTATCTGCTTGATAGGTCGACTATCTGTTTGTGCTTGATAGTTCGACTATCTGTCCTGATAGATCGACTATCTGATAGTTCGACTATCTGCTCTGATAGGTCGACTATCTGCCGATGTAGTTCGACTATCTTCTTCGATAGGTCGACTATCTGGATCGTTCGACTATCTGCCCGATAGTTCGACGATCTCCGTGCGTCGGTCGACGATCTTCGAAGGTCGTTCGACGCTTTCTGTCTGCCTTTATATTTTGTATTTATTTATTATATTTAATTAATTAATACATGTTTCTGGCACGTTGTTTTAAGTTTTATGATAATATTTCCAGGCAATATCTGCTCTATTCTTTTTGCCTGAGTCAAATCTTTTTAGATAAAGTTATTTGTCTTATTAGCTGACATTATAAATTACTTTATCTGCTGACAGCCCTTTATAGCCGTTAGACTGAAAAGTCTTCTTTTTGCTATAAAGAGTATTTCTCTGATGTGACTTTATTTAGTACTTTATTATCAAATTGCTTCCTACAGCTTCCTAGAAAAATGGTTATTCTTTTTATAGAATGTTTCTGCTGCAGAGATTGTTTTGTCTTCTTGATATTTACAGCCCAGGTCTCAAGTCTCAGAAGAAGACAAGTAATTCAAACTGAAGAGAGCCGTTGCTTGTTGCTGCTATATAAAGGACCCTTTGAAGAAGGATTGAAGCTAGCTAACTAGTTAACCAGATATTTTAAAGCATTCAAGCCTTCATCAAGATCAAGTCTTCTGCTCTCAGCAATTTCCATCTAACTGAGAAGTGTTAAGATCTTCTACTCCTCTTCAACCTGAGTTCTCCTGCTTTCAGGAAGTTCAAACTCAGAGTTCTCTTGAAGAAGAAGAAGAAGAAGATAGCTGCTTGAAGATCTTTAATTTTATTACTTATTATCTTCTTGTAGTTTTTCCTTCAGAGCTTTCTGAAGAGTTTTTTCTGCACTAAAGCAAGACTTCACCTGGACATCTTTGAGCCAGGGGGAGCCTTGATTCTTTAGAGCTTTCTAGCTCAGTGCAAGCTTTTGTGCTTCTCTAATCTTTGTAAAATAGAGAAGACATCTTAACCTTCTTCCCCCTCTTGTACAGGGTTATTACTCCCTTCAAAAGTATCCCTTGGTGGCAGGGCACCTGATCAAAAACCTATGCTTGGTTTTTAGACACCTAATCAAAAGTCTAAAGGGTTTCTGGATCTACCTGAAGCAGATCCTGTTGGTGGCAGGGCACCTGATCAAAAACCTGAGTGGATTCCTACCGTGTGGGTAGAAGAGTGGACGTACCCAAGTTGTTTGGGGAACCACTATAAATCTCCTTGTGTCGTCTGGATTCACTTGTTTAATTCCTGTATTGTGGCTGTGAATAGATATAACTAGGATTGCTAGTTGCTGATTAGGTTTTCCAAGCCTTAACTGTAATTACAGTTAGCTTGAGTTTGTGCACATCACTTGTGTTAGGCTATAGGGTTAAATCTATATCTATAATCTTTTCATTCCGCACTTCACTCCAAGGGAGTTGGGTAGACCATTAAGTTTTGTCTAGTGCAAAATTTGATAACACTATTCACCCCCCCCCTCTAGAGTAGTATCTATCCCTTCACTTTCAATTGGTATCAGAGGGAGGTTGACTGACTGAATAGGCTAACACCTAAGTCACAAGATCCTGATAGATACCAAAGCTTATAGATATTCACTATCATGGCCCAGTCCAAGGATTATTCTAGCACCAGACCTCCAGCATGCAACTTAGCTAAGTTTGGCATCTGGAAGGCAAGGATAAAATTATATATGAATTCTATTGATGAAAGCATCTTTGCTTCTATTTTGTCAGGACCCCCAAGAGCACCTGCTGCTGCTACTGCCTCATCATCTGATATGAGTGCAGTGCCTCCTCCAGATTACAATGATGAATACAAGAAGGACAAAATTGCAGATGCCAAGGCGATGAACATTCTGGCTCAGACAATGTCTGATGAGGTATTCCAGAAGGTTGTTGACTGCTCCTCAGCAAAAGCCATGTGGGATACACTGAACCAGATTGTAGCTGGTTCAGCTGATGAAAGGAAGGACAGAAGGTCCAACCTGATCTCACAGTATGAGAACTTCAAGAAAACTGATGCTGAATCAGTTGAAGCCATGTACACCAGGCTCAGCTCAATCATCAATGAGCTGAGGACCCTGGACAAGGACATATCATTGACAGAGGTCAATGATAAGATTCTTATGTGCTTCCCTAGCACATAGGATCTAAGGATCTGGCCCATCAAGGAAGCCAGAAGTACAAATGAGATCTCCACTGAAGCCCTTCTCGGCAAGCTCAAGTCTTTTGAGCAAGTGCTGAAGATAAGGGAAGCAGAAGCAGAAGCGAAGACCCCCACTCCAACAAGAAAAGAGCAATCTCTAGCTCTTAAGGCTGCTGATGCTTCTGAAGGCAGCCAATCAAATGAGGAACTAATGGCATTGTTTGCCAAGAGGTTTCTCAAGATGGGGAGAAAGGAGTTTAGAAAGAAGTCTTCACGCTATGAAGACAAACCAAGGTATGATCGCTCTCCAGCTAAAGAAATTATTTGTTATGGTTGCAGGAAGCCTGGACACATTTTGCCAGAGTGTCCAGAGGAGAAGAACAAAGAAAAGAGAAATGAAAAGGAACAGCACAGGAAGCACTCCAAGCCATCCTCCTACAAAAACAAGAAGAAGGAGAGAGGTTTCATTGCTGAAACCTGGAGTGATTCTGATGAAGAATCCTCCTCATCAAGCTCCAGTGAGGATGAGGAAGAGAAGAAGGCAAAAGAAGTTTGCCTGATGGCAATAGATGCCTGCAGCAACCACTCAGCTACAGAGAGTTCAGATTCTGATGAAGAGATGCCTATAGAAGATGAGGTACTCTCTTCCTATGATTTTACTTCAGAAGAATTTAAATTAGACTTTAAATCTTTAGCTTAGATTTGATTAGCTCTGAAAAGGAAATAAAAGAACTTAGAAATAGGTTAGCTGACTCAGAATCAATAGCTACAGAAAATGTTAGGTTAAAGGAAGATCTCACTACTTGTAGTGAAGAAATTAAATTTCTTAAAATAGAGTTAGCTAAGTCTAAAAGGTTAGAAGAATCACTTAATGGTAGAAGCCTTAAGTTGTTAGAAATTACCAGCATGACTAACACTAGGTCAGCTAATAACAAACTAGGCTTAGGAGCTTCTCCCAGTGAACCCCCAGTCCTTCTTAAAAACAATCTTTCAACTCCAGTGAACTTCATTTCAGCTAGTGGAAAGAAGAACACTGAGCAAGTAAATCTAGTTAATAAAACCATAAATAAAGCTAAGAGAGAAAAGAGAAAGAAATTTTTTAAAGAAATACAAAGAGCGTCGAACGCAGCTCGACGATCGGAAGCTCAATGGTTGAACGAAGGTCGACGATCTGAGCACCCATCGTCGAACGTCGATCGACGTTTTCAACATGATTTTCAAAATCATAATCAGTACCATAGAAACCTAAATGAAAATAGAAACCCTAGGTTTGTTGACCCATCATCTGCATGGAGAATCCCACCTAGGAGATCTCACCCACTAGGTTATCACCCTCAGCCTGCATTTTCATATATTTCCAGTTTTTCTTATGTGAAAAACAAGGGACCCAAGGTTACCTGGGTCCACACTGTCTAAATAAATGTCTTGCAGGTGAAGGCCTATCCAATCACTCAAAATAAGTGGTATTTGGATAGTGGATGTTCCAAGCATATGACAGGAAATAAAGATCATCTGTCAAAATTCAAAGCTAAGCTCGGCCCAAAGGTTATCTTTGGAGATTCCAGCTGTGGTCAGACAGAAGGCTATGGCAGGATTACTATTGGAGATGTTACCTTCAAGAGAGTTGCATATGTGACAGGACTGAAGCACAATTTGATTTCAGTCAGCCAGCTATGTGATGCTGGCTACCAGGTTTCATTCTCTAACTCGTCTTGTAATATTACTTTAAATAATAATACTGTTTTAGTAGGCATTAGAATAGGTAATATTTATTTAGTAGATTTCAATTCTTCTCATTCTGAAATCTGCCTGTTTAATGAAGTAACAATTAATAATAATTCTTTGTGGCATAAGAGGCTTAGTCATGTTAACCTTAAAAATATATCTAGGTTATCTAAGCACAACCTTGTTAGAGGATTACCTTCTTGCCCCTACAAGAAAGAGAGCCTATGCAAGGCTTGTCAGCTAGGCAAGCAAACCAAAAACTCTTTTAAATCTGTAAATAAGAGTGATTCTCCTAGAATCCTGTATCTATTACACTTGGACCTTTTTGGCCCAATAAATGTACAGAGCTTAGGAGGGAAGTATTACACCTTAGTAATTGTAGATGACTTCTCTAGGTTCAGTTGGGTTTTCTTTTTGAGAACCAAGTCTGATAACTTCAAAGCCCTTACAGACTTTCTACTATGTGTGCAGACTGAGTACTCTACTCATGTGGCCTTGATCAGAAGTGATCATGGTATTGAGTTTGACTCTCTTCTCATGCAAGAATTCTGTGAGAGAGAAGGTATCAAACATAGCTTCTCAGCTCCTAGAACTCCTCAACAAAATGGGGTAGTTGAAAGGAAGAATAGAACACTTATTGAAGCTGCTAGTACATTATTGGCAGATGCTAGCATGCCTCTCTCCTATTGGGCAGAAGCTGTTAGTACAGCCAATTATGTCTTGAATAGAAGTTTGATACACAAGCTTAAGTGTAAAACTCCTTATGAGTTGCTTAAGGGAAAGAAACCTAAAATTAATTATTTTAGAGTATTTGGGTGTATTGTTTATATTCATAATAATAATAAAGAATACATTAGAAAATTTGAAGCAAAAGCTTCAATGGGAATCATGCTTGGATATTCCCAAGTAAGCAAAGCTTATAGGGTTTATAACAAATCTACCTGTAAAATTGAAGAATCTGTGCATGTGTCTTTTGATGAGTCTCAGATGTTTTACAAGGAGAAAGAAAATTCTCCTTCCTCAAGTTCATTGCAGGTACATGATGCTCCTCAAGAAATTCTTCAACTATCAACTCTTCAGATCACTGAATCAGACAGTGATGAAGACATTGCTGAAGCTGTTGAAGCTGTTATTGTACCACCAACAGTAGATCAAATTCCTCATGAGGAATTAATCCCAACTGTTGCTGAAGATCACATCCCACCTGCTGATATTGTCACACTTAGAGATCACCCGACATCTCAAGTGATTGGAGACATATCAGCTGGTGTGCAAACAAGACATCAATTAAGACAGGATGTGATGCACGCTTGTTTCCTCTCACAGGTTGAGCCCCTCACCTTTAAAGATGCAGAGCTAGATCCCCACTAGATCATTGCAATGCAAGAGGAACTCAATCAGTTTGAGAGATGTAAAGTTTGGACTTTGGTTCCAAGACCTAAAGGCCAACTGATCATAGGCACCAAGTGGGTGTATAGAAACAAGTTGGATGCAAATGGAATTATAGTAAGGAATAAAGCTAGGCTTGTAGCTCAGGGCTACAGACAGGAGGAAGGTATAGACTATGACCAAACCTTTGCTCCTGTTGCAAGGCTAGAAGCAATAAGGATCTTCTTGGCCTATGCAGCCTTCATGAAGTTTAAGGTGTTCCAAATGGATGTCAAAAGTGCATTCCTAAATGGTGAGCTTAAGGAAGAGGTGTTTGTTGAACAACCACCAGGGTTTGTTTCTTCAACTCGGCCTTCTCATGTGTTTAAGTTGTAGAAAGCTCTTTATGGACTAAAGCAAGCTCCTAGGGCCTGGTATGAGACCTTAGCTAGTTTCCTGTTAGATCACAACTTTACTAGGGGAGTAGTTGATAGAACCCTTTTCGTCAAGCATCACAAGGACACAATCCTGTTAGTTCAGGTGTATGTAGATGATATTATTTTTGGCTCCACTGATCCCAAACTATGCAAAAAGTTTTCCAACTTAATGCATTCCAAGTTTGAGATGAGTAGTATGGGTGTGATGTCTTACTTTCTTGGTCTCCAATTCAAGCAAGATGCTGATGGTATCTTCATCTCCCAATCCAAATATGCCAAGGAATTGGTAAAGAAATTTGGGATGGCTGATGCTTCAGCAATGCCTACACCCATGGCTACTAATGTAGTTATTGATTCTGATGATCACGGCAAGCCAGTTGATCAAAAGAATTATAGGGCCATTGTTGGTTCCCTATTATATCTAACTGCAAGTAGGCCCGATATAATGTTTGCTACATGCCTTTGTGCTAGATTCCAGGTCAACCCCAAGGAATCTCATCTGATTCTTCTAAAGAGAATCCGGAGATACCTGAAGGGATGCCCAAATCTAGGACTTTGGTACCCAGCTGAGTCAGAATTTGAATTAATTGGATATTCTGATTCTGATTATGCTGGTTGCAGAGTTGATAGGAAGAGCACCTCTGGAACTTGCCAGTTCCTGGGAGAGAGATTGGTCTCTTGGTTCTGTAAGAAGCAGGCTTCTGTCTCAACTTCAACTGCAGAGGCTGAATATATAGCAGCTGCCAGTTGTTGTTCACAGATCCTGTGGATTCAAAACCAGCTTGTGGATTATGGTTACTCACACAAGAACACCAAAATCATGTGTGATAGTACCAGTGCTATCTCAATTGCACAAAATCCAGTGCACCACTCTAGAACGAAGCACATTGAGATTCGGCACCATTTCCTGAGAGATTGTGTGGAAAAGAACAAGATTTGTCTTGAGTTCATATCCACTGAGTTTCAGAGAGGTGATATATTCACCAAGCCCTTAGATGAACAGAAGCATCTGTTCTTTTTAGTTCAACTAGGCATGATCAATGGACGAGACTAAGTGTGACTATATCTGCCTTTATTGACACTTGTTTGAAGATAGTCGAACGACGTTCGAAGATAGTCGATCGGGTCAAGCCCATCGTCGACCTATGGTTGATGAAAGTTCGTCTGATTGAAGATCGTCGACCGGCGTTCGACCATAGTCGAACAAGTCTAGCTCATCGTCGATCTCTGGATGACGACAGCTTGCTGTTTGAGAAGCGAGAAATAGTCGAACGATTGTCCGACTACTCTGCTTCTGAGCCGATCGTCGAACGGCCGTTCGACCATCGGGTCTTGTATCTTTTTAATAGATCGACTTTCTCCGGTCTAATATAAAGCCGATAGTCGACCTAGGTTAAAAGATCTTTTGTTTTATCGTCGACGGAGCGTGTCTTTTCGCATTCTATCTTCCCGCTTGCGATTTTCTGCCGCTTCGTCTCCTTCGTCTTCTCCGTCCTCCTCGCGCTTTCTCCAGCAATCCATGGCGATTTCTCCCGCAGTTCTAGCAGTTGTAAAGTTCGATGCAGGCTTCAGTGTTGATTTCATCGCGTTCAGTAGCTGCGAAGCTGGGATCGTAGAAGTTCTTCAGCTTTGCCGGGATCAAGGACTCGAGAGGTTAATGTCTTCAAGAATTAAGATAAACATCCCAGAGATCAAGGAATGGGCTTTCACGTCGTCCTCCACCGACGACTCGATGACTGGCACCATCGGCGGAGAAGAGGTAATCCTAACTCCGGCCGTTCTGATTGATATTTTTGGTTTAATAAATGGTGAAGAGGATTATGAGCAAGATGCTCAGGAATTTGGAAGAATGCTAGTTGAGCTGGGACATGCAGAGGGCATTCCCACGAAGCTGCTCAAAGTAAATTTCCCCTTCAAGATTAAGTTTCTTGCTGAGTTGGTAGGAAAAGTGCTCCTCGGTAAGCACTCTGCCCATGATAATATCACAAGGCAACAATTTGCACTAATGTGTGTAATTATTAATCGAAAAAAGATCGATTGGGCCGCAGTGATGTTTGATTTAATAAGGAAAAAGAATGGTAAGAAGGAAGTTACCCTCGGAAGGGTTATTGGCATTTTCCTGAAGGAAAAGTACCCCCAGCTGCTGAGTTCAACCGCAACAACAATAAATGCAAGCAAGAAGATGGATCCTAACCTGTTCTCTAAGTGGAAGAGAACCTTTGTGAAACCCACTCTCACAGGGGTTGCTCCAGCAACATCTGAGAGCACCAGGACCGATTCGGTCGCTCCTCACCCTGTTGAAGCTGGCTCAGCTCCTTCCCTTCCCTCTTCTTCTGCTTTGCTGTCTGCTTCAGTTGAAGTTCCATCAACTTCAGCTGAAGTACGACTTTCCCCTTCTCCTGTTAGAGAAACAACTACGGTTGTTCTCCCTTCCCCTCCAGCTTCTCCTCTTCCTGCTCATCTGGCTAGGATATCTGCTCCTAGCTTTGATTTGTTAGGTTCTGAGAGGATTCCATCACCTCCTCCGTCTCCCATTCATTCTCCAGTTATCACCCCTATTAACTCTCCAACTCCATCCACTACACATCCATCATCTTTTGAGATTACTCCTGAACTCATCTCCCGCATTGTGGAGTTGATTACCCCGTCAATCAAAACCATGATTGAAGAGGCAATTGCTCCCCTTGCATCCTCCATTGATACCTTAACCGCTACCATTAAATCTCTTTCAAAATCTGCTGAGCCATCTTCCTCAAGGGGCCTGGTTTCAGTCTCCACTGAAATCAGGCAGGGGAGATGTTTTGTGAAGATGCCTCAGAACCTCCTGCCTCCCTTCCAGCTATAACAGATACTGTAATGACAGCCCTGGAAGAGTCTGCTCCAGCTGAAAAAGAAGTAGTTCCAGTGTTATCTGACAAGGAAATAGCTGATGGAATCATGCTATCTGAAATTGCAGTAAAAGTCTGCCTAGAAGATCTCACCACTCCCGTGGTTGCTCGATTCCTAGAAGGTATTATAACTTCATATCTAGATGAATCATGGGAGATGGTCAAGTATGAAGGTAATTCACTTATTCGATTTATTGACGAGTCAATTAATTTGCTTGCTAGTGAATACCTTGAAGGAATGATTATTGCTTATTTAGCAGATCTGTATTCATAATTCTACAGATTATATTAGAGGAGATTTAGCTGCTCAGATCATAGCAGTTGTTTCTGAAGCTGATCCAATTGTTCCTGATATCCAAGTAGATCCAGAATTGGATTCTTTTTTAGATGATAGAGAAGATGAGTCTGAAAACCAGGATGAAATCAAAGCTGACACTCCTATTCTGAGTGTGGAAGAAGAAAAAGCACGAGCTGCTTGGACTCTAAGAGTACAGTCTTTGCTAAAAGAGAAAGAAAAAGAGCTGCAAATTGAAAAGTCAACTATCTGGGATGATTCACCAGGGTTGGACTTAGATTCCCTTCTGGCTCTAGATGCCATTGAAGTGGAAAGAGAGAAATCAGATCTGAAGTTTAAAGAAAAGGCTGTTTCTGAAGCCTATGATCCGTATGATAATCCCCCATCATCTCACTCTGATGATGAAGATGATTCTGACGTATCTGAAAATTCAAAGAGAAAGAAAGTTGTTCAAAAGAAGAGAAAAGCTGCTCCTCCTCCTCCCAGTAAAGACAATGATACTCCTTATTATATTCTGAAGGGCATTGACCCTAAGTCAAAGGAATTTCAGCATTGGATGTGGTTCTCTAAGAACCAGCAGAAAGAAAGGAAAAGATCTAAGAGGTATGATAGTCCTGTTTCAAGATGGACTCCTTACTGTGAGGCCCTCTTCCATAAATTTTTTTGTGAATCATTTTGATTTGGAAGTTAAAACCCTCACCTGACAGTTTTTAGTAATGGGCAATACCTTCTAAGCTAATGATTGCCTGTAAATACTGCTCATTTCCTTCAAATTGTTCTTCCTATCAAGGTTCTTTAATTGACTGCTTTTAGTTTATGTTGCACGGCCATTTGGAAAGTGGTAATGCAGCACATTGAAACCTAAAAATTCATAGCTTTGATTGAATAATCTCTTAGGGTGTGTTTGTTTCATAAGTTTTGAGAGACAAGAATTTGTTTTGGTCAAAAACCTACGGAGTAGAGTTTTTTGAATCGGGTCAAAACCAATTCTTGTGTTCGTTTAAGAGAACAATTTTTTTTTGGAAAATTCATGGTTCTTCAAGGAATTCCAATTCCGATTTCAAATTAGATGATACAAACAACGAAATTGGGATTGGGATAAGCAAAGATACTTGTTTGGATTACATGATTTAAAATTTAGTTGCTAGATGTTCAAGTTCTCTAACAATACAAATCTTTAATATATGATATATTCTTTGGTTAAATGTGAACTGGATGGATGCAAATCCAATAATTATAGGCAGAACATAAGTATTTCAAAATTTAAAATTTTTAAACATTTCAACATTTATGATTTTTAAACATTTCATATGGTCCCTACGTCGGCCCGGTCTACGCACGGATTTGCTCTAAAGTTAGAAATTCTTAGAACATGTTTTCTAATTTTTGATGGAGAGTTGATATAGAAGAAATAGAGAAATTATGATTAATTTAGCATAGATGTTTTCGTAGGAAAAAATAAAGCTTTTTAGATTGAGAGAAAATAAAATAAAAGAATTTTTTTTATTGAGAGTTCTAACTTTTGATGGAGAGAAGGCGATTAGTCACCTAATTCTGGTTGAAGAGATTAATACTCTGTTTTGCACTGCAATATCGGTCGCGAACATAGTGATTATAAACCTTTTCCCCTTGATCAATCTTTTAATCCATGTTCCTTGTCAGATTATTAAAGATTTGTATATTATTTTGATTTTTCTTGAGCATGGTAAGCCTTTTGATTGGCAAGACTTCATGGATATCATAACTCTGCTTGTGATCAACTCAACCATCAGCTTCATTGAGGAGAGCAATACAGGCAATGCGGCTAAGGCTCTCATGCCGTCACACCTTGCCACTAAGGCCAATGTTTTCTTTCTTATTACTAGTTTTTAACTCCTTTCTCTGATAGAATTTTTTAGAATCGAGAAACTTTGAGAAATTGATGCATAATTTGGCATCTTGACAGTAAATTTAATCCGAAATTATGTTGTTTTTATTATATTTCATTGTGGGGTTCCCTAGGAAATAGGTACTAAGGGATGAAAAGTGGACCTAAAACATAGTGTTTTTAGTCATTTCTAAGATAAAATTTCTCTAAAATTGACGAAGTTAGATGAAGTCCTTTATTCTTTGGTTGTTCAAATAAAAAAGTGTGTAATTATAAAATTTCTCTAAAAGTATGATTAGCCTGCTTTACTATCAATGAGGTTCAAATAAAAAGTGTGTAATTATAAAGTTAGATGATTCTTTCAGTTTTTTGGAAGATGTTTGTTGTTTGGTAATAAATTTTGCAAATTTGGGGTAATTATTACATTAGAATTTTTATTTGTCTCATTGTTAAATATGCTTCTAATCTTATCAAGAAATGTGGTGTGAGAATTTAGTAAAAATATTAAAACAACTTTTAGATCATTATCTGATGCTATTCTTCTACTATTAGTTTGTTTGGATCAAATTGGTATTTAGTTTACTTCCCATCCTCACCATGAAAAGGAGAACATTTGTTCTTGAGATTGCATATGATTTTTTCTACAATGTGTTTCTGTACAATTCGTAATCTTATCCTTTATTGTTGATGAAGATAGCAACTATTCTGATGTTAAAATCAGGCCGGTTCTTGCAAAATGCTTCTGATATTTTGAATATGAGCATTAGAAAATCAACCTAACCAAATAAACTCTAACAACCGCAACATCAAACTGTCTGTTGGTACCCTAGTTTGATTTGAGTTGAGTCTTGTCTTTTTAGTCCCTTGACCCAAGAATTATCTATGGTCATTGGTTAGTAGTCTAGCTGTAGAGTCCTCACTTTTCCAGATTGAGAATTTGGTTAAGTAGTTTTTCGTTCGACTATAGTCGAACGCCGCTCGACTATCGTCTATCGGCTGATCGACGATCGTCTATCAGTTGGTCGACGCTCTGTCTGCGTTGATAGTTCGACTATCTGTTGATAGGTCGACTATCTGCTTGGCGTGGTAGTTCGACTATCTGTCCTGATAGATCGACTATCTGATAGTTTGACTATCTGTCTTGATAGGTCGACTATCTGTTCTGCTTTGATAGGTCGACTATCTTTTGATAGGTCGACTATCTGGTCTGTTTTGATAGGTCGACTATCTGTTGATAGGTCGACTATCTGTTTTCTGAGGTAGGTCGACTATCTGCTTGATAGGTCGACTATCTGTTTGTGCTTGATAGTTCGACTATCTGTCCTGATAGATCGACTATCTGATAGTTCGACTATCTGCTCTGATAGGTCGACTATCTGCCGATGTAGTTCGACTATCTTCTTCGATAGGTCGACTATCTGGATCGTTCGACTATCTGCCCGATAGTTCGACGATCTCCGTGCGTCGGTCGACGATCTCCGAAGGTCGTTCGACGCTTTCTGTCTGCCTTTATATTTTGTATTTATTTATTATATTTAATTAATTAATACATGTTTCTGGCACGTTGTTTTAAGTTTTATGATAATATTTCCAGGCAATATCTGCTCTATTCTTTTTGCCTGAGTCAAATCTTTTTAGATAAAGTTGTTTGTCTTATTAGCTGACATTATAAATTACTTTATCTGCTAACAGCCCTTTATAGCCGTTAGACTGAAAAGTCTTCTTTTTGCTATAAAGAGTATTTCTCTGATGTGACTTTATTTAGTACTTTATTATCAAATTGCTTCCTGCAGCTTCCTAGAAAAATGGTTATTCCTTTTATAGAATGTTTCTGCTGCAGAGATTGTTTTGTCTTCTTGATATTTACAGCCCAGGTCTCAAGTCTCAGAAGAAGACAAGTAATTCAAACTGAAGAGAGCCGTTGCTTGTTGCTGCTATATAAAGGACCCTTTGAAGAAGGATTGAAGCTAGCTAACTATTTAACCAGATATTTTAAAGCATTCAAGCCTTCATCAAGATCAAGTCTTCTGCTCTCAGCAATTTCCATCTAACTGAGAAGTGTTAAGATCTTCTACCCCTCTTCAACCTGAGTTCTCCTGCTTTCAGGAAGTTCAAACTCAGAGTTCTCTTGAAGAAGAAGAAGAAGAAGATAGCTGCTTGAAGATCTTTAATTTTATTACTTATTATCTTCTTGTAGTTTTTCCTTCAGAGCTTTCTGAAGAGTTTTTTCTGCACTGAAGCAAGACTTCACCTAGACATCTTTGAGCCAGGGGGAGCCTTGATTCTTTAGAGCTTTCTAGATCAGTGCAAGCTTTTGTGCTTCTCTAATCTTTGTAAAATAGAGAAGACATCTTAACCTTCTTCCCCCTCCTGTACAGGGTTATTACTCCCTTCAAAAGTATCCCTTGGTGGCAGGGCACCTGATCAAAAACCTGTGCTTGGTTTTTAGACACCTGATCAAAAGTCTAAAGGGTTTCTGGATCTACCTGAAGCAGATCCTGTTGGTGGCAGGGCACCTGATCAAAAACCTGAGTGGATTCCTACCGTGTGGGTAGAAGAGTGGACGTACCCAAGTTGTTTGGGGAACCACTATAAATCTCCTTGTGTCGTCTGGATTCACTTGTTTAATTCCTGCATTGTGGCTGTGAATAGATATAACTAGGATTGCTAGTTGCTGATTAGGTTTTCCAAGCCTTAACTGTAATTACAGTTAGCTTGAGTTTGTGCACATCACTTGTGTTAGGCTATAGGGTTAAATCTATATCTATAATCTTTTCATTCCGCACTTCACTCTAAGGGAGTTGGGTAGACCATTAAGTTTTGTCTAGTGCAAAATTTGATAACTCTATTCACCCCCCCTCTAGAGTAGTATCTATCCCTTCACTTTCACTGTCTACCTTCAAAAGCGTCAAACCTAAAACTATGGTAACAACAAGTCTAGAAAAGCTGCATCATTTTTTCTCTAATTTACATTCATCATTAACCTCGGATAATATTGGATAGGAGATTGATGTGTACAACTTGCTCTAATTTAGGTACTACTTATCATTGTATTTGATATAAGAAATTAATCTCATGTATATTTCTAAAGACATCTACATCAATAGATTTCATCTTTCTCAACCAAATCTTGCTACCATCTCTATTTTCCATCTACGTTTTCCCCAGATCTTTGAGGGAGAGAGAAACTTCCTTACATACATAATGGAATAATCTGACATGCTCTAGGCGGCAGCTGCGAGTCTTGATTTCAACCTGCAATTGTTCTGTTCATACATGCTTGAAACAATTGATGAGATTATATTGAGCTGTATCAGGACCACCTATATAATCAATTGAGGCCTTTACTCAGCAATTTCTGAATCAGATTCTATTGTCTACAAGGAATATGTCTATTGTATGCATGTTTATTTACAATAAATATGTCTGTTGTATGCATGCTTATCTGCAATGAATATGTCTGTTGTATGAATTTACATATATCTATTGTACAACTAGTTTAATGATGCTCCTTGTTGATCAAAGTGTTTTTAAAAAAATAATCTAAAATTTGCGGCGTTTATTAAAAAGCATGGAGAATGAAAAATGTATTAATTGTATCCATTTAGAAACCAAAAATTGTGTTCTTGATCTGATGAAAATTGTATTGTCGCTGCTTATGGGCGTAGCCCATCTTGGTGTGAATCACGTTAATATGTCTTTTGTATTTTGCATTTTTTTTTGTTTAATTATTTTATACACTCATTTCTGCAACATAAGCTATATGTTTGAAATTTATGGATTTTGAAGCCCAAGTCTAAATGCTCTTCTAGAGCTCGTTTAATTTCAACGCCTTTTCTAGATCTCTTTATATGGACTATATAATATACTACAGGAAAGCTTGATGTAATCCATCATTAATCCTTGATCTATTAATAGTATCAGTTGCTCGAAATGTCTGAGATTTCTTAGTTGATCCATTAAATTCATGTATATTCTTCAACAACCATTTATGATTTTTGAAAATAAAAATTTACTCTAATTTTTAAAAGAGAGCATGAAATGAAAATGAGTCATAACATGACTTTCATGTTTTTCAGAAAAGATTGAATATAATATAAAAAAACTAATTGTTATTATGTAGTGTATTTATATTAGTGTTTAGACTTATTCTTATTTCAACTATCTTTTTGTGGGATTGCATGAATGATATCTATATAATGGTTCTATGGATACCTTTAAGCTGTTGTTTTGGTTGTAAAAAAATTTTAAGCACGGTGATATTTAAAAAATTCAAAATTGTTTGGGGAATTTTGTTAGAGAATCATTCCCAACGCTTTCAATAAAAAAATATCATGAATGTCTGCAAGTTAATCATTGTGATTATCTAAATGGTGCCACAAAGTTTTAGCACCACAAACACTTTCACAAAGCCTTTGCGGCATTTTATAAAGTGTCGCAAATTCAATCGTAATGCTTCAAGAATTGTGGAAGTCTTAAAAAACCATCGCATGAAACCTATTAAGAAGTGTTGTTGCAGTAATTGATGGAGTTGTTTAATTTCTGTCATTTTTACAAAAAAAATATAATAAAATATTTTACGACACTTTTGCGTAGGCCCGTTCTGTTGCACTCATGAAGGGTCGGATGATGTTTTTGTTGCACTCATGATCTTTTTATTGTCTTCATTCCTATCTCCCTATGCCCGCCCCCCCCCCCCCATTTTCTTCTCCTCCCCCTCTTTTTCTTTCTCTTCCCTCCCCCCTTTTTACTCGACATACCAGAGAGGAACCTAGCACCCCTCCCCCCATACATCCTGGCTTGGCGAGGGCTGATCCCATTCAGGCTGGTGCAATGGGGGTTGATTGGGTACTTGACTTTGCAAGTATCTCCCCAAAAGCCCCTGCCGGATAAGGCGCTCTATCTCCTCCTTCAGTCTGATGCAGTCCTCTGCGTTATGCATGTTCTCACTATAGAATTCTCAGTACTGGGTATGGTCTCGCCGGTTCGGTGGAAATGACTTCGAACATCGAAGCATGTTAGAGTCCTGTATGGCCATAAGTACCTGCGTCCGGGAGGTATTTAGCAGGATGAATTCTAAGTGCCTACGGGGGCCTTGGTCCTAGGGAGGATAACTACGGCGGTCGTCATTCTGAAGGTGTGATGGGGGGCCGCAGGTTCTGACTCCCTCTTTTGCTTAGATGATCCTTCAAATTATTGGCAGTGGGCCTCAATAGCCCCATCAGTCGCGATTTGTACATCGACTTGGTAAACGAGGTCGGCGTAAATGATAAATGTATCCCTCATTAGAGTGGAGTAAAATCCTCTTGGGCGGAGTCCTCCGAGGAAGATGTCAAGAAGAAGCTGTAGGTCGACCCCTGTGATTCTCGTGCCTCAGAGGTGAAACGATGAAATAAAATCCTTGAGCGACTCTCCCTCATTTTGGTGGATGCTAGAATGGTATGAGGGATCCCTAACGATCCATCGGTTGGCTATAAACTAGTTAATGAAGTGGACAGCGAGCTCCCTAAAGTTTTTGATCATCCCCTCCGGTAAGGAGTGGAACTACACGTGTGATAGCCCCTTTAGATTCGTGGGAAACACTTGGAACAACAGTTGATCGGGTGCGATAAAGAGGTGCATGATCATCTCGAAGTGATTTACATGTTCTAGGGGGTATTCTACCCCATTTAAGGCCTTGAAGTGTAGTAGCTTGAATCTATGTGTGATGGCTTATGCCGTGACTTGAGGGGCAAGTGGGGACCCTTATTGAAAGGGACTTCGTGCTTTTATGGGGTGAATTCGTTCCTGGGTGTATTCTTCCTCGATCATGTCTCTGATCTCTTGGAGGGTGGTCGTATTGCTAAGTATCCACCTCCATTGGCCGAGGGATGGGCTAAGCGTCAGCCTAGGGCTCTTGCCTTTGGATAACATGCATAGAGCTCGCCTCATTAAAGATCTCTTCGGCAAGGGATCCTCCGGGTAAGCCATTCCCTGAGGGATATGCTCTTGCGCAACTACCGGTCAGGCCACGCGCAAGTTACCTAGGCGGGCTGTAATACCCAAATTTTTAGACCTGGAGTCACTGGAAGCTAACGCCCGTCTGTTGAGATACCGCTGGCAGTAGGCCGATGAGCTCGCCTTTGGAGTAAGCACATGATCATTGGATCTAGTGCGCACGACCACTGGTCGTGTGCCACTAATCGTGCGCACTATTCTCCATTTTCCAAGTTCTGCCTAGGGAAACTGCACGACCATTGGACTTAGTGCGCACGACCACTGGTCATGCACCGCTTCTCGTACGTATTTATCCCATTCTTTCTAGAGTTATACCATTATTGACCGCACGATTATAGGATCTAGTGTGCACGACCACTGGTCGTGCGCCACTGATCGTGCGTGCGGGTGCAGATCCATCATTTTCTTTTGTGGCTGTCAGATGCTTCCTTAAAATCGATCCAAGGGCCCAGGATCATCTGCCCAAATGGTTTTATTAGGGCTGAGAGGGCCTTTCCCCTCATTTCTCATCTTTTAGAGTGAAATTAGGGTGGAGAGGAAGATAAGGGAGGAGGAAAGAGAGAGCTTCCTTCCACCATTGACGGAGCTTTAGGTCTCCGATCGTCGTTCCGAGACCAGATCCGTGGAGAAGGCGTGGAGGCGCTCGTGTCAATCCATTCAAAGTAAGGATTCTATGGCTAGGAATAGGGGTCATAAGTTAACGGCATTTCTCCTCTCGGTTTCTAGGATGCGTGCATAGCATCTCTTTCTTTCCTGATTTTCAAGCTTTTGGGCACCAAATATCTCAAAGGAGAGGGGTTTGGGTCTCCATAGTTCAAGATAAACCACTAGGTCTATTGTGTTTGTTGGGTATTGCATCCACCATAGACCTGATTTGAAGAAGAGCCTGAACAAGTTAAGTTGAATTTAAAATGTATTTGACAATTCTATCAAGTTTTGCTTGCAGCTATTCCATGTTAAGTACACACCAATGTCAGAGTGCAGTGGGTCAATATACACGGGTCTGCGCAACGTAATCCCTCGCTGTGTATATCAGTGTGTTGATCCACGTGTGCTCTCTCTATTAGACTGTACTTATTTTCAAGTACAGGGTCAAGGTAGATCAAGAGCAGAAGAAGGAGCAAGGATGGGTCAAAGACCAAGCTATCAACAGAAGGAAGGAGGAAAATCCTTCCAAGAAAGAATCGACGGGAATCGTTAGTGATTCCCGCCGACTTCGATGGGAGTCATTAGTGATTCCCGCTGACTTTGACGGGAATCACTAAGTGTCTCCCACCGACTAATTCCGACTGGCAAAAGTCTGAAATTCTGCCAAGGCAGAATTGACGGGAATCGGGAGTGATTCCCGCCGACATCGACGAGAATCACCAACGAATCCCGCCGATTTTGCCTTAGGAAAATTTCGCCGCTCGCTGGACAAGTCCAGGTCATCGTGCTCAGTTCGGCCAGATCTCGGGATTTCCGAGGTGGGCCCCACGACGGTCTTCTAGGGTTTTCCTTTGGGTATAAATACGTACTTATTCCCGTTGTCTACAGTAGACACCAACACACTGGAATACGAAAGTCGGCCGTGACCTAGCTGATCGCGGAATCTGCCACACGCACATCGCCGATCAGAAGTAGTCGCCCCCATTGATCTCAGCCCGTCTCTGATCCCTCGATGACAGCACCGAGGAAAGCAGCTGGTCTCACGTGTCTTTCTCGAGATCTCTTGTCTTCCGATTCGTTGGACGAGACTTGTTCTCCCTTCCGAATCGGTTGAGATGTTTGATCCGACTGAGATCGTTCAAAGACCTAGCATGCTTCGTCAAGAAGTTTGGATTTACAAAGCATCGTCGCCGCACTTGCTTGCCGCCGCCGATCTTGACAAGATCCATTCCTAGTGATAAATCTGATTGTGGACTATTCCTACTTTTCGTGCAAGCTTCAACGAACGAAGAAGGACATCAGAATCTCCAAAAAGCATTGTTTGTATTTTTATTTACCTTCAATTTTGTTGTAAAGGAATTTTCATTCCTATTTGTAAGGGTTGGGTGCAACTCGTTGTGGTGGAGTTGTGACACCGTTGTTGGTAGGGTTCCTTCCGTGGTTAGGGGAGCGTTGCTCCAAATGTGAGAATTAGATTTCAATCCGTTTGGAGAAGTGACCGAGTCGTCCCTTGGTGGGAGATAGGTCGAAGGGGAAAAGTGGACGTACCGAAATCGGGGAACTACTATAATTCTTTGTCTTTCTGTGTTCTGTTTGCTTAGTTTAATTCTCCAAAAGACTACCAGACACCTATTCCCCCCGCCCATAGGTGGATTAGGTGGACACTAGATACTTTCAAGTGGTATCAGAGGGAGGTTACTCATAAATAAGGTTAACACCTTGAGTAAGATCCTGTGTCTAGTGTCAAGAAGAAAACAAGATTCAACCATGGAGCTATACACAGATGTCTCTCCCCTGAGACATCCTGCATGCACAAAAGAATATTTTCCCATCTGGAAAATGAGAGTTAAGTTTCATCTAGAAGCCATTGACCCCAGTGCTTTATACATTTTGGAAGAGGGTCCCTTCATTCCCATGAAGGCTTCTGACTCTGGAGAAGATCTCCAAATCCCAAAGAGTCCCGCAGAGATGTTTGAAACTGAGTTCTCACTATTCAACTTGGACAGGCTGGTTCGACAGATCATTTCTGATATTTGGTCAGGATAATCTCTTACAAGGTTGGATAAGTGTAAGGCTGCAAATTCCATGTGGAAAACTATCTCTGACCTCATAGAGGGAAAGAAGACTGCCTGGACTAAATGCCAGCAAGAAGATGAAGCATATGTGGGGGTCATCATCTCTGAAGATGAAAGTCAAGAACAACCTTTAAAAATCAAGGCTCCCATGTCTCTATCAGAGACTGAAGAAGAGATTGAGGAATGCAGTTGTGATGAAGAGAAAACATCAGCTTCTACAGACCATAACTCTAACCCTGATCAGCCAAATCAGGACCAGGTATCTTCCTCCTCTTGCTCTTTCTCACATGTATCTCCTAAAGACAGGAGAAGTTCGGAGGATTGTCCATCAGTTGATGCCAGGGATATTGACAGCTTCGATTAATAGATCGAAGCTCTAGATTCCCTTCGAAGAGCCCTTCAGGAGAGCAACTTGCTTGTTGAGAAACAAGCTAAGGAAATTGCTCAATTGAGGACCATGATGGACCTCCAATTGGAATCCATCAAGGTGAAGGACTCAAAGATCTCAGATCTAGAGTTTTATCTAGAGACCGAGAAGAGGATAGTATCTAATTTTTCCAATGTAGATGCTATTAAGAGAAAGGAAGAAATTGGGTGGATCTCGCGAATTATAAATTCGTGGAGAAATGGAGAAATAGTTTACAGACCCCCCACACCGAGTAGGAAGGGCACACATCATTCCTTCAGGTATGAACAAAAGAACAACTATGGTCACTACAAGAATGGTCGGCCCTCATGTGGAAACACCCATAGTGTAAGTGCTGTTATGGCTACCCGTGAGAAAATACACACGGGTCATCATGAACCGTTTGTATTTACGGCCTCAGCACCCACACTTCATGATATTGCAGGAACCAGCTCTCACAGGATATCTTCCCACCCTAGGAAAAAGGGAAAGGGAGTTGGCAAATATGTCGCAAGCATCACTGGGGACCCGGGATGTGTGCTGGCTGAAAAGAAAGCACCACCTCCCAGGCCTCATGATACTCCCCAGATGTTCACCATCAGACCCACCTCAAGTCTCGGTGGAAAGGGAAAATCTGAGAATAGAACTAGCTCTTCCCCTTACAGACCTAGGATCGTGACTAACTCCGTTAGTAGATCCAGTCAGAAAAGGAGGTATAATATCCATGAGTGTTGGTGTTGTGGCAGAGTGGGTCACTTTGCCATAGAATGTTGGCACAATCCTTTCGTGCCAAGGGCAAGGGTATGTCCACATCCTCCGGTAAGAGATACCCTTCCTGTCAGAGATCCTGTGGAAGGAATGCTGTATTATATACTAACAAAAACCTAGGACCCAATACCTATTGGGTTCCTAAGTCAAGGTAATTTTATTTTGCAGGATAGTCTAAGTATCCATGAACATGATGGGACTTGGACAAGAGATGTTCCAAGCTTGTTCTGGAACAAGGAACATGGGAAAAGATATAATGCTAACTACAGTGTCCTTCATGTACATGACACTCTTCGTGCTCCAAATAGTGGATCAAAATGATTATCCTGGTAATCCCAGAGTACTTCTGGGCAGAGGCTGTCAATACAGCTTGCTACGTGCAAAACCGAGCCTTGATCAACAAGAACCATCGTAAGACGCCTTATGAGCTATTGAAAGGCAAGAAACTGACCATGTCCTATCTAAAGATTGTTGGCTGCAGATGCTATGTACTCAATAATGGGAAGTACCGACGTACTAAATTCGGAGAAAAATGCTTCGAAGGCATCTTTGTGGGCTATAGTAGCCATAGTCGGGCATATAGGGTTTTCAATAAGAAAACCCTAGTAGTAGAAGAGTCAATTAATATTGTATTTGATGAAGGAAGCTTACTTCACGGCAATTCTTCTAATGGCATTCTTGAAGATGTAGGTGCAAGGCTTGAACAGCTAAGTCTAGATGAGACTGCTAAAAATGAAGCTCCCAAGTACGTCAAGGTCTCCACCTCAACACCAACTGGAGAAGATGACTGTCAGGATGGGGAAATTCTCCCAGAAGAGGGAGGAGCCCGAGAAGCTATTGGAGCTCCAGATGCCAGACTCTTTGAACTCAGACATGTGAGAGATCACCCAAGAGATCAGATCATAGGAGATCCTCGGGACGGTGTCAGAACTCGTAGAGGTACAATTAACGAGATTCTGCACCTTAGTTTTTTATCATAGGTTGAGCCAAAGAAGTTTGATGAAGCGAACAAAGATGCATCGTGGATATTGGCCATGCAAGATGAACGTCATCAATTCGAACGATACAATGTCTGGACGCTAGTTCCCAAACCAAAGAAACAGAATGTGATCAGCACAAAGTGGATCTTCAGAAACAAACTGGATGAACATGGTGTCATCATCAAGAACAAAGCCAAACTGGTGGCTCAAGGATACAGACAGAAGGAGGGGATTGACTTCGACCAAACCTTTACACCAGTTGCAAGGCTCGAGGAGATCAGGTTGTTCCTGGCGTATGCCTCTCACAAAGGATTCACTGTCTATCAGATGGATGTGAAGTCTGCTTTCCTGAATGGAAATTTAAAAGAGGAAGTATACGTCGCGCAACCCCCAGTTTTTGTAAATCCAACACTCCCTGATCATGCTTACTTTCTTAATAAAGAATTATATGGCTTAAAATAAGCTCCTCGAGCCTTGTATGAGACTTTGTCTAGTTTTCTTCTTGAGAACAAGTTCTCGAGAGGAAAAATAGATAAGACATTGTTTCTTAGGGAATTCAAAGGCAAGATTTTGCTGGTGTAAATCTATGTCGATGACATAATATTCGGCTCAACGGACAACAACCTGTGCAAGAAGTTTTCCAAACTTATGCAAGGGAAGTTTGAAATGAGCAGTATGGGAGAGCTGAAGTATTTCTTGGGACTTCAAGTGAAACAGTCTGAGGCTGGAATTTTCATCTCTCAAACGAAGTTCACAAATGAACTCCTCAAGAAATTCGGAATGGAGAGTGCAACCTCTATGAGGTCTCCAATGGGATCCGCTGTGTCTCTGGACAAGGATGAGAAAGGGAAACCTTTTGATGAAACCAAGTACAGAAGCATAATTGGATCCCTGCTCTACCTTACTGTTAGTAGACCGGATATTATGTTTTCCACATGCGTTTGTGCCAGATATCAGGTGAACACTAAGGAATCTCATTATGTCGCTGCAAAGCGGATTCTTAGATATCTTAAAGGTACACCAAATCTTGGCTTGTGGTACCCAAGAAACAATAATATCGAGCTGATAAGCTTTTCAGATGCTGACTTTGTAAGAATCAGGGATGATAGGAAAAGAACTTACGGGACGTGCCAATTCCTCGGAAGAAGGCTTATATCATGGAGAAGTAAAAAAGAAGAACTGTGTCACAACCTCTACGGCTGAATCTTAGTACATCTCAGCAGGAAGCTGTTGCTCACAACTTCTATGGATCAGAAATCAACTCGAAGATTATGACTTGCAGTTCATAGAAGTTCCCATGTATTGCGTCTCCTCGAGCGCAATTGCAATTGCGAACAATCCTATGTCGCACAGCAGAACAAAGCATATTGAAGTGCGCTACCACTTAATTCGGGAGCATGTGGAGAATAAAGATATATCTCTCTGCTATGTCCCCACGGATAAACAGATTGCAGATATCTTCACGAAGCCACTAGACGAGGCCAAGTTCAATTCCTTCAATACTGAACTCGGCATGCTGAACCTTTAATATTGAAGACTGAAAGGCTCGAGGCTCTTGGATCAAGGGGAAGCATCTACTAGGAACTCAAGATCGGGCACAGATGCAAGAACTAAGGGGGAGCATTTTGCTCCAAGTACAGTCCCAGGTTTGTAGAAGCCGAAAAGGGGGAGATTACCCTCTCGACCAAGGCTAAGGTTGCTGCAAATGCTAAGTAGGCCACAAAGGCTATGTTGCTTTCAGATAGGGGGAGATCAACTCGGCTAAGGCTATATTTCTCTCAGGAATATGGTAATGAATTCCACACTCAACTGAATTTTCACTTTATGATTTTCATTTTCATCTGTTCTATTCACCTTAGCTTGTAGGGTTTAGGCTTCTTCAAATAGGGAGAGATTCTTGGGTATTGCATCCACAATAGACCTGATTTGAAGAAGAGCCTGAACGAGCTAAGTTGAATTGATAATGTATTTGACAATTCTATCAAGTTGTGCTTGCAGCTATTCCATGCTAAGTACACACCAATGTCAGAGTGCAGTGGGTCAATATATACGGGTCTGCGCAACGTAATCCCTCGCTGTTTAGATCAGTGTGTTGATCCACATGTGCTCTCTTTATTGGAGTGTACTTATTTTCAAGTACATGACCCAAGTAGATCAAGAGCAGAAGAAGGAGCAAGGATGGGTCAAAGACCAAGCTATCAACAGAAGGAAGGAGGAAAATCCTTCCAAGCAAGAATCGACGGGAATCATTAGTGATTCCCGCCGACTTCGACGGGAGTCGTTAGTGATTCCCGCCGACTTCGGCGGGAATCACTAAGTGTCTCCCGCCGACTACTTCTGGTTGGCAAAAGTCTGAAATTCTGCCAAGGAAGAATCGACGGGAGTCGGGAGTGATTCCCGCCGACATCGACGGGAATCACAAACGACTCCCGCTGATTTTACCTTAGGAAGATTTCGCCGCTCGCTGGACTGGTCCAGGTCGCCGTGCACAGTTCGGCCAGATCTCGGGATTTTTGAGGTGGGCCCCACGACGGTCTTCTAGGGTTTGCCTTTGGGTATAAATACGTACTTATTCCCGTTGTCTACACTAGACACAAACACACAAGAATACGAAAGTCGGCCGTGACCTAGCCGATGGCGGAATCCGTCGTACGCACGTTGCCGATCGGAAGTAGTCGCCTCCACTGATCTCAGCTGGTCTCTGATCGCTCGACGACAGTACCGAGGCAAGTAGCCAGTCTCACGTGTGTCTCTCGAGATCTCTTGTCTTCCGATTCGTTGAACGAGACTTGTTCTCCCTTCCGAATCGGTTGAGACGTTTGATCCGACTAAGCTCGTTCGAAGACCTAGCTTGCTTCATCAAGAAGTTTGGATTTACAAAGCATCATCGCCGCACTTGCTTGCCGCCGTCGATCTTGACAAGATGCATTCCAAGTGAGAAATCCGGTTGTGGACTCTTCGTACTTTTAGTGCAATCTTCAACGAACGAAGAAGGACATCGGAATCTCCATAAAGCATTGCTTGTATTTTTATTTACATTCAATTTTGTTGTAAAGGAATTTTCATTCCTATTTGTAAGGGTTGGGTGCAACCCGTTGTGGTGGAGTTGTGACTCCGTTGTTGGAAGGGTTCCTTCCGTGGTTAGGGGAGCGTTGCTCCTAGTGTGAGGATTGGATTTCAATCCATTTGGAGAAGTGACCGAGTCGTCCCTTGGTGGGAGATAGGTCGAAGGTGGAAAGTGGGCGTACCCAAATCGGGGAACCACTCTAATTCTTTGTGTGTTTTCTGTGTTCTGTTTGCTTATTTATGCAGGTTAGTTTAATTCCGCAAAACACTGCACGACACCTATTCCCCCCCATAGGTGGATTAGGTTGACACTAGATACTTTCAGTGTCCATCCCAAGCGTAATATTACATTAGAGATCTGCTCCGTTGGTGGATTAGGCATTATGGGTGAAGCCGTAGTCGCGGCCGTTAGTCTGACTCAGTGATGTTGCATAGCGAGCCTTAAGGATTTTAAAGAAATCCATTGCGGCAAGATGTCGTTGGTGATGTATGTATTTCCCCCTATTTTTGAGTGAGTACGTGTAGCCAGAACCGGACAAGGTTAGCTCCGCGTTGGCGGTAGATGGTTTCCTTGGTGCGTGGGAATGTTGTAGTACGAATGATATATTAGGGTGGGAAAGGTTACGAATTGTGGTGTGAAAAGGTCTGGCTTTGTCTCCGTGGTCAGCTGGCTATCCCGTAACGTGCAAGTCATGTGGGGAGAGTGTCCCAGCGAGACTAGTCCCCTTCTATGAGACTGACGAGAATGCCAAGCATAGGACAAGCCCGGGCAATGAAGCCAACGATTGGGTGGGGTCCACCATGGGTTCTTAGGATCGATTTGTGTGTGAGACGGAATCCTGACGTGAGAAGTCAGAGTTTTCTTGCAAGCCCGGGTCTAAGACCCACGAGCGGGTGGGGACTTGGCAAGATTTTCGTGTGGCGGCTTGTATGTCATTAGGGGAATTGCAGTACCCTTTTTGTTTGCGTCTTGATGTCGATGGGGATATTGGAAGTACCCAGTTATTATGTTATGATGATGTGCTAGATGCATATGCAATAGGGTGCCTTGGGTAAAACCCAGGATTGCATACATGCTGCATTGTAGGCCCCCTTATTCATGTGCTCAATGTAGAAACATGTTTGTTGTATGAGACATCCAAACTTGTTTAACTGCTTTACATATTTATGTATATTGCATACGAAGTGCTGACCTGCAGGGTGATGGAGTACCCCGGGGTCTGCTAGGGATGGCTGGGAGGAGATGTGTTGGTTATACAGTTGACGTCAGCCTTTGCTAACCCACGTTACCACCAATTTTTGCAGGGCAAGGATCGCAAGTAGGAGCTAGCTCGCCGGCCAAAAAGGCCTAAGACTCATGAAGTGTTTCAAGTTGTGTAATAGCTCTATTTTGTGGAGTTGTATGTTTGATGCACTATGTTTCCGGATTGCATGCCGAGGTAGTCTAGGAGCACTTATGCACGTTTGTGTTTGATGTTATCATTTGAGTTTTGCACTCTCTATCATTGTTAGGCCTTAAGGCCGTGTTTATACTCTTATATATGTGGATAACTTCTGGTCTTATTTTTTGTTTCTGTTGTTGGTTTATTTTGAGTTTTGAGCTGGTTAGTAAATATCATCTTTTAACCGTAAAACTGTGGCGTCTGTATGTTGTGGGCCCCGACCGGACCCATATTATACGGTCATTACAGTGGAGGTGTTATAATTGGGTATCAGAGGCAGGTTAGTGACCGAGGAAAGGATTCGTGGTCGAATTTCATAATCGGATCGCGTAAGAGAAGTTATCCACATAGGAGTACTGCGGGACTATGAGTGTCCTTGTTTTTAATTCTTGTGATTAGAGACTGATTTGTGTTTACCTTGCTTTTGCTAAGGGTGCAAGCAGCGAGGAAGGGACGTCAAGGCCACGGGAAGAGCCTTCGGCGAGTAGTGCTACTGCTCCACGTCCGTTGGGCATGGGGGTAACCCCAGCCGATTAATGTCACATGCTTGTGGAAGAAATGGTAGCAGCCCAAGCTGCAGCGACAGTGCAAGTTGTGACACCGGTCGCACAGGTAGCAACTCATGCTACCCCGGATGCGGTAATAGCCATGCTGGGTGGAGGGGTCGGGCAAGCAGAGCCTTTGGCTGAAAGGGTGGTTGTCGAGCACGGAGACCAACAAATGAAGTATTTCTTAGGCTTTTATCCTCCAACATTCAAGGGAGTCGACACGCCGACCGATGCAGAGGATTGGTGGGCAAGGATTCAAGAACTTCTGAGGGTGACAGAGATGCCAGAGGAGAAGAAATATAAGTTTGCGGCCTTCATGTTGGAAAGAGACGCTAAGTTGTGGTGGGTGTGCCATAGCGGTCGGAAGTTTCCTAGATACGCCCCGTCCATTGAAGAGTTCGGGAATGCTTTCTTGAAGAAGTACATTCCTGCGTCAATGAGGTTAGCCCTTCAGAGGCAAATTCTGCACTTGGTGCAACGGGACAAGACAGTGGACGGGTATGTTCAAGAGTTCACTCGGTTGGGTCATTATGCTGGAATGACCATGGAGGACGATGAGGAGAGGGACAACCTCTTCTACCACGTACTAAGGGAGAATCTAAGGCAACCCCTCATATCTATGAAGAGCGTTGGTTTCAATGAGCTGGTTGAGGTTGCCAGAACATTGGAAAGTGATATGGAGCGAACACAACGTCAGAAGGGTTTTGCAGTGAAGCAAGGGGAAGGGAAGCCTTCTCAATCCCATGGGAAGCCTGGAGGGAATAGATGGATGAAAAAGCCTCATCCTTTCAAGTCCGGTGAGAAAAGAAAATTGACGTCCGGAGGGTCTCGCTTTAATTATGGTAATGTGGGCCACATAGCTCGTTTTTTGTTCTCAAGGAGGTGCTAAGCAGGAGCCAAGGTAGGAGCAGACTGTGCGCTCCGGCCCAGTGCCGCAGAGAAAGGAAAGATGGAGGAGTCGAGTGCTTCACGGTTTCAACCAGTGCAGCCAAGGGCCTATAACCTTTTGCAATAGAAAGCGATCCGCCGGCCTAATGTGGTGAAAGGTATGAGGAAATTTAAGTTGATCTTTTACTTCATACTTTCAAGACCGTTTATGTTTGTTGCTTGTGTTTAGGCTTTGTGTTAGTTTCTGGATACCCCGCAAGGGTATTTTTTGATATGGGAACGTCACACTCATTTCTTGTGGAAAGCTTTATCCGGAGAATTAGATTTGAGTCATTCTCGGCGGACGCAGAGCTGAAGGTGCGCATGCCCCATGGGTCATTCATGACTACCGGGGCGAAGGGGCGTATTTATTGGAATCTAGATGGAGTTGACTTCATGATGATTGCAGCGTTCCTACCGTTGGTTGAGTTTGATGTGATATTCGGAATATACTGGCTAGCAGAGCAGCGTGCCAGTATTGACTGTCTATCCAAGGTGGTGACCTTGAGAAGCGAAGGGCAGGCAGAAGTTAAGTTTGAGGGTCTTAATAGAGTGGCATGTTCCCTAATTTCGGCCATACAGTTGGTGCGGGCAGTTAACTAGGGAGGAGTAGCTCTTGTAGCATTGTTGGAGGTTCGTCTTTTCAGGTTATCCCTTGGAGAAGTACTCGTAGTGGCAGAGTTCGAGTATGTGTTTCCTAACGAGCTTCCTAGGGCACCTCCATGACGGGAAAATGATTTCTCGATTGAGTTAGTGCCAGAGGCTAGGCCGGTATCACGTCCTCCTTTTAGGATGGCACTGAAAGAGTTTGCCGAACTCAAAGTACAGTTGCAGAAATGTTGGAGAAGGGGTATATCAGACCCAGTTCTTTACTGTGTAGCGCGCCGGTGTTGTTTGATAAGAAGAAAGACGGTAGTATGCGGTTGTTCTTAGACTACTGAGAGTTGAATAAACTTACTATCAAGAATAAGTATCTGATTCCTCAGATAGATGACATATTTGACAATTTGGTGTGGTCAGTGGTGTATTCAAAGTTGGACATGAAGTCAGGATACTATCAGTTGCGAATGCGAGATGAGGACATACCCAAGATAGCTTTAGGTACGAGGTATGGTCACTTTGAGTTCTCGGTGATGTTGCTCGGGTTGACGAACGCACCATCCATATTCATGTATTTGATGAATCGAGTATTTTGGGAATACGTGGAACCTTTTGTAGTTGTCTTTATTGACGACATTCTCGTTTACTCATAATCGGAGGTGGATCATGTAACTCACTTGAGAGTAGTCTTGCAAGTGTTGAGAGAGAACCAGTTTTACGCAAAGTTCTCGAAGTGCGATTTCTAGTTAGAGAAGGTGGCATTTTTGGGCCATGTGATTAGTGTGGATGGGGTGGTGGTAGATCCAACAAAAATGGAAGCCATCAAAGATTGGCAGATTTTGATAACCGTGGCGGAAATTCGGAGTTTCCTTGGACTAGCCGGGTATTATAGAAGGTTCATGGAAAACTTTTTGCGGATAGCTCTACCCCTCACTTCACTAACTCGTAAGGACAAGAAGTTTGTGTGGACTCAGGAGTGCAATCAGGCGTTTGATACCCTAAAGAAAAGGCTGATGACAGCTCCAATCCTAAGTCTGCCAAAAGGGATAGAAGGATTTAAAATTTTCAGTGACGCATCAAGATGCGGTTTGGGTTGTGTATTGGTGCAGCATGGTAGTGTTATAGCCTTTGTGTCTAGGCAGTTGAAGCTCATGAGAGGAATTACCCCGTCCACGACTTAGAATTGGAGGCGGTAATTTTTGCGTTGAAATTGTGGCGACACTACATTTATGGTGCGAAGGTAGAGATCTTGACAGACCATAAAAGCCTAAAGTATCTACTAGATCAGAAGGACTTGAATATGCGGCAGTGCAGGTGGGTCGAGTTCCTTGGAGACTACGAGGTGGCGATTCAGTATATGTAAGGCAAAGACAATGTAGTGGCAGATGCCTTGAGTAGAATATACTCTGGGCACGGGAATTGGATCGAAGCTCATGATGAGCGGTTGGTGCGGGATTGGGAGTCCCTTGGCATCGAGTGTGTAGCGAGAGGCGAGTCCAGCATGGCTCCTTTGAACTGGATTGAGTTGCAAAATGACTTGTCTGATCGTATTCGAGAAGCGACCGTTTGGATGTGGAGTTCCAGCCATACGTTGTGGAAGCTCAAAAGGGCAAGAGTAGCTCCTGGGAGTTGATGTATGGGATTCTGAGGAACGACGGAAGGATTTGTGTACCGCAGTTCGGCAAGCTCCGTGAGGAGTTGATGTTTGAGGCTCACTTCACAAAGTACTCCATTCACTCGGGAAGTAATAAGATGTACTTCGATATGAAGAAATCCTTTTGATGGCCTAGTCTGAAGTGCGACATTGCTTTGTATGTGAGCCTGTGCCAAACTTGTGCCTTGGTGAAGGTCGAATGTCAGAAGTCGGGCGGGTTCCTAAAGCCTCTTCCTATTCCCGAGTGTAAATTTGATGACATATCCATGGACTTCGTAAATGGGTTACCTAGATCGCAGCAAGGTAACGATGCGATTTGGGTGATCGTTGATCGCTTGACCAAAGTGGCTCACTTCATCCCAAATCAGAAAGAGGACAACGAGGAGAAGCTGGTAGAGTTGTATGTTCGCAACATTGTGCGACTACTCGGGATTCCTAAGCGTATAGTCAGTGATCGCGATGGACGATTCACGTCCAAAGACTTGAGGCCTGTTCAGAAGAGTCTGGGCACGAAGCTCATGTTCACTACGACGTTCCATACTCAAAATGATGGACAAACCAAAAGGACGAATCGTATAATGGAGGATATGTTGAGGATGTGTACCCTCGAATTTGGGAAAAAGTGGGAAGACCACCTCTTCATGGTAGAGTTTGCCTATAACAACAGTTACTAGGAAAGTATAAAGATGGCGCAATACGAAGCTTTGTATGGGAGGCGGTGTCGAACACCAATGTCTTGGACAGAGGCGGGAAACACCAAACTTTTGGGAAAAGAAGTGGTTGCTGATGCATATGAGTTGGTGCGAACCACTCAAGAGCACATGAAGGTTGCTCAGGATCGGCAAACAAAGTATTTTAATGCTCGCCATAGGAATATGGAATTTGTGGTTGGCGACTGGGTCTATCTAAAGATCAAGTTGTTCAAGGGCATTTCACAGATTTGTCGACTCAAGAAGTTGTGTCCGATGTTTTTGGGACCTTTCAAGATTATAGAACGGATGGGAGAAGCAGTGTACCGGTTGGCGTTGTCCACAGAGCTAAGTGGATTACACGATGTTTTCCATGTCTCTGTCTTGAGGAAAGCCTTAGTAGAGGCTAGTGTTGTGATCGAATCGGCATCGGTGCCGATAGAAGAGGACTTGGGGTTGCGAGTTTGTCTAGTTAGTATAGATGATACAGAAGTTTGGCAGTTGCGGAACAAAGAAGTCAAGCTCGTGAAGGTGCGTTGGGATAACTGCGGGAGTGATGAGTTCTTTTGGGAGCATGAGCAAGCAATGCGCGAGGACTATCCCGAGTTATTTGTGTAATGCTGGTTTGAAACAGTAACCGATATGTAGCAACAATGTTTTTTTATTTGGTTGCAAAAAATTTTCTTGCTGTCTTCCTGTATGAAGATTAATTTCGGGGACAAAATTCTTGTAAGAGGAGAGGAGTTGTAACACCCCAGTTTTCAGACCTGTAGTCGCAGGAAGCTAATGCCCTTCGGTAGAGATACCGCTGGCGGTAGGCAAATGAGCTCGCCTTTAGAGTAAGTGCACGATATCTAGTGCGCACGACCACTGGTCGTGCGCCACTGATCGTGCGTACTATTCTCCATTTTCCATGTTCTTCCTAGGGAAACCGCATGACCATTGGACTTAGTGTGCATGACCACTGGTCGTGCACCGCTGCTCGTGTGATTTTATCCCATTCTTTTTGGAGATCAGCCATTGTTTATCGCATGATCATGGGATCCGTGCGCATGACCACTAGTCGTGCGCCAATGATCGTGCGGGCAGCTGCAGATCTGTCATTTTCTTTCGTGGCCGTTTTATGCTTCCTCAAAATCAATCCAAGGGCCCAGGATCTTCCACCCAAATGGTTTTATTAGGGCTGAGAAGGCCTTTCCCCTCATTCCTCATCTTTTAGAGTGAGAGTAGGGTGGAGAGGAAGATAAGGGAGAAGGAAGGAGAGAGCTTCCTTCAACCATTGACGGAGCTTCAGGGCTCCGATCGTCGTTCCGAGACAAGATCCGTTGAGAGGACGTAAAGGCGCTCGTGTCAATCCGTTCAAAGTAAGGATTCCATGGCTAGGAAGAGGGGTCGTAAGGTAAAGGCATTTCTCCTCTCGGATTCTAGGGTGCGTGCATAGCATCTCTTTCTTTCTTACTTTTCAAGCTTTTGGGCACCAAATCTCTCAAATGGGAGGGGTTTAGGTCGTCATGGTTCAAGAGGAACCACCGGGTCGATTGCGTCCGTCCCCGACATTATATTGCATTAGAGATCCGCTTCGTTGGTAGATTAGGCATTGTGGGTGAAGCCGTAGTCACGACCGTTAGTCCGACTCGGTGATATTGCATAGCGAGCCTTAAGGATTTTATAGAAATCCGTTGCGGCAAAATGTCGTTGGTGATGTATGTGTTTCACCCTATTTTTTAGTGAGTACGTGTAGCCGGAACCGGACAAGGTTAGGTCTGTGTTGGCGGTAGATGGTTTCCTTGGTGCGCGGGAACGTTGCATTACGAATGATGGATTAGGGTGGGAAAGGTTATGGATTGTGATGTGCTAAGGTGCGGCTTTATCTCCGTGGTCGACTGGCTATCTCGTGACGTGCAAGTCATGTGGGGAGAGTGTCCCGGCGAGACTAGTCCCCTTCTGTATGACTGATGAGAACGCCAAGCATAGGACAAGCCCGGGCAATGAAGCCCACGAGTGGGTGGGGTCCAGCAAGAGTTCTTAGGATCGGTTTGTGTGCGAGATGGAATCCTGACGTGAGAAGTCAAAGTTTGCAGGCAAGCCCGGGTCTAAGACCCACGAGCGGGTGGGGCCTTGGCAAGATTTCTGTGTGGCGGCTTGTACGTATTAGGGGAATTGTAGTACCCTTTTTGTTTGTGGCTTGACGCCGATGGGGAAATTGGAAGTACCCAATTATTATGTTATGATGATGTGCTAGATGCACATGCGATAGGGTTCCTTAGGCAAAACCCAGGATTGCATACATGCTGCATTGTAGGCCCCCTTTTTTGTGCTCAACGTAGAAACATGTTTGTTGTATGAGACATCCAAACTTGTTTTACTGCTTTACATATTTATGTATATTGCATACGAAGTGCTGACCTGCAGGGTTATGGAGTGCAACGGGGTCTGCTAGGGATTGACAGGAGGAGATGCGTTGGTTTCACAGTTGAGGTCAGCCTTTGCTGACCAATGTTACCACCAATTTTTACAGGGCAGGGATCGCAAGCAGGAGTTAGCTCGCCGGACAAAAAGGCCTAAGCCTCATTAAGTCTTTCAAGTTGTGTAATAGCTCTATTTTGTGGAATTATATGTTTGATGCACTATGTTTCCGGCTTGCATGCTGAGGTAGTTTAGGAGTGCATATGCACGTTGGTGTTTGATGTTATCATTTGAATTTTGGACTCTCTATCGTTGTAAGGCCTTAAGGCCATGTTGATACTCATTTGTATATGGATAACTTCTGGTCTTATTTTCTGTTTCCGTTGTTGGTTTATTCTTAGTTTTGAGCTGAGTAGTAAATATCATCTTTTAACGCTAAAGCTGTGGCGTCTATATGTTGTGGGGCCCCGGCCGGACCCATATTATACGGTCATTACAGGGGAGGTGTTACACGGGGAGGGTTGGATGCCCCAATCCCTCGTAAGAGAGTAAGCATTTCCGCTCGGTGATCCTTTACGAGTCAGACATACTCTTATGCTACATCGATGGGAGCAATCGCGTCGATAGTTATGTTGAGCACTGGAGTGTTACCTGTGGGCAAATTGGTTGTGGCCACTTTAGGGCACTCTTTTAGGGTCGTGTTGTTTGCAGTGCGCATACATCTCTTTGTCATTGCTGCTAGTTAGGGAGTGCTGAGATTTGTTAGAGCTTCTGGGAACACCTTCGCACAGACGACGTCAAACTATTATGGGTTGCCCAGCTTTCCTCGATCCTAAGAAATCAGACCGTCTTAGCTTAGAGTTGGACCTGGCATGCAAAAAATCAAAGTAAACCGCATTAAATGACAAGATATGTTTTTTACGTGGAAAACTCTAAAAGGGTGAAAAATTATTTGGTCGGATCTGTGTCGAGCCAAAATCCACTAACTTCTTGGAGTTTTACAAAAATTGATTTGATCTCAGAGTGTGATAGCCCGCTACACCGTTAAAAGTGCGAAGTACAGAAAAATAAGGAAAAATGACGAAGTACTCGGAGGCTCGATGGAAGCGCTCTGGCCTTGGAGTATCGATGATCTCACGTAACCTTGGTGTGAGCATTACGACTGAAAAATTGTCGAGATCCACGAAGTTGTTGGAGGGAGCGCTCTTATTTAACTAGAGCCTTTATGTGAGCACTCTCGTGGAGGAGATTAACGCGACTTGAAGCTTCTTAGAACCTTAGCGCAAGGAGACGAAGCGGAGGGAATTCCAGAGCAGGGAATCGGCTTAAGTCCACAATCTTGCTAGAAAACCTCAGAGCTCTCTCTTCCCTCTGGAGTTGCTTATCTTCAAATGAAGGCTTGATGGCTTATTTATAGTTTTCTGGAGAGTCATGTTGGTAATTGTGCTGGGGAGTCATTTGTGTTGTCGAATCACGTCTCTTCATTTTAGTTTCCTAGATCACCAAATTTAGCGAAATGACAGGAGTGCCCTTGCCTGTACGGTTCAGGCGCCTGGGACAAGGAGCCCGGAGGGGGCGGCGGCGGCCGCCGGCGATGGCGTGCAGGCACTGCGTATGGGGTATGACATCGCGGTGGGGCCACAAAGGGGTGCAACTACGCGGGGCACTTGCAGCCTTGCAGCGTGCGCGTGCCGTGCGTGCATGCGTGCAGGCAGGGTGCGACTGTGCAACCTTGGCATGCGCTTGTAATTTGTCTGGTCGGCTTCAATATGTAATTGGTCTGGTCAAGCTTCTATGCGTGCGTGAGATTGGCTTCCTTTTTGGGGGCTTCTGGGGCTTGCGGTCGGAGACGGCATGTGCTGATTTGACTTGGAAATTTCAGAGGGACCTCATCAAGTTCATAATAATCATATTATTATATATTTATTGCATAGTTTAAAACATATATTATATGTACATTTTTAAAAAATATGTTTTTTTGTATTTAAATTTATTCAAATATTAAAATTCAATATTGTAAAGTATTTCTGATATATTCTCAAATCTAAAATACATTTTTTCAAACTCAATCCGACATGAACCCAACACCGACATTGCAACTTAATGGATTGCACATGCAATCTAAATCGGTTGCATAGATTCGGAAGGGATCGTATAGGAAAATGTCTATAAAAAGAGAACTTTTTAAAAGGATACTGATGCCGTTTTAAAAGGTGGAAGTTCAAAAAGGAGATGAAAAGCTGTAGTTCTAAAACTGAGGTTTTAAAACAGGGGTTTTTTTTGGATAACCTTTGTTTTAGTGATGGATTAAATTATTTTTAAAAGTATATTCACATGAATTTTATTTATTTTAGCCCAATTTTTTTCTGAATTTTTAAAAATTCAATTAAGTATTATGTTTGTGATTTATTTATAAATTTATGGATATAATTATATTTTTTATAGTGGTTAAATTGATTAAATATAATTTAATTAAATTAAAGAAGATATTTTAAATGGCCGTTTTGAAAGGGAGAATGGTGGTCTCCACCCTTTTCAAAATGGAGAAAAAAATAGTTTTAAAGCGACAATATTTTAGTTGTTTTCAAACATCTCTCATCCGGGCGGTTTAGAACGAAATGGAAACATAACGGCCTCCCAAACATAGCCCAATTATGGGATGGACATACCGTCTAACTCGGTCGACCATCAAAGTAAAACCAGTCATTCATTCTACTTGAAATTCAAGATCAGCTGCCCATTTTTAACATGACATAGCGTGCCTGATGCGATACCATGGCCTACCATGCCTCATAAACCCCGAACCACTCCTCGGTTCCGCCCCATCGCATCCCGTTCTCCACGCTGAACCCCTCCTTAAATCCATTATTCACGGCGTCACCGAAGAACAATGCCGGAAATAATTTCCTCTCCAGACGGTTCCACTCCCACGAAGTGCCTCCTCGCTGAACCACTCCTCATCTCCATTTTCCGCAGATTGGAATAAGCCGCCCTTGCTGCAAGCCTTCAATATTCTGAGGAAGCTCCGCTCTGTGAATCCACTTCGCCTGCCGACTCAGCAAAAACCACGAGAATGTGCCTTCGTCGTGCCTCAGCAGAAGCCAGTTTCCACCAGTGCCCTCTATCTCCCTCACCAAGATTTCTGCCCTGCTTACTTGCTCTCCTTCATTTCCTGGAACATTCTTCATAAATCAATTTTGTTTTTGATTTTTTTCACAATTTCAATTCACCATTTCGTTTTTAAAATTATGAAAATGTTGTCCTTTCATTTTGGTATTTCTTGCGATCCGTCGGCCGTGAGGTAGAAAAAACTTCAGAAGAAGGTCAAAGGAGGGTGGCCGGAGTTGAGAGGGAAAAACAGAGGGAATATCGTTATTGAAATCATCCTTAACTTCTAATTACAATAATGATGGATTTATATAGAAAAGACATCCTCTTCAATATGACCGTTGCTACAGAACCACTGACACTAAATAGTTACAATAATGATAACTAGTTATTCTATTTATTTTGGACTGCCCGGATTGAAGGTTGGGAGAGAGCTGTATCATGTGCCATTGAATCCACTGATGGTTGGGAGGTCGATCATGAAAACAGAGCACTATTGTTGACCGTTGGATTGATTAAAAGGGGAATGACTTCTTCCAGTTGGATCTCTTCTATAGTTCTGAGACTGTTGGATCCCAACCCTAACAGTATTATACAAGTTCAAATGCTACACAAATTGATTTCGTTTTCGATTTTCATTAAGGGTTTGCCATTTTCCATTGCTTATCTTCTTCCATTCATTTTGACTTTTTCCCTAGGCTTGATACACGTGGGAAAAAAGCTTCTATTGTTCATTTTTATTTCAACTAGAAAAATGATTTGTATGTTTTTTTGTTGGACTGTAGATCTAGGGTTCTATCTTCTTTCATTGGTAGTCTAGATAGTGTTGGTAATATTGATCCTCAAGGCAGCAACCTACAGGTTCATTTCCTCTCCTCAGTAACTTTTTAATTCTAAATAAATAGTCATATATCTAGGTGGCCTCCACTTCTCAATTCTGGAGAAATCATATTTCTTTGTTTTGATCTTTTGAAGATCAACGAAAAAACTTTGGAGGGACCTGGAAGTCAACGCTGACATTCTTAACTCCTCGCATGGTTGATCGCCACCAGACGCACACAAAAATATTTGGCCTACCTGGAAGAAATTTTCACTCTTCTGCGGCATGGACTCCGGATGAAAACATTTATTTCAACTAATTCAACTTGTGTAGTTTACTCTTCCCGAAGAAGGGTTCCAATGGGTTCAGCCCCTTCAATGGCATCCTGTTCTGGTCATGCTTGGGCCGGCCTTTATTTTGGATCAACAAAGCTATGTGAAGACTTCATAATTTAAGGGTTTAGCTTAATAACAAGGAAAGCAGTGGATAGAGGAAAGGTAAGCAAAGGAAAATTTTCATTAATACTTTAGGGTTTTGTAAATCTAGCAAAATTTAAATATTGCTCACTTCTCTGCATTTTTAGATTGGATCAGAGTACTTTTAATTGTATATTCGATTGGTTACATTTCTTAATAAACTAATTCCATTTGAATGTGTATTCAGTTTAGGTAATTTGACTCATTTTCTCAATAAGGAAAGCATGATAGTTCTGAGATGGCCTCTAAAAATAGCACCTTTATGAAGTTTATATTGTTCTACAACCAAAGTTAAACAATTGTAAAAAAAATAAAAAAAAAACAAGATTAAATTATCCAATAAAACCAGACCATATCTAAAATTAAGGGAATTTTTTCAAAAAGGATTCACCTTTTTGTGCTACATAGCTGTATTTTGATAATTCCATGCAAGATGTTGCATTGCCAGAACTTGACCCAACTCATCCAATAAGACAGGTGTTGGCTTTAATATTGTGCTTATGGGTGTCATCGAAGAGACTAATTATAATGGAAGCATTGCCCAGCAGATTTCATACTTTTCCTGTGCATATTCTTGCATTGTAGTGCAAAAATTTGGAGTCAACTCAGCAATACACTTTAGATTTCTGCACAGCAATGCATTGCAGATTTCAGCACATAGCAGTGCAAAGATGTGCACATTTCATGTTTGACTTGATTTGTTGATTCAATTTTTAGTTCTATTTTTACTTGCAAAGACCTACACCACACATCTCAAAGCTTGACGAGATTTTCTGCAGCCCAAATAGCGGCATACATGCTCTCTAAAATGAAAAATAGAAGACCAAATAGGGACATTCATAGAGATACCGAGTTAAGATCTCTCTTTTAAAAATAAACTCTATTTCAGATTTCATTTTAAAACATCTGTTTAAGGTCTGTGAGTGTAATAACACACCGCTTTCTTCCTTTGCACAAGGTAGGGTGAGACAACTCAACCTCAACTAACTTTGATTCATTTTCCAATCTCACCCGCAGAGTTCCGGCCCCTTCAGCTAAGGTAAAACTTCCCCTTCTCTTTTTTTTTGCTTTATTTGGGGCTCAAACTATCATTTAAAAACAACAATGCAACTTGACTATGAGTTTTTAATCCCTTATAGAGAAGAATTTTCCCAATGTTCCTCCATTATTTAGATCAAATTTCCACCTTTTTAACAAAATTGCCACAATTTTAAGATAATATTTTCACTATAGAGTTCAATTTACCTATGCTTTACAATAGCATTGCATTTCACAACGAATGTCGCCACCTACGAAGAATGTCTCCGCCCACGAAGAATTTCTTCGTTTACGACGAATGTCGCCGCCCACGACGAATGTCGCCGCCCATAACTTATGTTTCCACCCCATGACAAATGTAGAAACCTGGGAGGGGGGCAAAGCTCGCCACCGCAGGGCGGACGTAGCGCGCCGCTCCAAGCAGAGTACTGTCGCGTGGGGTATGAGGACACCCCGTGCACTGTCACTCGTGTGTGTGTTTGTGTCTCTTGTATGTGTGTGATTGTGTCAGTCATGTGTGTGTGAGTGTGTCACACGTGTATGTGTGTGTGTGTCACTCGTGTGTGTGTGTGTGTGTGTGTGTGTCACTCATCTGTGTGTTTGTCACTCGTATGTGTGTCACTCGTGTCTGTGTGTGTTTGTGTGTGTGTGTTTGTGTGTCACTCGTATGTGTGTGAGTGTCACTCGTATATGTGTGTGTGTCACTTATATATGTGTGTGTGTCACTCGTGTGTGTGTGTGTGTGTGTCACTCATGTGTGTGTGTGTGCGCGCGCGTGTCACTCGTGTGTGTCTGTTTGTTACTCGTGATTTTGTGTGTGTGTGTGTGTGTGTGTGCGTGTCACTCATGTGTGTGTGTGTCACTCGTGTGTGTCTCTCACTCGTGTGTGTGTGTGTGCATGTCACTCGTGTGTGTGTCACTCATGTGTTTGTGTGTGCGTGTGTGTCACTCTTATTTTGTGTGCCGCTCGTGTGTGTGTGTGTGTGTCACCGGTGTGTGGGTGTGGGTATCACTCGTGTGTGTGTGTGTGTGTGTGTCACAAGTGTGTGTGTGTGTCACTCGTGTGTGTATGTCATTCGTGTGTGTGTGTCACTCGTGTGTGTGTGTGTCACTCCTTCGCCTGTGTGTGTCACTCATGTGTGTGTCACTCCTTCGCCCGTGTGTGTGTCACTCGTGTGTGTGTCACTCGTGTGTGTGTGTCACTCGTGTGTGTGTCACTCGTGTGTGTGTGTGACTCGTGTGTGTGTGTCACTCGTGTGTGTGTCACTCGTGTGTGTGTGACTCGTGTGTGTGTGTCACTCGTGTGTGTGTGTGTCATTCGTGTGTGTGTTTGTCACTCGTGTGTGTGTGTCAATCGTTTGTGTGTGTGTCACTCGTCTGTGTGTGTGTGTGTATCACTCGTCTGTGTGTGTGTGTGTTACTCGTGCGTGTATGTGCCACTCGTGTGTGTGTGTGTGTGTGTCACTCGTGTGCGTGTGTGTGAGTGTGTATGTATGGTTTGTGTGTCACTTGTGTGTGTGTCACTCGTGTGTGTGTGTAACTTGTGTGTGTGTGTGTCACTCTTGTGTGTGTGTGTGTGTGTCACTCTTGTGTGTGTGTGTGTGTGTGTGTGTGCGCGCGTGTCACTCCTGTGTGTGTGTGTCACTCGTGTGTGTGTGTGTCACTCATGGGTGTCTGCGTGCGTGTGTGTGTGTTACTCGTGAGTGTGTGTGTGTTACTCGTTTGTGTGTGTGCGTCACTCGTGTGTGCGTTTGTCACTCGTGTGTTTGTCTGTCACTCGTGTGTGTGTGTGTGTGTGTGTGTGTGTGTGTGTGTGTGTGTTTCACTCATGTGTGTGTGTGTGTCACTCATGTGTGTGTGTCACTCGTGTGTGTGTCACTCGTGGGTGTGTGTCACTCATGGGTGTGTGTCACTCGTGGGTGCGTGTCACTCATGTGTGTCACTCGTGTGTGTGTGTGTGTCACTCATACGTGTGTATCACTCGTGGGTGCGTGTGTCACTCATGGGTGTGTGTGTGTGTCACTCGTGGGTGGGTGTGTGTCACTCGTGTGTGTGTGCTACTCATTTATGTGTGTGTCACTCGCGCGGGCGCGTGTGTCACTCGTGTGTGCGTGTGTGTGTATCACTGGTGTGCGTGTGTGTGTATCACTCGTGTGCGTGTGTGTCACACGTGTGTGTGTGTCACTCGTGTGTGTGTGTCACTCGTGTGTGTGTGTGTCACTCGCTCGCGCGCGCGTGTGTGTGTGTGTGTGTGTGTGTGTGTGTGTGTGTCACTCGTGTGTGTGTGTCACTCGTGTGTGTGTCACTCGTGTGTGTGTGTCACTCGTACGCGTGTGTCACTCGTGGGTGCGTGTGTCACTCATGGGTGTGTGTGTGTCACTCGTGGGCGGGTGTGTGTCACTCGTGTGTGTGTTACTCGTTTATGTGTGTGTCACTCGCGTGGGCGCGTGTGTCACTCGTGTGTGAGTGTGCGTGTGTGTGTGTATCACTGGTGTGCGTGTGTGTGTATCACTCGTGTGCGTGTGTGTGTGTGTGTCACACGTGTGTGTGTGTCACTCGTGTGTGTGTCACTTGCTCGTGTTTGTGTGTGTGTGTGTGTGTGTGTGTCACTCGTGTGTGTGTGTGTGTCACTCGTGTGTGTGTCACTCGTGTGTGTGTGCGTGTGTCACTCGCGTGTGTGCGCGTGTGTCACTTTTGTTTGTCTGTGTCACTTGTGTGTGTGTGTGTGTCACTTGTGTGTGTGTGTTGTCCAATTGGATAGCAAGTGTGTGTTTTATCCAATTGGATAGCAAGCAGTGACGGACGCAGAAAATTTTTTCAGTGCGGGCATTATATAAAATTATTTAAAAAATAAATTGACAAATAGAGCATAAATTATGTCTATTACACTAATATCAAAAGAATTTTTTACAATAATTTATTTTTTTATATATATACATAATTTAGGGCATTGATATTAGCATTGTAGTTTTGGCTACTAACACTTTGGGCTATCCGCAATCATTGTTTTTTAATTTGGCTATCCGCAAGCACGAAAGCTATCAGCACTCAAAAAATTGGAAAAATAAAGGAGCATAACACCGCTGTCTGAAGGAGGAATGAACGCTTGAAAATCGCATAATAGAGGAGCATCACTGTCATGAGAAAGAGAGATCGCCGGATGCGGAAAAGATAGCGGCCAGATAATGCAGGAAAACGCATTGGGATAAAGAACGTCACTCGAGAATTGGAGGAGAATCACATCCCGGATTTGGAGCCCTTCAGGCCGGATGGAAAGAAAGGAGGAAGGGTGTCCATCAGAATCACGATTTGGAGGGGAGACGGAAGCATGATACACGCGCAAATAAGAAAAACAATTTGTGAAGTATTTGCTAATTGTAATTCTAAAAGTCTAAAAAAACTCAAATTTTGAGTGTGGATAGCCAAAAGTATGGTGCTAATATAAGCACCCATTTTTATTTAGTCATAATACTTTAACCAATTATTGTTCACACTAAGGGTGATATCGAGTTGATTTCAGCCGAGACATGCTTAACTTGAAATTGAAATTTTCAACTCGGAATCAACTCAAAATCAACTTTGAATCTGGCCGGCTCGACTCGATTTCAAGCGAGCTTGAATCAATTTGGAGTCAAATGAAAATTAATTATTTGTGTTATAAAAATAAATTAATTTTTATTAATGTGAATAACTGTTTAATTTGAAAAATTAATTTAAAATGAAAATTATTTTTCATTTTAAATCAATTTGGATTCACAATCATTTTTCAGTTTTGCAATTGAAAGTAATTATTATCATTAGAAAAAAAAAGAACTTGCCAAAAAAGAAGTACGAGTGTAGGACCGCAAAAAAATTGTAAAAAAGCTTGATTGGGAGGATTCGATCTCAAAACTTTAAGAAAAATCTACTTAGCTTCTACCAACTGAGCTAAGAAGTCTTAATCAAGTAATAAAATCTAGTATTTTACTAAATATATAATAATTCAAAAATATTTTGTATTAGTAAAAAAATATTATAAAAATTCAGTGTGGGCGGCCGCCCACACTCGCCCCTATGTAGATCCGCCCCTGATAGCAAGTGTGTGTTTTTGTCCAATTGGATAGCAAGTGTGAGTGTGGCATGTCAGTTGTCCAATTGGATAGCAACCCCTCCAAATAATTGCAAAATTTTTTGGATTTTTAAAAGGTCCAGATATGTCTATAAAAAGGTCTACTTTTTAGCAAGGTTGTCAGGATCGAGATCCTAGATGAGATCATTTTGAGGTAGGATCGGATCAGATAGTAGGTTCGGGTCGAGAATCGCTTTACAAAATCAGGATCGATTTACAACATCTGGATCGTAGGATCGTAAGATCCTATGATCCGGATCGCGATCCTGACAACCTTGCTTTTTAGACAATTTAAGCGGGCAGGCACCTGGGAGTTTATAGCTTCCAACCAGCTGTGCTTATGGCAATTTCTTCCTCCAGTCTTCTCTTTTTTTGCATCACCGCCCTATTCTTCTTCATTGCCGGGTTCGGGGGGGTTCGGGGTAGATGCGTATGTTGGGCCTCTTGAACAAATCCCAAACGCACGCTCAGACGCCACTTGTCAAAAGGCTGCAGCTTTTGCGGTTGACATTTACAACCGGAATATGTTCAGGAGAACAAAACTTCAGATTGGCTTTTGTTGGGTAACAAGCGCCGGCAAGCAGCCTATTAATTGGGAGTGGGCGAAGTACCTTCTTCACATCGCAGTACAAAATAGCGATGAGAGTTTGGGATCTGCCACTGCAGTTGTGGATGTTAGTTACTTTGACATGATGTCTATGTCCTTGTCCCATTTCCCAAATTGGATACCTGGACCGATCCCGCCAGAGTCTGTTTGCTGAGGAAAATTTTTAGGTGCGTGTGGCATCTCCTCTATGCGTTCTTGAGTCTTTTTTTCTTTTAAATTACTTTTTTTACTCAAAAGTACACATTTTTACAAAATAAATGATGAAATATAAATTATTAAATTTTTACAATTCATTTGAGTACTCATTTACCCATATTCTGAACGGTTTTAAAAAATTACAGTTATAATTTCTAATTTTGTTTGAAAAAATAAAACTGTAATTTTGAAAATTACAACTACAATTTGACAGTTGTAAAAAATTTTATAACCGTAATTTTTAATATGAGCAAATAGATACTCAAATTTAATGTAAAAATGTAATAATTTATAGTTTATCATTTAATTTGTAAATATGTGTAATTTTGAGTCAAAAAAGTAATTTAAGAGAAAAAAAAGGACTCATATGCATGTAGAGAAAGGTGAGTCATGCGTATGAAAAAAAAAATAGATTGCTGAAGATGAGTATTTTGTATTTCATGAAGTATAATAATAAGGCATTGTTATATGCAAATCAGGTGTATGCTAATCAAAATTTATGAATAATCAAAGCTGATTTGCATATGATAATAAGTTAATATAATAATAATACTACTAATAATAATAATAGTAATAATAGTAATGACTCCTGCCATCTGTATCAACTGTGTTATCAGAATACTAGTTACTTGGAAATTTCTTATGAGGATTTAAATGATATGATCACTCAAGTTTACTTTCGTTTCTAGATTTTGCTTTAATATCAATGTTGGAAGCTTTATGATTTGTTTGAGGCTCTGTTTGGCAGGACATTTTGGGAGTGGGGTGCCGCATATTATCCCATGGACCCGCCAAACATGTTTTTTGGGAGGGCAGTTGGAGTCGCTGCCGCTCCAAAATCGCAAAATATCATGATTCTGGAGTGGCAAAAAATTTCTGCAACTCCCGAAATCATGCCTCCACCGCGCATCCCCCCGCTCTTTTCCGTCTTTCTGCCGCCAGCCGCTTCTTCTCCATCTTCTCTTGGTCCGCTTCCGCTCCCTTTGCATGTACAAGTCTACTGTCGGTGCCGCTTCTTCTCCATCTTATCTCTGTCTGCTTCCTTTGCATGGTCAAGTCGACTGCCAGCGCTAACCCTCCCACCACCCATCACTCGAAGTGAAAGTCTTTAATTACAAGGGTAGCTAATCACCTAAAAGGGGGTGAATAGGTTATTACAGTCTTTTATAGTTCTTTAAAATCTTCTATGGCTTATGTCCTACTGTGTAAACATAATTCAGCTTTCAAGAACACAATACTCAACATAGCAAAACACAAGACACAACACACCTGATTTTATAGTGGTTCCCCAGTGTATGGGTACATCCACTGTCCCTCTCCGCCTTTCTAACAGTATGTTAGACAAGACTCTTTTCCAAAAACTATGACTCCTTAGAGATTACAACACGATCTCACTGTATCAGTCAGTCTCCACTGAGACTTACAACACAGGCTCACAGCCGTCCACAAAGTAACCTCCTGACTGCTAAACACAGGAACAACTGCCCTTAATACAGATCTCACAGAAATTCGTCGAACTGCGTCTCGAGATCGTCGAACTGAGCCTGGAGTTTGTCGATCTGAGCCTGGAGTTCGTCGAATTGAGAATGGAGTTTGTCGAACTGAGCCTGGAGTTCGTCGATATGAGCCTGGAGTTCGTCGAGCTTAGCTTTCTGAGTTGAGATCAACATTCGTCGAACGGAGCCCAGAGTTCGTCGAGCTAAACTTAGAGTTAGAACTCTGAGTTCGTCGAACTGAGCTCGGCGTTCGTCGAGCAGAGCTCGGCTTTCATCGAACAGAATTCTGCATTCGTCGAACTGCACTTCTCTGGAATTCTTTTAAAGTAACAACCGTGGAAAAATAACCTATGACCCAGAACTATTTAAATTGGGTCAAACTAATCATCATTAATAAATAATAGTGATCCTAGCCCAAATCAGTAATAGGGTTCCCATAATCTCCCCCTATTTGGGTGAGGATACTATCAAAAATAGAAAAATATAAAGCAAAAATAATCTCACAGAATTAAACAATTTTCAGCAGATATAAAGAAAGTGCTTTGAGGGTTCATAGTCAACAACAAAGTTTAAAACTTATTAATAAAATTAAGAGTCTTTCTGAGGAGCTGCTGATGGAGAATACGAAGATGATTTGGTGAAAAATAGGTTTCTATTTGGATCTTCAGCTTCCCTTTTGCTCATTGTTAGGTCTTGAGAACCTATGATTTTCAGGGAGGTGGTTCTTGGAACAACTGCCTCTGGATGCAGACTCATATACTTAACAACATTGAAAAAACCTTTCTTCTGATATCTTTCAAGTTCCTGCTGTCTGTAAGAGGACAAAGTAGTGAATTGTGAGGTGCTCTTTCCTTCTGCCCTTGCTTTCTTAATCTGAGCAATTGCAACTTGCTCTTTAAACCTTGCCATTCTGAACACTGGGTCTAATTCTGGATCATATACAGGAGAAGGTGGCCTTTCTTGGCTTGATTGATGTTGACTGCTGCTTTGATTTGTATGATACTGCTGGCTAATGTGAGTATCAGACCTTGTAGGTTTATTATGTCTGCCCTAATGCAAACTTATTAAGGTTGCAAACTGGAGGTCTAGTGCTTTAATACTCTTTATTTTGTGTCATGATAAGAAAAACAAACAAGAGAAAATAAGATCTATCAGATCTGTTGGTTAAGGTGTCATCCTGTAAAACTAAATAACCAACCTCTGATATAAATTGAAAGTGAGGTATAGATCTAACTTTACTCTAGAGGGTGGTGAATAGAGTATTTTAAAACTTTGATTTATTTTTATAGTGAATTTTAAATTAAGTGATAAATATATATATAGAAAGAAAAATCACAGCACACAAATAAAGAAAGCAAGCAATCATAGACGACACAAGGATATATATTAGTTCCCCAATAAATTTGTGTACGTCTACTCTTCTACCAGCTTGATAGAAATCCACTATAGGTGTTTGATCAGGTGCCCTGCCACCAGAATATTTATTTTCCAAGGGAGATCTAACAACCTTTTTAGCTTTTGATCAAGTGCCCAAAAACCAAGTTTAATTCTTTTGATCAGGTGACTTAGGAACCAAGAGGTTAACTTTTGAAGGGAGTTATTGTAACGCCCCCGATTTTTTTGATGATTTTATTTGAATGGGTATCGTCATATTTATCACGTCTTGGCATTACTTTTGATGTCGATTTGACAGAGCAACGCCGTTAAGGCATTTTTGCTTCCGTTCGGTCGAGTCAGCCAATTTCTTGAATTTTTGTGGTAATTGGAAATTTTTCATTTGAGATTTAAGTTGAGTAATTTTGGACTTGCTCGTTGATGAGTACAATTATGATAGGCTTTTTACTATCATAATTGTAATCATGTCCATTGTTTTCTACCTCTTTATCAAGTAATTGCGCGAGAATAATTAGGAATTGGTATTATCATGAATAGTAGATCATAGTTTGGAGTTTCTATTATTCCATGTATTGAGCTATTCACTTTCTACTACATTATTCTAATACAGGTACGGCGAACCTGTGGAACTAAAAGTCTTGGAGCAAACAGGGGAGTTGACGGGGTCCAACATGGCTGATCACAGGAGATAAATTGGTCACACACTAGTAGGAACACGCCCGTGTTCCTACCCGTATTCTATTACGGATGGATCCGATTAAATGGAGGAGAAGTCAGAGCACCACACGGGTGGGAACACGCCCGTGTTCCCAGCCCGTGTTCTTTTCAGGACAAATGTGAGAATTGAAGCCGACCAACCCGTGTCTGAAGAACATGAAGAACAACACGGCTGTGTTCGACAATACGGCCGTGTCAGTACCCGTGTCAGATGACACGGCCCATGACCAGACATGCCTATTCGTGCGGAACTGCCCTAGAACTATCAACACGGCCTGTAATACGGCCGTGTCAAAACCCGTGTTCGACCATGTTTGCTATGAGACTATAAAAACCTGGAAAAAAATTAATCTGGACTTTTGGATCATTTTATTTTGGAGAACTTTTGGAGGACGAAGGTGGAGCACCCAAGCGAAGGAGGAGATGAAGGAGATTTCGTATGCGTTTAATCTTTCATGTATCTCTTTTAATTTTTCTTCTCTCTTGGTGATCTAACCTTATTTATTTTTTTATTTCGTTTGAACTTCTTATTTGAACAATTTAGTAATCATGTCTCTTCTTGTTTTCATCGAATTCATGGTATTTTGTTCGTATGTAGGCTTGCAAACATTGATAATTATCCTAAGTATGAATCTAGTTGTTATTTTACATGATTCTCAAACTTCTAGATTGAGAAATGGGATATTTATGATGATGGATAAATATTCATATTTAGTTGTTATTTCTCTTTGCATCTCAATTTTCATGATCGAGAGATATGCTAACTGGGTAATTTTGATACGAATGAATGGATTTATGGTATTTTAGAGATAGGATTTCTTGAATTCATGTAGGAGATAGGGTAATATATTTAATTCAAATTTGAGTATTGTAAATTGTTCGAGAGAAAATTTACTCAACTTAGATTTAGATTTTGAATTGCTCGAGAGAAAATTTGATAACTATTTAACCTTTTACAATACAATGAATTTGCTAGTTTTGTTATCTCATGATTACATAGAATTCTCTATTTAAATGATTATGTTCATGCGAAAGCTCTCACCTTTAGTTTTGTATCATCTTTTGTTCTCCAATGCTATTGTATCCAAGAAGTCATAGTTAGGATTATTTAGATTAAAAATCAATTTTGATTATAGGTATGATAATATAGTAAGAGTGAGTACGAGTATTTGAAAAGACCCTGTGGAATACGACACGAGATGTAGATTTCTCCTATACTATGATAGATAGGTGCACTTGCCTGAATGATGAAAGAAACTAGCTTACGCCCATCTACGTAGTTATACTAGAATATAGAATGAACCCGCATCAAGTTAAACATGCTTAGTAAAATAATCATCAAGTTTTTGGCGCCGTTGCCGGAGAGTCGTTCTTCAATATTTTGAAAGCTTAAAACTCTATTAATCTACCATTTTTTTAGTAATAAATAATAATAGACTAGTTTATAGTATAATTATATTACTTAATCTCTGTACCATTTCATCCTGAACCAGAATGAATTATTCACAACACCAATCAAAGAGACGTGGGGATCAATACCACAGATATTGCAAACGAACTGTTAGAAGAAGAAATAGTTAATGAAGGAGAACACCATCTAGAAGATTTTGATACCATGACAAACCAAAATGAGCAAACCATGTCTGACTTTGCTAGGCCCAATCTCCAGGGTATTGGGTCGAGCATCGTTAGACGACCTATTCCAACCAACAATTTCGAATTAAAGCCGAGTGTTATACAAATGGTTCAACAATATGTTCAATATGATGGCTTGCAAGATGAGGATCCCAACACCCACTTTGCCGGATTCTTAGAGATATGTGATACATTCAAGATCAATGGTGTTTCCAACGATTCCATTCGATTGAGATTGTTTCAGTTCTGACTAAGGCATAAGGCGAAGCAGTGGCTCAACTCTTTACCTAGAGGATCGATTACTACTTGGGACCTTATGGTTGAGAAGTTTTTGATGAAGTACTTTCCACCGGTGAAAACTGCGAAGCTAAGGAACGACATCTCTACATATGTTCAATTGGAATCTGAATTGTTATATGACACATGGGAACGATTCAAGGATCTATTAAGGAGATGTCCCCATCATGCCTTACCTTCATGGCTTCAGATTCAGACTTTCTATAATGGTCTCAATCCAGCCACCAAACAGATGATCGATGCGGCTAGTGGGGGCGCCTTGAACAATAAAACACATGAAGCGGCTAAGCAATTGATAGAGGACATGGCTATGAACAACTATCAATGGACTACCGTGAGACCAAAGCCTAATAAGCCTGCAGGAATGTATGAAGTGGTTGTCGTTACTGCCTTAGCCATTCAAGTGGAGAAGCTTCATCAAAATATGGACAACCTTTCTTTAGCAACACCCTCCATGGTACCTCGATAATGGGACCCTTCCCTTGTTGAAATGCCTAGTGGTGAACCTCAAGTGCAAGAGCATGTTGACTATATGGGTAACAATCCCAGACCACCCTTCAACCCTGCAAACAACCCATATAGTTTTACATACAATCAAGGATGCAGGAACCACCCTAATTTCTCATGAGGAGGGCAAGGCAATCAAGGCAAGCAACCCGTATTTGGAAAACAACAACAACAATTGGAGCCAAGGAAGCCGACATTGGACGATGTCCTTACTAAGTTCATGCAAACTACCGATGTTGCCTTCCGTAATCAAGAGGGTTCTATTCGAAATTTTGAGAATCTGATTGGTCAGTTGGCAAGGATGGTGTCTGAAAGAAAACAAGGAACACTTCCAGGAAATATTGAGACAAATCCGAAGGAACATGCAAGAGCAATTCAGTTGAGGAGCGGAAAGGAGTTACAAGACCCAAGGCTTGTAGAAGAAGCACCTCAAGAGGAGTCTAGTGGCAAAGCACCGAATGATATGAACGTGAAGCCGATGGAGTATCAACCAGCTGTACCATATCCAACAAACCTAAACAAGGAGCGCATGGATGCGCAATATTGTAAATTTCTATCTATGTTTAAGCAATTACATGTTAATTTACCTTTTTCTGAAATTATTCAAATGTCTAAGTATGCAAAATTTTTGAAGGATTTGATATCTATTTAAAGAAAAATAGAAGAATTATCGTTAATCATACTTAGTGAAGAATGTTCTGCTATTTTGCAAAATAAATTGCCTGAAAAACTTAAGGATCCCGGTTCATTTTCAATTCCATGTTTAATCGGTGATCTACATGTTAATAAAGCTTTAGCGGATTTAGGAGCTAGTATTAATCTAATGCCCTACAAATTATATTTGAAACTAGGCCTAGGAGAACTTAGTCCGACTAAAATGAGTATTCAATTAGCGGATAGATCGGTTAAGTATCCTAGAGGCATAATAGAAGATTTATTGGTTAAGGTAGACAAGTTTATTTTCCTGCTGATTTTGTTATTCTTGATATGGATGAAAATATTGAAGTACCACTTATATTAGGTCGTCCAATTTTAGCCACATCTAGAGCTTTAATTGATGTTTTTGATGACAAATTAGTTCTGTGAGTAGGAGAAGATGAAGTCACTTTCCAAATAGACAATACTATGAAACAATCTTTAGATAATGATGATTATTGCTATTTTTCTCATGGTGTAGATAATTTTATGACTTCTATGAAATCAAGCTTTTATTGTAGAGATCCTTTAGAAATTTGCATCACTAATGATTTTCTAGAAGATGAAATTAATGAAGACATTATTGAGCATTTATTTTTTCTAGATAATCCTATTTTCATGAATAGAACTACTGAATATAGTTTGATTACCGAAGGAGATCATGAAGTTCATATGTTGGAACCGACAAGGCCAATTCCTCCTAAAGCTCGGATCTAGAACTGCAGCTCACGCCTACTCTCTCTGGACCACGCTCTCAACAGAACCCTTAGAGGAAAAGACCGGGGGTTTTCAGCTTGGAGGTCCCACCTCTTACCCAGGAGAAAACAGGAATTCTCCCCCTCCCTAGCCAATGCTGAGCTAGGTGTCTAAGTAGTAGAGAGAGAGAAGGGTTCAACGCCCCTTTCTCAGACACCTTACCGGTCTATTTATAGGCCTCAGAATCTGAACTGCAAATAACCAAAACAAGCACCTGTGAAATTACTAAGATACCCTGGGCTAGGTCTGCCAACAGCCGAACTCCGCTGTTGGGAAAGGCTAAAGGCAGACCACCCAGGGTAAAAGGGTAAAAAACCTCGGAGGCTAAAAAAAGATGAACCGTTTGTCAATTGAACCGGTTCCCACCCAGTTGTTGAACCGGCCTTTATTCTTTCTGCCGGACCGGTGCTCGGCGAGAGGGCCATCTCGCGGCTGAAAGCGCCATCTCGTAGGCGAGACCCCTTGTCGCCAAAAAGCTTTCCTACGACCTCCCGCCTGCCAGGGGAATGGACCTTTTCTAGGGTCCCTCTCGCCCAGCGCGAGCGGACCCAACCTAGGCCCCCCTCGCCTAGCGCGAGTGGATCCATCTTTGGGCCCCTCTCGCCTAGCGCGAGTGGATCCATCTTTGGGCCCCTCTCGCCTAGCGCGAGTGGATCCATCTTTGGGCCCCTCTCGCCTAGCGCGAGTGGATCCATGCTTCCTCCTGAGGACTCCTCTAATCCCCATATCCGCCGAGCCCTTTCTCGTGAGCCCGAGGTTGTACACAATCCCCGCTCTTTTCGAGTTTGTCTAAGCTCGAAAAGAGAAGTCCAACCGAGGCTCACGTCATCTTAGCGACTTTATGGCGGAATCTTTTTTTTCCTTTTTAGGTGGGATTCTCTTCCCTCCTGAGCCTATAAATACCGGGATCCTTCTTGAGTGCAAGAGACCTCTTCTCTTGATTTTACCCCCCTTTAATTCCGCTGCTATGTCTCTTAGCAAGAGCTTCCGCGATCGTATCGCGTTGGTGCGCCAGCGGAATAAGGCAAGCGCGGCGGCCTTAAACCTCATTCCCGTTCGCACTTCTTCCTCCCCGCTGCCCTCTTCCTCTCGCCCGAAGAAGGCGAGGACAACTGATCTTGTTCCCCCGTCGGGAGAACCCCTTCCAGACCCTCTGGAGAGACGCATCCCTCCTACTTCACCGCCTTCTAAGGGAAAAGAGGTAAGATCATTGTGCACCTCCCTCGTTTGTTATCTATCCTTCATTACTCCTTCTGCTGTCGGTTTTCAGAAAAGTCATGCGCCTCCCCATCAGTCTGGTAGCACACAAGCTCACCTCGCCGACCATCGTCCAAATTCCGTCTCGCCTCCTCCCTCCACTCCTCCTTCGACTCTTGGTGGGAAAAAAGGCGAGCCTTTCCATGTTGCTGGGACCTCTCGCCACTCTGGTTAGGACTTTGTTGCCTTGGGCTTTCGGCTTCTATCGCCGCATACCTTTGATTATGGCCCTTCTTATTCTGCTTTTTACTTTGCAGATGTGCGAGTGGACTCATCTGCTGAAGACTCGCCTGCTGAGGAGCGCTTGAGGCGAGTAGCCTCCTCACCTCCTCCTCCTTTGGACGAGATCGAAGATTACCTTGGCGATCCTATGGATCCCTTAACAATGAAGCGAAAGGTGGCGGAAATGCTCCGGAAGCATGCCTTGATAATCCAAGATCTGGAAAAGGACAAGCATTTTGCAGATCGGCGGATCGACTGGCTGGAGGTGGAAGTTGCTCGCTTGACCTCCGAAATTGATGCCGATATCGAGATAGACGAGACGGATCCCCAGGCGATTCTGAGCGAGGTCGACCAACAGCTCCGTCTCGCGCGCCGTGGCGTAGACGCGGCTCGCGCCTTTCACCTTCCCCACCGTCCTCCCTGCACAAGGGGCCGTGGTGGGGGGTGCTGGCGATGGCATAGGGACTGAGTCTCTCGCGCCGTCTCGCGCCCTTAGTTTCTTTGTATTGCTGTGTTTTGTAATAATGTTTCCTCTCGCGGCTAACGCCCGAACCTTCCAGGTCCCATGAATGGGCTGCTCGCTGTACGCGAAATGAACAATTTTAATAACTTCTTTTAATAGTTTCCTTGATAATAGACCGTTTTATTTTCATATTTCGATGGTACTGTCTCGCCCCCGGCTTGAGGATTCACGTAAGATCACGCCAATCGAGGCTAGGAGAGAGAAAAGGACGGCCGCCTCTTCCCCTTCCTCGGCATTATATTTTTTTTTTGCTTCCTCTTATTTTTCCTACTTACCTAACAGGCTATAAATACACCCTACCTCCAGGGCCCGGATCATGCTTTCGTGACCTCGGCGCCCCCCACTTTACCCCTCTTTTTTCTTCCTATTGCGAGCAAGTTCCGCCGGCGCTTCATCTCCCCCCCTCTTCTCGCCTTCTCCTTTCGCCTTCTCGGCCTACCATGGGAAAAAGGAAGATTGAGGAAGGCGAAGGGCGAAGCCGATGCGGGAAGCGATTCAGTGACCACGACTTTCCTCCCGGGCGGATTTCCGAGGAGGAATACAACGCCTTTACTCGGGATTTTTTGCCGGCGGACTTCGAGTCCCGCCCCCCAAAGGTGGGCGAATCGATTAATACTTTTTATCCTGATGAAATCGCCTTCCCCGTCTCGCATTTCGAGGCGGGGCTGAGGTTGCCCCTCTGGCCAGAGGTGAAACAGGTCTTAAAATACTTCGGCACTATCCCCGCGCAACTGAACCCAAACGCCATCTCGGTCCTTGTGGCCTTCGCCTGCTATATGCGTCGGGAGCGAATCGAGTTCAGCCTGAACTCCTTCCGTAAGCTTTTCATCTACCATGCCAACGCCGACGGCGTGTCCTATTTTACGGGGCAAGGGCTCAAAGTGTGCGAGACGCCCAACAAGAATCACCACTGGCTCACTCGCTTCGTCTTCATTCGAGGCCACATGGGGGGCATCCCGCGAGCGCCTGTGTCACCAGCCGAAGTTTTCTATACCTCCCCACAGGTCAGCGGCACGGACAAGCTCCTCTGCGACTTCTTCGCTGGCAAGAACTTCGAAGTTCAATTCTTGAGGCGTGGTCTCGACTCCCTCCTCCCCGTGCTTCCGGGCGAAGGTAAACCCTCCCTCTCTTTTTCTCTTATTTCTGTCTCTTATTTCGAACCGCATTTATAAACGTCTCGCCTCGCCCTTATAGGAGAAAGAACTGTTCCTGTCCGCCCTCCTTACAAAAGTAGCATCAAGCCCTCCAAGGAGGTTGCCCTAGCTACAATGGCAACCGAAGCGGCGAAGGATACTCTGCCCCCCCTGAAGAAAAGAACTGCCGAAGACCCCGCTCCGTCTCGCCCAAGCCCCTCAAAGAAGACGAAGACCAAGAAAGGAGTGCCTCCTTCCTCGGGAAAAGCGAAACGAGTTCGTGCTACGGTGCTGGAGGTGTCGGGCTCTCTGTCTCCTATTTCCCTGGGATCCCAATCTCCTAAGTCACCTTCTCAGCTTCCCCCTCGGCGGGCCGTCTCGCCAATTGGCGAGACGGGCCAATCTGCCCTTCCCGCTGACAAACTCCCCTCGTCCTCCAAATCCCCGACTCGCGAGGCAAGTTCCTCCAGCCGCCCGGCTCCTTCCACCCACCCTAATTTCAACATGGGTCCTTCGGTCCCAGATGCAGCTGATGACCCTACCCTGATATGGGACCAGGAGGTGAATCGGGTCTCCATCTCCACTCTCCTTCCCTCTTGGGTAGAGCGAGACCATCCTACGGCCCACGCGTTCTCTTTGAGCTTCGGACTCTATGGCGGCTCAGAGCGAGGACCCGCCGCTGAACTGCCCTCGCGGGACCTGATCATGAGGTCCGCACAATCTCATCTGCGCTCGCTAGAGCTCTCGCATCAGCTCTCGCGTCGCCTAATTTTCAACAATCAGAAATGGAGAGAATCGGAGGCCAACTTAGCGGCGGAGCGTGAGAAGTCTACAGATCTTGAAAAGAGGCTGGCCACGGCTGAAAACCTCCTCGCCAAGGCTCGCGGTGGTGTGGTAAGCACTCAACCCTTAACTCCCTCCTTTTCTTTGCTTTTCCTTAACTTCTTTCTAACGAATAATCCCTTCGCAGGATGCCGAGACTGCCGATAGGATGCACTCGCGCATAGCCCACCTAGAGGAAGAAATTAAGGGCATGGAATCCGAGATCATTCGGCTTCAGGAGGCCGCCCTCTCGCCATCCCGCAGGGTGATCCCTCAACCTCCTCCACCTCACTATTCTCATGCCGAGGTGGAGGAGCTCTGCAAAGATGCCAACATCCGGACCGCCGAGCTGGTTATAAAGATGATGAAGGAAATGGAAGTCGTCAAAGAAGGCTGTGAGGATGTTACCGCCCGCCACCTGGTGCCAGAAATTTATGGCGAGGAGGAAAGCGGTTCGTCCTCCAGTGCGGAAGAATAGGGTTACATATAGTCCGCCCCCTTTTTTTTTTTGCACACTTTGTACTAAGGCGTTTTTGTACTAAGGCCTTTTCTACATATATATATATATACACATTTTTGTGCTTGACGTCTTGCCTCCCTTTTTTTTTTTGCCTTTGCCTTTTTCCCGTGGTTGGAGTTTTCCCTTTATTTGCGAGACGGGTCACGATTCACCTCGCCTGTCGCTAGAAGGGCTGGCTTGACCTGTGATGCGAGTGGGTGAGCCCTTGATGCTCTCGCACCGAGGATGTGTCATTTCCTCTCGCCTTGATTCTGATCCCTCCTGGCGCGAGTGGGCTTCTTAAATTGCTTTTATGACTAGTTATACCTGCGAGACGAGGGTGTTTTTCTTCTCGCCCTTTGGCCGAAGAGCTGGCCCCTTGCTCTGGGCGTGGGTAGTCGGGTTCTCGTTACACTCGCCCGGGGATGGTGTCCCTTCCACTCGCCTTACTTTTGGACCCCCCCCCAGGCGCGAGACGACCTTGAGAGACCAACGCCTCCCCTCTCTTTTAAGAATAAGGATCCTGCCTTTGTTTGCCTAAATCATGAGTTCTCCTTGTAGGAAGTCCCCACCCATGAGGGTATGCTTCAAAACCAACCCCAACCACCGAGTGAGCCTACAGGCCTGCCAGCTCGATGGTAGCCTGGACAGCGGGTCTTCTCGGGGTCTCCCCTCCAAAACCAACTCCAACCGCCGAGTGAGCCTACAGACCTGCCAGCTCGATGGTAGCCTGGACAGCGGGTCTTCTCGGGGTCTCCTCTCCAAAACCAACTCCAACCGCCGAGTGAGCCTACAGACCTGCCAGCTCGATGGTAGCCTGGACAGCGGGTCTTCTCGGGGTCTCCTCTCCAAAACCAACTCCAACCGCCGAGTGAGCCTACAGACCTGCCAGCTCGATGGTAGCCTGGACAGCGGGTCTTCTCGGGGTCTCCTCTCCAAAACCAACTCCAACCGCCGAGTGAGCCTACAGACCTGCCAGCTCGATGGTAGCCTGGACAGCGGGTCTTCTCGGGGTCTCCTCTCCAAAACCAACTCCAACCGCCGAGTGAGCCTACAGACCTGCCAGCTCGATGGTAGCCTGGACAGCGGGTCTTCTCGGGGTCTCCCCTCCAAAACCAACTCCAACCGCCGAGTGAGCCTACAGACCTGCCAGCTCGATGGTAGCCTGGACAGCGGGTCTTCTCGGGGTCTCCTCTCCAAAACCAACTCCAACCGCCGAGTGAGCCTACAGACCTGCCAGCTCGATGGTAGCCTGGACAGCGGGTCTTCTCGGGGTCTCCTCTCCAAAACCAACTCCAACCGCCGAGTGAGCCTACAGACCTGCCAGCTCGATGGTAGCCTGGACAGCGGGTCTTCTCGGGGTCTCCCCTCCAAAACAGAATCCTCTTGCTTTGAGATGATGGCTACCTGCGATTGCGTGGCGGTGCCAGAAGGCCATGCTAAGTTTGTTAGTATTGAAAAAGTGAAAGACCACCATCCCGTACAGAATAGAAAATGACCACAACAGAAAGGCATTAAGGATAAAATCGCTTTAGATCGTCGCCGCTTCGGGCGCGATCGAGGGGTGCCCCGTCCACATCTTGGAGGTGGTACCCCCCTGATTTCAGGACTTCTTTTACAATAAATGGACCTTCCCAGTTGGGGTTGAGCTTCCCGACGGAAGCCCCTCTTCCTGCCGCATCCACTTTCTTAAGGACCAAGTCCCCTCTCTCAAATTGCTTGATTCTGACGTGCTTATCAAAGTATCTTGACATCCTGCGCTTGACCTCCTCCTGTCGGATAGATGCCATATTTCTAGACTCCTCCACCAAGTCGAGGGAGAGCCTTTGTTCTTCCTCGTTGTCTGCCAGCCATTCCTCGTCTCCCTTTTTTGCGGCTACCACCCTGGGAGATTCCACCTCAAACTCGATAGGTATGACGGCCTCGGAACCGTGAGAAAGTTTGAACGGCGTCTCTCCCGTGGCCGAGCTTGGCGTGGTCCTCAAAGCCCAGAGGACGGAGGGAAGCTGCTCCACCCAATTTCCCCTCAAGTTTTCTACCTTTTTCTTTAGGAGATTCACGATGACTTTATTCGCAGCCTCCACCTGCCCATTGCTTCGAGGATGGTGCACCGAAGCAAAACGAAGGTCTATGCCCAGCTGTACACAAAAATCCACGAACTCTCTGCTGGCAAATTGTGGTCCGTTATCCGTGACAATAGCCAAAGGGAGCCCATGCCTACAGATGATTTCCCCCCATACAAAGCTTTTGACCACCTGGGACGTTACCTTTGCCAACGCCTTCACCTCCAGCCACTTTGAGAAATAATCTACCATGACTAGCAGAAATCTCCTTTGGCCACTGGCTTGAGGGAACGGACCCACCAGATCTAGCCCCCATATGGCGAAGGGCCACGGAGCTGTAATTGTGCGTAACCTCTGGGCCGGGAGAAGCTGGAGAGGAGCGAACTCCTGGCACTTCCTGCACCTTCTCGCGAATTCCTCGGCATCCTTCCTAAGGGTGGGCCAGAAATAGCCTTGCCTCAACACCCTTCCCTCCAAGGTCCGACTCCCGGAGTGGCTGCCACATTCCCCGGAGTGAATCTCCTCTAGCACCCTCACGACCTCCTCCTCAGATATGCACCGAGCCAACAGTCCTGACAACGTCTTGCGATATAAGACCCCCTCCTTAAGCAGGTAGTACGCTGACTTGTACCGGATTTGCTTCTTCTCAAGCTCCCCTTCAGGTAAACGTCCCGTCATCAAGTAGGTGGTAATCGGATCCATCCAGGACCTCGGATGATCCACTTCCATCAGTTCTCCTTCTTCGATGGAAGGTCTGAAGAGCTCCATCGTGGTTCCTCCGGCCCGAGGGCCGTGTTTGGCGAGCAGGTCTGCCTGAGTATTTTCCTCCCTTGGGACATGTTGAATCGAGAAACTGCGGAACTGCCCAATGATCCCCTTTACCCTTGTTAAGTATAACTGGAGGGTGGCTTCTCTTACTTCGAATTCTCCCCGGATATGCCCTGCCACTAGCATAGAGTCAGTGAATACCTTGATGTCTTGTATGCCGAGCTCACGGGCCAACCTCAGCCCTGCTATAATGGCCTCGTACTCTGCTTGATTGTTGGTGAGGGTGAAATGAACCCTCAGGGCCTGTTCGATCCGCGTCCCCTCAGGGCTTGTCAAAACCATCCCTCCCCCAAAAGAATTCCTTCCCGAGGCCCCGTCTACGAGCATCTCCCAAGCCACTACGGGAGACGTTTCGGCCTCCTTGACCTCCACCACGTAATCTACCAAGAAATCCGCCACGACCTGAGCCTTGACGGCCATCCGAGGCACGAAAGAGAGATCAAACTCGCTGAGCTCTATCGACCATTTAGCTAACCTCCCCGAATGCTCCACCCCTTCCAGAATACGGCGGAGAGGGTGGTCCGTCACTATTTGGATTGTATGGGCCTGAAAATAGGGTCTGAGCTTCCGGGCGGAGATGACGAGAGCAAAAGCTAGTTTTTCCAGGATAGGGTACTTTAGCTCCGCCTTTTTGAGGACCCTACTTACGTAATAGACTGGGAATTGCTTCTTTCCTTCTTCTCTTATGAGAACCGAACTCACCGCCTCTGCTCCCACTCCCAGGTACAAGAATAGAACCTCTCCCTCTCTTGGGCCTTGGAGTAGCGGCGCCTTGGTAAGCTGCTGCTTAAGGGCTAGGAAAGCCTTCTCGCACTCGGAGGTCCACTCAAATTTCTTCCCCCCCCTCAATGTCCGAAAGAAAGGTGAACACCTTTCTCCTGCTCTAGAGAGAAACCTGCTAAGCCCCGCCAACTTGCCGGTGAGACGTTGGACCTCCTTGGTATTTGTCGGGGACTCCAGTTCTAGGATCGCTTTCACCTTGTCTGGGTTAGGCTCTACTCCCGATGGGGTGAGGAGATGTCCTAGGAACTTTCCTCTGCTAGCCCCAAATACGCACTTCAACGGGTTGAGCCTCATTTTGTACTTTCTTATGGTCCCAAACGTTTCCTCTAGATCCGCGATGTGGGACTTGAGGTCTTGGCTTTTGATCATCAAATCATCCACGTAGACCTCGAGGTTCCGTCCCTTTTGCTTTCGGAAAATCCGATCCATCATCCGTTGGTAGGTGGCCCCCGCATTCTTCAGCCCAAAAGGCATCATGTTGTAGCTGAAACACCCATCCTCGGTGATGAAGGTGACATCCTTGATGTCCGGAGGGTGCATGCGTATTTGATGATATCCTGAAAAAGCATCTAAAAAACTCATTAGTGAAAAACCGACGGCTGAATCAACCAGCGCGTCGATTCGAGGCAGAGGATAACAATCCTTGGGGCATGCTTTATTCAAAAGAGAGAAGTCGATACACATTCTCCATTTCCCTTCCCCTTCTTTACCATTACAACATTGCTCACCCACCCTGGATACTTGTTCGCCGATATGAATCCTGCTTGGAGCAGCTTCTCCACCTCCTCCCTGATCGGTTTGGCCATCCTGGAAGCGATAGCCCTCTTCTTTTGCTGGATGGGACGAATCTGGGGATCAAGGTTGAGACGATGACATGCCACGTCTGCGTCGATCCCTGGCATGTCGGCTGCGCTCCAAGCAAAAATATCAATGTTCTCCTGCACGCATCTCCTGATCTTCTCCTGGTCCTCAGGGCCGAGCTCACCACTAACTTTAATCTTTTCTTCCCTTCCTTCCTTTGTTAAGATGTTCATCTCCCGCACTTCGACTGCAGCCCTCAGCCTTGAGGGCTCTTCTTCCTCCTCCTGATCTATCGGAGTCCTCTCTTCCCTCTCTAGCCTCTCCTCCTGCCTCCCGAGCTCTTGCCCTCCGCCCGCTCCTTCCTTGACTGCCATAGTTACTTCCCTCCTGAATCTCTCTCCAACTGCCTCAGATCCTCTCCCCAGCGGCGAATCTTCCATCTCTCCTATCTTCCTTTTCTTCCTTCCTACTTCTTCCTCTCCTCCTCCGGGCTCCTGCTTTCCTGCCATTACTGGCTCCACCGTAATGCCACCACCCAACTCCTCAACTCCATTCTCCTCTTGCTCCTCTCCTCCGACCCTCAGCTCTCCTGCCATTACTGGCTCCACCGCAATGCCACCACCCAACTCCTCAACTCCATTCTCCTCTTGCTCCTGTTGCTCCATCCTCTTCTCTAATTCTTCCGCGTCACCCTTCCATGAAATAGTGTTTACTGCAGTCACGTAGCACTCCCGGGCCGCCTTCGGATCTCCTCTTACCCTGATCTGGGTCCCTCCTGAATTGAGTTTCAAACACTGATGAAAAGATGATGGTACACATCTGAAGGCACTAATCAAGGGGCGCCCAAAGATGGCGTTGTAGCTGCTGGGAGCGTCCACTATCACAAAACGGCAGTTCCTGGACAGCCCTCCCAGAGTTACCTGAAGACCGACTCCCCCTTCTACTTCTTTCCTTTCTCCCGAGAATCCAAACAGCGGTCCATCGGCTGCTAACACCCTCCTGGCTTCCACCCTCATCTCATTGAACGCCTTTTTGAAGATAACATTAACCGAGCTTCCATTGTCCACTAAGATCCTTGATACCGTGAAATTTTCTATAGCTGTTCGAATCACCAATGCATCGCAGAACGGATCTTCGTGTTCTGGCAAATCCTTCCTAGAGAAGGTGATCTTCTCATCCGGGGGGGGGCTTGCGATGTCGAGGCGACACCTCGACGGTACATTGTATGAAGACTGGCCTTTCGGGCGGCTTCCATCCCTACTCCACCATGAATCACCCCGATCCCCCCTCGGTCCCCCACATCCGACCGATCTACGCATCTATCTTCCTCCCCCGCTCCGGTCATCTCTACTATTCGCGCTGGTTGCTGCTGTTCTCCCGCTCCTCTTCTCTCCTTCAGCTCTAGAAACTCTGGGCAAGTAGCTGTTGCGTGACCTTCCTCCTCATGGAAGTCACAGAATGGCGTAGCTACCTCCCCCTCCCGCCTTCCCTCCTGGTGATTCCTCCTTCTCCCTGCTCCTACTCCTCCCCTTCCTCGCTCTCTTCCCCTTCCTCTTCCCCGGCCTATAGCCATAGCTTGCTGAGGCGGGAGTGGGAGTGGCCTCGGGCCATGTCCCCACCCCAGCTGCTGAAACCTCCCTGGTCCTCCCTGGTAGTAATTCCTTCCCCCCAGGGGAAGACCTCTTCCTTGCCCTTGAACAGGGCCTCCTGGCTGCCTCCAAGCCAACTCCTGCTGTGCCGGTCCCCTTGGCTCCTCCCTCCTTCTTCCTTCCTGCTGCTTCGCTCCTCCCGGCTCTCTCGACTCCACTTCCGTCAACCGTGCTAGCTTCTTGGCAAATGCCGGATTTGCCGCCTCCATCGCTATCTCTTTGGCTGCTTTTTCCATCAACCCTTCAAATGACAAGGGTGCCTTCCTGGTCAAACTCATCTTGAAGAAGCCTTCCCTGAGCCCCACCGTAAAGGCCATTTGAAGAGCGAATCCTGGCACTTCCTGAATGTCCAGAATTTCCTCTTGGAAACGATCCACGTACTGGGCTAATGACTCATCGGCCTTCTGCTTGATCAGGAAGATGGACTCCGGGTTTTTCTTCCTCTTCTTTGAGGTCGAGAAGCGCAGCTGGAAGCTCCTACTCAAGTCCTCAAAGCCATATATTGATCCTGCCGGGAGTTGGTGAAACCAATCCCTAGCTTTGTCCTTCAGGGTGATTGCAAAGAGGCGGCACTTGAACGCGTCGGTCATTGGCCTGATGGAGACCGCATCTTCAAACCATTGCAAGTGTTGAAGGGGGTCATCCTTTCCCACATAATAGATCATCTCGGGCTCACGAAACCCCTCCGGGACGGGAGCCGAAAGAACCAGCTCGCAAAAGGGCGATCCTCTCGCTAGGGGTCTCGCCGTCTCCACTCGCGCGACGAGGTCCACTGGCGAGACGGCGCTCGCCGGGCTGGGGAACAACTCCCTTCCTGCCAGGTCTCGCCCGTTTCCTTCCACCACCTTCTCCTTTCCGGGCCGCCCTCCTGGCGCATCCTCGCCCACCCTTGCCGAGACGGCTCCTTCCGGAGGCGAGAGGCCCGGCCCCTGAGGTAGAGGGGTCACGCACTCGCCTCGCTGCGAGATCTGCTGCAACATCCCCATGATGCCCCCGATGGACGCCATGAATTCTTCCCTCCCAACATATCCTCCTGGGTTCTGGGACCCGCCCTCATTTCCTCCGCCCTCATCTCCTCCTCCTAGGTCTCCTGCCATGAGGTGATCCAAAGTTCTTCGACGCAGGCTGCGATCCACGCTCACCGCACCATAAATGTTGGAACCGACAAGGCCAATTCCTCCTAAAGCTCGGATCTAGAACTGCAGCTCACGCCTACTCTCTCTGGACCACGCTCTCAACAGAACCCTTAGAGGAAAAGACCGGGGGTTTTCAGCTTGGAGGTCCCACCTCTTACCCAGGAGAAAACAGGAATTCTCCCCCTCCCTAGCCAATGCTGAGCTAGGTGTCTAAGTAGTAGAGAGAGAGAAGGGTTCAACGCCCCTTTCTCAGACACCTTACCGGTCTATTTATAGGCCTCAGAATCTGAACTGCAAATAACCAAAACAAGCACCTGTGAAATTACTAAGATACCCTGGGCTAGGTCTACCAACAGCCGAACTCCGCTGTTGGGAAAGGCTAAAGGCAGACCACCCAGGGTAAAAGGGTAAAAAACCTCGGAGGCTAAAAAAAGATGAACCGTTTGTCAATTGAACCGGTTCCCACCCAGTTGTTGAACCGGCCTTTATTCTTTCTGCCGGACCGGTGCTCGGCGAGAGGGCCATCTCGCGGCTGAAAGCGCCATCTCGTAGGCGAGACCCCTTGTCGCCAAAAAGCTTTCCTACGACCTCCCACCTGCTAGGGGAATGGACCTTTTCTAGGGTCCCTCTCGCCCAGCGCGAGCGGACCCAACCTAGGCCCCCCTCGCCTAGCGCGAGTGGATCCATCTTTGGGCCCCTCTCGCCTAGCGCGAGTGGATCCATCTTTGGGCCCCTCTCGCCTAGCGCGAGTGGATCCATCTTTGGGCCCCTCTCGCCTAGCGCGAGTGGATCCATGCTTCCTCCTGAGGACTCCTCTAATCCCCATATCCGCCGAGCCCTTTCTCGTGAGCCCGAGGTTGTACATCATAAGAATAATACTAAGAATCCACCCATAGTAGAACTTAAAAAATTACCGGATCATCTTGAGTATGCATTCTTAGAAACTAATTCTTCATACCCAGTTATTATTTCTTCTAAACTTTTTAATGCTGAAAAGATTAAATTATTAACTGTGTTGATGAAATGTAAAGGTGCAATAGCCTGACAAATATCTGATATAAAAGGTATTAATCCTAGTTTTTGCACTCATAAAATCCTTTTGTAAGAAAACTATAAATCTTCTACACCGCAACGTAGGCTTAATCCTAATATGAAAGAGGTAGTTAAAGCTGAAATTGTTAAGTTGTTAGATGTCGTTATGATATACACTATTTCGGATAGTTCATAGGAAAGTCTTGTACAAGTCGTCCCTAAGAAGGGAGGTCTAACTGTGGTAGCAAACGATAGGAATGAGTTGATTCCAATGCGAACCGTAACGGGTTGGCGTGTCTGTATTGACTATAGGAAGTTAAATGATGCCACTAGGAAAGACCACTTCCCTTTACCCTTTATTGACCAAATATTAGAACGACTATCAGGACATTCCTATTATAGTTTTCTAGATGGAATTTTTGGGTATTTCCAAATTGCTATAGCACCAGAAGACCAGGAGAAAACAACCTTCACTTACCGATTCGATACATTTGCTTATAGACGTATGGCATTCGGTCTATGTAATGCCCCCGCCACATTCCAAAGGTGTATATTAGCTATCTTCAACGAGTATGTTGATGATATTATGGAAGTGTTTATGGATGATTTCACTGTGTTTGGAGACTCATTAGATTTGGGTCTGAATAATTTAGAAAAAGTTCTGAGGAGGTGTGAAGAAACCAATCTAGTGCTTAGTTGGGAAAAGTGCCATTTTATGGTACAAGAAGGGTTAGTATTAGGCAACAAAATCTCAAGCCAAGGAATCCAAGTAGATAGAGAGAAAATTGAGACCATAGAAAAACTACCACCACCAACCTCTGTTAAGGCAGTTAGAAGTTTCTTAGGGAATGCGGGATTTTACCGTCGGTTCATTAAAGACTTATAGCACCAGAAGACCAGGAGAAAACAACCTTTACTTGCCCATTCGATAAATTTGCCTATAGATGTAATGCCCCCGCAACTTCAAAAGGTATATGTTAGCTATCTTCAACGAGTATGTTAAAGATATTATGGAAGTGTTTATGGATGATTTCTCCGTGTTTGGAGACTCATTCGATTTGTGTCTGAATAATTTAGAAAAAGTTCTGAGGAGGTGTGAAGAAACTGATCTAGTGCTTAGTTGGGAAAAGTGCCATTTTATGGTACAAGAAGGGTTAGTATTAGGCCACAAAATCTCAAGCCAAGGAATCCAAGTAGATAGAGCGAAAATTGAGACCATAAAAAAACTACCACCACCAACCTTTGTTAAGGCAGTTAAACGTTTCTTAGGGCATGCAGGATTTTATTGCAGGTTCATTAAAGACTTCTAAAAAATTGCTAAACCACTTACTAGACTCTTAGAGAAAGACACACCTTTTATCTTTGATCAAGAGTGTCTACATGCATTTGAGTTTTTAAAAGAAAGATTAATTAATTCTCCTATCATGATAGCGCCTGATTTTACTCAACCGTTCGAGATTATGTGTGACGCTAGCAGTTTTACGGTAGGAGCTGTTTTAGGACAACGTCGAAATAAACATTTCCATCCAATATTTTATGCTAGCAAAATGCTTAATAATGCACAGGAAATTTATACCACTACTGAAAAAGAACTCCTAGCTGTGGTTTTTGCCTTTGATAAATTTAGATCTTATCTAACATTATCTAAAGTCATAGTATACACAGATCACTCTGCCCTTAGATATTTGCTATCCAAATCGGAAGCAAAACCTCGTTTAATCCGTTGGGTTCTTTTATTACAAGAATTTGATTTAGAAATTAGAGATAAACGAGGAGCGGAAAATTTAGCGGCTGACCATCTTTCACGTTTAAAAAGTCCACTACGATCAATGTTAGATGAATCTAAGATTTCTGATACATTCCCTAAGGAATCGTTATTTGCATTATCTACAAAAATAAAACCTGATTATCTATGGTTTGCCGATTATGCAAACTATCTCGTGGCTAAGGTCATTCCAAAGGATTTTTCATATCAGCAGAAAAAGAATTTTTTCTCTGACTTGAAATATTACTTCTGGGAGGACCCTTTTCTTTTTCGAATATGTGCAGATTCCGCTTTTCGAAGGTGTGTATCAGCGAAGGAGGGTTGGAGAATCCTGGGGCAGTGCCATTGAGGCCCTACTGGTGGACACTATGGAGCAAATCATTCTGCCAAAAAAGTTCTTGAGTTAGGTTTTTATTGGACCCTTCTATTCATGGATGCCCAAAGGTATGTGCTTTCATGTGATTCTTATCAGTAAGCAGGTAATATTTCTAGATTACATGAAAGGCCACAAAATTTTATTCTTGAATGTGAAGTATTCTATGATTGGGGAATTGATTTCATGGCCCCCTTTCCAGTTTCATATGGGAATAAGTATATTTTGTGTTGTGTACATTGGAAAATATGTACTAGATTTGGAGAATCCAAAACTTAGTCAATGATATGCATCAATGTGTATTTGATAGAAGTTTGAGTTTCATTGTGCAGGCTTTAAAAATTTGAAGGAAAATTTTTTAAGTACAAGTGTCGACACTTGTGAAGAAACTGTGTCGAAACTCAGGAAACTTGTGTCGACACTCAGGCGAGCTATGTCGACACACAGGCAAATTGTGTCGAAACTCGGGGAAGTTGTGTCGACACCCAGCTGCTATGTCGACACTCAAGAAAGCTGTGTCGACACACTGGCAAAATGTGTCGACACTTATAAAGAAGTTGTGTCGACACTCAAAGCTATGTCGACACCTAAACAAGCAGTTGTGTCGACATCCAGAATTGTGTCGACAACTTAAAACAGAATTGTGTCGACACTTAAAATAGAGGATGAGTCGACACTCAGGAGCTATGTCGACACCTACAGTAATTGTGTCGACATACAGGACTTGTGTCGCCACACAAACTCTCAAGAGGCTGTGTCGAGTTTAGAAGTAATTGTGTCGACACACAGGACTTGTGTCGACACACACTCAACGCCATTTGACAAACACTCAACACCATCTGTCTGCAACAGAAATGTCGATACAAGAAGCTGCTGCGTCGACACACAGGACTTGTGTCGACACATACAACAAAAAGCAGTGTCGAGAAGTATAAGTATGACTGTGTCGACACTATGAGTATTTGTGTCGACACCTTGAAGACTTGTGTCGACACTTATCCTATATGTGTCGACACATGTAAAGCAGTCTGCTGAGTGTTGTATGCTGAGTTGGACAGACATTGAAGAACCTGGTGATGAGACTGGTGACTTGACAGCTGTCATAACAAACCGGTCTGACACCACTGTCAGAACTGTCAGAAGTCCGTTATGAACCGGATCAGCCGGTAACCATGGAGCAAGCTCTATATAAGTGCCAGATCGTAAACGATTCATGATCATCAACGTGAAAAGATCTCTGGATCATAAAGAAGAATTCTGACAGATCAAGGCCTGTTTGCAAGAAAGATTTAGAGTTCAATCTGAATCTAAGGAAGAAGCTGACTGAAGATCAACTTCAACTTGAAGAGTAGATCCACCTTATTTGTCCTAATAAAGAAGCTTTGAAAAGCTAAGTTACGTTGGATCAGAAGAATCAGTTTATACAAGAACTGATCAAGAAGACAAGATCAACAGAGGAATCTAGCTGGTGAAGTTTTCTGAAATTTATTACTCACAAACTCTTGTAGGATCTATTGTTAGATCTGAGATTGTTAGCCTAAAATTATAAAGGCTGAGGTAGGGCAGCGTGTCTGAGTTAGTACTTATGGAAAGTCTGAGTTGTAAGCCTAATTATAAAGGCTGAGGTAGGGCTGAGGCCTGAGGTAAGATTTAGGGAAGAATCTGAGGTAGGACTTGTGTAAAGTCTGAGGTGTAGGAACCATTTTGGGTTCTGAGTTTGTAAGATATGCGGATCCGAGCCAGTGGAAGGAAGTTAGGCTTAATCCAGTTATCTACTGGATAGGAGAAGGGGAAAAGTGGATGTACCCATATCTTGGGGAACTACTATAGATCTGGTGTTTGCTTTGTTGCATTTAATTTCTGTAGATAGAATTTTTCTGTGCTACAAGTAGTAACAAACTTCTGTTTTCCTTAAAATAAAAAAGACAAAAAAATAATAGCACCTATTCACCCCCCCTTTAGGTGTTTAGGCTCTTGAATCAAAGTCTTTCAAGTGGTATCAGAGGGAGGTTCCTACAAAGTTAACCTAACAGTCAGAGGATTTCTCTAAGGCTAAAAACAGACAACAAGAATGGGTTCAAGTGAAAATCAAAAGGAGTTTGGATCTATGAAATTGCTCATATGCAGGAAAGAATCTTTTGACATTTGGAAAGAAAAGGTCGGGCTATTTATGGAAGCTTCTGATACACGAAATTATATCACAGTACAGGAAGACCCCTTCATCCTAATGAAGGTTTCAGTTCTTGATGCAAACATTCAAACTCCTAAGAGTTATTCAGAGATGACTAAGGATGAGATCATCTTGGCTATATTAGATAAAAGAGCTCTTAATATAATTGTAAGTGCCATAGATGATGCAACATTCCAGAATGTTGTGCACTGTAAAACATCCAAAGAAATGTGGGATACACTGATTGTCTATATGGAAGGCATAGAAGAAGTCAGAGAGGACAGAAATTCTATGCTGAATCAGGAGTATGAGAGCTTTAGGAAGAATAAAACTGACAGCATAGCTGAATGCTATAAAAATTTTTTCAGAATAGTGAATGAACTGATGACATATGGAAGTGTCTTCAGTACTTCTGAACTGAAAGACAAGTTTCTTAAGTCCCTAACAAAAGATTGGGACAGTAAGATATGTGCCATCAAGGAAGTGGCCAAACTGGTTGGTTGACACACCACCACCTACACTTTTTGGAAAACTGCTTTCATATGAAATGCATCTTACTGCTAGGAAAGAGGAAGAGAAGGGCAGTAGATCTGAACATAAAGAAAAGATAGTAGACTTCAAGGCTGAGGGATCAAGGAAGGGTAGGAGAAAATCTCCTTCTCCTCCTGGAAGGAGTACTGAAGCAGAAGAAGAAGTTCCTGAATCAAGTACATCAGATAGTCATACATCTGATCAAGACTTTGCTGCCTTCATTAGACAATTTCAAAGGTTCATGAAGAAAAAGAATTGGAGAACCAGGACTTCATCTACATCCTATTCAAAGGATGAATATTATAGGAAGAAGAAAACACCTAAGGAGGACAGGTATGCTTCTAAAATTGTTAAACAATCTAATTCTAAGATTGTGTGTTATTGCTGCAACAGGTCTGGGCATGTAATAGCTGACTGTCTTGACAAAAGAAAGGAGTCAAAGGATAAGAAGAAGCAGCTGGTCAAAGGAAAGAAGGAGAAGTCTCTAGTGGCTCAGAAGGAGAAGAGTTTGAAAGACTCTTCATCTTCAGAATCTGAAGAAGAGACAGAAGCATATGTTGGACTCTTCTAAACAGAAGAGGATTCTAGGGAACTAGAATTCCTACAGATGCTGGACTCCATTAATGGAGTAGAAGAACATCTCTGTAAAGGGCTGATGGCTCAATCAGAAGAAGATAAGTGCCATGATCAGTCTGGACCAAGTAAGGTAAATAATTCACCCCTAGTCTCAGATTACTTTACTAGATCAGAATCAGAAGCATCCTCTTCAAAAGAAGTGGATGGATCTGAGTCTGAGGGGGATGTTCACCAACTCATTAATGAGTATTGTGGGTTGTTGCATGCTCTAAATAAGAGCAAATTTCTTGTTAAAGAGCAGGCCAAGGAGATTGAGTCTCTCAAACTAGCTGCAGCAGATTTAGCAAAACTGTTGGATCAAAAACTGAATGAGGTTGCCAAATTGAAAAACATTACAGTTATTCAGATGGGCACAATCTCATTCAAAGATAATCATATCAAGAAACTAAAGGGAAAATTTCAGCAAGAGAGAGAGAGCAAGTGACAAAATTCTCCAAGCCAAAATCAATCTTACCTTTGATAGATAATTTTGTTTCACAAAAAGGAAAGACTGGTCTGGGCTTCAAGGGAAGAACTAGGGCTACCAATTCTCATAGAAAAGGTAAAGTCCCAGTTCAGCCTCAAGCTTTTAATCCCCCTATTTTCTTTAAAAGGTAGTGAATCCTACTAACAGGTATGATAATGACATGACACATGGTCACTGTCAGCATGAAAATTTTATTAGTAAGGGTGCTAATGCCAATAGACCAATCTATAGGCATGCCCATCATATTCAAGAGGAATTCTTGAAGAATGTTGTTCCAGCACCAACACTTAACAAGCCTACTGACAACAAAGTAAGAAGGCATGTACCTAAGAATAGGTATAATAGGTTTGAGTGTTGGTGTTGTGGCAAGGTGGGCCACTTTGCTATGGATTGCTGGTTTAACTTAAGTGTTAAAACCAAAAGTAGGATTCCTGTTAGATCAGTCACAGGGTTTCAAACTAACAAGGACCTAGGACCCACAGCAAGTTGGGTTCTACGGGTAAGTGATTCATTATTTGTTACAGGTAAATCCAAGTGACCATACCCCTATATGGTACTTGGATAGTGGTTGTTCCAGACATATGACTGGAACAAGGAGAATGTTTAGGGACTATGTGCCCATAAAGAATGGACCAAAAGTTATCTTTGGTGGATCAGAAAAGGGAATCATAAAAGGATTTGGTAACATCTCTTGTGATTCAATTACTATCACTAAAGTGGCTTATGTAAAGGGTTTAAAACATAACCTGATTAGCATAAGTTAACTTAGTGATCTAGGTTATGATATTTCTTTCCATAAATGGGAGTACCTAATAAAAGGTCAAGTGATCAAGAGATCATTTTGACTAGCACTAGGAAAGGAAATGTGTATTGCCTTAACCTAGAATGCGAGTCTAACAACTCACCTATTTGTTTGGTTGCAGGAGAGAAAGCTTCTCTATGTGTTAAATGGCACAAGAGGCTAGCTCATCTGAACTATAAGTCAATTGGACTGCTGTTAAGCATGGGATTAGTGAGGAATGGTCTTCAAGTTCAGTGCATAAAAGAGGGTGTGTGCTCAGCTTGCCAAAAAGGCAAGCAGACTAAGTCCTCTTTTCAGTCACTTGACATCAAAGATTCAAAGAGATGTTTGTATCTCATGCATAAGGATTTGTTTGGTCCTATGCCAGTTCATAGTCTTAGTAGGAAAGCATACACACTTGTTGTTGTGGATGACTATTCTAGATTTACATGGGTTTTCTTCTTGAGGCAGAAATCTGAAACCCCAACTATTTTCCAGACTTTTGTCAGACAAATACAAAATGAATATAACAGCTCAGTGGTCAAAATCAAAAGTGACCATGGAACTTAATTTCAGTCTGAATATATGACAAAATTCTGTGAAGAACTTGGGATTCATCAAGAATTCTCTTCACCTAGAACTCCTCAGCAAAATGGTGTTGCTGAAAGAAAGAATAAGACTCTAATTGAAGCCAGTAGAACCTTACTGAATGACACTACTCTCCCTGAATACTTCTAGGTTGAGGGAGTAAATACTGCATGTCATGTGCTCAATAGGGCCTCCATCAACAAGAAACATAAGATGACTCCCTACCATATTTTAAAAGACAGAAAACCAAACATATCTTATTTTAGAATCTTTGGTAGTAGGTGTTTTGTACTAGTCCATGGTAAACACTACCAAACTAAGTTTGCTGCCAAATCCCTAGAAGGGATATTTGTTGGGTACAAAAACCATAGTTGTAACACCTCCCCTGTAAAGACCATATAATATGGGTCCGGCCGGGGCCCCACAACATACGAACCCCACAGCTTTAGTATTAAAAGATGATATGAAACTACCCAAACTCAAAACTCCAAACATACACAGTAGAAACAGAACAAACCGACAGAAGTTATCCACTAATGAGAGAGTATCAAATGGCCTTAAGGCCTTACACAATAATAGTCCAAACAAAAATATAAATGTGCCAAGCACTCCTAGGCTACCTCGGCATGCAAGCCGGACAAAACATAACAAAAGTAGCAAACACACAAAGAGAAACCAAGCACAACAATACTTCATGAGGCTTAGGGCTTTTCGCCTGGCGCGCTAGCTCCTGCATGCGATCCTTGCCCTGTAAGGATTTGAAGTAACGTGGGTCAGCAAAGGCTGACCTCTACTGTGTAACAAACACATCTCCTCCCGGCCGCCCCTAACGGACCCCAGGGTACCACTCCACCTGCAAGTTAGCACTTCGTATACCAAAAGAGTATATATAATAAAGCGGTAAAACAGGCTTGGATGTCTCATACAGCATACATGTTCTCTATGTTTTGTACAAAGTGAAAGGGGCCTACTTTGCAGCATGAATGCAGCCCGGGTTTCACCCAAGGCACCCTAGTTCGTATGAATCTAGCACAACATCAAACACTAGGTACTTCCGTTTCCCCATTGGCTTAAAGCCGCAAACACAAGGGAACCACCATGTCCCTAACGGCACACACGCCGTCACACGGAACCTTGCAAAGGCCCCACCCGCACAAGGGTCATAACCCCCAGGCTTGCCCGCACAATCTGACTTCGCTCGTCAGGGTTCCGCCTCACACTGACCGATTCTAAGAAGCCTTGCTGGACCCCACCCGCTCATGGATACATTACCCGGGCTTGCCCTCCGCTCGGCATTCTTGTCAGTCTCACACAAGGGCCTAGTCTCGCCGGGACACTTTCCCCACATGACTTGCGCGTCACGGAAAAGCCAGCCGACCACGGAGACATAGCCGCGCCTTAGCACAACACTAACAAAGGTTTCCCCGCCCCAATTGCCACTCGCACCGTGTCTTTCCCGTGCTCCAAGGAAACCATCTACCGCACAAAGCGGAGCTAACCTCGTCCGGTTCCGACTACGAGTACTCACTCAAATATAAGGGGGAAAACGCATACATACAACGGCGTATTGCCGCTACAGATTTCTACCAAATCCTCACATCTCGCTATGCAACGTCACAGGGTCGGACTAACGGTCGCGACCACGGCTTCACCCACGATGCCTAATCCGCTAACAGAGCGGATCTCTAATGCAAAGCATGCCGGGATGAACATACTCCACCCGGAGGTTCCTCTTAAACCTAGGCTACACGAATCCCTCTCATTTGAGAGATTCGGTGCTCAGAATATGAAAGGAAGGGGATGCTATTCATGCATCCTAAATCCTAAAAACCGAGAGGAGAAGTGTCGTTACCTTTCGTCCCCTCTTCCTAGCCATGGAGAAGATTTGATCGGTTGAACACCACCGCAACGCTCCCACCTTCGCGGATCTGAACTCCGCTCGCGAAACGGACCTCCAAAGCTTCGCCGGCGGCAGGAACTTGGCCTCCTTGCTCTCCCTTCTCTCTAGAACTTAGAGAGATAAAAGAAAGTGGGGAATGAGGGTTTGGAACCCTATTCCCGGCCTTAAACCGCCCAGGGAGGCCCCCCACCGTTGGATCTTCCAAGGAAAAGAACGAACGGCCACGATCGGAACCCAAATTAGAAAATCTGGGCCGAACACGGGTTGCAACACGGCCGTGTGCATGGCCGTGTTAGGCATTCGCCGTCTCGACCAATTCGAAAACCAGCACACGGCCTTCGACACGGCCCTTGACACGGCCTCCGACACGGCCGTGTCGCCATTGACACGCCCGTGTCGAGACCCGTGTCACGCCCCCTACCGACCAATTTTCCCAGTCAGAGAAAGACACGGCCAAAAACACGGCCATGGACACGGCCTTCGACACGCCCGTGTCATCCCCGACATGGCCGTGTCGTGACCCGTGTCACGCCTAGCAGAATAAATCCCGCTAACAGCCCGAGAAGGACATGGCCAGGGACACACCCGTGTCTAAGGCCGTGTGCCTACCAAGGCACTACACGGTTGTCGATCAACACGGTTCGACAACCAAGGTGCTACACGGCTTGTGACACGGCCGTGTCACAGGCCGTGTGCCTACCCCCAAAACCCAAATTTGGCTGAAACGACGCAGTCGTTTCCCCTTCCAAGTTTTGAGGTGTTACAAATCTCCCCCCCTTCAAAGAATTTCGTCCCAGAATTTAAAACATGGAAGGTAAACAAAACTAAACAGTACCTGAGGAGAAAAGCTCGGGGTACTCCTCCAGCATGGCCTGCTCTCGCTCCCATGAGAGCTCCTCGCAACCACAGTTGTCCCAACGGACCTTCACGAGTCTGACCTCCTTGTTCCGCAATTGCCGAACCTCTGAATCTTCTATCCCGATTGGACGAACTCGCGTCCTCAAGTCTTCCTCTACCGGCACCGCCGTCGGCTCAATCACCACGCTGGCTTCTAACAATGCTTTCCTCAGGACGGAGACGTGAAAAACGTCATGCAATCCACTTAGCTCCGTGGACAACGCCAACTGGTACGCTGCCTCTCCCACTCGCTCGATGACCATGAATGGTCCCAAAAATCTCGGACTCAGCTTCTTGAGTCGGCGAATTCGTGAAACGCCTTTGAACGGCTTGATCTTAAGATACACCCAGTCGCCCACCGCGAATTCCACATGTCTGTGGCGAGCATTGAAATACTTCGACTGCCGATCTTGAGCTACCTTCATGCGCTCTTGGATGGTCCGCACTAGCTCACTAGCGTCGGCTACCACTTCTTTCCCCAAAAGCTTTGTGTCTCCCGCCTCTGTCCAAGACATCGGTGTTCGACACCGCCTCCCATAAAGAGCTTCATATGGCGCCATCTTGATATTAGCTTAGTAGCTATTATTATACGCAAATTCCACCATGAAGAGGTGATCCTCCCACTTCTTGCCGAAGTCGAGAGTACACATCCTTAGCATATCTTCCAAAGTACGGTTCGTTCTCTTAGTTTGCCCATCGGTTTGAGGATGAAAAGCCGTACTGAACTTGAGTTTTGTGCCCAAGCTCTTCTGCACCAACCACCAATCCTTAGACGTGAAACGTCCATCCCAGTCGCTGACAATACTCTTTGAAATCCCATGGAGTCATACAATATTGCGGACGTACAACTCCACCAACTTTTCCACACTGTCCTCCTTCCGGTTTGGGATGAAATGTGCCACTTTGGTCAAGCGGTCCACAACCACCCAAATGGCATCATTACCCTGCTGCGATCTAGGCAACCCATGCACAAAATCCATGGAGATGTCATCAAATTTCCATTCGGGGATTGGAAGAGGCTTCAAGAACCCGCCTGGCTTCTGACACTCGGCCTTCACCAAGTCACAAGTTTGGCACCGACTCACACACAAAGCTATGTCCCGCTTCATCCCAGGCCACCAATAGGACTTATTCAAGTCCAAGTACATCTTTGTACTACCCGGGTGAATGGATTACTTGGTGAAGTGGGCCTCAAACATCAACTCCTCGCGGAACTTGCCGAACTGCGGTACACAAATCCTTCCGCCCTTCCTCAGAATCCCATCAACCATCTCCCAGGCGCTACCCTCGCCCTTTAGAGCTTCCTCCACGAAAGGTTGGAACTCCGCATCTACACGGGTCGCTTCCCGAATACGATCGCATAAGTCACTCTGCATCTTAATCCAATTTAGTCAAGCCATGCTAGACTCGCCTCTTGCCACACATTCCAAACCAAGGGACTCCCAGTCTTGCCTTAACCGCTCATCGTGAGCTTCAATCCAATTTCCTTGCCCCGAGTACTTCCTACTCAAAGCATCTGCCACCACATTGGCTTTTTCTGGCGTGTACTGAATCGCCACCTCGTAGTCCCCAAGGAACTCGACCCACCTGCGCTGCCGCATATTTAGGTCCTTCTGGTCTAGGAGATACTTTAGACTCTTGTGGTCCGTGAAGATCTCCACCTTTGCACCATAAACGTAGTGCCTCCACAACTTCATAGCAAAAATTACCGCCGCCAACTCCAAATCATGGACGGGGTAATTTCTCTCGTGAGGCTTCAGCTGCCTCGACCCAAAAGCTATCACACTACCACACTACACCAACACGCACCCTAAACCGCATCCAGATGCGTCACTGAAAATCTGGAATCCTTCGGTCCCCTTTGGTAGACTTAGGATCGGCGCCGTCATTAGCCTCTCCTTCAGGGTTTCAAATGCCTGATTGCACTTTTGAGTCCATACAAACTTCTGATCCTTGCGAGTTAGTGAAGTGAGGGGTAGAGCTATCCGCGAAAAGTTTTCCACAAACCTTCGGTAGTACCCGGCTAGTCCAAGAAAACTTCGGACTTCCGCCACAGTCCTCAAAATTGGCCACTCTCTGATGGCTTCTACTTTCGTCGGATCTACCGCCACCCCATCCCCGCTAATCACATGGCCTAGAAATGCCACTTTCTCCAACCAGAACTCGTACTTGGAGAACTTCGCATAAAGCTGGTTCTCTCTCAATACTTGCAACACTGTCCGCAAGTGCGACTCGTGCTCCGCTTCCGACTTGGAATACACCAATATGTCATCGATAAAGACGACTACGAACCAGTCCAAATATTCGCAAAACACTCGGTTCATCAAGTCCATGAACACGGACGGCGCGTTCGTCAGCCCGAACGGCATCACCGAGAACTCAAAATAACCATACCTCGTACCAAACGCGGTCTTGGGTATGTCTTCGTCACGAATCCGCAACTGATAATATCCGGACTTCAGGTCCAACTTGGAGTACACCACCGACCCCACCAACTGGTCAAAAAGGTCGTCTATCCGAGGAATCAGATACTTGTTCTTAACCGTCAATTTGTTCAACTCTCGGTAGTCTATGCACAGACGCATGCTACCGTCCTTCTTCTTTATAAATAACACCGGCGCACTCCACGGTGAAGAGCTGGGCCTGATATACCCTTGCTCCAAAAGCTCGTGCAACTGAACCTTGAGCTCGGCCAACTCCTTTGGTGCCATCCTGAAGGGTGGACGCGACACTGGTCTAGCCTCGGGCACCAACTCGATGGAGAGATCAATCTCCCGCTGAGGAGGTGCTCCCGGTAGCTCCTCAGGAAATACATCTCCGAACTCCGCCACCACGGGCACTTCTTCAAGAGACAGCCTGGAAAGGCTAACCTCCAACAACGCTACTAGAGCTACACCTCCCTGGCTAACAGCTCGCACTAATTGGAGTACCGAAACTAGGGAACAGGACACTCCACTCAGGCCTTCAAACTTGACTTCCGCTTGCCCCACGCCCCTCAGGGTTACCACCTTGGACAAACAGTCGATATTGGCACGCTGCTCCGCTAGCCAATCCATCCCCAAAATCACGTCGAACTCGGACAATGGCAAGATCGCCGCTACCAATATGAAGTCGACTCCCTCGAGCCTCCAACAAATCCGGCCTTTAGCCCTGGTGGTCATAGATGACCCATTGGGCATGCGCACTTTCAACTCGGGGTCCGTCGAGAAAGACTCCACTCCGATCCTCCGGATAAAGCCTTCCGCAAGGAAGGAGTGCGACGCTCCCGTATCAAAGAGTACCCTAGCGGGGTACCCAGATACCATTACAAAGCCTACACACATGCAACAAACATAAAGGCTTGAAAGACAGGAATCTAAGGTACAGGTTGAACTCTCGTACCTGTCACCACATCGGGTTGACGGATTGCTTCTTGTTGCCCAAGGTTGTAGGCCCTTGGCTGCACTGGTTGAAACCGAGAAGCACTCGACTCCGCCATCTTCCCTTTCTCCGCGGCACTGGGGCCGGAGCGCACGGTTTGCTCCTGCCTAAGCTCTTGCTCAGTGCCCCCTTGGGTACAAAATCTTGCTATGTGGCCTGGCTTGCCACAACTATAGCACGTCTGAGGGCCCTTAGAACGTGACCCTCCGGACGTCCAATTGCTTTTCTCGCCCGACTTAAGTGTGGAAGGCTTCTTCTTCCATCGGCTCCCTTCCGTCTTTCCATGGGACTGAGCAGGCTTCTTCTCCTCCCCCTGCTTGGGTGTGAAGCCCTTGCGACACTGGGATCGCTCCATGTCACTCTCCAAAATTCGGGCCGCCTCCACCAGTTCGTTGAAACCCGCACGCTTTATCGATATGAGGGGTTGTCTTAGATTCTCCCTCAGTCCATGATAGAAGAGATTGTCCCTCTCTTCATTATCTGCCATGGTCGTCCCTGCATAACGACCCAAGCGAGTAAATTCTTGAACCTACTCATCCACTGACTTGTCTCGCTGCACCAGATGTAGGAACTGCCTCTGGAGGGCTAACCTCGTTGAGGCGGGAATGTACTTCTTCAGGAAGGCATTCCCAAACACCTCGATGGACGGTGTGCGTCCTGGAAACTGCCGACCACTGTGGCTCACCCACCATAACTTGGCATCTCCCTCCAACATAAAGGCTGCGAACTCTGCCTTTTTCTAATCTGGCGCCTCTGCCGCCCTCAGAAGCTCCTGAATCCTAGCCCACCAATCCTCTGCATCTGTGGGCGTGCCGATTCCCTTGAAGGTTGGAGGGTGGAAACTCAGAAAGTACTTCATTTGCCGGTCCCCATGCCCGACAACCACTCTCTCGGCCTGCGGCTCTGCCCCCTGGTCTCCTCAACCTGCACGGTCGCTGCCCTGACCGGGGTAGCAGGAGTTGCTACCTGAGCAACGGGAGCTGCTACCTGTGCTGTCGCTGCAGCTTGGGCCGCCACCATCGCTTCTGCAAGCATGCGGTAGAAGTCGGCCGGTGTGACCCCCATCCCTAGCGGACCTTGCGCGGTCGCACTACTTGCCGAGAGCTCTTCTCTTGGCCTCGAGGTCCCAGCCTCGTTGCTTGCACTCTAAACACAAGCAAGAAAATGCAAATCAGTCTCTAATTGCAAGACTCGAACACAAGGACACTCATGGTCCCGCGATACTCTTATGTGGATAACTTCTTATACGCGACTCGACTTATACTTTCGACCGAGAAACTTCTCATTGGAACGCGAACCTGGCTCTGATACCAAATTGTACACCTCCCCTGTAAAGACCATATAATATGGGTCCGGCCGGGGCCCCACAACATACGGACCCCACAGCTTTAGTATTAAAAGATGATATGAAACTACCCAAACTCAAAACTCCAGACATACACAGCGGAAACAGAACAAACCGACAGAAGTTATCCACTAACGATAGAGTATCAAATGGCCTTAAGGACTTACACAATAATAGTCCAAACAAAAATATAAATGTGCCAAGCACTCCTAGGCTACCTCGGCATGCAAGCTGGACAAAACATTACAAAAGTAGCAAACACACAAAGAGAAACCAAGCACAGCAACACTTCATGAGGCTTAGGGCTTTTCGCCTGGCGCGCTAGCTCCTGCATGCGATCCTTGCCCTATAAGGATTTGAAGTAACGTGGGTCAGCAAAGGCTTACCTCTACTATGTAACAAACACATCTCCTCCCGGCCGCCCCTAACGGACCCCGGGGTACCACTCCACCTACAAGTTAGCACTTCGTATACCAAAAGAGTATATATAATAAAGCGGTAAAACAGGCTTGGATGTCTCATACAGCATACATGTTCTCTATGTTTTGTACAAAGTGAAAGGGGCCTACTATGCAGCATGAATGCAGCCCGGGTTTCACCCAAGGCACCCTAGTTCGTATGCATCTAGCACAACATCAAACACTGGGTACTTCCGTTTCCCCATTGGCTTAAAGCCGCAAACACAAGGGAACCACCATGTCCCTAACGACACACACGCCCTCACACGGAACCTTGTAAAGGCCCCACCCGCACAAGGGTCATAACCCCCGGGCTTGCCCGCACAATCTGACTTCGCTCGTCAGGGTTCCGCCTCACACTGACCGATTCTAAGAAGCCTTGTTGGACCCCACCCGCTCATGGATACATTGCCCGGGATTGCCCTCCGCTCGGCATTCTTGTCAGTCTCACATAAGGGGCTAGTCTCGCCGGGACACTTTCCCCACATGACTTGCGCGTCACGGAAAAGCCAGCCGACCACGGAGACATAGCCGCGCCTTAGCACAACACTAACAAAGGTTTCCCCACCCCAATTGCCACTCGTACCGTGTCTTTCCCGTGCTCCAAGGAAACCATCTACCGCACAAAGCGGAGCTAACCTCGCCCGGTTCCGACTACGAGTACTCACTCAAATATAAGGGGGAAAACGCATACATACAACGACGTATTGCCGCTACGGATTTCTACCAAATCCTCACATCTCGCTATGCAACATCACCAGGTCGGACTAACGGTCGCGACCACGGCTTCACCCACAATGCCTAATCCGCTAACGGAGCAGATCTCTAATGCAAAGCATGCCGGGATGAACATACTCCACCCGGAGGTTCCTCTTGAACCTAGGCTACATGAATCCCTCTCGTTTGAGTGATTCGGTGCTCAGAATATGAAAGGAAGGGGATGCTATTCATGCATCCTAAATCCTAAAAACCGAGAGGAGAAGTGTCGTTACCTTTCGTCCCCTCTTCCTAGCCATGGAGAAGATTTGCTCGGTTGAACACCACCGCAACGCTCCCACCTTCGCGGATCTAAACTCCGCTCGCGAAACGGACCTCCAAAGCTTCACCGGTGGCCGGAACTTGGCCTCCTTGCTCTCCCTTCTCTCTAAAACTTAGAGAGATAAAAGAAAGTGGGGAATGAGGGTTTGGAACCCTATTCCCAGCCTTAAACTGCCCAGGGAGGCCCCCACCGTTGGATCTTCCAAGGAAAAGAACGAACGGCCACGATCGGAACCCAAATTAGAAAATCTGGGCCGAACACGGGTTGCAACACGGCCGTGTGCATGGCTGTGTTAGGCATTCACCGTCTCGACCAATTCGAAAACCAGTACACGGCCTTCGACACGGCCCTTGACACGGCCTCCGACACGGCCGTGTCGCCATTGACACGCCCATGTCGAGACCTGTGTCACGCCCCCTACCGACCAATTTTCCCAGTCAGAGAAAGACACGGCCAAAAATACGGCCATGGATACGGCCTTCGACACGCCCGTGTCATCCCCGACACGGCCGTGTCGTGACCCGTATCACGCCTAGCAGAATAAATCCCGCTAACAGCCCGAGAAGGACACGGCCAGGGACACGCCCGTGTCCAAGGCCGTGTGCCTACCAAGGCGCTACACGGTTGTCGATCAACACGGTTCGACAACCAAGGCGCTACACGGCTTGTGACACGGCCGTGTCATAGGCCGTGTGCCTACCCCCAAAACCCAAATTTGGCTGAAACGACGCCGTCGTTTCCCCTTCCAAGTTTTGGGGTGTTACAATAGTAGAGCATACAGGATCTACAACTTGACTACTCAAGTTGTAGAAGAATCTGTGCATGTTGTATTTGATGAGTCAATGTTTATTAACAGTGAATTATCTAGTTCTTCAGTTAGTCCTACAGATCTAACAGATAAGCTGGACAAGCAGACCATCAATGAAGATGTTCCTGCTAAATTGGATGAGGATAAAGATGCCAGCTATCCAGGGGGAGATCAAGTCCCTCTGGGTGAAGAAGAAAATATGGAGCTTCAAGATGAGGAAACTGGAGATAGCCATAATGGTGACAGAATTCCTCTAGTAAGGAGACACCTAAAGGATCATCCAGCTCACCAGAACATTGGTGATGCAAGTCAAGGTATTCTAACAAGAAGCAGGAGCATGAACACAGTTTTGTGTTCTAGCTTCCTGTCTCAGATAGAACCCAGGAAGATTGAAGAGGCCATGCAAGATACCAACTTGATTGATGCAATGCAAGAAGAGCTCAGTCAGTTCAAAAGGTGTAAGGTTTGGGAACTGGTGCCAAAACCTAAGGATCACAACATAATAGGAACTAAGTGGATCTATAGGAATAAGCTTGATGAGAATGGCACAATAGTCAAGAGCAAGGCTAGACTGGTAGTAAATGGCTACAGGCAAGAGGAAGGTATTGATTTTGATCAAACCTTTGCTCCAGTGGCAAGGATGGAGGCAATAAGGCTATTCTTGGCCTATGCTGTATATCAAGGGTTCAAAATATATTAAATGGATGTGAAATCAGCATTTTTGAATGGTGATTTAAAAGAAGAAGTCTATGTAGAACAACCCTCAGGTTTTGTAGACTCTCACTTTCCTGATTATGTGTATAGGCTTAGGAAAGCTCTATATGGTTTGAAACAAGCTCTAAGGGCTTGGTATGAAACCTTGTCTGCCTTCCTCATTGAGAATAAATTCTCTAGAGGAAAGATAGACAAAACTCTATTCTATAGGGAATCAAAAGGCAAGATAATACTAGTCCAGGTATATGTGGATGACATTATCTTTGGTTTTACTGAAAACAGCCTTTGTAGGAAGTTTGCCAAACTTATGCAAGGTAAGTTTGAGATGAGCAGTATGGGTGAGCTGAAGTTCTTCTTGGGACTTCAAGTTAGACAGACTGAGAGTGGGTTGTCCATATCCTAGTCTAAGTTCACTAAGGAGTTGATTAAGAAGTATGGTTTGGACTCATCTTCTACAATGAAAACTCCAATAGGAACAAGTATGCCTATATGCAAAGATGAAGTAGGGAAACCTATTGATGAGTCTTTGTATAGAGGGATAATTGGCTCCCTATTATACTTGACTGCTAGTAGACCTGACATCATGTATGCAACATGTGTCTGTGCTAGGTATCAAGCATGCCCTAAGGAATCTCATTATACTACAACTAAAAGTATTTTGAGATATCTTAAGGGCACGCCTAATCTAGGCCTTTATTACCCTAAGAATAGAGATTTTCTATTAACAGGTTTCTCAGAGGCAGATTTTGTTGGATGCAAGGAAGATAGAAAAAGTACCACAAGAACCTGTCTGTTCCTTGGTGGGAGGATGGTGTCATGGAGCAGCAAGAAGCAAACCAGTGTAGCTATATCAACAGCTGTATCAGAGTATATAGCTGCATGTAGCTGATGCGGACAATTGATGTGGATGAAGCATCAACTAGAAGATTATGACATCCAGGTAAGTAGAATACCATTATTTAGTGATTCTACAAGTGCTATTTCTATTGCTAAGAATCTCGTGTCACACGATAGGACCAAGCATATAGAAATAAAGTTTCATTTTATCAGAGAACATGTTGAAAAGGGAAATATTAGTCTAGAGTTTGTAAAAACAGATAATCAAATAGCTGATATTTTCACAAAACCACTAGATGAAACTAAATTCAATAATTTCAAAATTGAATTAGGTATGTTGAACCTAGAATAGGTTAACAAAAGTTTCTATGAGTATCATCAGTAAGCACTAAATTTCTCTTGAAATTTGTCTAAGTACAATGTTTGTGTCGACACAAGCAAGTTGTGTCGACACACTCAGTATGTTGTGTCGACACAGAAAAAGGATGTGTCGACACAAACAGTATTTGTGTCGACAGGAGAATAAGTGTCAACACAACCTTGTCGAGACAATAAGTCATGAGGATATTTATGTCGACACAAAAAGTCAGTGTCGACATAACTCTGTCAAGACTTAAGTTGTCAGTGTCGACACAGACGCAAGTATGTCGACACAGACTCAAGTATGTCGACACATAAATGTGTCGACTTAAAATATGTTTTGTCGACTTAGAAATTAGTATGTCGAAACATAGTAATGTCAACTTAACTTAAGTTCTGTCAAGACCTAGGTCATTGTTGTCGACACAAAAAACAGATTTGTCGACTTAAGCCTGACTTTTGATCTGCCCTTGACTCAAGTACTATAAATAGGTGAATCCAAAATCTGGTCGACTACGCTATCAGAATTTCTGACTCTACACCTTCTGTCGACATAGACCCTCTCTTCTCTTCTCTTCTCCTCTAGTACTTACATCAATGGCGCCACATATAGAAGACAAGGTTAATGAAGGTTACAAACTGGTTCGCGAAGGTTTCATAACTGCTTCTGACGAAATTCAGTGAGTCATTGCCCTAATTTCTGAAAATTGACTAGAAGATTTGGTCTCAGAACCGACCAAAATTTGGAAGAAGTAAGTCATGGAGTTCTACACAACCGCTTCATTGGACACTAAAAGAAAGAAATTCAAGGCTTCAATTCAAGGTACCCCGGTGAAGCTCACTTTGAAATCAATCAGGAAAGCACTACATCTGCCAATTATTAAGGATACAGACGAAATTACTCCATCCCAAATAACTGCAGCATTAAGCTGGTGTGGGCTGAATCCCAGTATTAAGATTGGTTCATCCATCAATAGAAAAGGGATGAATTACCAAGGAAAATTTCTTTCAGAAGTGGTGGGCAAGGTGATTATCTGCAAAACTGGAGGACATGATCGGATTTCTGCCCACAAGTTCAACCTTATGGTGAGAATAATATTCAAGATAAACACTGACTGGGCAGCAGTAGTGTTTGATAAACTATAAGAAGGAACAAAGAAACCTAACCTTGGAAGGATCCTCAGTCTATGCTTAACATCAGTAGTTCTAGATGTACTGAAACAAGCAAATGGCTCTAAGATAAATCATATGAGAAAAATAGATGTAAGGATACTGTCAAGGTGGGACAGAGTACTAACCAAGGAAGTCACTGCTCCTAAGGACCAAACTAACAAAGATAAGAAGAAAAAGAAGGTGGCTGTACAGGCTGACTCCTCCAATGATTCTGAGGAGGAAGTGGTCTTCAGTTCTGATGAAGACCAGCAACAACAAGATGTTCAAGCTCAACCTAAGGACTGTGAGCCCCAAGAGCAACAAATTGAATCTACTCCAGGGGGAGAAAACTGAGAAAAAGAAACTGAGTTGCCTGCCCAAGGGGGAGGTATTAATGATGTTGTCTTGGATAGTGACTTAGCTGCAGACACAATAATGGATGTTGTATCTTAAATCAACTCTACAGCTGAAGTAACTGATAAAAATGATGCTCAACATGAGCCAGTAAGTTTCTTCTCCATAGACTAGTGATGAATTATAGTATTCTCCTCAAAAAATTGTTCAAAGGGACACTTTTGTTTACACAACAAAGAAGTCTTTCAAGTGGTATTAGTTATTTCATTAGTTTTTTTAAAAAAACTAATCTTATTCCTTCTGAACAGATACAACAGGAATTTACAATGGAAGAATTGTTTCCTGATCCTCTTACTGATAGGACTGAGGGGGAGGAAATTGAAAAAGAAAAGGAAATTCCAAGGACTGAGGGGGAGTTATCCAAGGATACCCCAGCTGAAAAGGACAGTGTTGATATTGAAAGTACAACTGAATCTTCTGAAGATGAAGAAGCCACAATGGCTAAGAAAAGAAAGCTGTCTGTGTTAAAGAAGAAGAGTTCTGGATATAAGAAAGCTTTGCAAATGGGAACAGCACCATCTACATCAACTGTGGACTTCAGGTCTTTACTGGTACAGATGCAGATAAAATTCGATAATCAAAGGCAGACTATAGAAAAATATGTAGATGAAACTCATAAGGAGTTAAGGTTTCAGTTGGCCCAGGACATCAAATCCATAAGATTTGAAGTAAATCAAAATAAGAAGGAGATGACAGATTGCTTCCATAAAGGAGGTAATGCTGTGGTGTTCCTGGCCAAGCAACAACAAGATATACAAGCTAAAGTGGATGAGATTGAAGTAAAGCAGGGATATGTCCTAGAGAATCAGATTAGAATGAATGAAAATCTCAAGGATTCACATCATGCAATATTGACAAAGCTCACTGATTCTAGCACTACTCTAAAGGCTGAAATGTCCAAGCAAATCCATGATAATATATCTGTTGTCAAAACCACATTCCAAGAATCTCAGGAGAAAATAAAAACCTTCCTGACAAAATTCAGAGCTTATTTTAAAGAGGGAACTGAATATCTAGCTGATCAAGTCAGATTCTAGAAGGAACATTTAAGAGATCATATTGCAAGAGAAGTCATAAAGGGGGAGAGATTACTAGTCAAAGCCGGCTCTGACCATGCTAAATGGACTACCAATAACATCAGAGCCACTCTTGGATATCCTCCTCTGTGTGATGATGTTAATATAGCTGAGTTTGGGATTCAACCTGATTATTTTGAAGGAGATAAGCCTGAAGTTGCTCAGGTGATCTACCCCCCAGCTGATTTTGAGATGGTTCAAGAAGAAGTGCTGAAAAATGTATAGTCCTCCACCAGAGGTACAAAATGTAATTCTTGAAAAGGTTGAAATGTCAGAAGCTTCATTGGAAGCTTAGAAGGAAGCTCAACTCTCCAAGAAGAGATTCAGAGAGCAGGCTGAGCTGAAGCAAGATTTTGAGCAATGGAGCCCAACTTCTAGAAATATCATACTTACTGTCTGGAAAGTTGTTAAGGATAAAACCCATGATAGGGGTAAGTGGTATTATGAGTAAGAATGGAATAAATATCAAGCTGGACAAGAAGCAATTCTACAGCATAGAAGAAGTGTTAAGGCTGGGAAGCTACCTACTAATGCTCAAGAGCCAAGCAAGTACTTCCCCAAACCTTTTCACTATTTTGAAAGACAAAAGATCAAGGCTGAAGAATTGAAGAAGAAAGCTCTGAAAGGTAAAAAGCTAGCTGAAGATTCTGAACCTTCTGTGTAGGCTAAAATCAAGTCTGGCAAAGGGATAGTTATTAAGGAACCTAGTCAGTAATAGGATTGCTAGGTTCTTGTAATAGAACAATGTATTACTTTTCCTTTTGTTCTATAAGAAATTTATGTAAACCAAGGTTTTTCCGATCAATGAAATCTGGTTTAGTATTAAGTGTGTGTTGTTTACAATGATTATGTAATTATCTGTTCTGAAATGTTTTTTCTTCTTTTGCAATTTTGTTTTATCTAAAGAGATGTATATCTTTGACTAAGGGTTATGAATTCTCCAAATAGGGGGAGATTGTTGGGTAGATTGGAAAATGTGTACTAGATTTGGAGAAGCCACAACTTAGTCAATGATATGCATCAATGTGTATTTGATAGAAGTTTGAGATTCACTTTGCAGGCTTTAAAAATTTGAAGGAAAATTTTTAAGTACAAGTGTTCGACACTTGTAAAGAAACTGTGTCGACACTCAGGAAACTTGTGTCGACACTCAGGCGAGCTGTGTCGATACACATGCAAATTGTGTCGACACTTAGGGAAGTTATATCGACACCCAGCTGCTATGTCTACACTCAGGAAAGCTGTGTCGACACACTGGCAAAATGTGTCGACACTTATAAAGAAGTTGTGCCGACACTCAAAGCTATGTCGACACCTAAACAAGCAGTTGTGTCGACATCCAGAATTGTGTCGACAACTTAAAACAGAATTGTGTCAACACTTAAAACAGAGGATGAGTCGACACTCAAGAGCTATGTCGACACCTGAAACAATTGTTTCGACAAATGGGACTTGTGTCGACACACCAACTCTCAAGAGGCTGTGTCGAGTTTCGAAGTAATTGTGTCGACACACAGGACTTGTGTCGATACACACTCAATGCCATTTGACAAACACTCAATGCCATCTTTTTGTAACAGAAATGTCGAGACAAGAAGGTTCTTTGTCGACACACATGACTTGTGTCGACACATACAACAAAAAGCAGTGTCGAGAAGTAGAAGTATGACTGTGTCGACACTTGGAGTATTTGTGTCGACACCTTGAAGACTTGTGTCGACACTTAGCCAATATGTGTTGACACATGTAATGCAGTCTGCTGAGTGTTGTATGCTGAGTTGGACAGACATTGAAGAACCTGGTGATGTGACTGGTGACTTGACAGCTGTCATAACTAACCGGTTTGACACCATTGCCAGAACTGTCAGAAGTCCGTTATGAACCAGATAAGCTAGTAACCATGGAGCAAGCTCTATATAAGAGCCAGATCGGAAACAATTCATGATCATCAACGTGAAAAGATCTCTGCATCATAAAGAAGAATTCTGACAGATCAAGGCCTGTCTACAAGAAAGATTCAGAGTTCAATCTGAATCTAAGGAAGAAGCTGACTGAAGATCAACTTCAACTTGAAGAGTAGATCCACCTTATTTGTCCTAATCAAGAAGCTTTGAAAAGCTAAGTTAGGTTGGATCAGAAGAATCAGTTTATACAAGAACTGATCAAGAAGAGAACATCAACAGAGGAATCTAGCTAGTGAAGTTTTCTTAAACTTATTACTCACAAACTCTTGTAGGATCTATTGTTAGATCTGAGATTGTAAGCCTAAAATTATAAAGGTTGAGGTATGGCAGTGTGCCAGAGGTAGGACTTATGGAAAGTTTGAGTTGTAAGCCTTATTATAAAGGCTGAGGTAGGGCTGAGGCCTGAGGTAGGATTCAGGGAAGAATCTGAGGTTGGACTTGTGTAAAGTCTGAGGTGTAGGAATCATTTTGGGTTCTGAGTTTGTAAGATCTGCGGATCCGATACAGTGGAAGGAAGTTAGGCTGAATCCAGTTATCTACTGGATAGGCGAAGGGGGAAGTGGATGTACCCATATCTTGGGGAACCACTATAGATCTTGTGTTTGCTGTGTTGCATTTCATTTCTGTAGATAGAATTATTCTGTGCTACAAGTAGTTACAAACTTCTGTTTGCCTTAAAATCAAAAAGACACAAAAAGATTAGCACCTATTCACCCCCTCCCTCTAGGTGTTTAGGCTCTTGAATCAAAGTCTTTCATTTTGGTAGCAGTAGATTATGTATCAAAGTGGGTTGAAGCACAAGCTTTGCCTAGTAATGATAGTAGAGTAGTAATTCAGTTTCTGAAATCTCTATTTGCGTGATTTGGCACCCCACGTGCACTTATTAGCGATAGGGGTTCTCACTTTTGTAATCTACAGCTAGATAAAGTATTACAGAAATATGGAGTCACACATAGGATCGCTACACCGTACCATCCACAAACTAGTGGTCAAGTTGAGGTATCCAATAGAGAACTTAAGAGGATCCAAGAAAATCTATAGAAGGGAATAGAAAACAATGGTCTAGGAAACTAAACGATTGTTTGTGGGCTTATAAGACCGCGTTTAAAACACCTATAGGGATCACCCCCTTTAGATTAGTCTATGGTAAATCTTGCCACTTACCTATAGAGTTAGAACACAAGTCATATTGGGCAATACACTCTCTAAATTTTGATACTAATTCTATAGGGGAGAAACATAAACTTCAACTTAATGAACTAGATGAGTGGAGGACATGGCCTATGAGAACTCCAGGATTTATAAGGAGAAAACCAAACTATTTCATGACCGTCACCTCCAAAAACCCAAAACATTCAAAAAGGGTGACCAGGTACTCCTTTTTAATTCTAGACTGCGTTTATTCCCAGGGAGCTAAGGTCTAAGTGGTTCGGACCATTTCAGGTTACAGAAGTCTTTCCCTATGGAACCGTCGTGCTAACTCACCCAGATAAGGGAGATTTTAAAGTCAACGAGCACCGGTTAAAACTTTATTATGGTGCACTTCCCCAAGATTTTGCTCATCTAGAACCCTGCCTCCATCTAGACTAGGAGACTGTATAGTATAGTATAGTAAATTGTCTATATAGTTTATAGAATTTTTAATGAAAAGTTTAGTTAAATTTCTACCCAGAAAAGAGCAAATAAATCACTTAGGAGAAATTTATAAATCAGAGGAGTACACGGCCAAGCACACGCCCGTGTGCCTGGCCGTGTCTTGAACACACCCTTGGACACAGCCGTGTTCTATAGAAAAAATTAGCAAAAGGCAATTTTTTTCCGAGAAGGATACGGCTGCACACATGGTTGTGTGCATAACCGTGTTAGGAACACACCCACTCACCCAGCCGTGCCCCGTATTAAAACTAGGAACAGACATAATTTTACACCGAGCACAACAAAGCTCCATATACACCCGTGTTTGTTGTCGTGTCAAAGAGCGTTCTTCACCCATATTCACCCAGAGCAGGACACGGGAACACACACACCCGTGTTAGTGCCCGTGTGCCTATGCTGAATTTAATCACGGATGTCCCGACGAGGACACGACCTACCTATCTTGCCGTGTTGTTGACCGTGTCCATCTGACACGAAAATTCCCGCCGTTTGACCACACGGACCGATACACGGCCGTGTTGGTAGCTGTGTTAGCCTGACACGATGCGCCCCTGTGACTTTGACCACACGTCTCCTGGGAGACCGTGTTCCATGGATAAAAGATGCTCGAACACGGGTTGCACACAGCTCTCCATCTTCATATGCTCGAACACGGGTTGACCACACGTCTCCTTGGAGACCGTGTTCCATGGATAAATTCCCGCCGTTCGATGCCTTTATAAGGGAGGCCAAGCACTCCATCTTCATATGCTTCTTTGCTTCTATTGTTCCTCCTCTGCAACTTCACAATTAAGAACCCGTTGCAATCTATTAGCCTTCAAAGCTAGTAGACGTGCATCCTCGTCTCGCAACGCATTTCTCCTAGTTAAAGGTTTAGGGCTTTAGATTCTTCTTCTTCCAATCCCATTTCTTTGTCATCCTATCTTAAAGCATTATTCTTCTTGTCCACAGATCATGGCTTCCTCACATAATCCAGGCAGTCACCGACGTCTCCCTGACCTTCAGGCTTTGTCTACAGAAAGGCGTGACGCCTCCCAACCGCTTGTTTTCACCGATCCCACGCATACAAATCGCTACAATCGCCTCCAATCCAAGAAATACCAGGACATCCAAACAATTGACTGGAGCGTCCTGGAAGAAGTCAATCTAGCGGGAGAAGTCCGGGAGCTACTCTCCGTCGTAGGGTGGCATGAATTTTTACCATTGTGGAAATAGGTTTTAGAGAACTCACACTCGAGTTCTTGTCCACTTTTTATTTAAACCTTCAGCCTTCCTTGATGGAGCATGGAAACCCGTAGAAGGGAATTATTTCATTCGGGTGGCGGGCACTTTTCATACGCTCACCCTTCTCCAATTCACCCAGTACTTAGGGGTGTATGAGGATTCCTTTATCTCTTCTGTCGCCTACGCTGACCTTCATTTTGAACTCCCTACGCGTGAACTTGCGGGCGATATCTGGGCCCGTCTCTCCTTCGATGTCGACCCTTATGAAGCCAAGAGGTCTAAGGCCTCAAAGTTTGATTCAGCCGCCCTCAATTACATACATCTTTTACTTAGTCATACTATGAGTGGTCGGGGCAAAACCTCCGGTGTTGTTAGTAGGTCGGATATTTTATATTTGTATAGCATGTCGTCCCGTTATCCCGTCCACCTAGGGTACATGCTCGCCAAGTTCATCCTTCACCAGGCCGACAATTCCCGAATAGGGACTATTTGTGTAGCCCCTTATATTACCCGCCTGGTGAAAAATATGGGCATATTCTCGTCCCTCCCTGCTATGACCATAGTGGCAAAGACTGTGCCTATCACTATGGCCAGCCTTCGCTCAATCCGCCTCGTCACCACCCGTCAGGGTCGGGGTGGGATTACCTATACCATTCCGAGTCATGGACGACATGTACCTGTCCCAACCGCTGACGATGAGGTCGATCCTGACCTCGATGAGCCACTGATTCCCCCGACCTGCTCGACTTATACTCAGGGCGAGTCTTCAACTGTCCCTCCTCGACAGCAGACTAAGTATGCGCACGATTTACAGTACTTTTACGAGACCCAGCTCTCGCCGTGCCTTCAACGTATCGAGGACACACAGCAGCGGACTGAGGACGTCATTCTTCAGATCCAGCATCACTTGGGGATCACCAGCCCACCTCGGCCAGCTCCTTGCCAGCCTCCGTCCCAGGATAATAAGGACGATGCTCCTATGTATTTATGATTTGTATCAATCTATTGGTGGATGTTCTGTAGCATTTATTTTTATTTTATTTTGTCTGTTCCTGTATTATTATCAGTACCAATATTATTATGTCTTTTGATGATGAGGATGTGCTCTGCTCTGATCATGATGTACTCTTATCTATATATTTCATCTATATTTTGTGCTCTTCTACATTCATGATAGTCAATTTATTTCTATATTGGTAACATTGCTCTCAGTTTTTTTATTTATTGTAATGAGAACATTGCAACATTAATGTCTGGGGGTGAATGCTGTTTACTTATAATTTCTGAAGGACATGATTACAATTGGGTGTAATTTAATTTTTTTTATATATTATTATAGTACTCAACATTGTTAAACACCCGTAAATATTTGTTTTTTCTTTTTAAGCTCTCATTACTTCACTCATTTGGGTGTATAACTATCTAATTTACTTTCGCACACTGATCAAAATGAATTCGTGTTCAAATTTGTTGTTTAGTAACTACGTATACAAATTCATTAGCCTACTTTTCTCCATATAATTTATTTTAAAAATATTCGTCCTTTATATTATTAACTAATAATCACTCCATTTTAGAAAATATATTTATCTATACTAAAGTGAGTCAATGAGTGTAATATTTTGATAATTTTGTATTAGGAAATAAAAATAAAGAATGTTCTCTATTGGTGTCTAGAACTTACTAGTGATCCTAAAACCTTTTACACAAGTAAATTAGTAAGGGTGGAAATGACTTAGGCCTCCTTTTGGATAGCTTGAGCCTTTCAATCCCAAAACCTTAAACATTATACCCTTGCACACCAAATTTGGGCCTAATCCCTATATCTTTTTATACTCTACTACTAAAATTCACCAAGGCCAATCCTTACCTATTAACACACCTATCATTGAGACGTTCATGGAATGAGTATGTTCATAGTGATATGCAGCCTGAGTGCGTGTATGATGCGTGTAAATACGGCAAGCGCACCGGTCGCACAAGTAATAAAGTTTGGGAATGGATCCCCGAGTGTCGGTCTCTTGAGGAATGCAGTTGGCGTGGAACGACGAATAATCCGAAATTATTGTTATTAGAGTTTGCGAAATAAAAGAAGAACAAAGGGGCTTTGAAGGTGGTTCTTACAACCAATTAAACTAAAAGGAAAAATGCGGGTCGCACTCACCGCTTCGCAAGGCGAGATGGGTGTAGCGGCCGCCATACCGTACTTCGGTAGGGCGAATGGATGGTGAGCCAGTGGGTGAGGTGTTTAGTGCGGAGTGCAATCAAGTGGAATGATGGAAGTGAGATGGGGCGAGGCGCATCACAACACAAATCTCACAAACAAGTTCAAACAACAAAAATCCAATTACAGATAATTAGACATTAAAGTTCACAACAAGCATGAGTCATTCATATACTACAAGAAAGATAGAGGAAGAGTAAACCAAGAGAGTGAAGATCCACTGCGGTTGTTGGCCGGAGGTGCGGGTTGTCAATCCGCTTCCACGCGCAGTACGAGGAGGCTTCTGGTACCGACGAGCTGTCACCTCGAGGGCCTTTGTGTCCGTTCTCTAGGTCATCTCCGTCATCTTCTTCTTCGGTAGAAGGCTCGGAGAAGAGGTCATTAATGGCCGGGAGGGTCACCGGAGGATGCGGAATGCTTTAGAATCGCCGGAAATCACCTCCTGATGGTAGGGATGAAGGTGGAGATGGATGGAGCGTCTGAAATGCGGAAGGGCAAAGTGGCGGCCAAGTTGGATCAAGGTCCGTTGACCTAATTCGCGGAGCAGGCCAATTTATAGAAGCAGGATTAAATAGCGCGCACGACCACAGGCGCACGACCAGTGGTCATGCGCGAAAAATGTCAGCGCCCGTGGGGCAACAAACTGTAGAACCTGCACCAGCAAATTTAAGCATGCGCACGATCAGCAGCGCACGATCAGTGATCGTGCGCGGTAAGGGTGGTGATCGTGCGATATGTGACAAAAAAGTGGAAAAAGATGGCATGACTGCGCACGACCGGCAGCGCACGAGCAGTGATCGTGCACGGTATAGCTAGTGATCGTGCGATATGGTGGGACAGGACAATAAAATGAGAGCCCAGACTGCGCACGACCGGCAGTCGTGCGCCAAAGAGGTCGATGGTCGTGCGTGGGTAAAAACGCACGACCATTGACTCCTTTGCCAAAAGATGGTGAAAGTCCTACGCCGGACGCCCACACGATCCCCGAACCTGCAGGAAAACTGCACGCGCTGTCGATCATGGCAGTCACAGATATATATAAAATGCATCACACGAGGGGAATACACACACGCACAGAAATAGGCTAAAAGAGTGCACAAGACGTGTAATGTCGAAGCGAACCAAAAGGAGTGCTAATGGCGCAAAATGATAGTGCAAAGACAAGAAAATGAGCCCAGATGAGTCCGGAAATAGATATGAAATGGGGACTCATCACACCCCCAGACTTAACCATTTGCACGTCCCGGGCAAATAAGCATCTCGTGAACTCTAAAACAGTTAGCTGACGAAGTAACTTCGATCTAAAGTAGAACGAGAAATCGAAGACTCAAGCGTATAGAAAATATAATAGAAGAAATTTTTTTAATTATACTATGAAATTTATAATTTTCGACAAAAGGAAATAAATATTGTCACTACTCAAAAATTAAATGCCGGAGAATCGTTCGGTCATGAGTAGGAAGAAAATAGGCGAGTCGCTTGGCTAAGCATTGCCAAAGATCGGGGCTCGTGATCACCTCCAAAGGAATCCACCAATGTCAGGGACCATATGCTTGCCCGTTCACACTCTCTCCACGGCACTAGTTTGACTCTAGCATGAGTCCGTAGGACTTCGGGTAATGATGAGGCTTGGGTTACGGTGAGGTAAACAATGATAAAAAGAAAGGCTAAGCGCCTAACCCAAATGAGCTCGCCTAATAGAATCCCTCGGCAAACCAAAAAACACGCGAGTGCACCACACCCCCAGACTTAACTTTTGCAACATGGGTGTGTGCACTGCCTACTCCAAATCAAAATCATTTTCAAAAAGATTTTCAATCAAAATTATTTTTTCTTTTCACTCTTCATTTTCCCTTTTTTGTTTTTTCTTTTACATCTCTTTATTTTCAACAATTCAGCCGATTTAACTTGTGCGCACTTCCACTTTTTCACAATTAAAACACCACATCACAACCCAAAATGAAAATAAAGCTCGATTTGTGTGTGCGACTAGGATAGGCTATGAGGCTTTGGTGAAATAACAGTGGAGCTGAATCAAAAGAAAGGGTAGGCACAAAGGGGCTAGCGAGGGCGACGTTAGGAAGGGTACAAAGCTCAACCGGGCCAATATGATGGCCTACATCACTCTCACGCTAGACTAACCATGCACCAATGCTTCGAAAGTAGCTTGGGGCAAGTTCTTAGCCACCGAGAAAAATGATCCTTCCTCCCAACTCGAGCAATACGAAGCTAGAGACGCCTACACACATTCCTACGCTACCGACAGATTGCTCTGGATTCACAATTTTGAGTAGGACAAACATCATTTACGAATGCAGAAAAAAATATAAATTTGCAAGTATAAAGAAAAATTAAATCTATACAATTTCTACACCACGAGAGTACTCGATTAGGAGCACTGCACGAGTTTCGAACTACTCTAAATTAAAATCCTGAGTCAGCACTGCCATTTTAAAATTGACACAAAATGATAACATTGACTCGAGCCGTACGCGTGGTCAAGTGCGCGCTCTTGTGGGTGGCAAGGTGTGTGTAGCAGGATTCTACAATAATTAAATATAAAATAAAACTACTGACATGCTATCAGTGTGCTCGTGGAGTGCATAAGCGGCTCTTCCCCCCAGACTTGCATGAAGACAGGCAGAAATGAAAATAGGCATCTAAAATAAAAAAGAGGTCTGAGGAGAAAGGTTACCTATGCTCCAAAGAAGGAGCATACCAGAAGTGGAGGTTGCTGGATCGCACAAAAATATGCTGTACCTATGAATTAGGTTGAACAGACAAAAAAGACAAATAACAGAAAATAAAATAGACAAGCGAAATAAAAAGCACAAAAAGAAGAAGGACCAAAGAGGTCCAAGCTTGGGTTGTCTCCCGAATAGCCCTTTTGTTTACCGTCCTTAAGCTGGACCAAATACCTGTATTAGCAGTTTATAAATTGTTTTTGCAGTTTAAGATAAATATAGAAGTTCCAACAAAAATAAAAACAGAACACTCAAGAGATACAAAATCTGAAGATAAAACTGTAGAGGACATAGAGCTCAAACATAGAAGTTCCAACAAAAATAGAAGACCCGCTGCAAAAATTGGTGATCAAGGCATCACGGTATCACTTTGCGGGGGGTCAGCAAGCTGCAAGCTTTGAGGTTCGCCAATGATAGCACCACCATCATACAATTTTAGTCGGTGCCCGTTGACTTTAAAATTGTCTCCGCTCTTCCCGGTTATTTCAATTGCGCCAAAAGGGGAGACTCCGATCACTGTGTAGGGGCCGCTCCACCGCGATTTTAACTTTCCTGGAAACAAACGGAGGCGGGAGTTGTACATCAAGACTTGGTCTCCCGGCTAAAATTCTTTTGGGATGATGTGACAGTCGTGCCATTTTTTTGTTTTTTCTTTATAAATCTGCGCGTTCTCGTAAGCAAAATGCCGGAGCTCCTCTAGCTCATTCAGTTGAGAGCGTCGCTTGCCTGCTGCAGCCTCAATGTCCATGTTTAGCAATTTGGTTGCCCATAGTGCTTTGTGTTCTAACTCGACCGGCAAGTGGCAAGCTTTTCCATAGATAAGTTGAAAGGGAGTCATACCGATAGGGGTTTTGAAGGCGGTTCGGTATGCCCATAAGGCGTCATCAACCTTCGTGGCCCACTCTTTCCTATTGGAATTAATAGATTTTTCAATGATTCTTTTGAGCTACCTATTTGAGACTTCTACCTGCCCACACGTTTGAGGATGGTAGGCAAGAGAGATTTTGTGGTGAACTCCAAACTTCTTCATGAGTTGCAGGAATGATTTGTTGCAGAAATGGCTCCCTCCGTCGCTGATGATGGTACGCGGAGTACCAAATCTAGAAAAAATATTCTTGTGTAAGAAAGTCAAAACCGTGCGGGCGTCATTTGCGGCAACAGCTTCGGCCTCAACCCACTTGGAGACATAGTCAACCGCGACAATAATATAGAGTTTGCCATGCGACATGGGGAAGGGTCCCATGAAATCGATCCCCCAAACATTAAATGGCTCGCAGATGAGCATGTTGTTGAGAGGCATTTCGTCCCTTTTTGAAATATTTCCTGTCCTCTGACATTCATTGCATTTGGCAACGTAAGTTTGGGCGTCTCTAAAAAGGGTTGGCCAAAATAGGCCACATTGTAATACCTTACATGCTGTTCTGGTGGCGCCGAAATGCCCGCCGGCCTCCCGGTCATGACAGTGATTTAAAACAGATTGGAATTCAATCTCGGGTATGCAACGCCTAATGACTCCATCATTGCACAAACGGAAAAGTAACGGGTCTTCCCAGAAATAATATTTGGCATCAGATAGAAGTTTCCTCTTTTGCTGCGATGATAGGCTGGGAGAGACAGATTTGCAAGCGAGATAGTTGGCCATGTCTGCATACCACGGGATTGTAGGAGGGAGTGAAGTGATGGAGAATAACCGTTCATCTGGGAAACAATCAGCTATCTCATTGCGCTCGTAATTTGATGTGGCTCCTTTAATATTGCTCTCCAATCTTGATAGGTGATCAGCTATGACATTCTCCACTCCTTTCTTATCGCGGATCTCGATGGCATATTCTTGCAGCAGAAGAATCCAACGGATTAGCCGGGGCTTGGCATCTTTTTTCTTGAATAAATACCTGAGTGCTGCATGGTCAGTGTAAACAATAACCTTGGATAACACTAGGTACGAATGGAATTTTTCAAAAGCGAAGATGACCGACAACAACTCCTTTTCTGTAGTGGTATAATTCATTTGGGCATCGTTGAGAGTTCGGCTCGCATACGAGATGGTATAAAATATTTCTCCTTTGACCAAGCACCGCACCAACTACAACATCGCTTGCGTCGCACATGACTTCAAAGGGTAAAGTCCAGTCTGGTGCCACCAGAATTGGGGCGGAGATGAGTCGGTTCTTGAGAGTTGTAAAGGCTTGCATGCAATCTTTATCGAAGTCAAACAAAGCATCCTTAGTCAGCAGATTTGTGAGGGGTTTGGATATTGATGAAAAATTGCTGATGAATCTTCGATAAAAGCCAGCGTGTCCTAGGAAGCTGTGGATACCTTTGACGGTAGATGGAGGAGGAAGATTTTTGATGATACTGACCTTGACTTTGTCGACTTCGAGCCCCCAATGAGAAACCTTGTGGCCCAAGACGATGCCTTCGCGAACCATGAAGTGGCATTTTTCCCAATTCAAGACGAGGTTGGTATCATCACACCGCTTCAGGGCCTTGGCTAGATTCGCTAAATAGGAGTCAAAGCTGTTCCCAAAAAGGGAGAAATCATCCATGAATACCTCAAGAAAATCTCCAATCATGTCACCAAATATGGCGATCACACATCGTTGGAAGGTTGCGGGGGCGTTGCACAACCCGAATGGCATTCGTCTGAATGCAAAGGTGCCTGATGGGCAAGTGAATGTCAGCTTGTCTTGATCGTCAGGGTCGATTGCTATTTGATTGTATCCTGAATAGCCGTCAAGGAAACAATAATATTCCTGACCGGCCAACTTTTCTAGCATCTGATCTATGAAGGGAAGCGGGAAGTGATCTTTACATGTAGCCTCATTAAGTTTTCTGTAATCAATGCAAACTCTCCACCCGGTGACCGCGCGGGTAGGCAGTAGTTCATTGTCACCATTAACCATCACAGTAATCCCGCCCTTTTTGTGCACCACTTGAACTGGGCTAACCCATTTACTATCACTGATTGGGTAAATTATACCAGCGTCTAGCAATTTTATAACTTCAGCCTGAACTACCTCATGCATCTTAGGGTTCAGTCTCCTTTGAGGTTGTGCCGACGGTTTGTATTGGTCTTCAAGAAGGATTTTGTGCATGCAAAACGTCGGGCTAATGCCTTTTATATCAGCCAAAGATCGTCCAAAGACATTTTTATATTTCTTTAAGACATTGACCAAAGCAAGTTCGTTGTTGGCTGAGAGAGATGCGGAGATAATGACCGGACACGCTGCGCCTTCCTCCAAAAAAGCATATTTCAGGGATTTGGGCAGCGGTTTCCAAGTGACGGTAGTGGTTGCGATGGAGGGTTCTTTGATCAGATGCGGAGTTCCTGATAAGGTAGTGGAGGGCGTGTCCTCATTTTCCCATTCTGGCTCGTCCTTGTCAAGGATCAATTCGCCGCACATGTCCGGGTCTTCAAGCAAATCAGCATTATCACAATTGGTGATTCTGAGTTGTTGTGGCGGTTCGTGGACATTAAAATTAATTGATTCTTCTCCCAGGCTTAGAGTTAGTTCTCCCTGGTCGACATTGATAATTGCCCGGGTAGTGGCAAGGAAGGGCCTTCCTAGAATTATAGGAACTTTGGGATCAGCCTTCATGTCAAGGATGACAAAATCGGCCGGGAAAGCGAGGTCGTTAACCATGACAATGAGGTCTTCAACTATCCCAGCTGGTTTTTTTATCGATCGATCGGCTAATTGCAACCTCAGATGGGTGGGCTGAAGAATCCCAACTCCAAGCTCTTAGAAGATGGAAAGCGGCATCAGATTTATCAAAGCTCCCAAATCACAAAGTGCGTGGCCAAATCTGTGGAGGCCAATTCTGCAGGGGATGGTGAAGCTGCCAGGATCTCTGCGTTTCGTTGGAGGATAGCTAGTGAGGAGGGTGGAACACTCTTCAGTGAGGTTAACCATCTTCAGTCCTTCCAAGGATTTGCGCCTCGAGATGAGGTTCTTGAGGAACTTGGAATATCCTGGGATCTGAGTGATAGCTTCAGTTAAAGGTATGCTAACTTGAACTCCTTTCATGATCTGAAGGAACTTCTAAAATTGCCTTTCAGTCTTTTCATTCTATAGTCGATGGGGAAATGGCGCCCTCACGGTGTTCTTCACGGTTGGCAGTACTGTCATGGGCTCTTGCTCGATCGGCGAAGATTGAGGTTCAATTATCGAATCAGAAATGGGAACACAAGGAGATTGTGCAGGAAGATCAGGAGGCAAGGCTCTCTCGATGCTTTTTCCACTTCTCAGTCTCATTGAATGTACCGTTTCCTGCTTCAGATCAACTGAACATAGCAGCGCTTCCGTGAGAATCCCGAAGGCTGTTTGTAGACGTTGAATGGTGGTAGCTTGTTCGTTGAACATTTCCATCATTCTGCATACAAACGCGAAAAATTGCTCGGTCTTCGACACAGGAGGATCGATGGCTTCATGAAGGACCACTGATTTTATCTCCACGGAAAGATTGGGGTAAAGCGAAGTGTTCCAATGCCTACTAGTTTGGGCAATGTTGTCAATAATCTCCCAAGCATCTTTGCTGGATTTGTTAAACAGAGTTCTGCCGGCTGCGATGTCAAGTACTGGCCGGAATTTGTCTAAAATACCAAAGTAAAAAGTTTGGATCAGGAGAATGTCCGACACTTCCACTCTGCAACATTCCCTCCGCAGAGACTGAAAATGTTCCCAAGTAGCGAATAAGGTTTCTTCCTCTCTTTGGGAGAAGGTAATGAGCTCCTTATAAGTGTCTCTGGTTAGCATTCGCTGCCTAAATTTTGTCAAAAAGTTTCCTTCGATTTGCTTCCAAGAATAAGGTATTCCCCTTCGTATTTCATGATACCATTGTTTTGCGCCGTCCTTCAAAGAAAAAGAAAATAGGCGAATCTTCAGCTGCTCGCATTTGGCAGTGTTTGACGAACATGTGTCGTAAATTTTAAAAAACTTTTGCAGGTGGAATAAGGCATCAGTGTTTCCATCTCCATTAAATTGACAGTTTTCGATGATATATTCGATCAAGTCAGGCGAGATCTCGAAACTGTCATTACCCATTTCCACTCGATTGGTGAGGTTGGATTGATAGGTTTGCTGCTGAATAGAAGGCATTGAGAGAGGGCTGGCCCTGCATTCACTGCCGCAACTAACAAAGAAACAGCGATCAAAAAACACTAACTCTTACAACAATACTTTCAAACATCATGGTCGTTCTACAGTTGCATTCCCCGGCAACGGCGCCAAAAACTTGATGCGTGTAAATACGTCAAGCGCACCAGTCGCACAAGTATTAAAGTTTGGGAATGGATCCCCGGGTGTCGGTCTCTTGAGGAATGCAGTTGGCGTGGAACGACGAATAATCCGAAATTATTGTTATTAGAGTTTGTGAAATAAAAGAAGAACAAAGGGGCTTTGAAGGTGGTTCTTACAACTAATTAAACTAAAAGGAAAAATGTAGGTCGCACTCACCGCTTCGCAAGGCGAGATGGGTATAGCGGCCGCTATGCCATACTTCGGTAGGGCGAATGGACGGTGAGACAGTGGGTGAGGTGTTTAGTGCGGAGTGCAATCAAGTGGAACGATGGAAGTGAGATGGGGCGAGGCGCATCACAACACAAATTTCACAAACAAGTTCAAACAACAAAAATCCAATTACAGATAATTAGACATTGAAGTTCACAATAAGCATGAGTCATTCATACACTACAAGAAAGATAAAGGAAGAGTAAACCAAGAGAGTGAAGATCCACCGCGGTTGTTGGCCGGAGGTGCGGGTTGTCAATCCGCTTCCACGCACAGTCCGAGGAGGCTCCGACGAGCTGTCACCTCGAGGGCCTTTGAGTCCGTTCTCTAGGTCGTCTCCGTCATCTTCTTCTTCGGTAGAAGGCTCGGAGAAGAGGTCATTAATGGCCGGGAGGGTCACCGGAGGATGCGGAATGCTTTAGAATCGTCGAAAATCACCTCCCGATGGTAGGGATGAAGGTGGAGATGGATGGAGCATCTGAAATGCGGAAGGGCGAAGTGGCGGCCAAGTTGGATCAAGGTCCGTTGACCTAATTCGCGGAGCAGGCCAATTTATAGAAGCAGGATTAAATAACGCGCACAACCACAGGCGCATGACCAGTGGTCGTGCGCGAACAATGTCAGCGCCCATGCGGCAACAACCTGTAGAACCTGCACAAGGAAATTTAAGCATGCGCACGATCAGCAACGCACGATCAGTGATCGTGCGCGGCAAGGGTGGTGATCGTGCGATATGGGACAGAAAAGTGGAAAAAGATGGCATGACTACGCACGACCGGCAGCGCACGAGCAGTGATCGTGCGCGGTATAGCTGGTGATCGTGCGATATAGCGGGACAGGACAATAAAATGAGAGCCCAGACTACGCACGACCGGCGGTCGTGCGCCAAAGAGGTCGATGGTCGTGCATGGGTAAAAATGCACGACCATTGACTCCTTTGCCAAAAAATGGTGAAAGTCCTATGCCGGACGCCCACACGATCCCCGAACCTGTAGGAAAACTGCACACACTGTCGATCATGGCAGTCACAGATATATATAAAATGCATCACACGAGGGGAATACACACACGCACAGAAATAGGCTAAAAGAGTGCACAAGACGTGTAATGTTGAAGCGAACTAAAAGGAGTGCTAATGGCACAAAATGATAGTGCAAAGACAAGAAAACGAGCCCAGATGAGTCCGGAAATAGATATGAAATGGGGACTCATCAGTGTATACTTACACCCACTTGGAATGATCCCAACTATAAACCATTGAAAAAAAAAGTACACAGTGATATGTGGCCTGAGTGCGTGTATACTTGTACCCACTCGGAATGATCCCTACTATGGACCCTTGGTTAATAAAAAAAAGTATAAATATAGAGTTTCCATGAAAATTTTTGGAAGTATAATAAATGCAAAGTCTGGGGGTGCTCTTATAATTTTAACATAATCTTATGGTATTTACCATACAAAGGGCTCAATTGCAATCTAGGTGTGATGAAAACCATCAAATTTATCTTTGATTACTCCCACCTATAATCACCTATCCTAAGCCAAAAAGATTACACCATAATACAATTCCTAAATATCCAACCTTACTAATTCTCACTAGTGTCGTGGAGAGGGTGTGTAAAGGAAAGTGCATGACTAGAGATATGGGTATTTTTAAGTTTTGAAAAACTAAAGCATATTTTATTAAGATTGTTATTTTCTCCTTACAATAGTTATGGATAACTATAATCCTAATTCTAAGAAAGAGCAAAAAATAGTTAAGATATGTATTGGAGGAATTTTAAGATAAAGTTATATTTAGAAAAGTCTGCTATACTATTTCCTATACAATTACAACATCAAATTTCTATTTGAATTCATAACAACCAGTGTACGGAAGAATAATTATGTATCGGTAGCCCAATTATTTGAATTTGTTTGCTTAGGGACAAGCAAACACTCATGTCTGGGGGTATTTGATGAGTACAATTATGATAGGCTTTTTACTATAATAATTGTAATCATGTCCACTTTTTTCTACCTCTTTATCAAGTAATTGCGCGAGAATAATTAGGAATTGGTATTATCATGAATAGTAGAGCATAGTTTGGAGTTTCTATTATTCCATGTATTGAGCTATTCACTTACTACTTCATTATTCTAATACAGGTACGGAGAACCAGTGGAACTAAAAGTCTTGGAGCAAACAAGGGAGTTGACGGGGTCCAACATGGCTGATCACAGGAGAAGAATTGGTCACACAGGGGTAAGAACACACCACTGTTCCTACACGTGTTCTATTACGGCTGGATCCGATTTAATAGAGGAGAAGTCAGAGCACCATACGGGTGGGAACACGCCCGTGTTCCCAGCCCATGTTCTTTTTGGGACAAATTGGAGAATTGAAGCCAGCCAACCCGTGTCTGAAAAACATGAAGAAAAACACGGCAGTGTTTGACAACACGGTCGTATCAGTACCCATGTCAGATGACAAGGCCCACGACTAGACACGTCTATTCATGCGAAACTGCCCTGGAACTATCAACATGGCCTGTAACACGGCCATGTCGAAAACCGTGTTCAACCATGTTTGCTATGAGACTATAAAAACCTGTAAAAAAATTTAATCTGGACTTTTGGATCATTTTCTTTTGGAGAACGTTTGGAGGACGAAGGTGGAGCACCCAAGCGAAGGAGGATTTGAAGGAGATTTCGTATGCGTTTAATCTTTCATGTATGTCTTTTAATTTCTCTTCTCTCTTGGTGATCTAACCTTATATTTTTTTTATTTCGTTTGAACTTCTTATTTGAACAATTTAGTAATTCATGGTATTTTGTTCGTATGTAGGCTTGCAAACATTGAGAATTATCCTAAGTATGAATCTAGTTGTTATTTTACATGATTCTAAAACTTCTAGATTGAGAAATGGGATGTTTGTTATGATGGATAAATATTCATATTTAGTTGTTATTTCTCTTTGCATCTCAATTTTCATGATCGAGAGATATGCTAACTGGGTAATTTTGATACGAATGAATGGATTTATGGTATTTTAGAGATAGGATTTCATCAATTCATGTGGGAGATAGGGTAATATATTTAATTTAAATTTGAGTATTGTAAATTGTTCGAGAGAAAATTTACTCAACTTAGATTTAGATTTTGAATTGCTCGAGAGAGAATTTGATAACTATTTAACCCTTTACAATACAATGAATTTGCTAGTTTTTTATCTCATGATTACATAGAATTGTCTATTTAAATGATTATGTTCATGTGAAAGCTCCCACCTTCAGTTTTGTATCATCTTTTGTTCTCCAATTCTATTGTATTCAAGAAGTCATAGTTAGGATTATTTAGATTAAAAATCAATTTTGATTATAGGTATGATAATAGAGTGAGAGTGAGTACGAGTATTTGAAAAGACCCTATAGAATACGACACGAGATGTATATTTCTCCTATACTATGATAGATAGGTGCACTTGCCTGAATGATGAATCAAACTAGCTTATACCTATCTACGTAGGCATACTAGAATGTATAATGAATCCGTATCAATTTAAACATGCTTAGTAAAATAATCATCACTCGTCAAGATTCTTCGCAATCCGAGAATTTTTGGAGTCTCGGCGTGCGATTGTAGTTTTGAATAATTTATGTTTTCTTTTAAAACTATAGAGTTTGGAGTCTTGCCTGAACGTCTGCAGTTATCCCCTACACGGCATGGCATCACGTCGCATATTTTTCCCTTATTCTGATATAATTAAATTGTTTGGAAAATACAGGTTGTGATAGTTGGTATCAGATGGAGATTGCTTAACAATTGGTCGGGCAACCTTCCCCTTTTAGTGTTAGTTTTTTAGTGTCATATCATACAACACCAATGTGTCATCGGTACGTCTTGGCTGAAGCATGAACACTACACTCATAAGCATGGTTAGAAGAATACGGGGCATATTATGTAGTATGGGATGCATAATATGTGTTTGTATATGGATCCACCATAGGTGACAACATGTGAGAGTTATGTAGTATGGGATGCATAACATCACCACATGAATGCCCATTAGCATGTTTTCTTTTTTCGTTACATGCAATGTTATGTAGTATGGGATGCATAACATTTCATGTGTATGCCACTCATAACATGTATTAGGGCCATTTATAGAATGCATACATAACATGCATAGCATAGCATGACATGAGCACAACATCCAAAGCTAAAGATTTACCTGATGACACATGTACACACATGATTTTAAATAAGAGTAAAGAATCCATACATTCATATCATAGGCACATGAGTCAATTCGATGAAAGGATACCATCCTAAGTAGGACAAATCATCATCATAAAATCCCAGAGCAAGTGACAGCTTAAGCAAGTGTCTTTTAAGTATGGTCTGAACTAGTTTTGTTTGCCCTAGTCATAATCTAGGATTTTGATAGGTTGTTCGTTTTCCTTTTTAAAAATGCCTCCAAAGTGTATTGCGACGAGGTCGACTTCCCAGTCAGAGGGTGAGTCGTTAGGTACGCAGAATGATGCGTTGATCGAGAGTTTGCGCTAGAGCAATGAGGCTTTGTCAAGGCAAGTAGTTGCGATGCAATACAAATTCAGACCTTGTTTTCTGCCGCTCCCACGCAACATCCCTTAGTGCAAGATCCTGTTGTGGATCATGCCATACCTGATCCCCCTACTCCTTTCGTGCCCCCGGTGATGCTACCACCAGAGATGAATTTCATCTCGCATTTCCAGCGATTAATGTTGGGGTTTCTCGTGAGGGTTGGCACAACACTTTGTGCGCGCAGCGGAAAAGAAAAGTACGAGAACAGCCCAAGAGAACTGGATCTGGCCATGATCGTTGTATCAAGAAGTAAACACATAACTAGGCAAAAATTACCTTAGTGGCGTTGAGTCACAACTCAACGGAGATGCTCCTAATATTGAGTGCTGTCGGTGGCGAGTTGTACGTGGAATAATATCCACGTCTCTGCAGAAATCCACACGAGCGAGAGAACTCCCAAGCTTCGTCACACGAAGGGTCGGGTAGAAGAACGACCGCACCTCCGCACTTCCACGGACTGCTAGGTCCGCGCCAGGAAGGGCAGCACCAGCGACTGTCGCCGGAGAGGAGGAGGTCGGCGGAGCGATTCCGGCGGCGGAACTCTTCCGCCCGGCGGGATTCGGGATTCGGCGGAGCGAACGAGCGGCAGAACTCTTCCGTCGGCTTCGGATCGGTCAATCGTGTAAAAAACGGAAAAAACCCTAAGTATCTATTTATACCAAAGGCATAAATAGACTTAGGAATACCGCTATCCGTAGACCACCCAGATAATTAGGGATCCAGAATCGGTGAGAATCATCCAGCAGATTCGGTGAGAATCAATCGGCTAGAATCACATAGGATCGGCGAGAATCAGTCGGCGAGAATGACCTGACAGAATCGTCGAGAATCGAGGCCTTAGTCGGCGAGTCATACTCGGCGACTTTCCCGTAGTCGTCGAGACAATCTCGACGACTCTATCTCGACGATCCTGACTTGGTCGTAGTCCTAGTCTTAGTCATCGAGACATTCTCGACGATCTAGACTCAGTCGTCGAGACATTCTCGACGATCTAGACTTAGTCATCAAGACATTCTCGACGATCTAGACTTAGTCATCGAGACACTCTCGATGACTCATTCTCGATGATTTTCGACGAACCATCTTGGCAACTTTTGCCAGACCCCATATCTATGGTGATTGGTAACATTTACCAACACAGTCAATCTTCTAATTTCTCCACATGCTCTTATGTGCGACCCTGCAGGCTCATATCGCGTTAGCAGTGAGATTACATGTTTGACCACTTCTAGATCACCATGGTAACTCCAACAGTCTCCCACTTGATCTTGAAAGTATCAAACCATAAACCTCACAAACAATGAGCGGCATCTAGCAATGCATCATTGCTCCCCAAGCAATAAGAGTTTATAACTCATAAGCCTTCATGAACAATGTATCAGCGTTGTCTTTGTCCCTTTGTCCCTTACATCCGGAAAGAACTAGAGGCATGGACCGTGTCACCCTCATAATAGCTCAATCCAAGTTTCCTGATCTAGAACGGACATCCAGAGAATGGTGAGGCCAATATCACATATTGACTCCACCAAGCATGGCCATGCATTTCTCAGTCCAGTTCCATCAAGTGGCCCATGGATGCAACTCCTGTCATATAGGAGGACAAATTCCATATCTGCTCACACACAAACATCCAAATGATTCGTAACGTGCCCAACAACACCCCTTATCATCAACCTTTCTCAAGGAAGACTTTAGATGGCATCAAAGCATGCTCTTCCTCACTTGATGAATGCTGTGACTTCAGGTCAAAGGACCACAACACCATCGTCAATAGAGACCTACTTGTGACACGATTAGATAACAATCCACAAAGTAGTCTCTGGTTGGGTCTGTCCAGTACAACTTGTTCACTAACAAGTACCCACGTGATGACTTGATATCACAATATCATGACCTGTGAGAACTGGTCATCAGTCAACGCACGTACTAGTCTTCATGTATCATCATTACCCTTAGATCCTATGATGATACCACGACCAGGGACTTTTAAGAATGAAGCTTCAAATGAATCATAGGCTCTCACATTCAAGTAACGTACTTGATGTCCTATGGAAGCGAACATTCTAAGGGTATTCATTATGTTAACATTTAACTATCATATAGAAAAACCATAATAACGGAATATGCCATTAATTGTAAAAAGAAAATCTAGGTACACAATTCATCATATGAATAAACAATAAACAGCCAACAGAATATATCTTTACATGCAACCCACAAGGCTCCCACTAGATTTGATCATTCAGGTATCGTATACCCATTGATCTAGTATGACCATCATGCTTTCTCTGCGCGAGAGGCTTTGTCAGTGGATCCGCAATATTCTCCTCAGTCGGCACTCTGCAAATGTTCACATCTCCTCGTTCGACAATCTCACGAATAAGATGGAACCGCCGAAGTATGTGCTTGGAGCGCTGATGAGATCTAGGTTCCTTAGATTGTGCAATTGCACCATTGTTATCACAGTAGAGAACTACGGGACCAACAATGCTAGGAACTACATCAAGCTCGCCGATGAATTTCCTAATCCATACAGCCTCCTTCGCTGCATTAGCTGCAGCGATATACTCGGCTTCCGTTGTAGAATCAGCAACTGTCTCTTGCTTGGAACTCTTCCAGCTCACAGCTCCTCCATTCAGGCAAAACACAAACCCTGACTGAGACTTTGAATCGTCCCTATCAGTTTGGAAGCTAGCATCCGTGTAACCACTTATAACGAGCTCTTCCTCTCCACCATACACCAAGAACACATCCTTAGTCCTTCTCAAGTACTTCAGGATATTCTTGACTGCAATCCAGTGACACTCACCGGGATCTGACTGATACCTGCTAGTCATGCTTAAAGCAAAGGAGACATCGGGTCGAGTACATAACATTGCATACATGATTGATCCAATTGCCGAAGCATATGGAATCAACTTCATGCGGTCCTTATCTTCACAAGATTTTGGACACTGGTCCTTAGAGAGATTCACACCATGAGACATGGGCAAAAATCCTTTCTTGGACTCAAGCATGTTGAACCGCTTCAACACCTTATCGATGTATGTACTCTGGGTCAAACCCAGCAACTTCTTCGATCTATCTCTATAGATCTTAATACCAAGTATATAAGTTGCTTCACCCAAATCCTTCATTGAAAAGCAGTTCCCTAGGTTGTTCTTAACAACTTTCAGGGTAGGAATGTCATTCCCAATCAAAAGTATGTCATCTACATACAATATCAGGAAGACAACAATGCTCCCACTGATTCGCTTGTAAACACAAGGCTCATCTTCATTCTTGATGAAACCAAACTCTTTGATTTTCTCATCAAAATGAAGATTCCAACTTCGAGAGGCCTGTTTCAGTCCATAGATGGACCTATTCAGCTTGCATATTTTAGTGGCTTCACTTGGGGATACAAAACCCTCGGGTTGTGTCATGTACACTTCCTCAAGGAGGTTTCCATTAAGGAAAGCCGTTTTGACATCCATCTGCCAGATCTCGTAGTCGTAATACGCAGCAATAGCAAGCAATATCCTTATGGACTTAACCATGGCAACAGGGGAAAAGGTTTCATCATAGTCAATACCATGAATTTGTCTAAAACCCTTAGCCACCAGTCGCCCTTTGAATGTCTGTACATTCCCATCCATGTCGGTCTTCTTCTTGAAGACCCACTTGCACCCTATGGGTCGTACCCCTTTAGGTGGTTCCACCAAGTTCCAAACTTGGTTTGCATACATGGAGTCCATTTCGGATTTCATAGCCTCAAGCCATTTGTCGGAGTCCGGTCCATTCATAGCCTCTTGGTAGGTTGCTGGCTCATCATCATGATCCATAAGCAACACATTACCTATTTGAGACACGAGAAATCCATATCTCTCAGGCTCAAACCTCGGTCTACCAGATCTACGTAGGACTTGTGCTTCTTGAGCAGGTTCTCTAGCTACAACATCTTGTAGTCCTGTCTCAGAATCCAATTTCGGTTCATTCACTACCTGTGGGTCTTGAACTTCTTCAAGCTCTACCTTTTCAGTCTTTCTAGATAAGAACTCTTTCTCCAAAAAGACGCCAGTCCTTGCGACAAACACTTTGCCCTCAGACGGCAGGTAAAAGTAATACCCTTTCGTTTCCTTAGGATATCCCACAAGATAACATTTATCTAATTTGGGTTCCAGCTTGTCAGGCATTTGACGTCGCACGTATGCCTCACAGCCCCAAATTTTAATGAACGACATACTAGGACGCTTCCCAGTCCATATCTCATATGGTGTCTTCAGAACCGTTTTCGTTGGAGCGCGATTCAATTTCATTGCAGCAGTCTCTAAAGCAAAACCCCAAAAGGAAACAGGCAAGTCTGCATGACTCATCATCGAACGTACCATGTCTAACAGAGTACGATTTCTCCTCTCAGACACACCATTGTGCTGTGGTGTTCTAGGTGGAGTGAGCTGTGATACAATACCACACTCTTTCAGATGATCACGGAACTCATGACTCAGGTATTCGCCACCTCGATCAGATCGGAGTGCTTTAACCCTTTTACCCAACTGGTTCTCTACTTCATTTTTGAACTCTTTGAACTTTTCAAAGGTCTCGGATTTGCACTTCATAAGATACACATATCCGTATCTACTGAAATCATCAGTAAATGTAACAAAGTAGAAATACCCACCTCTAGCCATGGAACTCATGGGTCCGCATACATCACTATGTACAACACCCAAGAGATCCGCAGCCCTCTCAGTATAACCAGTGAAAGGAGCTTTTGTCATTTTGCCTAACAAACAAGATTCGCATCGCTCAAATGATTCATAATCAAATGAGTCCAAAAGTCCATCCTTATGGAGCTTGGATATGCGCTTCTCGTTTATATGGCCAAACGACAATGCCAGAGATACGTAGGGTTTGAGTCATTTGTTCTTAGTCTCTTATTATTTTCTACATTATAGATCATATGGTCTAAGTTCAAAACATAAAGACCATTAAATAGTTGGGCTACAGTATAACAAACATCATTCTTAAATATGGAACAACAGTTGTTCTTAATTATAAAAGAAAATCCAATCATGTCCAGACATGAAATAGATATAATGTTTCTAGTTATGACCGGAACAAAATAATAATTATCAAGTTCTATTACAAGCCCACTGGGCAAAGAAAGACGGTAAACCCCTACGGCTACAGCAGCAACTCTTGCTCCATTGCCGACACGCAGGTCCACCTCCCCTTTACTCAGCAATCTTCTCCTTTCCAGTTCCTGCACATTTGTACAAATGTGTGAACCACATCCGGTATCCAATACCCAAGATGAAGGAGCAGAAAGGTTTATCTCTATAACATAAATATCTGAAGCGAAAGTCATACCTCCCTTCATTTTCTGCAGACCCTCAATATAAGAAGGACAGTTCCTCCTCCAATGACCAGCCTTGCCACAGTGGTGGCATTTCCCTTCCTTCACCGTGCTTTTCTTCTTCTTCAGTGCAGAAGACTTGGGCTCAAGATGTGACTTAGGTCCCACCTTCGTCTTCTTGAAGCCCTTGGCCTTGCCCTTGCCCTTATGCACCATCAGTATGGGGCTGGCAGGCTTGGCCTTCTTCATATTGATTTCGGCAGTTCTCAACATGCCTAGGAGTTCGGGCAGTGTCTTGTCTATTTCATTCATGTTATAGTTCAAGACAAACTGCTCGTAGCTGTCCGGCAACGATTGCAGGATCAGATCTGTGGCCAACTCTTGACCCAGAGGAAAACCCAGCCTTTCAAGGTTCTCTATATACCCAATCATCTTGAGTACGTGAGTCCCTACTGAGTCTCGAACTCCCATCTTGCATTGAAACAACGCTTTCGTGACGTCGAACCTCTCTTGACGAGCCTGCCCTTGAAACATTTTCTTGAGATGCTCGTCAATCTCCTTGCACCCCATGTTCTCATGTTGCCTTTGGAGCTCAGAGTTCATGGTGGCAAGCATGAGGCATTCGATGTCTAAAGCATCATCGGTATACTTCTTGTAAGCATCCTTATCAGCACGGGAAGAATTCCCGGTCGGCACCTCGGGGGATTCTTCTTCCAAGACATAGAGCTTTCGCTCTTGCCTGAGAACAATTCTCAAGCTCCTGTACCAGTCCATGTAGTTAGTCCCATTGAGCTTATCCTTCTCAAGGATGGCTCTCAGAGACAAAGTGGAGTGTGAACCACTTGCCATGGAATTCTACAAGAATTCATGCAGAATAAAATCAGTACCAAAGTTTCAAAATACAATTTATTTTAATTTGGACTCTAATTAAAACTCCCACTACTTTATTCGAACTAATAGCCCTCACTATCAATTCGGAGAGTTCATGCGAGCTACTCTCTTAGTGGACAAGATCCGTATTTCACCAACACAATGAGTCAGCTTTGGCTTTCCTCTCACGATGTATTTATTTAGGTAGGCAACGCTTGCCAATTGCATCCTCATGCAATTCTTGTATGGTTGGTGAATAACTCTTTATTCGCATCCATCATATGGTGCATGACAACCCTATGCCTCTAGGCGCTCAACCTTTGAGGTCACCTAGTTAAGTGGGGCCCGATGTCGACAGTGGGATATCACAATTATCCGCTCGCACCCTTACCAAGATAGATTAATGCACCTTGCTTTGGCAAGCCCACACTTCATCGATCGAGGCAGGAAGAGTGTCATCCATCGGAAGGCATCCGAACACTTAATGTTTGATGAAGGGATTTAAACTATAGGCTAACAATTAACCACGATCAACATTTGATCAAAGTGCACATCTAAAGAAAAACAATTCTCAAAAGCCACATGCATCCCTTATGTGCACAACTTGACACTATCAACATTTGATAATATGAAGGGCTAAATCTGAACATCCGGACTGTTCCAAATCTTCAGATTTACATGCATTGGACAAAGGCAAAGGCAACTCAACTTAAAGCAGTAGACAAGCTCCTCTCTCCATGTTGGATTCAAAATCCAAAACAATCTCGAGGGATGGTTACTGCTAAGGAGACAACAGCTTCTACAATTAGAAATTGCTACGAAATCCCAGACGTTCCTGGAGGGGTTCCAAGGGGCAGCGCCCCTGGCGGTGGTCCCGCTGACCGATCAACGGGCGGGATCAAGGGGCAGAGCCCCTGCGGGGTGCGGGCAGCGCCCCGACCAAATTTTGCAAAATCACCACCGATTTCCCTTGGAAAAATCATCAACAATTGATGTTCCAGGAATAAATCTAGACATTTAGAACACTTCTAAATCCCTAGGTTTACACGTGTTGGAATTCCCTAACTTCCAATACAATAATCATGGCCGCAACCTCCCTCTGATACCACTGTTGGGGTTTCTCGTGAGGGTTGGCACAACACTTTGTGCGCGCAGCGGAAAAGAAAAGTATGAGAACAACCCAAGAGAACTGGATCTGGCCATGATCGTTGTATCAAGAAGTAAACACATAACTAGGCAAAAATTACCTTAGTGGCGTTGAGTCACAACTCAACGGAGATGCTCCGAATATTGAGTGCTGTCGGTGGCGAGTTGTACGTGGAATAATATCCACGTCTCTGCAGAAATCCACACGAGCGGGAGAACTCCCAAGCTTCGTCACACGAAGGGTCGGGTAGAAGAACGACCGCACCTCCGCACTTCCACGGACTGCTAGGTCCGCGCCAGGAAGGGCAGCACCAGCGACTGTCGCCGGAGAGGAGGAGGTCGGCGGAGCGATTCCGGCGGCGGAACTCTTCCGCCCGGCGGGATTCGGGATTTGGCGGAGCGAACGAGCGGCGGAACTCTTCCGTCGGCTTCGGATCGGTCAATCGTGTAAAAAACGGAAAAAACCCTAAGTATCTATTTATACCAAAGGCATAAATAGACTTAGGAATACCGCTATCCGCAGACCACCCAGATAATTAGGGATCCAGAATCGGTGAGAATCATCCAGCAGATTCGGTGAGAATCAATCGGCGAGAATCACATAGGATCGGCGAGAATCAGTCGGCGAGAATGACCTGACAGAATCGTCGAGAATCGAGGCCTTAGTCGGCGAGTCATACTCGGCGACTTTCCCGTAGTCGTCGAGACAATCTCGACGACTCTAGACTCAGTCGTCGAGACATTCTCGACTATCTAGACTTAGTCATCGAGACATTCTCGACGATCTAGACTTAGTCATCGAGACACTCTCGATGACTCATTCTCGATGATTTTCGACGAACCATCTTGGCAACTTTTGCCAGACCCCATATCTATGGTGATTGGTAACATTTACCAACACAGTCAATCTTCTAATTTTTCCACATGCTCTTATGTGCGACCCTGCAGGCTCATATCGCGTTAGCAGTGAGATTACATGTTTGACCACTTCTAGATCACCATGGTAACTCCAACAATTAAGACCTCCTACTTATGACAGGAGTGTTGACTTCAAGATTTTAGATGATTGGATCATCTCCATCGAAGAGATATTTTCGTATTCCGAAATTCTTGAAGCCCAGAAGGTAATGATTGTAGCCTATCAGTTGAAAGGCCTGGCAAAGAGTTGGTGGATTCGGGAAAGGGAAAGTTTGAAGGAATGCTATTCTTGGGAATCTTTTAAGAAGATACTGCTAATGAAGTTTCTACCCTCGGATGAGCAGGACTTCCTGATGAATAACTTCCTACATCTGAAGCAAAGAAAACTCACAGTTAGCGAGTATGAGATTGAGTTTAGCAAACTGGATAGGTTTGCTCCTAATTTGGTAGCTTCGGAGGAGGGTAGAGTGAAACGTATCCTGGGAGGACTAAGAAGCAATGTCCAGCAGTGGGCATGCACTTATGGAGCTAATAATTATGCTATGGTAGTGGAAGCCGCACTGAAAGTGGATGCGATTGAAAACGCAAAGAATCGAGGTGCTTCTAGTGCGGGCAGAAGGGGCATCTGAAGTCTTCGTGCCCCCAGGCTCAGTCCCCACTGTAACCTGCCCCGCTTCGAGCTCTGCCGCCGCCACCAAACCAAGACATAGGCAAAGGAAAGTTGAATGTAGTGACCTGCGAGGAAGCTCAAACCTCTACGCAAGTTATTTCAGGTTAGTCCCAGTTTATTTCATCATTTTTACTTATCGTTGTAGCCTTAGTTATCGTTCGTTTAGTTATGTATGTTATGATTTTAGGGGAGTTTAAGGTGCGAAATAGGTGGGCGCTCATTCTTTTCGATTTGGGTGCCACCCATTCCTTTATGGCCCGGAGGTTTGTAGATAAACATCGTCTGGATGTGGATCCATTAGGAGACTCCTTCAACATCAAGCTTCCCTCCAGTGATTCGGTGGTATCTAATCAAGGAGTTCTGAGATGCCCTATATACCTAGGCAATTTCCTTGCCTTTACAGATCTGATGGTGTTGGATCTGGCAAACTTTGATGTGATTTTGGGCATGGACTGGCTGTCCAAGTATGATGCGATCATCTAGTGAAAGGCAAAGAGACTGGACTTCAGGATGGATAATGGCCAACCTATGAGCGTCTATGGATTTCATGACAGGGTTTCCCTTATTATTTCTACGGTATGTGCAGACTTGCTATAGAGTCTGGTTGCGAGGCATGTTTGGTTTCTATTTTTGCTTTAGAAATTGCTTTTGTTACACCACTTCTTGAGGATATATCTTTGGTGCGAGAGTTTCTAGATGTTTTTCCTGACTGTCTTCCAGGACTTCCTCCGATGAGGGAGATAGAATTTGTGATAGACCTCGAGCCAGGTACTCATCCTATCACCAAAGCACCGTACCATATGGCTCTGCGTGAGTTGGATGATTTGCGTACTCAACTCGATGAGTTGCTGAGATGTGGTTTTATTAGACCAAGTTCTTCTCCGTGGGGTGCTCCTGTTTTGTTCGTCAAGAAGAAAGATGGATCGATGAGGATTTGCATAGATTATAGATAATTTAATAAAGTGACCATTAAGAATAGATATCCCCTGCCAAGGATTGATAATCTGTTCGATCATCTTCGTGGTAGCTCGGTATTTTCAAAGATCGATCTTCGCTCGGGCTACCACCAGTTGAGAATTCGTGAGGCAGATGTCCCTCAGACCGCTTTCCATTCACGGCATGGGCATTATGAGTTTTTGGTGATGTCTTTCGATCTGACCAATGCACCCTCCGCTTTCATGGATTTGATGAATAGGGTGTTTAAGGACTTCTTAGACCGATTTGTAATTGTGTTCTTAGATGATGTGTTGGTGTATTCCCACAGTGTTGAGGAGCATACTCAGCATTTGTGTTTGGTATTGTCGACCCTAAGGGAGCATAGGTTATATGTGAAGTTCAGCAAATGTGAGTTCTAGCTACCCCAGGTGTCTTTTCTGGGACATGTTGTAAGCAAGGATTGTATTTCTGTAGATCTGACCAAGATTTCGGCTGTGATGGAATAAGAGAGACCTTCTACACCTAAGGGGATTAGGAGCTTCTTAGGACTGGCTGGCTATTATAGAAGATTCGTGGAAGGGTTATTGGTATTGTCTGCTCCTCTAACTAGACTTACTCAAAAGAATACTGTATTCATTTAGAGTGATAAGTGTGAAGAGGCTTTTCAAGAACTAAAGAAGAGATTATGTACTGCTCTAATTTTAACCTTGTCTACTGAAGGAGTTAAATATGCTATGTATGTTGATGCATAACACACTTGACTCGGCTGTGTTTTAATGCAAGATGGTAATGTGATCGCGTATGGATCGTGGCAACTAAAGATTCATGAGAGAAACTATCCTACGCATGATTTGGAGTTCGCTGCTGTAATTTATGCACTGAAACTTTGGCGACACTTATTGTATAGTGCGCTGTGCAAGATTTATATGGACCATAAGAGTTTGAAGTATGTCTTCAATCAGAAGGAATTATATCTGCACCAGCGTCGGTGGTTAGAATATGTGGCTGATTATGAAGTGGAAATTCTTTATCATCCATGGAAGGCTAATGTAGTAGCCGATGCCTTGAGTAGAAAGACTGCCAAAAATTTAAATCTATCGGTACAGTCCTTGGTGGAAGAATTATTATTAATGGATATTAAGGTTGGGAGTGGTACTGTGCCTGCTAGTCTATAAGCAGAAGAGCCCTCTTGGATTTCCCTTACTCGAGCACATCAGAAGGATGATTCGGATCTATTACACCTCCGGAATAGGACTGTGAAGGGAGAATTACCTGATTTCTCCTTGGATAAGTTGGATACCTTGAAGTACTGGGGTTGATTTGCATCCCCTCCTTTGGCGACATTCGATCTAAGATCTATACTGAAGCTCATGGTTCTAGTGTCGCCTACCATCCTGGTTCCACTAAGATGTATAAGGATCTAAAGAAAATTGTTTGGTGGTCAGGAATGAAAAATGATATCGTAAAGTTTGTATCAGAATGTTTTACGTGTCAGCGTGTTAAGGCTGATCATAGAAGGCCTGGTGGTAAACTGACATCGCTTGATATCCCAAGTTAGAAATGGGATAGTATTTCAATGGATTTAATCACCGGTCTACCAAACTCTCCCCATAGGCACGAATCTGTTTGGGTGATAGTCGATAGATTGACAAAACATGCTCACTTCGTTCCCTTTAAGATTGGGTATTCTATGAAAAAGATAGCTGAGTTATATCTTGATGAAGTCATCAGATTACATGGAGTGCTAGTTAGCATCGTATCAGATCGAGACTCTAGATTTACGTCTCTCTTTTGGAAGAGTTTGCAAGAGGGATTGGGTACTGATTTTAGGTACTCCACTGCCTATCATTCGCAGATGAATGGTTAAACAAAATGAGTTAATCAGATCGTGGAAGATATGATAAGGTGTTATATATTGGATCAAGGTGGTGCTTGGGATGAGCGTCTCAGACTCATGGAATTTGCTTACAATAATAGTTATCAAGAGAGTCTGTAGATGGCCCTGTTTGAGGCCTTGTATGGGAGGCATTGTAGGACTCCTTTGTTTTAGGCTGAAGTTGGAGAGAGACCATTGCTTGGTCCGGAAGCCCTTGAAGAGATGAATTGTGTTGTAACTCATATTGAGAGAAGCTTTGTGTAGCACAAGAGCGTTATGAGAATTATGCTAATCAACGAAAAGTCGATCTGGAGTTTGTCGTTGGAGACTTTATTTTTTTTGAAGGTTTCTCCGATTTCTGGCGTTAAAAGGTTTCGAAGGAATCACAAGTAAGACCCCGGTACGTGGGACCTTTTTAAATTCTTGAATGCATCGGAGTATCAGCTTATAGGTTGGAGTTTCCTGGTAGCTTCTCTGGTGTCAATGATGTGTTCAATGTGAGCCAGTTGAGGAAGTGTATTCGTAATGATCGTTAAGTCCTTGACTCGGTGCCCCAGTTTCAGCCTAAACTTACGTTTGTGGAAGAACCTGTTTGTATTTTGGATTATCAAGAGCGTGTGTTACGGAGAAAGACCATCCCTATGGTCAAGATTCTTTGAAGAAATCAAGACGTCGAGAGCGCGACGTGGGAATTAGAATCAGTGATGAGGGAATCTCATACTCACCTCTTCTCTTATTTTCGGGTTTATCTTTATGTTTTCAGACATGTTTGATTTTATTGTTTTGGTTTGGTTTTGGAGTTGTGTTAAGTTTCGGGACGAAACTTCTTTTTAGGGGAGTGACTGTAACGCCCCTGATTTTTTCGATGATTTTATTTGAATGGGTATCGTCATATTTATGACGTCTTGGCATTACTTTTAACTTCAAGTTGATGGTGCAACACCGTTAAGGAATTTTCGCGTCCGTTCGGTCTAGTCGGCCAATTTCTTGAATTTTTGTGGTAATTGGAAATTTGGCATTTGAGATTTAATTTGAGTAATTTTGGTACTTGCTTATCAAGATACTTCGCAATCCGAGAATTTTTGGAGTCTCGGCGTGCGATTGTAGTTTTGAATAATTTATGTTTTCTTTTAAAACTGTAGAGTTTGGAGTCTTGCCTGAACGTTTGTAGTTATCCCCTGCACGGCTTGGAATCACGACACTTATTTTTCCCTTACTCTGATATAATTAAATTGATGGGAAAATGTGGGTTGTGACAGTTTAGGTTTACTCGAGATGGAGACTCTGGGCAAGACTCCCAACTGGAGAAAATAGGTGCAGAACTCGAGAAAATCAACTTGGCTTGATAAAAATCAATAGAAGGGCACTCGAGATGATGAAATCGAGTACTCGAGAGGAAAAAAAGATCTCGAGAGAAAGAAATATTTTTCGTGAATCTTCTGGTGGCCGCCGATGGTGCTCCGGTGCTCCAAATCTTCGACCGAGTATAGATCTGGAAAGCTCTTGGCGAGGGCTTCTTCATCGTGGTAAAATCTTCCCCATTCCTTGATTTTTATCGCTAGGGTTTTCGGCCCTAACTCCTATTTTTTGGCCATTCTTGTTAGATTTCGATTTCTCTTATCTTTCTTGGTCCCGATCTATGTCAAGGTGCGGTTTGGGGATATTCTCTGGTAAAACTAAGGCAAGTGGTGGTTTACCCTCTTTTCTCCTTGTCCGATTTGATGGTAACGAATAAGCTTTTGCTCCTTAATTTTTACTGCGTTCTTTTCTTTCTTTCCAAGTTATAGAAATGTATAACCCTTATTTGATGTTTACACAAATTTATGAGTTCTTATCATGAAGATAAAACTTAACCTTGTAGCATTGTAGTGATTGATGAGATGTTATATCGTTAGATTTAATCGCCCCTAACCATTGTCATAGGATGCATTAGAGTTTATCTAGGATGGTAAATTGTTTCTAAAGGTTGATCAACTGTGTCTTTAATCTCGGAAATATCGAGTAGAATCTGATGTGCCAAGTCTTGAGATTTATTTCATGGTGTTTCTTTGTTACGGGTGTTAGTGGGAAAATCCACTGATCGGAAGGTTTGTTTCCTTTATTAGTACCTCGTGGAGCTCTACTGGGTTTTGGGCATCTGCGGCGATTGGTGGAGTGTGCAAGTCTCCCCCGCAGTTAGAAATATTTTAACATCTGTGAGGGGTGTATCTAGAGAAGTGACCACCCTGCCTATGTTTATGGGTAGAGTTGGCCACAGGTGGCTAATAAAGTTTTGGAATATTCTTTCTTATGATTTAATCATGCTCTCCCCTTACTTTGGGTATCTAGCATGATTTGTTGTACATGACGATGCACGTAAGTTCTTTTCTTCTGATTTATTTCTTAAGTTTTATTTATGTACCTTACTTCAGCACATTTGGTCTTGGGTTGGCACCCCTTTTGACCCTTGTTTATTTTGGCTTATTTTTCTTACACCATTTGTATCTTCTTGCTGAGGTGTTTTGTTTTTGGAATGCCTCAGGTTCAGAGCAGTAGCAGGTAGTGGAGCTGGTTTTTGGACTCTTTGAGCGGTAGTTTTGGCTGTGGCTTTTCCACCTCGCCATAACGAGGTAGTTTGTTGTTTTAATTTTTTTTCCTAGTTAAGACATACTTTGTACTGTGGGTTCGTGTCCGGTTATTGATGCCCATAGAATTGTTGATTTTTGACACTTGCTAGCTGTTGATGTATCCTTTATGCTTGATTCAGGTTACTTGCTCTCCGAGATGATTTATTGCTAGGATTGAATGTTAGATATTTTTTACCTATAAAACCCTACTATTAGTAAAGCATACATGTAATCTCTTTCAAAACTAAGTCATTACTTTCTGGTTAGCGTAAAGACTTTTTCCTATACTTATAATAAATCTAGAGTTGCATAGCATGAGTTGTTCCTCTGGGACATTTATACTCATGTAGGGTGTTAGAGTCAATTTAAACAAGTATCTTCCGCAAGTGTATAATTGTATTTTGAATCGTGGACTAGTTGATCCACTAAGCCGAGGGATACGACTATCATCATAACTTAAACTGGATTTCATTCATAATAATTTATGTTTCTTTTAAAACCGTAGAGTTTGGAGTCTTGCCTAAACGTCTACAGTTATCCCTTGCACGGTATGGCATCACGACGCGTATTTTTCCCTTACTCTGATAAAATTAAATTGTTGGGAAAATGTGGGTTGTGACAGTTATAACCCAGCACACAACTTAGGAAGTAAACTAAAAGTTGATGTAGTCTTCTCTTTCAAATATCTCTGAGAATACTAAGTGGATTGATGATGCAAAAAGCTCCCCCTGATTTGAGTAGAGATTTAAGATCAGGAGGGGAGGCTTTTCTTCAGGGTGTATGCCTTCTTGTATTTGATTGATGAGGACTTTGCACTAGCAGAGACTGAAGCAGAAAATTTGTTAACAACTATTTTGATATGTAAAAGTGTATGTATCTCTGTCTTTTCTTGTGTATTGTTACCCTTTGAAGTAGCAAACTTCTGAATATATAATCTCTGAGAAGAATTCAAACATTTAAATTAAATCCATTCTGAAATATCTGAAGAATCTCTAAGAATTGTAACTTCTCTTGGGAATTAATTAGAATTAAACTCTGTGATAAAACCTTATTTAATGCTGTCTTAAACGACTATAAAACTACCTGAGATTAATCCTTGAAAAAATCTTTCTGCCTTCAGAATATAAAACTTCCTGAACAATGAACACTGCAAGAAATTCATCAAACTGCGCTTGGAGATTGTCGAACTAAGCCCAGAGTTCGTCAAACTGAGCCTGGAGTTTGTCAAACTGAGCCTGGAGTTCGTCGAGCTGAGCTTCTGAGTTGAGAACAATGTTCGTCGAATGGAGTCCAGAGTTCGTCGAGCTAAACTCAGAGTTAGAACTCTAAGTTCGTCAAACTGAGCTCTGCGTTCGTCGAACTGAGCTCTGCGTTCGTCGAACATAGCTCAGATTTCATTGAACAGAATTCTGTGTTCGTCGAAATGCACTTCTCTGGAATTCTTCTGAAGTAACAACCTTGGAAAAATAACCTATGACTTGAAACTATACAAATTGGGTCAAACTAATCATCCTAAATAAATAATAGTGATCATAGCGCAAATCAGTAATAGGGTTCCAACAATCTCACCCTATTTGGGCGAGGATATTATCAAAAATAGAAAAACACGGCAAAAATAATCTGACAGAATTATACAATTTTCAGCAGATATAAAGAAAGTTCTTTGAGAGTTCATAGTCATCAACAAAGTTTAAAACTTATAAACAAAATTAAGAGTCTTTCTGAGGTGTTGCTGATGGAGAATCTGAAGATGATTTGGTGAAAATATGCTTTCTATTTGGATCTTAAGCTTCCCTTTTGCTCATTTTTAGGTCTTGAGAACCTATGATTTTCAGGGAGCTGGTTCTTGGAACAACTGCCTCTAGATGCAGACTCATATACTTATCAACATTGAACAAACCTTTCTTCTGATATCTTTCAAGTTCCTGCTAACTGTGAGAGGACAAAGTAGTGAATTGTGAGGTGTCCTTTCCTTCTACCCTTGCTTTTTTAATTTGAGAAATTGCAACTTGCTCTTTAAACCTTACCATTCTGAACACTGGGTCTAGTTCTAGATCATATACAGGAGAAGTTGGCCTTTCTTGGCTTGATTGCTGTTGACTGTTGCTTTGATTTGTTTTTTGTTCCTGGCTACCGTGAGAATCAGACCTGGTAGGTTTATTCTGTCTTCCCTAATGCAAACTTATTAAGGTTACAAACAGAAGGTCTAGTGCTTGAATACTCTTTATTTTGTGCCATGATAAGAAAAACAAACTAGAGAAAATAAGATCTATCAGATCTGTTGGTTCAGGTGTTAGCCTGTAAACTAAATAATAAACCTCTGATACTAAATTAAAGTGAGGGATAGATCTAACTTTACTCTAGATGGGGGGGGGGGGAGTGAATAAAGTATTTTAAAACTTTGATTTATTTTTATAGAAGATTTTTAATTAAGTGATATATATATATATATATATATATATATATAAAGAAAAATCACAGCACATAAATAAATAAAGCAAACTATCACAGATGCCACAAGTATATATAGTAGTTCCCCAATAAATCTGGGTACGTCTACTCTTCTACTACCCTAGTAGGAATGCACTACAGATTTTTGATTAGGTGCCCATCCACCAGAAGATCTATTTTCTAAGAGAGATCTAGCAACCCTTTGAGCTTTTGATCAGGTGCCCAAAAACCAAGCTTAAGTCTTTTGATAAGGTGACTTAGGAACCAAATGGTTAACTTTTGAAGGGACTTATAACCATGTACACAGTTTAGGAAGTAAACTAAAAGTTGATGTTGTCTTCTCTTTCAAATATCTCTAAGAAGACAAAGTGGATTGATGATGCAAAAAGCTCCCCCTGATTTGAATAGAGATTTTAGATCAGGAGGGGAGGCTTTTCTTCAGGGTGTAGGCCTTCTTATATTTGACTGATGAAGACTTGGCACTAACAGAGACTAAAGAAGAAAGTCTATTAACAAATATATTGATCTGTAAAAGTGTGTGTATCTCTGTCTGATCTTGTGTATTGTTACCCTTTGAAGTAGCAAACTTCTGAATATATAATCTCTGAGAAGAATTCAAACATTTGAATTAAATCCATTCTGAAATGTCTGAAGAATCTATGAGATTTGTAACTGCCCTTTGGGAATGAATTAGAATTAAACTCGGTGAAAAAACCTTATTTAATGCTGCCTTAAACGACAATATTCATTAAGAATATTTTAGCATTAAATATCAGAGTGTAACTGCCTGAGATTAAGCCTTGAAAAAATCTTTCTGCCTTCAGAATATAAAACTGCCTAAACAATGAACACTGCAAGAAATTCATCAAACTGCGCCTGGAGATCATCGAACAGAGCCTGGAGTTTGTCGAAATGAGCCTGGAATTCGTCGAACTGAGCCTGGAGTTTGTCGAACTGAGCCTAGAGTTCGTCGAGCTTAGCTTCTGAGTTTAGATCAACGTTCGTCGAACGGAGCCCAAAGTTTGCCGAGCTAAACTAAGAGTTAGAACTCTGAGTTCGTCGAACTGAGCTCGGCGTTCGTCGAACAGAGCTCAGCTTTCGTCGAACAAAATTCTGCGTTCGTCGAACTGCACTTCTCTAGAATTCTTCTGAAGTAACAACCCTGGAAAAATAACTTATGACCCGAAAATATATAAATTGGGTCAAACTAATCATCTTAAATAAATAATAGTGATCCTAGCCCAAATCAGTAATAGGGTTCCAACAATCTCCCCCTACATGGGTGAGGATATTATCAAAAACAAAAAAACAAAAAGCAAAAATAATCTGACAGAATTATACAATTTTAAACAGATATAAAGAAAGTTCTTTGAGAGTTCATAGTCATCAACAAAGTTTAAAACATATAAGCAAAATTAAGAGTCTTTCTGAGGAGCTGCTGATGGAGAATCTGAAGATGATTTGGTGAAAATCAGCTTTCTGTTTGGTTCTTCAGCTTCCCTTTTGCTCATTGTTAGGTCTTGAGAAACTATGATTTTCAGGGAGGTGGTTCTTGGAACAACTGCCTCTGGATACAGACTCATATATTTATCAATATTGAACAAACCTTTCTTTTGATATCTTTCAAGTTCCTGCTGTCAGTAAGAGGATAAAGTAGTGAATTGTGAGGTTTCCTTTTCTTCTGTCCTTGCTTTCTTAATCTGAGAAATTGCAACTTGCTCTTTAAACCTTGCCATTCTGAACACTGGGTCTAGTTCTGAATCATATACAGGAGAAGGTGGCCTTTCTTGGCTTGATTGTTGTTGACTGCTGCTTTGATTTGTATGTTGTTGCTGGCTACTGTGAGAATCAGACCTGGTAGGTTTATTCTATCTTCCCTAATGCAAAATTATTAAGGTTACAAACAGAAGGTCTAATACTTGTGGACTTAGCCACATTTCTGCCTTTCCAATCCTGTAAGCATTGGCTGCCAGCCTTCTCTCAGTGTTATTAGCTGTATGGCATTGAGTGAGATGCCGCACTCAATGCTTCTAGACTTAGTCATTTTATGAATTTTCAGCTTATTACTTTGAGTCCACCTGTCATTGTCTCCTGAACTATATGTCCAATCATTGTAACAAAGACCAACCTGTATGTATGAACTTAAACATACATCAAATACAACTATGTGTATACCATTGACCTGTTTGACTTCTTTCAAATATAGGACATCGAAGGTCCGCTGTTCCTTCTCCTACTAGTGTGTAGTTTTTCTTCCAGCACGATACCTTGCCGGAGCTACAGACCATTGACGCAGACCGTGAAGGAGCCACCACACCCGCCGGAGGTACCGAGGGCTTCTTCTTCCTAGCCATTGACGCCAACATCAGCCTTCCCAACCTCGACCTCTTACTCGTCGGAGGTACAGAGGGATTCCAGGTGCGACACCTTGATGGAGGTGCAAGGGCTGAAAATTTTATAAAATAGGTTTTTATTAATGTTTTATTATTAAAAATTTTCATAAAATTTATTTAAAGTAGTATTTTTTTATTATATAAGGTATAATAAAAATGTGATCGTTATGGAAAAAACTATTTTGGATAGGGGAAAATCAAGTATGCGGGCAAACCAAAAAATTATCTATGCAAACCAAATAATTGCGTGCAAATCAATTTTTTATATAAATTCTTAAAAAATATATTATCTAATAATTTACGTTAATAGGACAAATTTTAACTTATAACAAAAGCTTTAAATTAATCAAAATTCTCTTTTATTGACATCTTTGATTTGGCCATCAACTACGGGAACAAAATGAAGTGGAGCATTGGACCTAAAATTTTCGACCTAAAGCTTTCAAAACCTCCACTGAAAAAGTTGGGAAGGGAGGATATAGGCTCCAAAAGCAAGAAATCGATTCACCCCTAAGAAATTTCAAACTCTATCATAGCTTTTAAAATGGCTCACCATACCAGTCTGCAACTATTGAACTAATCAGATCATATAGTGAAAAATGGAATGTGAAATTTATTCCTCGGAAGGAGAATTCTAGCGCACGGTTTTTAGGGTTTTGTGGAAAGACTTCCTCGCTTTAGAGGATGTTCATTCCTGTAGTCGTGATGAGTTGCTCACTCCTGCAGGCTTAAGTTTGTGGGAATGGAGATGAACAACACCCAGTTTTAGGGTCTTGGTTGCAGACGACGTGAGGGGGAATTGGTTTGCCCCTATAAATATTACTATAAGATTCAAAATAATTATTTAAGAGTTTTTATTTTAAAAGTTGATTTGTACCTATTCAAAATTGATTTGTCTATAACAATTACCAATAAAAAATATTTAACATAAAGGTTATATAAGGATGTATTTAATAAATTGTCCATTGATTTATTAAAAATATTTATAATGAGTTATTGCTAAAATTATGAAGTATTACATTACTTATACTATAGAGTTGTCGTTTGATGATCGATAGTGTTGGTGAATGTTCGAGGCGGATCACATTTATGTGAAATTCACACAGTACAATTGTTTTGCCAAATAATTTCATAGATTCTCCGTTTGAAAAAAACACTACAAACACTTTTTTTACAAATAGTTTCACAGATTCTACCACCAATCTGCAAAATAGTTGATTATTCCACCACTACTTCTCAACACTGTTTCTCTAGTTGTTACAACTGTGCCCAACAGATCCTGAATGAGTTTGCAAAGTAGTTGGTTTCTTTTATTTCATAGGGTGTCTAAAATTTTACTTCATTCAGTAATCTTCTAAGGCTCCTTTTGTCATGGTGGTGAAAATCATGAAGATGGGGGGGGGGTGGTTAAATTTTCATTCATTAAAACTAACCTAAAGAACTTTATCCATTTATATGTTAAAAAGGATGATGTTTGTTAAGCGATCCTTAACAAATGATAGATTAACTCATGTGTTTACGACCGCCATCACCGTGACAAACAGAGCCTAAATTTTATCTTGATGGCATTTCTTATGACTTTAACGACCATTTCTAAGCATATCAATAATGCTATGAAGTTTCTAAGAGCACTATAGTAATTATCATCATCATAATAGATCATTGCAACACTTATTTTTTTAAAAGATTCTTGATATCTAGCTTTCACGGTGTTTCATCCCTTCACTACGACTCTGTTTGGTATGGTGGGGCGACTGGAGAACTAGTGGTGGGATGCAGTGGTAAAATAATCAGCTGTTTTGTTGAGCAGTGACCGAATTTGTGAATCTATTTGGAAGAACATCATTTGGAGTTCTCTAAGACCTAGGAAAAATAATCAAAAGATTTGTGCATGCCAGCGAGAGATCTGTGAATAGAGGTGGAGAGAAATGGAGATGGAGCGGAGGGAAAGCTGCGGCAGATCGGAAGAAGATAGATCACTAGCGTGTGAGGTCATGGAAGGGGTTCTCGATGATGCGTGCATCGAGTAGGGGGTTGCGATGCTTGCAAAATGGAGACGCTGGGAAGGGGTTCTCATCGTGATGCTGCTTGCATCGAGAAGGGGGCATCGGTCGAGCATCGAGGAGACACTGAGGGAAGGGGGAGGCTCTGTTTACGCATGAATCACAACCCCCGATTTGGGGCCGTGAAAAATAATCGAGGGAATTTCACGATTTTGGGCGGGGGCAGTTTGCACTACTAACCTTGAAAATCTTGTTTCGTGTGGTGGGGTGATAATCAGCTTCGTGCAACTCCCAAAATGTTGCGCCAAACAAAGCCTATGCCACCATGTTCCTCCTACTATGTAACCATATTAAAAAAAATCTACCACAGAGTTTATCAATAAACATAACAAAGTAATTCATTTTAAAAACGCATTTTAATTTATGCTCAACAAATAATTTAAACAGTGATTAAAACTGTAAAAACAAATTGAACATCTAAGGCTCCGTTTGGCGGGACTTATTTTCACCGGTCAAGCAGTTACGACCGCATGAAATGGACTTTAATTTAAGGTCTGGTTCATCCAGTTGTATCTGATTGACTGGCAAAAATAAGTCCCTCCAAACAGAACCTAAATCTAAAACAAAATCATAAATAATATATAAAGCTATTTTTTAAAAATCTTTCAAATGTTTTTTTGAATAACTTTCAAATGTATTTTTAAAGTGATATTAAAAAATGTTGAAAATTGTATTGCAAAAGAAAATAATGTAAATCTAAAAAATACAATATACCTATTTCAAATAAGATAGCTCTCGTTAGGCATGAGAGTCTCTTGCCCTTCTATTCATAGTCGGTGACATTTTGCTCGGCGCATCCTTCCTCCGTGGCGTGGGTGCGCATTCTCATTCGTGGAGGGGTAATCTCTTCATTGTTAGCGTTTGCTGCTGGGAAGTCTTTGTAAGAAGAGAAATTGGCGCTAGAAATTTAAATATTAAAATGTATCGAATATTAAAATATATTAAGTACTTGGAAATTGTCTAGAATCATCTACTATATTGTATCCAGAATGCTCTGTACTTGTATTTATAGCTATAGAGCCTAATGAATAAAGCAATCAAAGCTTTCCTTTATTCACACAATGATCTCGACGATATTGTGATGCTCGTCATTTTTTCATCTTCTTCCTTGTGTTAATCCTTGCTAGAATTCCTCCATTGAAAACTAGATTTAGTTCTAAGAGTGGTATCGGTGCCAGAATGTCACATCATCTTCCATTTGTGTTACATTCATCTTTCATTTTGACATCTCACCTGTCCTTTTTGAAGAATCATTTCTTTTGGATAATTGAAATGATAGCTAAAAGATTAATTCTTGTACTTTTTTGAAATAAAAGAGGATGTGGACAAAAAAGTAGGAATTTCAAAATGTTCAAAGTGAGGATGAGTCTTCCGAATTGTATTATTTGTATTCACGTAATGTTGATTTCAGTATTCGCAAGGAGAACTAAGCGGTCTGGCCCAACACAAATATGTCAAAACAATGGAGTATTCATATAGTTGAGTTAGAGTGAAGCAAGCTTCCAAAGCAAATGATAGCACTATAAAATTTTATAGATTGGATTGTACAATAAATTGTCCAACAGTGATTATTTTCAATACAGACATCTAAGGAAAAAATTTAAAGAAGAAAAAATTGTTGAGGAACACAACCATGAACTCACCAATAATAACAACCAACATTTTCTTTGATCTTACTACTACCCTTTTCCAAACATGCTTAACTATAGAGTTTTTCCACCCTCTATAACCAATTGAGCAACATAGTTTCCTTATTCCTCATCACCAATTGAAATGCAACTTAATTGGTGATGAGGAGTGGTGAAATTTTATAGTTTAGCGTGCTTGGGCAAGAGTTGTAACAGGGTGAGTGACCTCATAAGAAGTTTATGTGCTGCCAACTTAACTATAGATTTTCTCTAATCAAAGCAAGGTTACGACCTCTAACAACCCGCTAATTTTCATGAAGAGGGGTTGTAGTGTTTGGTCTACAACATAATTGGTGATGAGGAGTAGAGAAACTCTATAATTAAGCGTGCTTGAACGAGAGTAGTAGCGGAATGGGTGACCTCCTGGAAAGTCCATATGTTATCCACTTAACTATCAAATTTCCCTCATCAAAGGGAGGTTGTGGCCACCAATAACCAGCTAGTGTGCATGTACCGGGGTTGGGGTATACAGTCTGTACACCAATTGAGGCAGGCCCTTTCGAGTTATGTGATGGGAGTGCTGACGACCTTCCTTTTGAACGGTGTGTTGTGGAGGCCATTACAATAACTGCACTTTTTTGTAACGATTCAGGACTAACACATATGGGCAAAGCTCCACTAAAATTTTCTGGTCTGCAACCGAAACGATCTTAGTGGAGTTTCGTCCATCTGTGTCGGGCCTGGATCGTTACAAAAAAAATTACAACTCAATTGTTAATGAGGAGTGGATAAACTCTACAGTTAAGCGTGCTTGGGAAAGAGAAGTGGCAGGATTTGTGACCTCCTAGGAAGTTCCTGAATTGACCGCTTAACTTGAGTTTCCCTCATCAAAGGGATGCTACGACCTCCAACAACTTGATGTTCCATGTGGTGAGATCGGAGTTGGGTTGGGGGTGCTTGGGCTGCACTTCAGACTATCTCAGTGGAGCTTCGCAAATATGTGTCGCTCCTGGATCGTTAAAACATGTCACCTTTAAGAGATAACTCTTATAACACTCCAAATACTTAGTAAATTTTGATCGGCATCAAACCGACTATGTAGTTTTCACCCTTCTCATGTTTTCTATGTTAAGAAATTCTTCTTCTTAGATGTTCAAATTTTCTATGACTGTTTACATACTCGACCTGCTCTCGAGTTAAGACGATTTGCTCTGATTGGTCTACAAGTGCTAAACAAGGCAGGTGCTAAGCCCTGATTTTTAAGATGGATCCTCCTACTGCAAGAATTTGTCTTGGAGATCCAGGACAAGAAAGGAACGGAGAACTTGGCGGCCGATCATCTCTCCTACTTAGAGAAACCTACTACGGATACATTGGCGTAAGTCAACATTGATGATAAATTCCTTGAAGAGCGCCTCCTCGCCATCAAAAAATTAACGAATTATTCTACCCCTTTGTTTGCGGATTTGGTCAACTATCTAGTAGCTTGGGTCCTGCCAAAAGGTTTTTCAAGTCAGCAAAAGAAGGAATTATTTTCTGACGTGAAGAACTATTTTTGGGAGTACCCTTTCTTATTTTGTATCTGCGGGGGTCATGTGGTAAGAAGATGTGATTCGAGGGAGGAAGGCTTGCAAATTTTGCGGCACTACCACGAAGGACCAACTAGCGGACATTCCCAATCAAACCAGACCACAAGGAAAGTGCTGGATGTCGGTTTATACTGGCCCTCAATCTTTAAGGATGCTCACTCTTTTGTGAGTGGATGCGGCAGATGCTAAAGGTCAGGTAACATATCTCATTGAGACGAAATGCCCCAAAACTCCTTTTTGGAGTGTGAAAGTTTCGATCTATAGGGTATCGATTTCGTAGGTCCTCTCCCTTCCTCATTTAATAATAAATATATTCTCGTTGTGGTCGACTATGTGTCGAGGTGGGAGGAAGCGCAAGCACTCCCCACCAATAACGCAAGAGTTGTTGTCATATTTTTAAAGAAATTATTCTCTCATTTTGGTACACCTCGTGCTATAGTTAGTGATAGGGGCACACACTTCTATAACAACCAGTTTGTTAAAATTTTAGCAAAATATGGCGTTACACACAAACTCTCCACCGTCTATCAACCACAAACTAGTGGCCAAGTGGAGGTGGTGAACCGCGAGCTAAAGAGGATTTTGGAAAAGACTGCCTCCATAAATAGGAAAGATTGGTCATTAAAGATCGATGATGCTCTATGGGCTTATCGGACGACATACACGCCTTCGTCTTTTTCAGGGTAAATTAAAATCTCGATGGTCCGGCCCATTTGTTGTTAAAGAGGTTTTGTTATACGGGACCATTCTTATTTTACACCCGGAACTCAGCTCCTTTAAAGTGAACAGCCACCGACTAAAAATTTATTTTTCAAATGATACTTTGGTCACCAATATTGAGACCCTCTCCATATAATCTTCCATGTCAATTAGTCAAGCTACACGATGATAAACAAAGCGCTTTTGGGAGGCACCCCAAACTTTATCTTCTTATTATTGTTTTCTTTGTTTTAACATGTTTTTGCAGGTTTGCATCTAGCCTCCTCGGCTTCACCATCAGGGATGTCCTCTTTCCTTTCTTCATCTTTTATTGCATTTTTGTTGCTTCGTACTTGGTTTTAAACATTGCGGACAATGTTTAACATTAAGTATGGGGGTATATTTCCTTAATTAATATATATATATTTATTTCTTTGTCTTTAGTATATATAAAATTTATATATACCAAAAAAGGATAAAACTTATATAAAATAATTAATAATTTGAGTTAATCTTTGCTAAATCATTTAGTACCTCATGACTTTGTATTTTCTTGTTTTTAATCATTTATGTACTTGTTTAGGTTAAATAAATTAAATTAAATTTCATTTTGTCTATATTTCATGAGTAATATGTTGACTCATGTAGTGTTCCAAATTAAGGCAACAGGTTATTTTTGAAAAACTTTCTTAAATATTTGCACTTTTTCATTGCCATTTTTTATGTTTTTCACTTTTATAAAATCTACCATCCCTTATTTTCGCTTTTAAAAATCTTTGAAATGATTGATTAGTGTTAAGTATAGTAGATGCAAACTAATCTAAGACGCTTATTATCTTTATTTTTCATGAAAAGTCAATTATCTTTATTTTCTATATAGAAATTGCCTCTCTTGACTTTTTTAATACATTGCTTTATGTTCACTTAAGAGCATGAAGATGATCTAGGCAACTTTTTGATTAGTTTGAGCTTTTGTATCCCGAACCTTAAATTCCTAACCATTGCTAGCTACGTTGTGCCTCTTCCATTTTCTTTTTATAAGCCCCAGTTATTTTTCGCCAAAGCCATATAGCTTTCCCGTGTTGCACACTTAAAACTTTTTGAGCATTATATGTCACTTGTGTGTACTATATTTTGTGAAAATGTTGGAGATTTGTATTGCATCTCAATTACTACAAAAAATAAGAAGAATAAAAAGTTAATCTCTACCAAAAAAGAAATAAAGAAGAAATATATTTATGATTATGAATGTTATTTGGACCCCAACTTATAATGCAAAATTAGTTGGGTGTCAAAATAAAGTTTTCTAGCAACAAATTATTTTACAATGCTTTTTTTTAAGTTTGCTTTACCCTTCATATTTATCTTTTGAACTCCCCACCCTTAAAACCTAAGACAACAATTTACACCTAATGAAAGTCCTTTTGATTCATGCTTCCTAGGTTTATTTTTAGTACGGTAGCGAGAAAGTAAATTTATTAAGTTCTTAGGTAGCATTATTGATCTTAGATTTTGAATGATATGATTATAAAATGTCTCTTATATTTTAGTTGCAACTCAATATCCTTTTCATTTATAATATTACTAAATTTTTAGTTTTGCTTAAAAACTTAAGATGATTTATTTTTTATGCTAGTGAAAATTATAAAATTTTGTGCCAAGACTAAGTAAAAATATTTTGTTTCCTTTCATAATTCCTCTACCTTAATTTTATATTGTACTCGTGTTTGGCATAACTAATTTGTTTGGTTGGTTTTTTTATTCTTCTTAGCTCGTAAGTCTTTGTTTGAAGATAAGCTAAATAATAAGTCTAGGGGAATTTGATGATTCATAAATTGACCTAAGTATTTAATACAAAATTCTAAATAATCTAATATAAATATATAGATATCGTTAATTTTATCCGTTAAACCGTATTTTTTTATAATTATATCCTAAGCATGCTTATTTTACTTTTTTGTAGGATCTCAAGACAAGTTGTGTTATCAATTCTAAAGAACACGCCTTCAGATAGGGCATGCCAAATTAAATGTCGAGTGCAGTCATGCTACCATGTTACTGAACTGATGGAGACGTTGCTGACACAACCTCCATTGATCCCCGTCTAAGAGAGTTCGTCGACTGGGATGATCGCTACCGCAAGCTCGAGGATGGGATCGACGTCCGCCGCCATTATATAAAAATATATAATTATAAATTAAATAATTATAATTATATATTTTTTATAATTTTATTATTTTAGCAATTTTATTTTAAGTATTTATTTCATGTTTTAATTTTCATTTCATGTGTAATGATGGGTGCTTATAACCATCATGTGTTGTTTTAATTATTTCATTTCATGTGATATGATGGGTGCATATAACCATCATATTTTCAATATGAATTTTGAATTTTGAATTTTGAATTTTTAATTGTGAATGGAGTGAAATTGAGTGGTGTATGTTATATATAGCCATGTTATGAAGGATTGATTAGAGAGAATGAAAAAATTAAAACCTTAATTCAAAGATTGAATTTTCCCCCTCTTTCCCTCTTCCCCCTTAGGCAAAATTCGGCATTCCTTCTCATCTTCCTCCTCTCCCTCTTCAAAATTCGTCCAAGGATTGTTCCTCCTCTCCCAACCCGCCAACCCTCCTTCTCCCTCTCAAAAAATCCAGCCACCACTCCACCTCCTCCTCCCTCCTCAAGGTTTTCACCACCTTTTCTCTCTCCACCTTCCATATATATATATATATATATATATATATATATATATATATATATATATATATATATATATTATCTTCAAGGTTTCTCCCTCTCCTAGGTTTACTGCAAAGGAAACAGCTAGCGTCTTCATCGTCTGGTGTGGATCCGTGGTTCACGTGGAAAATATGAAATCAACCACCGTCGTGAGCGTTTCCTCCTCTCATCTTGTAGACGGACTTTTTCTCGGGATTTGGGTAACGATTCCTACACCTCTTTATGTGATTTTTCTATATTATTTTGTGAGGTTTGGTGGAATTAGAAGGCTAGTTTTTAGTCCTGATTTATATTCAAATTAACGCTTAATAAAATCTGAATTTTCATGCATATATTTCCCGAATATTTTTTGTATAATTTGGAGCGAGTAGATCTCGTGAACACTAGGAGAAATCGGGTTCATCACCTTTGATTTCCCCTTGAGTTGAAGTTATTTGGTATACCCTCATATTAATTAATTTTTGGGATTATTTGAACTTTATTTTTAAATCGTTATTCTAGTCCGGATTATCTCTTTTGTGTTTGTGAATGCCTGCGGGTAAATTTAATTGGAATTGCTAATTGTCCGGATCGAGTAGGTCCTCTTCGCTTGAGAGAACATTGGCATATCGCCCTTGTTCAATCTCTATAAGGGGTAGCGTCCCTTTGCGTTGATTGTTATGGAAATTGTTTCTTTCATTGCTTGAGTATTCACTAGTCCTAAGTAGTGAAACCGCGCACTAGATATTTGATTAAATTGTCGAACATAAGAACGTGTGTTTAATCCGTTGAAACCTTGGGTCTACATTAATTTGGTATTAGAGGGAGGTTCATATCAATTACCTAATTGGCACCCTCCTCTTTTTATTATTTTTCACTGTCACGCACTTGGATGTTTCATTGCACAACATAAAAAAACAAATTTTGTATTTTTAGTCTGCAAATAGCGGCCAAACTTTTTAAATTTATATAAAAATTCAAAAAAATAAAATTCTGGAAATTCTCCATCTTTTTATTAGTAAGAAATCCAAAAAAATTATTTTTCATTAAGTCATTTTTTTTATTAAATCATTATAAAATTTTTTATTTTGGTATGCAAATAGCGGTCTATATTTTTATTTTTTCACCAAAAAAAACCAAAATTATTTTTTTAATAATTCATATTATTTCGAGCAAAAAAATAAAAAAATATACATTTATTATCTTAAGTAATTAGCGGGAACAATTACATCTTTGAAAATTAAGTAGGGTCAGGTTATTTATTCATTGCATGTTCACTAGTTCCGGGTGAGATATTCTCTCCGGTTCTCACTAAAATGGTCTTTGACGTTAACGTTTTCAAAGTAAAATCTTTTGGTTCCATGACAAATGTTAGGAAACCAGTGCAGTCCCCTGTAGTGGATGAGATAAAGATTTTGATTGCACAACTAAAGGCTAGCTAAGTAGCACCACCACCCCCTAGGCCACACCACATTTATCCTACTTATGACAGTTTAGGATGTCCATATATTTTTAGAGATTGGCTTAAGGGATTAGAAAATTATTTTAAGTTTCACTTATGTGATGATCACAAGAAGGTTAACATTGCCTGAGAGCAATTAGTAGGTCAAGCCTAGTTATTTTGGTTAAACGAAGAGCATCCTATTGGTAGCTATCATTATAATTGGCCGCACATGCATAGCCTACTCTCGGATCAATTTTATTCCTCCTACCTACGTACCAATAACACCACACCTGTTAGTAATAATAGCTAGAGCACTAGACTCGTGTCTACTTATAGGAGTGACCCTACGCCTCAGGATAGATCTTATTCCCATAGAGGTAGTAGTACCCAAAGTGTGCCTATTCCCACCCCTAGGGAACTTAAGCCACTTAGACCCCAAAATTTGAACTCGAAAGAGGTTACTACTAGGGTGTCTGCTCCTTTAGTATAGTCGATAGTGACTAGTACCTCTGAGGATTTCGATGTGGATATAGAATCTCTGGATGATGAAGTTGACCAGCTAGGTGAGAGTATTCCTTTACATACGATAGTGCCCGATGAGTCTTACAATTCTGAAAGTGAGTGAATCTCTAATGATTTAGAAGACGATGTATGAGATGTTTACATTCCGATCTTTGAGAGTATTACATTGCTTATTACTTGCCCTACTAGCATTGTGTCAGTTCACCCTAGTATTGAGTGCCCTCTCCATGAGACGATCTCCATCGTGTTAGAGCCTACGATCGCACCCACTGAGATTATATCTGAGTTATCTGAGGAGCCTGAGAGTGAGGATGTCCCAAGTGTTATTGTGGATGAGTTACCTTCTAAGGGAAGGGTTATTTTGGACGATTCTATTGTTGTACACCCGGATGAGAGTTCTTTGATGTCGTCACCATTGGGTGAAATTTTCACTGATTTGGATTTTATCCCGGGTTTGATTTTACTTACCCTTCCCTCTATTTATTTTCCTATCTTAGATGACTTTTAGGACGTGGAACCGGTATTTCTAATCTGAGTTGTTGTGTCACGCCCATATTATTAGTTCATACTTTGACGTTGACTCAGCGTGTAGATATTACTATGTCGAGCACATTAGTATTTAGAATATTCACCGCACCTCATAGATATGACTACACGTCACTTTTGACAGCTCATTTTTTTGTGTATCCATCTACGGTTCCGTCCCCTACTGCGACTAACTTTGTTTCTTTGGCAATTGTGCCTCTGGATGTGGTGTCCCCTAGATATACTTATATACCACACCCGGTCGCACGCATTTATCCTCTACCATTTGATGACCCTCATTTCCCCACGTTAGTGACTATAGTTGGGTCCCTTGAGTTGTTTCGCTCGCACATCTTTTCACATTTGGGAGTGTCCAATTCAATTGTTTATGATGAGCAGTTCACCTTGACATATCTTCATGCCAAGCATGAAAATATCAAATTTGAAATTAATACTTTGGTTCTGGAGCCCGTTAAAATCATCATTGATTATAAGGCTCCCGTACCACCTGACTTAACCCCCTTATCCTCCATGTTTGGGTCTAGTTATGTAGCACATGGATTCTCTCCTCATGTGTCTTAGACGTTATTATTTCTCCTTAAGTTATGTCGCATGCACTTCCATGCCTTTTCGAGACTGTCCGATGCTAGAGCTACTAATTTGGGTTTAGTCTAGTAAGTCCCCGAGCAGATGCCTTCTAGATCCGTTGACAAATTAATATGTAGTAACGCTGACCCATCCATGATTATGAAGAATGTCAGATTTTATGCTTTTATTTTAGATTTTTATATAGCACGGGGTGTTTCGCTTTATTTCAAGTTTCTGGACTTTTTACTGTACGTCTCTGTTCCACCTGAGTGCCTTTCTCCGTCGCCTCTTCCTACCACTAAATATTCTCTTGGGATGGGGAGTGTTAGTACTATCGTGTCTATTTTCCATGTTGACTCTTTGGTTCTTGAATCAGATGGTAAGATTCTTATTTATTTTCTTTTGCTTGACACCCTTTCTATTTTTCTCGAAAGTCTTGTTGTTTGTGTGCTAGATAGGTTCTCAGTACTGATGGATGTTCATGCTACTACGACACGGATTGTGATGCAAGATTTGCCCCCATATTGTTGCTGCTTCTAACTATTCCCCCCTCACGGGTCACTCATCGATGATGAGTAATTTTGAGTGGGGGAGGATTAATGTAGATGTTGCTGATACGGCCGCCATTGATCCCCATCTGAGAGAGTTCGTCGATTGGGACGATTGCTGCCGCAAGCTCGAGGATGTGATCGACGTCCGCCGCCATTTTATAAAAATACATAATTATAAATTAAATAATTATAATTATATTATTTTAATAATTTTATTATTTTAGCAATTTTAATTTAAGTATTTATTTCATGTTTTAATTTTCATTTCATGTGTAATGATGGGTGCTTATAACCATCATATGTTGTTTTCATTATTTCATTTCATATGCTACGATGGGTGCATATAACCATCATATTTTTAATTTGAATTTTGAATTTTGAATTTTGAATGGAGGGAGATTGAGTGGTGTAGGCTATATATAGCCATGTTATGAAGGATTGATTAGAGAGAATGAAAAAAATTAAAACCTTAATTCAAAGATTGAATTTTCCCCCTCTTTCCCTCTTCCCCTTAGGAAAAATTCGGCCTTCCTTCTCTTCTTCCTCCTCTCCCTCTTCAAAATTCATCCAAGGCTAGTTCCTCCTCTCCCAAGCCGCCAACCCTCCTTCTCCCTCTCAAAAAGTCCGGCGACCACTCCACCTCCTCCTCCCTCCTCAAGGTTTCCACCATCTTTTCTCTCTCCACCTTCCTTATATATATTTTCTTCAAGGTTTCTCCCTCTCCTAGGTTTATTGCAAAGGAAACAGCTAGCATCTTCATCATCTGGTGTAGATCTATGGTTTACGTGGAAAATAGGAAATCAACCACCATCATGAGCGCTTCCTCCACTCATCTTGTGGACAGACTTTTTCTCGAGATTTAGGTAACGATTCCTACACCTCTTTATGTGATTTCTTCTATATTATTTTGTGAGGTTTTGGGGGAATTATAAGGCTAGTTTTTAGTCCGAATTTATATTGAAATTAGTGCTTAATAAAATCTGAAATTTTAAGCATATATTTCCCTAATATTTTTCGTACAATTTGGAGCGGGTAGATCTCGTGAACACTAGGAGAAATCGGGTTCATCACCTTTGATTTCCCCTTAAGTTCAAGATATTTGGTATACCCTCATATTAATTATTTTTTGGGATTATTTTTACTTTATTTTTAAATCGTTATTCTTGTCCAGATTTTCTCTTTTGTGTTTGTTAATGCTTGCGGGTAAATTTAATTGGAATTGCTAATTGTCCAGATCGGGTAGGTCCTCTTCGCTAAAGCAAACATTGGCATATTACCCTTGTTCAATCTCTATAAGGGTTAACGTCCCTTTGCATTGATTGTTGTGGAAATTATTTCTTTAATTGTTTGAGTATTCACTAGTGCTAAGTAGTGAAACCGCGCGTTAGATATTTAATTAAATTGTCGAACATAAAAACGCGTGTTTAATCTGTCGAAACCTTGGGCATGCATTATGAACCATATTCATGAAGATAATGAAGCCACAATGGTCCGATGATATATTTTCTCCTAAGTATGTAAGAGGCTAGCAACCTTTGACTATGAATTCAATATGTGTTTTTAAAGGAAGCTTCTCAGAAAGAGAGAAAGCTAGCAATCTTTGACCAAGTTTTTCAGCATATTTCTCAAGACAAGTGTGAAAAAGAATAGCTGCCATTGACCTTTAAACCAACATGTGCTTTTTGACCAAGAGAAGTTTTATGAAAGCTTCATCCTCATGTCATCTACCACCTCTACCTCCTTGGTTTTGGCCCTAAAATAGGCATGAAGGAAGAGGGGGAAGACATCATCCTTCCTCATTCATTTGAGCCTTCTAGGGAGCTGTTGGGAGTTAATTTATTGAGTTTTTTAGCTTAATGTTTTCATGCTTTAATGTTCCTGCAATCTCTTTTATCTCACTTGTAATCTTTTTGCAAATTCTCTTGGAAATTTCTTTATGCCCTTTTTGTAACTTCGTTTCAATAAGAAATAAAATAGTTTGTTATTCCTTTTCTCTCTCCCTTTCTTATTATGCAAGTTCTTAACATGATTTTCATTTCCTACACTATTATGAGTAACTAAAATTTTTTTAGTGCTTGATCGAAATGATCCATTGAATGAAATGATCTCATTTTATTAATCCATATCTTCTCCTTCTTTTATAACAAACATTTAGGATTTACCCTTGAAAAATTTATAGAGAAGTCATATCAAAGATATATGATTTTTTCTTCTGTTTCCGTACTTTAGTAGCTGAAAGGATCATGCGTATGGATTGATCACTCACGGGCAAAGAGAGTTGAATGCAATCCTTGAAAGAGGATTACGCAAATTTACCGGATTGGAGTCAAATCCAATAGAGGGGTTCACCATATAAAGCGAGTTTTAGGGGTTTCGATTATAGAACGAAAGTTCGGTTGATCAACCTAAACTCAGTTGGGTGTAGCCTTGAAAGAGGTGAATTCATATTTTTGGAACCTCCACGGTCTAAGCATTTTCGTTAAAAAGAATTTGGGCTTTATCTTTTTTTTTATTATTTTCATTCCAAGGTGATTCAAGATCAAGTACTAAACTTTTAATTATCACATAATCATTCTCTTTTATCATATAACCCCTCTCTTTTACAAATCAACTCAAAGTATCTAATTGATAAAATAATAGAAATCTCTTTGAAGTAGAAGTAATCGACGCGCCTTGGTTCTAATATGACCTTAATATTATATCATATACTATACGCGATAAGGTACACTTGCCTTTATCGAATATAGATTTAGAGAACATCATCTTCAACTTCTCTCTTACATAAATCACCTCCTGGATTTTCTCCATCAAACGCCATACCAGTTAGTCTATGAAACAACGTGTCATTATCGGTAGAACAAAAACATCGTGTGTATTGTGTGCTTAAATTTTTTAATTTGGATTTAAACTTAGTCTCCGAACAACGAAAATTTCAATTGAACAAATTAGGCGAATGACGTACGAACACCTATGAAAATAACAAATTTTATAAGGAGAGCACACTAAGTATTATCATGATAAAAAATAAAAATTCCAAAATAGTTTTCTCAGGGAGATTTAGTTCTTCTCTTCAACTCTAAGCTTAGGCATTTTTCCAGCAATCTGAAATCTCGTTGGTCCGGTCTCTTTGTAGTAAAAGTGGTTTGTACATACGGACCAATCCTAATTGAACATCCAAAAAAGGCTCATTTAAAGTAAAAATTCCAAAATATTTTTCTTCGGGAGATTTAGTTCTTCTCATCAACTCTAGGCTTAGGATTTTTCTGAGCAAGCTGAAATCTAGTTGGTCCAACCTATTTGTAGTAAAAGAGGTTTGGCCATATGGATCAATCCTAATTGAACACCCGAAAAATGGCTCATTTAAAGTAAACAGACACCGTTTAAAATTATATTACAGCGGCGAACTTTCGACCGAAAAGATTAATGAAACGTTTAACCCCCTAATTCTTAAAAAAAGTCATTTAGTCAGGCAATGCGACGGTAAAAAAAGTATTTTTTGGAGACACCTCATAGTTATTCGAATGTATAATTTTTGTTTATTTTTTGTCTTAACACGTTTTGCATGGGTTTTCCAAGATTATAAGCGCCCGACAACCAATCAAGGAAGCTTTCTTATAATCTCTCTCTCTCTTTTTAAAATTATTAACTCCATACTTAATTTTAAATATTGGGGACATTATTTCATTTTAAGTATGAGGGTATAATTTTGTAGATTAGTTTCAAAAATATTTTCAAAAAAAATTCCAAAAAAAAGAAAAAAATGATTATAATAGTTAGATATTTTTTTTCTTACAAGTATATAACAGAAACGATAAAAAATTGCAAAATAAATTAGAAAATTTAAATTTAAATTCCTAAAAAGGGATATTTGATCTAAATTAGAATTTTTCATATGGAAAAGGAACTTTTCATGCTAAATTAGAATTTATAATCGTTTGAGTACAACTTTTGATAAATCATGCTGTGTTTCTAGTCAAACGCATGAGTTAGGGAAGTATATATGTAGAAATAATTTCTTGACATAAATCTAAAAATTATGATTTTTCTAATTACGGGTGAGATTTTATATTACTTCTAAAATGGATCTGGTTTATCAAAAAGTAGTTAGGTTAGTGCGTAGAAGAACGTTTGAAAGCTATTACTTGATTCGAATGGAAGAGTGTCCTTCCTCGATAGCTAGAACTTGCCTTTAGCTACCTTTAAAGCATTTGCACTTTGTTTTAATAAAATTTTACAAATATGATGTAGGAATTTCATTGGATAGTTTGTGCCTTTGCGCCCAAACCCAAAATCACTACCCTTATTTACACAATTATGAGCCTTTAACCTTTTTTGATAAACCCCCGCCATTTTATCACCAAAGACAAAAAGCCAAACCTGATTAAACACTTAAAATCTAAAGCTTGAATATGTGGAAATTAGGTTTTATGTTTGTGAAGTGGTGAAAAAAACATTTTTTTTTGGTTGTTCGTTCGAAAAAGAAGTTTAAAAAAAATTTCAAAATAAAAACCCAAAAAGACAAATATCATGAAAGAGAAAAAGTGGAAAAGGTTTTAAAGAGTGCTCCCCTTAGCAAAAATTAAGTACGATAGTACCACTCTTTTATCTTTTTGGTAGCTATTTTTATTTAAGCTCAAAAATAGTTTGTTCAAGGGTGAATAGCCATCATGTTCACCTTTGTCTTACCTCACTCTTAAAACCTAAGCCTAACGTCAAATCCTACATAAGTCCTATGGATCCGTAGAATTGGTTAATGATAAGCATAGAGGAGAAGCTATAAACGAGCAAGCCTATAACCATTTTGAAGGCCCTCGAGCGTGAACAATAAATAATTTAAATCCTATATAACTTTATTTTCTCCCTTTACATAACTTTGAGATTTAACGATGACTCTATTTAAAAGTAAAAATAGATAAGAATAGTATCTGAAGAAGTCCAAGGTTCACCTTAAACTTTTATGTTTGATTAAGCATTAGATAAGAGTAGTATAAGTAGGTGAACAAAGTAAAAAGTGAACCTCGTCCCTAAATATGGGATGGAGTGGTGTTAGAACTTTTTAGTCCTGCGAGCTAGAGGCTCGATGTGATTCCGGTTGAGGACATGGTTATCCTGTGATCTGGGAGCTCGAATGGGTAAGGTGATACTTTGCATGTGTATATGATGTCATAGGTCTTCATTACTGCCTTAGTTGTCCCATCGATCGGAGTACGTTGTCTTGGCAAGTCCATACTGCCAAGCATACCAGCTTAGCCTGGTGTCATGTGATGTTTACCAGAAGCCCATCACTTAGCCTAAAAGACTTGGATACCCCAACATTACTATGCAGAGACTCTAGAGTGCACCTGAGGCGTGTACAAAGACGTATGAGAGGTATAATCCTGATAGTGTGCATACTTTCCTAGTAATGGAACACCCACTCTACTGCCACCCTGAGTCACGACGGTTAGTACCAAAGAGTTTAACTACCTACAATAAGTGGGAACTAATTAAACGTCTATGTGCATAGAGTCGTATGTTTGAGTTACACTTGTATTAAACATAACATAGACATTACATTGCATAACATAACATACATTTCTTGCAGATCCTCAACATATAAATTTATATGGGCACTTTATATGATGAGTTACTTCCAGAAATCTTAACTTATAAGTTTGTATGGGCATTCATCTAAGTTATGGTACCCTTCTTTGATGGTAGTGTAGATGTTTTTACTTACTTTTTTGTGATGCACTTTACTTGTTCATTACTTATCCTTTTACCACTACTCTTCTTATATACTTGCTAGTTAGGGCCATTATCACCTATTTGTTTTATTACTACTACATGTGCATTTTCTTTCATCCTCCCTCCTGGTGATTATGTGTCGTCAGGGTGAGTGGATGCCGAAGTGCTTTAGTCCTTTTGACTAATGGTCGGTGACCGCATCATTTTAGGAAATTGAGGAGCCGGAGCAGTACCAGGTCGTGTAGGAGCCCCTGCAGCCCAGGAGGACAGGACTTGATGATCTTTTACAGCCTATTACTACCACTACTACCTTACAACGTGTTGATGTGAGTGATTATGATGTAGTACTTCCACAGTTATTATTGTGAGAGCGAGAGTCTTTTTGTATAGGGCATAAGACTCTTTTGGATATTGATGTACTCAGGCATAAGCCCTTCTAACTCTAGACTTTTGTTGTATTTATTTATCTCATTGTAGACATGACTTTTATTAGTGTGATGTGGATGTTTCACCTTTTATGAATTTATTTACTTGCTTATGTGATTGACCTGGATGATATGATAGCCCGCGGGATCGGTGTCTCATAGTGGCGACTAACTTGAGTGTTGGTGTCACCGCAAGGCGGCAATTCCGGGTATAAAACCCACCCCGGGTTTTGTTTTGAGGACCCGAGGAATATTTGAAAATGGGGTCTTAAAACTGGTATCAGCCAACTTTGATCCAAACAAAGAAAATCCACATAATTATGGGCCACCCCATGCGAGCTTAGTTTGCAAACAAACTAATACAGCGGAAGCTATGATGTACATATGTATGGAAATCACACTTTTGTCCACTTAATAATGAGATTAGGCCAATCGTTCCTAATATCATAGTGTTTTAACCCGTAGGCTACGATCCCTCCTCCGCTGGCTGCTAGTCCTTTTCAGCAGTCATAGCATGTCCAGAATCTCATGACAATCTTATAAGTGATCAGAGCTCAGCAGGCCTCAGCTTCGCAGCCGAAACCGGGCTCAAACTATATGAGTGTTTTTCGAGGCCTTTCCTCTCCTACTTATCTTCAGATAGAATCCGCCATCAAGACGGAGGAGTGGCTTGACATGATATAGGAAAAGCTTGACCAGATTTCCTGCCTAAGCAACGAGGCCATTTCGTTAGCATTATCTGCATTGGCATTACATGCCAAGAGGTGGTGGAAGACCCTCATGGACTCCACCTATGCTGGATTTGACTACTAAGTGATCTTGTGGGATCAGTTCACTAAGGTGTTACTGGAGTACTTCGTGTCGCCGACTAATAGAGATGCACTTGAGGGTCAGTTCCTACACCTATAGCAGGGAATCAGTCTGTGTTGGAGTACTGTGCAAACAAAAAATAAGTAGACCGAAAATTTGGAGTAACAGATTTTTATTATCCAAAAAGATATATATTACAAAGGTATGACCTCCCTTTTATAGAATGGAGGAGAGAAGAGAGATTACAACGAAGAAATGCAGGACTAATAATTACAGGAACAAGTATTTGTACAAGCCACATAAGCCGCACGGTTAGACTAACCACACGACAACTATATAGTGGAGATGAAACCCCGACCATATCTTCAAGTTGCCATAGGCAAGCCGCCAGACCTCCAGACACTAATCAATAACAGCTCGGCTACCAAACGCTGCTGTTAAAAGCCGCCAGACTGCCAGACACCAATCAGCAATAGCCCGACTACCAAGCCGCTGGAAGAAGCCGGCAAACCGCCTGACCACTAGACCGCCAGACCGCCCGGTCTCACTACTACAACACTCCCCCTCAAGCTGGAGCATAGATATCAATCATGCCCAACTTGTCACAAATGTGAAACAAGGAAGCGGACACCGGCTTGGTGAGGATATCTGCCAACTCGTTGTCAGAAGTGACAAATGGAGTACAAATCTGTTTCTTCAAAATCTCATCTCGAATAAAGTGACAGTCGACTTCTATGTGTTTTGTTCTCTCATGAAAGATTGGATTTTTGGAGATGTATATCGCGGCCTTGTGGTCGCAAAACATAGGAAGACGATAGTTGTAGACCTCTCCTAAGTCAAGCATAAGAGCCTGTAACCACTTTAACTCACATGTGGTCGATGCCATACTACGATATTCCGCTTCTGCACTAGACCTGGTGACAACAGACTATTTCTTGCTCTTCAAGCTCACAAGATTTCCTCCAACAAATGTACAAAAGCCTGATGTTGACTTGCGGTCTCCTTTATCATCGGCATAGCTCGAATCTGAGTACGCTTCAACCCTCAAGTTACCATTCTTCTGAAAAAGCAATCCTTTACCAGGTGCTGCTTTAACATACTCCAATATTCTCAGGGCAGACTGTAGATGGCACTCCCTAGGAGCTTGAATGAATTGGCTAACCTTGCCTACAGCATAGGAGATGTCGGGTATGGTCAATGTGAGATAAATGAGTTTGCCCACAAGACGCTGGTACCTCGTAGTATCGAACAGAGGAGGCGAGTCATCTGCCCACTTTTTATCTTCTCCAATAGCCATGGGACATCTGGCAGGTTTGGCACTAGTCAACCCTGCCTCTTTTAGTAAATCAAGAGCATACTTCCATTGGGAGAGGACCAAAGAGTTATGCTTCCGAGAAATTTCAATCCCTAGAAAGTATTTGGGGGAGCCCATATCCTTCGTGACCAGGTGTTGTCAGAAGTGTTTCTTTGTCAAAGAACCCCAGCCTGGTCATTGCTAATTAAAAGAATATCATCCACATATACAACAAGAACCACCATACCAGAGGAGGTTTTGCGAATGAATAAGAAGTGATCGGCTGAACTTCTTCCAAAACCAATGGCTGCAACAATGTTGCTAAACTTATCAAACCAAGCCCGAGGGCTTTGCTTTAGGCCATAGATAGCCTTCTTCAGCTGGCATACTCGTGTCTCCCCCTGAGCAATATACCCAGGAGGTTGCTCCATGTAAACATCCTCTTCAAGATCACCATAGAGAAAGGCATTCTTGACATCCAGCTGGGAAATGGACCAATCCCGCTTGATAGCCACATTGAGAAGAACCTGAATGGTGCTGAGACGAGCAACGAGAGAGAAGGTGTCAAAGTAACAAGCACAATAAGTCTGAGTAAAGCCTTTGGAGACCAGGTAGGCCTTATATCGATCCACGCTGCTATCCGGATGGAACTTCATAACAAATACCCAATGACAGCCAACTACATCGGTGCCCAAAGGGGGAGGAACAAGGGTCCATATACCCATTTAAGTGAGGGTAGCAATTTCCTCATCCATGACAGTCTTCCAATGAGGAATAGTAAGAGCTTTCTGGTAGGTGCGGGGAGTGGCAGTGGTAGAGATAGAAAAGGCAAATGCCCTGCGGGAAGGAATTAGATGATCATAGGAAATAACAATAGCTATCGGGTGTTGGGTACACGTCCACACCCCTATGCAAAGAGCAATGGGAAGATCCAGTTCGTCGTGTTCCTCAGTTTTTGGGGCATCCGTGGCAGAGAGAGCTGGCCCATGAGTAGAGAGAGACGAATGTGGAGAGGAGGGAGATATCTTGGTAGATGGATACGGTGGAGGAGATGGTGTAGATGGTGGAGGTGGAGGATTCTCGGCTGGTGTAGAGGGGACGAAAGGGGTGGTATGATAAGGAGGAACATCGGGAGGAGAAGAGGATTCGTGAGAGAAGTATGATGCATTTTCAAAGAAGGTGACGTCCGTAGAGACGAACTGCTTGCGGGCAATCGATCAAAGCAACAATAACCTTTCTGTGTGGTAGAGTACCCCAAAAAGACACATTTGGTGGCCTGTGGTGAAAGTTTGTCACAAGTGGCTAAGGGAGAATGCACAAAGGTTGTGCACCCAAAGATACGCAGAGGGAGAGGAAACAGATCCTTTCCCGAATAGAGAATGGAGAAGGGGGTTTTGTCGTAGAGAACGGTGGAGGGAATGTGATTGATAAGATAGCAGGAGATGAGAACAGCATAGCCCCAATAGGAGCGAGGGACCTGCATTTGAGTCAGCATAGTACGCGCGACATCAAGGAGGTGATGATTTTTACGTTCTGCCATGCCATTTTGCTGTGAGGTATAGACACAGCTTATTTGATGAACAATACCAAGTTTCATACAGAAAGAGGAAAACTCATGACTAATATATTCTTTTGCATTATCAGAGCGAAAGATTTTAATAGAAACATCAAATTGATTCTTAATCATAAAATAAAAGGATGTCCATACATGAAATAATTCAGAGCGATCTTTTAAGAGATACAACCAAGTACATCGGGAGAAATCGTCAATAAAAGTTACAAAATATGAACTACCCCGACCTACGGTGAGGGTAAGAGAAGGACCATAGATATCAGAGTGAACTAGATCAAACGGTCGGGAAGATCCACGACCTTGCTTTGGTGGGAAGGAGGAGCGGTGATGCTTGCCAAGCTGACATGCGTCATAGTTGAGAGGAGGACTCTACGGAGGAAGGTGGGGCATAAGCTGACGAAGAAGTCGTGGAGGAGCATGAGCAAGATGAAGGAGCCACTGGAGAAGATCAGTAGAGGATGAGGAGAAGGTGGACAATGCAAAAACATTATCAAGGAAGTAGAGGCCGCCTCTCACAGTCCCAGTAGCAATCGTCTGTTAGGAGCCCGGATCCTAAAAAGAACAAGAAGGAGTGAACGTGATGGAACACTGTAGTTGCTTGCACAAAGAAGTAACAGATAATAAATTTTACGGGAACTGGAGCACGAAGAGGGTATCCGCCAAGCGAAGGGACGGAGTGACTTGAACCACTCCCGTTCCATTGACCGGTGAGGGAGAGCCGACCACAATAAATACTGGGGCAACCGATCATGCTTTTCCAGGAGAGAAAAATACTGAGGATTGTTTTTCATGTGATTGGTAGCACCAGAGTCGATCAGCAATTTACCTTGTATAGCGACGTGTGCACTACCTGAAGATGTGACCATTGAAGAGGACTGCTTCAAAGAGGAGGATGAAGCATCATCAGGAGGTCGAAGATGAGGATGTTTCTTCCAACATCGATCAACTGTATGGCCGGTGTGGCCACAGTGAGAGCAAAGAAAGTGGGAAGCACCACATTCACCAGATTGGTGGCTGCAGCATCTAGAGCCACTCCGCTGAGTGTGGTGAGCATAGTTGTCTGGTTGAGGAGGGGAGGAAAACAACGGACATTATAGTAGAGAGGTAACCGCGGCTATATAGGCAACAGTGGTATCTAGGGTGGGAGACTCCACCTCGCCAAGGATCTGTTTATGGATCATGTCATAGGACTCAGGAAGTCGCAGAAGGTAGCACACAAACAGAAGCACCTGGAAGTGTTTGTGTTGCTCAGCCAGATCCGCAGAGAATGGGCAATTCGGAAGAATTTCAACTCTGAGTGCCTGAACTTATTTGTAAGAAGCAGCCGGAGACATGGAGGGACGGACAAAGAGGTATGCATACAAAGTATAGATGTGAGACGTCTGAGCCCCCTTGGAATAGAGAGCGACAAGATGAAGCCAAGATGCCTTGATCGTTTCATCATGACGGATGACGGGTAGGCATTCATCAAAAAGACTGTTAGCCAGCCATGTGCGGACAAGAGCATCGCTGGCATCCCAATCATCAAAGAGAGGGGAATCTTATGAAGGAGGATCATTGGTGAGATGATGGTGTTTGCTTTAATGGCGGAGAAGGAAGGTGAAGGAGACACTCCAGTCCGGGTAGTTGGTATCGATGAGTTTGGAAATGGTGCCCAGGTTGCTCGAAGGAGTAAAAGGAGTAGGAGGAGGAGCAAAAATGGGAGTAGTGGTGGTAGAGATATCAGAGGTTGTCATAGAAGAGAGAGGCGAGAAGAACAAGTCACGGCTAGAAAAGGAGGGCGCAGCGACTTTAGAACAAGTCGCGACGACTAAGCACAGGTCGCGACTAGAAAAGGAGGGCACGACGACTAAACACAGGTTGATTAAAGAGGAATAGGTCACGACGGCTTAAGAACAGGTCGTGGCGACTAAAGAACAGGTTGCGGCGAGAATAAAGTGGAATCAAAGAGGTCGCTCACACAAAAGAGCAATGACAAGGAGAGAAAGAAACCACGCGAACAGGGCGCAAATAGGCAGAAGAAACAAGTCGCAAGAATATGTCACGAGAAGAAGGATCAGGTCGTGCGGACAGAGAAAACTCACAGAATCAGGAGGAGAAAATCGATTCCTCTGATTCCACGTGCGAACAGAAAACAAGTAGACCGAAAATTTGGAGTAACAAATTTTTATTATCCAAAAAGATATCTATTACAAAGGTATGACCTCCTTTTTATAGAATGGAGGAGATTAGAGAGATTAGAACGAAGCAATGTGAGACTAATAATTACAGGAACAAGTATCTATACAAGCCGCATAAGCCACGCATTTAGACTAACTTCACGATAACTATATAGTGGAGATGAAACCCCGACCATATCTTTAAGTTGACATAGACAAGCCGCCAGACCGCAAAACACCAATCAGCAATAGTTCGGCTACCAGACGCCGCTGTTAGAAGCTGCCAGATGGCCAGAATCCAATCTGCAATAGCACGACTACCAATCCGCTGGAAGAAGCCGCCAGACTGCCAGACAAACTGCCAGACCGCCCGATCTCCATACTACAATAAGTACCAGCGAGAGTTCTCTTACTTAGAGGATTTTGCTTGCACTATGAGCGAGCATTATTATACCAAGAAGTTCTACCGAGGACTCCAGGACAAGATCATGCATGATCTACTATTCATTTCTAAGGCCAGCTTGGCCAAGATTATTGAGATTGCGAAGAAGTGGGAGGAAGACTACCTCATGGTTCAGGCGAGAGCGAAGAGACCAGCAAATGTTGTAACAAAATGGGTAAGGGAACAAAGGTAGAGGCCCCCATAAAGGCAAGTTTCTAGCATATCGGCTAGGAGGAAGATGCCATCATCCAAACTTCAAGCCAGAGCAGAGGCCTCCACTAGTAGTTATGGACCCGCAACCATTTCATTTCCATAAGCCGTGGACACAATAAGAGGTAGAACGCCCTCAAGTTGTCTATTTTCAATGCCACCAGCCTGGACACATCAGGACTCATTTCCCACAAAGGTTTCTTCCTCCTCCTCCCCCTGCACTGCCTGTTCAACATGCTAGAGGTCGTGACCGAGTATGGGGCTATAGCCGAGGAGATCACTTGCCCACTCATGACTAGGTGTACACTTTGGATCTGGCATAACCCAGAAACCCTGAAGGGGTCATAGCAAGTAACATAGTCTTTAAAATACATCAATTTTTGTTGATTATTAGTTTTTAATTACACCCTCTAGAAACCTTGTACCACAAACAATCTCAGGCATAGTTTATATGTGTGGCAAGGCTTCCCGCACGTTATATAACACATGAACATTACACTCTTTTGTCCTGGAGGAATTCACGGAGGATTTGTATGGCATGTAGTGCTTCCCTGGCATTGTAAGGAGGATCCGACTTACGAATGGGTCAGAGTTGCAGTCCACCGTCAAGTATGTAACATCCCATTTCCGGCTAGACACTCGGGAGAGGTTTTCCCATGACTAGGTCATGAAAAAACCCTAGGAAACCCAAAAGACCAAGAGAGCTTAGGTAAGAAGGTGAATATCACCTTGGTCTGCAAATAGAAGGTCAGAAACTTGCTTAAAAAAGATTGGGACTCGGGCATTGAGTGCGTCGAGTGCACTCAACGCCAGAAGCAGAATGTCATTGAGTGCACTGACTGCACTCAACACAATCTTGCATATGGGTTGGCGTTGAGTGCGCCGGGTGCACTCAACGCCATAAGTTGAATGGCGTTGAGTGCAGTGACTGCACTCAACGCCATCTGGTGTTGACTGGATGGCGTTGAGTGAGCATAGCTCACTCAACGCTATAGTCTGGGTGGCGTTGAGTGAGCTCAGCTCACTCAATACCAAAATCTGGATGGCGTTGAGTGAGCTGAGCTCACTCAACTCCATAGTCGGGGTGGCGTTGAGTGAGCACAGCTCACTCAACACCAAAATATGGATGGAATTGAGTGAGCTGAGCTCACTCAACGCCATAGTCTTGGAGGCATTGAGTGAGCACAGCTAACTCAACACCAAAATCTGGCGTTGAGTGAGCTGAGCTCACTCAACGCCATAGTCTGGGTGTCGTTGAGTGAGCACAGCTCACTCAACACCATAATCTGGATGGTGGTTAGTGAGCTGAGCTCACTCAACGCCATAGTCTGGGTTGCGTTAAGTGAGCAGAGCTCACTCAACGCCATAATCTTGATGGCGTTGAGTGAGCTGAGCTCACTCAACGCCATAGTCTGGGTGGCGTTGAGTGAGCTAAGCTCACTAGATGCCATAGTCTGGGTGGCGTTGAGTGAGCTGAGCTCACTCAATGCCATAGTTCTGATGGCGTAGAGTGAGCTGAGCTCACTCAACGCCATTGTATGGAAGGGCCATTTTCTGGATGGCATTGAGTGAGCAGAGTTCACTCAACGCCACATCCATGATTACGTTGAGTGAGCAGAGCTCACTCAATACCGCAGCATGGATGGCGTTGAGTGAGCAGAGCTCACTCAACATCGTAGCCTGGATGGCGTTGAGTGAGTTGAGCTCACTCAACACCATTTTACTTAGAAACTTTTTAAGCTTGGCTGATGGTTCAGTTGAACCGGGCCGGTCCAACAATTGGGCAAGATTACGTTACTGGGCTGTTTTCTCTCATTAAGATTTAGTTAAGTCTTATTATATGATTTTGACCGGTCAATGCCATGTGGCAGCCGTTCCTCTTCCTTCCAGCCATGGCCGAGCGACAGTTTGCATGGCCATTAATGGCTTTTAAGGCTCGGCTCCATCCTCTCCCGCTTTAAACGGCTGGATTCAACTCCTCTTAGGGAGAGGAGGAGTTTCCAGCCTTCTCTTAGCTGTTTTGGAGCCGTTTCAGCTCCCCTCTACCATAGCCGAGCATGCATGTAAGGAGGCATTAATGGCTGGACAATTTAAACCCCCACCCGCAGCCTTGTTTCTCCTTTAAAAGACTCCCTAGACTTATAGATGAAGTTTTCACCCTTGCCCGATAAATCTAGAGCTCATTACCTTGCTGTTGAAGAATTCCGGCGACGCCACAACCACGTAAATGGCATCCCGACGATCGGCTCGACTCCAAACCGCGAATAAGGTCCTCCTCTACCTCTTCTTCTATGGATAGATCTTAGGAACTATTAGGAGAGACATCGGGCTCAAATGAGCTGGATCGGGTGAGCGTTTCTATGGTTTTTCTGAAATTTATGGTGGTCGGGTTCGCCGGAAACCGCCTCTCCGACGGCCGTGCCGCCCCCTAATGATAGCCTCACCTCAACGGAGGTGGTGGTGGTGGTGGCCGGCCAGGGAGATGGCTAGGTGGACGAGAAATCCACTTGCAAAGCTACAAGTTTTAAGTGTTTTTAGGTTGCTGGTTCGGGCTTTTTGAGAAGATGAACAGTAACTTTAATACCAAATTATTATATTTATATATAATATATTGTGATTTATAAAGCTCTTTTTAATGCTATTTAATGAGACACTTATAGGCCGTTTTTGAAAAAATGGCCAGTCATAGAAGTTGTAGCCCTTCGAGTGCAGATTATTCTAAAATTTTGTTTCAACTCGATTGGGTAAGTGGTTTGACCACATCACCCATTTTGGTGGGACCTATACCTAAGGCTATCCTGAGGTTCAAATGGATGCCCACCTTTCATCCCTTGTCCAAATGAGCTGAAATTTGGTCAGGGGGTCTACCTTAGCTATATCTAGGGCCTGTCCAAAAATGGGAATTTTTGAATAATATTTCTTTATAGGTTTTGGAAAAATTTAATAAACCATGTATAAATTATTTAGGTGTCTTAAACACCTCAAAATCCCCCCAAATTTTTGTGGGTAGTCTTAGAGGGCATTTTATGGCTCTGGTAAAAATTTCATCTCATTTTAAGATGTTTTGAAAAGGTTTTTATCCAACCCTAGGTTGATCCTTATAGGATTATTTAGGATCAAACACCCCCTTGGGGTTTTGAGTAGTCAAATCACCTCAACAAAGGATGAAATTTTTGAAACTGACTTGGCATGGCTAATGTCACCCTCTTAAGGAAAATGGTGTGATTTAGGGTTGATTTACCTGAGGGTTCAAACTCAAACCCTAGGGAAGGGTTTTTGAGTGTTGTGAAGGGCATAGGAGCAAATGCCCTTGTGTGACCTTGTAACTTAGTAGAGTTGAAGATAATGAATCCTAAGTTCTCTGGTAGAAATCTTAGAGGATTTGGAGTTAGGTAGGCACCTCAAAACCCTAACCCTAGTTTTAGGGTAGAAGCTCAATTATGAAAGCCCAGCCACTAAAACTTAGTTAAAAGTTTTGAAAATTGGATGGAGTAAGTTTTAGACTAGGAAAAACCCTTAGTATTTTTATTAGGATTTTATTGATTATATTTCAAGAACTTTATTTGTTAGGTATCAATTTGCTCAAACTAGTCTTTCAATTATTTTGATTACTCTATTCATTTGAATCTGATGGAACTTGGGCAACAGATGCTTTAGGTCTAAATAAACATCCCTAAATTTTGTTACAAATTTTAGTTGATTATATCAAGTACTTTCTTCAAAAGTTCCAAAAAGGGGAATTATGGTCAATAAATCATTTAGAGAAAATTACCTACTTTAAAATTATGAAACCTGGCCAATGATGTTTTCAGATCAATACCTAGTTGTATAATTTTATTCATGATTTTTAGAAGAGTATTTATAATACTTGCTTCACAAATATAGCCTTTTAAGATTTTGGTAATTATTTATTCTAGAGCTCAATCTCAATTGAAGAATTATGAAATTTGGCCACTGATGTTTTTAGGACAGTATCTGCTCTAGACGATTAATTAAGAATTTTTGGATGATTATTTACTTAACTTACTTCATTAATGAAAGGAGATAGGATTTATTATCAAAATTAAATTAGAGTCCTTAAATTACTGTAAAAATTGTTATATCTTGGCTTTACTGTTAAATTGTGGTTTAGAATTTATCATGATTTTATGATGTTTTATATATACCTGAAAAGTGCACTTCATGTTCAATTAGTAGCCCTTAGAAGCTTTAAAGGAAATTAATTAAATGCCAGATAAATTAGGAAAATTATAATTTTCTGGATTTAGTCTATTTATATCATGATAAGTCTCTAGTAAATAATTTAGGTCATTTGGATGATTATCTAGATTATCTCCTATTCGGTTCGACATATAGCCTAGGTTGGTCTGCATATAGCAAAATGTTTAATTGTAATTGGACATGATCTGGGATAGTTGTTGGAGTTAGTCATTTTAGCTGGGTGGACTGATGTGGATGATTTCACTATAGAGGGATAGGATGAGTAGTGAGAAGTGGTTTGGCTAGAGTCTAGAGGTGTTCGGGTTCGACGAAAGATCGTCTTTCCCGAGGAGAGGAAGAGTCAAAATCACCCTAGGATTAGCCCACTGTAATATGAGAAGGGAATGGGTTAAAGGAATCAACCAATAACAATAAGTGCCTTACGAAAGGGAACGATGGGCTTCAGCTACCATCATAGTTTCTAGTGCCCTTTGAGAGGCCTTCACAGGGAATACCGGGGGCAGTCCTGGGCTAACGTAAACTATATTAACAAACTGATAAGAGTAACTTAGTAATTAGGGTTGCACGTTTCACAAACACTATTAGCACAGGATGATAGTTGGGAGCTTCGGCTCGGTTGGTTAAGAGACGGACAGAATGGTCCGGGGAGCTTCGACTCGGTTGGTTAAGAGACGGACAGAATGGTCCGGGGAGCTTCGGCTCGGTTGGTTAAGAGACGGACAGGATGGTCCGGGGAGCTTCGGCTCGATTGGTTTGATATGATAAATATTGCATGTGCATAGTCAGGAAAGAAAATTAAGGTGGTGGGTCTATGGTATTGGAGGGTCGATGCACCGATGCCAATACGCAGACTCGACAAGTGTGGTTAGCACTTCGCCAACAGAAGTCCGGTGCGCCAGCCGGCAAGAGTACGCAGGAGTCCGCTTTGTGTACTAAGCATTGAGGCGTACGATAGGTCTGACCGGTAGTGCTTTACTGGTTTAGAGGTGGGCGAGGCCCAACCCACCGCTTCCGTCTGCCACTACGGAGGTATCCTGGGAGGTAACGGCTCCGAAAGGGGGAACTAAAGGTTTGTGTACACAGAGTCGGGTGTGTGTGTTGCACTTGCAAGATTCATCATACCCACTAGCATGTCATTGCATAATTGATTCATTTAACCCTGACACCTAAAGTATAAGCTGAATTGGACGCTTATACATTAGGACTTGCAAAACGACCCATTGGTCTATAAGCTTGTGTGGGCAAGTTTATAAATTAAGGTTAAATTCTATATATATATATACTGTTGTTTGATAACCGACACCCCAACGTATAAGTGGTATAAGACACTTTATACGATGGGAGCCTTGCAGAAGATCCCTTGTCCTAGGTGCTTTCGCACACAAGTTAGGGTTACTTTTCCTACTTTATATTTTTGTTATATTTACCATAGAATTGCTAGCATAGGTCCGCTGTCACCTGCTTTTGTTTCATTTTCCACCTTCATGTACTTCCCTTTCTTCCTCTCCGCTCGGTACCTAGGAGCCATGGGGGAAGGGGTAGGGAATGATAGGGCTTAGTCTTTATGACTAACGGTTTTCAGACCACATCATTTAGGGGATCGTGGAGCCCGGCATGGAGGAGCAGCCCCGGAGGTCGGCCCGCTTAGAGATAGGGCAGTCTAGCTCAGGAGTTCAGACAGCTAGGACAGTGAGTCCCGACTTATAGTAGATGTTTTAGTTTGCTTCCGCATGAGCGACCTGTAGTGAGGATTATGATGTATCGAGCATAAGCCCTTACTTTCAGTACCTTTTATACTATCTCTGTGGACTCTCCCTTCGTGGAGACTTTTATTTCAATGCATGTGATTTCTGTGGACTTGCTTTTCAATTATTGTGCTATCTTTCTGTGATCGAATTGGCCAGCAGAATCGTCGCCTTTTGGTGATGACCCTTCATGATGTGAAGGTATCACCGCAAAGCGGCGATCCTGGGCCTAAGACCCCGGTGTTCAAAATAATGGGGGTCTTACAAAGTACAACATGTAAATAGAGATTAGAGGCAAGATATTTGATATGCCAACGATGATACTACAGATACAGGACTACGAATTGATCATAGGGATGACATGGATGGATTGGCACCATGCCTGAATCGATTATCCAAACAGAAGAATTCACCTGAAGTATGGAGAATCTGAAGTGGTGTGTGAAGGTATTAGATCTATCTCTCGGTCTTTAATTCCTTCTATTCAGGCTGTTAAGACACATCAAGAGGGAGATGAAGTTTACTTGGTTTGCTTTGAGATGGTGGAGGCGGAGGCCTCAATGGTAGATATTTCGGTAGTTCGGGACTTTGGTTATGTTTTCCTGGAAAAGCTGCTCGGACTACCCCCTTGCCGAGATTCTGATTTCAGGATTTAGTTGGTGTCAGGAGCTAGTCCAGTGGCTTGAGCACCATATCGGATGGCCCCAAAGGAGTTGGCATAGATCCGTACATAACTCTAGGATATGGTAGAGTCAGGCCTCGTTATACAAAGATCATTGTCATGTTGAGCTTTTGTCTTGTTTGTGAAGAAGAAGGATGGTTTGGTCCGACTGTGCATAGATTACCGAGAGCTCAACTAGTTAACAATGTGAAACACCTACCCCTTGTTGAGTATTAATGAGTTATTCAACCAGATAGAGGGAGCCTTTTGGTTTTCCAAGCTTAACTTACGATCCGAATACTACTAGCTCCACATACAGGAGGAGGATATCCCGAAGATGACATTCAGTTCTCGATATGGCTTGTATGATTTCACGATGATGCCCCCTTTGCATTTATGAGTCTTATGAACCGAGTCTTCGAGCTGTACTTGTACGTCTTCTTGATCATGTTTATCAATGACATATTGATCTAATTCCTGGCAAAAGAGGACCACACACAAGATTTGGCCTTAATATTGGGGAAATTGAGGGAGGACCAGCTATACACGAAGTTCAAAAAATGCCATTTTTTGCTTCAGTAGGTAGCATTCCTTGGACATATTATTAGTAGGGCTGGATTGACCGTGGATCCTACCAAGATGGAAGCAGTCTTGGAGTGGCCCCCGTTGATGACCACATCAAATGTTCGCAGCTTCCTCGGATTGGCGAGCTACTATCGTAAGTTTGTGTAAGGGTTCTAAAAGATAACTCTCCCTCTCACCTCATTGATGAAGAAGGATTCCCTATTTGCTTGGTCTCCGCAATTTGAGGCATCATTGCAAGATTTGAAGGGTAGGATTACCTTGGCTCCAATCCTTTCCCTTCCATATGGGTAGGAAGGATTCCAGATCTACACCGACGCCTCATATTAGGGTATGGGAGCCGTATTGATGCAACATGGCCACGTCATAGCATATGCTTCAAGGAAGCTAAAGAAACACGATATGAACTACCCGGTGCATGAACTCAAGTTGGTAGCCATGATTTTTCCACTAAAGATATGAAGGCATTACTTATATGGGGTGAACTACGAGATCTTCTCAGATCATAAAAATATGAAGTACGTAGATACTCAGAAGGATCTAAACCTCATATAGCGGAGATGGATTGAGTTCCTATGTGATTATGACTACAACATGCACTATTATCTCAGGATGGAAAACATAATGGCAAACACATTTAATAGGAGAGGTAGTGCATCTGATCCATGGACCCGACTCATGGCTATGGAGATGATCCAGACATTAACAGATATGCAGATTACACTAGTTTCCAAGGCTCAACCCGAGTTGTATGTGGAATACCTGGCTTTAATAAGCATTGTTTGTGATATACAAGACCACGTGAGGGAGGGGCAATGACAGGATGAATATTTAGAGCCGGTGATAAGGAATTTGGGGGAGGGCACTTCTGGAGACTATACGATGAGAGATGACCTTGTTCATCACCGGGGCTGAGCGTATATACCAGTAAGAGGGGAGATTCCGGAGGATATTATGAGGGAGTCACACTGTTCCAAATATTTGGTACACCTAGGGATCTCTAAGATGATTACAGACCTATAATGTAAAATACCCTTCCCGATAATTGAGCACAACCAAGGGAGATTTTATGCCTAGAATCGCTACCATACAGTGACACCAAATCACTGGTTAGTCTCTACCATAAGACACTCATCCTGCTGGCTAGTACAATCATATCACCGGCAAACGAGAAAAGGAGTAGGTAAACAAGTCTATAATCACATAAATAATTATCAAAATGACATTGTCCACATTGAAAAAACAAATGAAAGAGTATTAAGTGATTATGCCCAGTAAATGTCCAAATATATAAACTCTCTCTCTCTCTCTCTACAATATGAATGCGGAAGCTAAACAAAACTCTCATCTACCTGACGTCCAGTAGTGGTAGTAGTGTTGAACGATATTGCTCCTCAGGTCCTACCTCCTCGGGCGACTGGGGCTCCTTTACATTCTATTGCTCCTGCTCTAGATCCTCGATTTCCTAAAAAGATGTAATACTAAATTATAAAGGCTGAGGAAGGGCTGAGAGCCTGAGGTAGGAGAAGAAAGACTTTCTCTGAGTTGTAGGAACAATGGTGTTCTGAGGGTGTATGCGAAGGGTTTTCTTAAGGTGTTGGAGTGAAGGTGCTCTCTGAGGTGGGATTCTTGAAGGGAATCTGAGATATAGGAGCCAACTGGGCTCTGAGGTGTAAGATCTGAGGATCTGAAGAAAAGAAAGGAGGAGTTTGGCCAAATCTAGTTCATTTCTAGACAGGCAAAGGGGGAAAGTGGATGTACCCATAATTTGGGGAACCACTATAAAATCTTGTGTGTTGTGCTGTGGTTTGTGTTGTGAATGTTAGATTTGATCTGTATTATCTGTTTTCTTTATTGTTGTGGTTGTGTTAAATTCCTTACTAAATGAATTTTTGTGTCCATAAATAGCCAAAATTTATGTAAATTTGAATTGGACTTATTCACCCCCTCTAGGTCAATCAGTTTCTCAAAACAAACACTTTACAATTGCTATAGAGGGAGGTTCACTATGAAGGCATAACAGCCTAGTGAGAATCCTAAGGATTAATTGAGATCTAATCATGGCTCAAAGAGAAAACCATTACATCAAACTCCCAATCTATTCTAAAGAAAACTTTTGGATTTGGAAGGAAAGGGTTAGACACTTTATGGAGGCTGCAGTTCCAAAAATATACATCACTGTATTGGAAGGACCTTTCATACCTATGAAAGTATCATGTCTTGATACTAATATAAGGACACCTAAGACCTATATGGAGACGTACAAAGATGAGATAATTCTTGCCTCTATGGACAAGAGGGATCATAACATAATTGTCAGTGTCATAGATGACTCCACATTCCAAAATCTGATTAATTATAAAATAACTAAAGAAATGTGGGAATATTTGATAGTGTACAAGGAAGGTGAAAGTGAGGGTAAGATCTATCTCAACTCTAGAGGGGGGTGAATAGAGTTTAATTAAAGTAAATTCACAATTTTAAACTTAGCAAAGCTTTTAAGATTTGATTTATATATATGTGTAGGGTGCCTAGCTATAGAATTAAAAAGACAGTAAAAAGGAAGAGCACAGCACACAGCAAAGAGAACACACAAGCAAACCAGAAAACACAAGGAGCTATAGTGGTTCCCCAAAACCTAGGTACATCCACTCTTCTACCACCCTTGGTAGGAATCCACTGCAGGATGAGTTGATCAGGTGTCCTGGGCACCAATGAGATTTTGATAAGGTGCTCAAAAACCAAACTAGATTTTTTGATCAGGTGTCTTGCCACCACTAAGTTTTGACAAGGTTCTCAGAACCAGACTCAAAACTTTTGAAGGGAGTTTTGAAAACCCTTTTACAGGAGGAAAGAAAAGGAAAAGAAAAAGGGTGAAGTTGTCTTCTCTGTCTCAATCAAAGAGAGAAGCACAAGTGGATCTTTTGTTGTCAAAGCTCCCCCTGAGATGTTGAATGAATCAGGAATGGAAGCTTTGCTCTAGGGTGATAGGTCTTCAGAAACTTCAGATCTCCAGCAGAAGATTGTTTCAGCAGAGGCTGAAAGATGAGTTGTCTGGAGTCCTTGAGATGAAGCTGTGATCACTTTTTGAGTACACAAAATTATTCAGCTAATTCTCCTTTTTTGTAAAAGTATGTGTGTCACTTGATTCTATTGATTGTATTGAATCTTGATTGATTGTTGGGAGAAGAAAAAAGAAGAAGTTCTTATTCCCTGAAGGTTCTTCATCCAAGATAGCCGTTATCAGGCATTAAATGCCTTCCATAAAGAATTTGTCTTCTAGAGGAAAGTCCAGCAAAACATTCTCTTGATAATTCCTTGAAACTTGCTCCAGAATAAATGAAAATGGCTGGCAGATCTTCTTGATATAAATGCTGAGAGAATTCAAAAAACATTCCAAAGACTGACAAAATTTGAATCCTTAAAAACGCCGATCTCTCAGAAAATCGTCGATCTGAGCTCTACGATTGTCGAACTGAGCTCAGAGATGGAATAAGATCAACAGACAGAAAATGTCGAACTGAGCTCGAAGATCGTCGAACTGAGCTCAGCGACCTGGAGAATAAGAGAAGAGGGATCGTCGACCTGAGCTAGAAGATCATCGAACAGAGCTCGATGTCTTAACTTAGTTGAGCTCAGAGAGCGTCGAACGGAGTTCGACGTTTCTTCGAAATGAGCTCGACGAAAAAGGTCTTAGACTTGGCTCTATCTCTGAAATCTTGGAATGGTCCTGGGGGCAGCTTCAAACCTAAGTTCTAAGCCCTTGACACATTCTAATGTTGACCTTTTCAACTATACATCTAGGTCAACCTGGTTTCCTAAGAAAAACATAGTGATCCTTACCCAAATTAGTAATAGGGTGTTCCAACAATCTCCCCCTATTTGGGTTAGGATTACTATTTACATATTTCAGAAATAAAAGATACAATAACATACAGAAGAGTAGTAAACTAAAACAGAATAGAAAAGCAAGAAAATATTGCAGCAATTATGTGGAGTTTCAGCAAATATTTAGAGGATTGTACTGTCTGCTTACATATGTTACTTCTTTTCATTTTCCATTCTTAAATATAATTTCTCTGTTAGGATTAAGGGCTTCCTTCTTTGACCTTCTGTCATCTTCTGCTCCTAAGGAGGTTTGAGATCTAGCTCTTGGAACCACAGTCTCAGGATGCAGCTTCAGGTAGTCTACTGGGTCAAAGAATTTGCTTGAAGAATACCTTTCCAATTCAAATTTTCTTTGTTCTAACAGAGTGGTAATATTGGAGGTATCTTTTCCTTGCTCTCTTGCTTTCTTCAATTGATCTAGTGCAGCCAATTCTTTCATCCTTGCAGTACATGACAATGGATTGTTCTCTGGGTCTTCAAATGGCACTGCAGGCTCATATCTGTTAAAAGTTTCTGAAGAAGTAGGAGTTCTGGTCTCAACTTTTTCTCTGAGCTTGTAAGGGAAAGGACCTTGAGAAGAGTCTGTATGCCTTTGTCCTTCCCTGGCTTGAAATCTGTGCTCTCTTTGGCTTCCTCTATACTGACCCCTTCTTGATTGATAGCCCCTTTGATATTGCCCCCTAGGCTGGTATCTCTGATAAGACTGGGAGGAACTTTGCTTGGAAGCTGGGGCTTGAGAAGCTGAGCCTGAACTAGAATTTGGAGGAGGAGGAGGAGGAGGCTGATACTAAGAGGATCCCTTTTCATACTTGTCCAGCTTCCTTCTCTTCTTCATAGCTTTTAGTTGGTTCTTGGAGAACTACATCCAGGGCTCAGAAATGGGGCAGTCATGCAAAATATAATATGGAATGTCATTTGAGTCTTTAGCTTGAGCTGGGGGTACTTTCATCATAGCCTTGCTTCTGGACTTCCTTTTCTTGGCAATAGTATTAGAAGAATCATCAGATTCAGTTTGAAACTGATCACTCTCTGAACTTTGTGGTCTATCATACAAGTCATCAATGCTTTTTATATACTTTTCTTGTTGCTTGATTTGATCAGGGGTAAGGGCTGGAGCAGTAGCAACATTAATAACAGGAGCAGAGACAACAGGAGTAGAAACAATTGAAGCAGAAATAGATTCAGATTCTTCTAGGTAGGTAGTAAGTTCTTTAGCAGCAGCAGTATCTTCAATCACAGAGACCATTTCAGTATCTTCTGAAGGCAAACTTGTTGTAACAGCAGCAGCAGCACTTAAAATATCAGCATCCACAGCTTTGAAGGAATTTATATATATTTCAATCAGCCTGGGATCACAGTAATTGATAGGCACAATGGCCTTAGTGAGGTCTTCAGATTGTTGAATTGGCAGTGAGCTGAAATATTCAGTATCAAAGGTAGAGAGCAGACTCTGAAGGTCCACTGCAAAAATAGGAGCAGAACTGGAACCTTCAGCAGTCTCAGGCATACCCACTGCTTCATGAGGCATCTCCCCCTGCCTTGGTTCAGAGACAATTAAATCAAGGCACCCAGATGAAGGTGTTGCCTGGGAAGAGATGAAGGAAGACAACTTGGTAGACAACTCCTGAACATGTTTCAGGAGTGGAGCCAAGGAGGTCTCCAGCAGTGAGGTTAGCCTGGGGGCTAACAATATAAAAAGCTTGTCTGCCAGGTTTGAAATATCTACATGCTCAAGATGGGCTTGAACAGAGGTAGGAGGTGAAGGTACTGGAATGAGGGTGACTGGGACTAATGGGATGGAGGATGTGGTGGTGGAAAGTGTAGGGATGGATGGCTCTGAAGGAGGAATAGTGGAGATAGAAGTTGTTGAGGTGGAGATGGATGAGGCAAGAGATGGGGTGAAGGATGGTTGAGAGAGGATTTCGTGAAGAAGTTGTTGATAGGAGGATGTTGAGGGAAGCTCAGAAGGAGAGGGAGGAGAATCATCCATTAAGGAGTCATCTATAAGAGAGAAGGATGGAGAGGTAAAGGTTGGATAAGAGAATAGAGGATGGAATTCTTCTGAAGTAGTGGTTGGAGGAGGTGATGTTGGCGAAGAAATGGTAATTGGAGAAGAAATGGTAGAGGTTGAGATTGGTGTGGTGACTGGAATAGAAACAGCTGGAGGAGGAGAGGAAGAGGCAGACAATCCTTCTACTGGGGCAGATTCCTGAGAGGGGTGACTTGGGTAGTCCTGGTGCCTGAAGCCAGTGGAGCAGCAGCAGCCCTGATAGGGTTGATGATCTGCCTGTCCCATTTGCTGAATAGGGCACAGGTAAGCCTCTTGGATGCATTGATGAACATCCCACCAGAGGTCAGCAGGTCAGGGCACCTGGAGTGCAGGTAAACCCCTAAAATTCTTCCAAAGCTTACACAGTTTTTGTTCAGTTTCTTCTTGATCAGATTGAAGAATATTCATCCCCAGTCTAAATGCTTCTTATCAACAAGAGCTCCCATTAAACAAAACTGATATCTAGATATAGTGTCATGGGCTGAGTGCTTTGCCAGAAGCACTTTGCAAACCATATCAGCCAGAAATTGATATTCGATGGACAGATTTTTCTTCAGCAATTTGTTAGGGTTCACAGCAGTGTGACCCATTCTATCAAGCATAGAATCAAACTCCTCTCCAGATAAATCTATGGAGTCATTTCTAGAACTAAGTAGGAAAACTTCAGTCAGAAGGGCCGGGGACAATGGTACCTGAGTCCCTTTTATTGAGCCGATGACAGAATTCTCATTCTCATCTGTCGCTGTAAAACACCATTCTTTAATTTCTTCTGAAGCAATCTTCATTCGGGTGGTCATTATCTGAGATAGCTGCTATTCTCGGAATAGGTTGAGAATGTCCTTGAAACGTTGATCACTTCCATCAAACGAATTCATATCAATATCAAAACCGGTATCGAATTTCATCTTGGAAATAGCAGCACTGGAGCCAACCATCTGTACCTGCAACAATGAACCAAACACGACCAAGCGTAGAAGATTTGGAGGGAAAGAGAGAATATTGCAGAGAGTATGAAAGCACAAAAGATGAACGACGGCCGAAGAAATGATTTTATATTAGGGTTCGACGGCGAAACAGAAAATCGTGGAGCTCAGTTCGATGAAACTTCGAACTCAGCTCGACGATTTGGGCTACTAAAGGAATCTGAAGAGACGCCAATAGCATCGAACTCCGTTCGACGATATTGTCGTGCATCGAGCTCCGCTCGACGACCTCTGAACAGACAGAATGGAATCCTGGAGCTAACGGCGGCGCTGAACTCAGATCGACGATTCAAGAAACGTCAATTTTCGGTCGACGATTTCTGGAAAATCGTCGATCTCCGTTCAACGATTTCTGGGGAAACGTCGAGCGTAGTTCAGAGACAAAACCTATACTACATACACAAAAAGAGATAAGTTTTTAGCCTAGTCCTGGTCTGTTTTTAGTTTTTCAAAATCTTGTAATTTATTTTAGGCTTCCTCCATCTAACATGCCTAACTGATTGAGGAAGAAGTTGTGTTTCTTTTCATCCAAAGGCTTGGTGAAATTATCTCCCCTTTGCAAATCAGTTGGGATATATTGAAGTTCAATTTTACTTTTCTCAACATTATCCCTTAGAAAATGATGTCTAATTTCTATGTGTTTTGTCCTACTATGGAGGACTGGATTTTGTGCAATGGAAATAGCACTGGTGTTGTCACAAAATATTTTTGACTTCTCTAAGTTGTAACCATAGTCTAGGAGTTGGTTTTGTATCCATAATATTTGTGAACAACAACTGCCTGTAGCCATATATTCAGCTTCAGTAGTTGAGGTTGACACAGATGTTTGTTTCTTACAATACCAAGAGACAAGTCTATCACCAAGGAACTGACAAGTTCCACTGGTGCTTTTCCTGTCTATTCTGCATCCAGCATAATCAGCATCTGAGAATCCAGTTAAGTCAAATGCTGAGTCTTTTGGATACCAGAGTCCTAGATTTGGACAGCTTTTAACATACCTAAGAATCCTCTTAACTAAGGTTAAGTGTGACTCTCTAGGGCTAACTTGAAATCTAGCACATATACATGTAACAAACATTTTGTCAGGACTACTGGATGTAAGGTACAATAGAGAGCCAATCATTGCTCTATATGTTGTCTGATCAACTGGTTTCCCATGTTCATCAGCATCCAATACAGCATTGGTAGGCATGGGTGTTTTCATACATGATGCATCAGACATACCAAATTTCTTATCCAGCTCTTTTGCATACTTGGTTTGAGAAATAAATATGCCTTCAGCATGTTGTTTGACTTGCAATCCTAAGAAGAAGGATAGCTCACCCATGCTACTCATTTCAAATTTAGAGTGCATAAGCTTGGAAAACTTTTTGCACAAGTTTGAATCAGTAGAACCAAATATAATATCATCTACATAGATTTGTACTAGTAGGGTATGGGACTTATGGGTTCTAATAAAAAGAGTTTGGTCTACTCTCCCCCTAACAAAATCATTTTTCAGTAGAAAACATGCTAGGGTCTCATACCATGCTCTAGGAGCTTGCTTGAGACCATATAATGCTTTGTGTAGTTTAAAAACATAATCAGGATGGGTTAGAGAGATAAAACCTGGAGGTTGTCTGACATAGACTTCTTCTTTGATCTCCCCATTGAGAAAAGCACTCTTGACAACCATTTGATAGACTTTGAATCCCTTGTGAGCAGCATAAGCTAGAAAGATTCTTATGGCTTCTAATCTTGCAACAGATGCAAAGGTCTGGTCATAGTCTATCCCTTCTTCCTGAGAGTACCCTTGAGCAACTAGCCTTGCCTTATTCCTTATAATGATTCCTTGATCATCCAGCTTATTTCTGAACACCCATTTGGTTCCAACAATGGGATGATCTTTTGGCTTAGGCACTAGTTCCCAAACTTTATTTCTTTCAAATTGATGCAACTCCTCTTGCATTGCAATAATCCAGTGTGGATCTTGTTCTACATCTTGAATGGTTTGAGGTTCAATTTGAGAGAGGAAGCAAGTGTGCATCAGGTTCTGGTTGACCTGATTTCTAGTTTGCACACCAGCTGAGATGTCTCCAATTACTTGAGAAATTGGATGATCTCTTGTTGTTACTAGATCAACAGGGGGTGTTGATGGTTCACCAACCTGTGTTGTTATGTCCTCTTGTGGAACAACAACTGGTTCTTCAAGAAGATTTTCTTCCTGATGGTGAGCAGCTTCTTCATCTTCCCTATTGTCATCCTTTTGTGTAACTTGTAATCTGTTCATGTCTTCAGCAAGAGAGTGAACCTGCAAATGTTCTATGGTAGAAGCATTCTTCTCCTTGAAAGACATGTTAGCTTCATCAAAAGTAATATGGACATATTCTTCTATTTTTTGAGTAGTTTTATTATAAACCCTATAAGCTTTACTGATCATGGAGTATCTCAGAAACACTCCTTCATCAGCTTTTGCTTGGAATTTTGCTAGATATTTCTTGTCATTATTATGAATGTAACAAGTGCAACCAAATACTTTAAAATAGTCTACTTTAGGTTTCTTCCCTTTGAGTAATTCATAGGGAGTCTTGCCCTTCAGTTTATGTATTAGACTTCTATTCAACACATAATTGGAGGTGTTCACTGCCTCAGCCCAAAAGGATAGAGGTAGGTGAGCATCTGTCAATAATGTAGTTACAGATTCAATAAGGGTTCTATTTTTCCTTTCAGCTACCCCATTTTGTTGAGGAGTTCTAGGAGCTGAGAAAGTATGCCTGATCCCTTCACTTTGACAGAACTCTTGCACGAGAAGAGAATCAAACTCTGTCCCATGATCACTTCTGATCAGGGCAATATGAGTGTTGAACTCAGTCTGAATGCATTTGAGAAAATCTGTCAAACATTTAAAGTTATCAGACTTCTTCCTCAGAAAGAATACCCATGTGAATCTTGAGAAGTCATCTACAACCACTAAAGTGTAGGATTTCCCTCCTAAGCTTTGTACTACAATGGGTCCAAAAAGATCCATGTGTAACAGATACAAAATCCTAGGTGAATCACTCTTGTTAATTGATTTAAAGCTATTTTTAGTTTGCTTGCCTAATTGACAAGCCTTGCAGAGTCCTTCCTTCTTGTAGGGGCCAGAAGGAAGTCCTCTAACAAGGTTGTCCTTGGATAGCCTAGCAATGGTTCTAAGGTTAACATGTCCTAGTCTCTTATGCCATAGAATATTAGGTCTAGATATGGAATTAAACAGGCAAATATCTACCTTAGATGAATGAAAGTCTACTAAGTAAATATTACCTTTCCTGTTACCTGTCAACACAGTTGTGTTGTCTTCTGACTTGACCTTGCATATTTCTTTGTTGAAAGTCACTTGATATCCTTCATCACACAGCTGACTAATGCTTATCAGGTTGTGCTTGAGTCCTTCAACATAGGCTACCTTCTTGAAGGTGACTGTCCCAATTTGGACTGCACCATATCCTTTTGTAGTTCCAAAGTTTGAATCACCAAAAATTACTTTGGGTCCAAGCTTGGCTTTAAAGGATGTGAAGTTGTCCTTATTCCCTATCATGTGCTTTGAGCACCCACTATCCAGATACCATAGTTGGTTTGATGTTGGATAGGTCTTCAACTGCACATAATCAGCTTATATGTTTTTGACCCAGTTAACCTTGGGCCTAGGTTGATAACCCTTAAATTCAGAAATAAAAGACATCCCAGGTTGATCCTTATAACCTTCAGGATGGTATCTCCTAGGAGGTACTATCCATTCAGTATAGGGATTAAAGCATTGGGATGAAGCACTTCTAGGATTGAATTGAGATTTGCCTCTGAAAGAAGGTTCAAAGCTCTGAACTTCGTTCGACGATCGTCGAGCTGGGTTCGACGATCTTGGGTAAAATCGTCGAGCTCCGTTCGAAGATCGACTATGAGGGAGTTCAAAGTTCAGGAAACTTTGAGTTGAGTTCGACGTTTTAGCCTGAGATTGTCGACCTCTGTTCGACGATCGTCGACCTCTGCTCGACGTTTTCTGTTGAGCTTTCTTTTTATTAGGTAGATCTGAATTTTTCCTAGCTACCTCTACAACACCCTTTCCTTTATCAGAAATAAATTTGATTGGGGTTGATAATACTATGGGTTGGCTAGATGAGGCACCCAAGCCCAGTGTACTATTTAATCTTGAGTTCACTGTGCTTGTAATATCCATTAATTTGATACTTCTCCCATTAAGGGATTCTTCAAATTGCTTGGCCTTGGATAATTCACTTTTTAGTGAAGCTATCTGCTCCCTATAGCATTCTAACTCTTCAGAGAGTTTGAGGTTCTCTGATTTTAAGGTGCTATACTCAGACAGTTGATTTCTGAGGGAAATGATTTCCTTCTTAGATTCTAACAAACCTAGGCATAATACTTTAAATTCATGTTTAAAATCCTCAGAGTTGAAATCAAAAGAATTGATTACCTAATCTTCATCTGGTTGAACTTCTGAGTCTGACTCTGATTCTTCTGCTTCTGAATTTGATTGTGAGGCATTTATAGCCATCATGCAGAATTCCTTTTCATCAGCATCATCCTCATCATCACTAGAACTGGATGAAGCTTCAGACTCCTCTTCAGTTTCACTCCATGTCTCAGCAACAAAACCCTTCCTTGTATGTTTGTTCTTGCTGGAGGAGGGTTTGTCTGAGCTGTTCTTTCTGAAGTCTTTTTCCTTTCTTCTTTCTCTTCTATCTTTCTTGTCCTTGTTCTTATTTTCTGGACAGTCAGGCACAATATGGCCTGGTTTCCTGCAACCAAAACATATAATTTCTTTATTGTTATTTGATTTATCATACCTTGGTTTATCATGACCCTTGTATGATCTCTTTCTGAAGTCTTTTCTGGCCATCTTGTAGAATCTTTTGGCTAGTAGACTTAGAAGCTCATCATTTCCTGTAGCTTTATCTTCAGGCTCCTCTTCTGCAGCTTTGAAGGCTATGGTCTTTTCTTTCCTTGTGACTGGAGAAGTAGCCTTTTGTTCTTCTTCTCTATTTTTAATGAGCAGCTCATAGGATTTGAGCTTGCCCAGGAGAGCTTCAGTGGTAATCTCATTTAGACTTCTGGCATCTTTGATTGGCCAGATTCTTGAATCCCAAGTGCTGGGGAAGCACATTAAGATTTTGTCATTCAGCTCAGTCAATGAGATTTCTTTATCCAAAGTCTTTAAATCATTGACAATCAGACTTAGTCTATTGTACATGTCAGCCACTGATTCAGCTTCTCCCTTTTTGAAGTTCTCATATTGGCTTATCAGATGGGATCTCCTGTCTTTCCTTTCATCAGCAGATCCTGAGACAATTTCAGAGAGCTTGTCCCAAATTCCTTTGGCTGAGTTGTAGTCAGCTACCTTCTGAAATATCTCATCAGACATTGTCTGAGCTAAGATGTTCATGGCCTTGGCATCTGCAGTCTTCCACTTCTTTATTTCAGCATCTGTTCCTGAAGGAGGTGGAACAACATTTGTACTTGAGCTTGCTGGTGGACTTGGGCATACTGTCAAAATAGAATTAAATATATCTTCATCAATAGAATTCATGTAAAGTCTAATCCTTGCTTTCCAAAGTGCAAACTTGGATAGATTGCACACTAGAGGCCTGGTGCTTGCATAATCTTTATTCTGTGCCATGTCTTTATAAAATTAAATATAATGAAAATATCCCTCTTAAAGGATTGATCTTATCAAGGATCTTTTGGTTCAGGTGTTAGCCTGTATGAACAACCAACCTCCATCTGATACCAATTGAAAGTGAGGGTAAGATCTATCTCAACTCTAGAGGGGGGTGAATAGAGTTTAATTAAAGTAAATTCACAATTTTAAACATAGCAAAGCTTTTAAGATTTGATTTATATATATGTGTAGGGTGCCTAACTATAGAATTAAAAAGACAGTAAAAAGGAAGAGCACAGCACACAGCAAAGAGAACACATAAGCAAACCAGAAAACACAAGGAGCTATAGTGGTTCCCCAAAAATCTGGGTACATCCACTCTTCTACCACCCTTGGTAGGAATCCACTGCAGGATGAGTTGATCAGGTGTCCTGGGCACCAATGAGCTTTTGATAAGGTGCTCAAAAACCAAACTAGATTTTTTGATCAGGTGTCTTGCCACCACTGAGTTTTGACAAGGTTCTCAGAACCAGACTCAAAAATTTTGAAGGGAGTTTTGAAAACCCTTTTACAGGAGGAAAGAAAAGGAAAAGAAAAAGGGCGAAGTTGTCTTCTCTGTCTCAATCAAAGAGAGAAGCATAAGTGGATCTTTTGTTGTCAAAGCTCCCCCTGAGATGTTGAATGAATCAGGAATGGAAGCTTTGCTCTAGGGTGATAGGTCTTCAGAAACTTCAGATCTCCAGCAGAAGATTGTTTCAGCAGAGGCTGAAAGATGAGTTGTCTGGAGTCCTTGAGATGAAGCTGTGATCACTTTTTGAGTACACAAAATTATTCAGCTAATTCTCCTTTTTTCTGTAACAGTATGTGTGTCTCTTGATTCTATTGATTGTATTGACTCTTGATTGATTGTTGAGAGAAGAAAAAAGAAGAAGTTCTTATTCCCTGAAGGTTCTTCATCCAAGATAGCCGTTATCAGGCATTAAATGCCTTCCATAAAGTATTTGTCTTCTAGAGGAAAGTCCAGCAAAACATTCTCTTGATAATTCCTTGAAACTTGCTCCAGAATAAATGAAAACGGCTCACAGATCTTCTTGATATAAATGCTGAGAGAATTCAAAAAACATTCCAAAGACTGACAGAATTTGAATCCTTAAAAACGTCGATCTCTCAGAAAATCGTCGATCTGAGCTCTACGATCGTCGAACTGAGCTCAGAGATGGAATAAGATCAACAGACAAAAAACGTCGAACTGAGCTCGAAGATCGTCGAACTGAGCTCAGCGACCTGGAGAATAAGAGAAGAGGGATCGTCGACCTGAGCTAGAAGATCGTCGAACAGAGCTCGACGTCTTAACTTAGTTGAGCTCAGAGAGCGTCGAACGGAGTTCGACGTTTCTTCGAACTGAGCTCGACGAAAAAGGTCTCAGACTTGGCTCTCTCTGAAATCTTGGAATGGTCCTGGGGGCAGCTTCAAACCTAAGTTCTAAGCCCTAGACACATTCTAATGTTGACCTTTTCAACTATACATCTAGGTCAACCTGGTATCCTAAGAAAAACATAGTGATCGTTACCCAAATTAGTAATAGGGTGTTCCAACAGAAGGCACTGATGAGGTTAGAGATGATAGAAAATCTATATTAAACCAGTAGTATAAAGCCTTCAGGCAAGACAAAACAGACATAATAACTGAGACCTTTGAGAAATTCTTCAGAATTGTGAACAACTTGAGAACCTATGGAAGAAAATTCACAACCTGTGAACTGAATGATAAATTCTTGATATCGCTAAACAAGGAATGGGACATCGAGATATGTACCATCAGGGAAATGGGTAACTTAACCAATATAGACCCCCAGACTCTATTTGGCAAGCTGTTATCTCATGAAATGCAACTGAACCTCAGGAAGTCTGAAGAAGACACAGTAAAGGCTCACAGTATGGAGAAAACACTTGCTTTAAAGGCTGATTCATCCAAGAAAAGAGAGAAAAGACTGCACCCACAATCAGAAAAGAAGCATAGTCATAAGACTCTGAAACTGCTTTATCTAGAGAAGATATAACTAAAGAAGAATTGTCATTACTCTCTAGGAAATTTAACAAGATTCTAAGGAGAAAAAGGCAACGCAGCTGGAAGGGTCTTGGTGAAGATTTTTCTCACAAGAAGATTGACCATTCATAGAATCCCAGATAAAAGAAGTTTGGGGACATGTATGACTCTTCTCATAATAATCAGTTTAATATTAATATTATTTGTTATTACTGTAACAGGTTAGGGCATGTCATTGCTAAATGCCCAGTAAAAATAAAGGAAAAGAAGACTGAAAATAGGAAGTCTAATATACATGAGAAGGATGACAGGAGTCTGTTAGCTAAGAAATAGTCAATACTTTCATAAAGTGAAACTGAATCTTCAGTGTCTGAAGAAGGGGAGGCTCTAATGGCCTTGATAGCCACTAAAGACACGGGCATGAGAATAAGAGCTCCACTCTCCATATTTCACAGTGACTCTGAAGAGGAGAAACTCATGACCAACACTGATGAAAAGGCTTAGGATGAACAACATCCTGATGAGGTAAAATGTCTATCCAGTAGTTTAAATTCTAGTTCTTAAGACTAATACTATGAACAAGATTCAAATATGAGGCTGACGTCAACAATCTCATAGAGAAGTATGGGATATTGTTGAAAGCTCTTATGAACAGCAAAGAACTTGTTTAAAAACAAGCAAAGGAAATAATGATTCTTAGAGCTGTTGCTTTTTAGTTTAAGGATGCACCCATAAAGTTGGATCATCAAAAAATGGAATTGATAGAGTTAACTCACATACTAGATGAACAAACTGAAATTTTTGCTTAACAAGCCAAGATAGTCAAGAACCTGGAAGCAAAGCTTCTTCAGGAAAGACAGCTCTTGGACAAGTTTTCCAAGCCTAAGTCAGTCTTGACCATTATTGATACATTTTCTACACCATTTAGAAGTGGTATAGGATATATTGAGGATAATAAGATCTATAAGAAACCTGATCCAAAAGGGAAAGCCCCAATAGATTCAGTTAAACCACCAGCCAAGCATCTGACTTGTAATAGATGCAAGACATCATATGTTCCTAGACACATGATTGCTGAGTGCTCCACCAGCAAGGTCAACAAAGAGTCATGCTGGAAAGGAACTATATCTAATGATAACAAGGCCTATAGACCTCCACAAAGTGTGATCAATCCAAGGAGAAAAGGAATTCTTGGATCTAGTTCCAGCGCACAACACTTATTTTTGAAAGGGAAAGGTGTCAATTTTGCACCATAACCTTGTAATCTAAAAGCCAACTCTAAGTTGCACAAAAGTTCAACTTCAAAGGTACAACCTAAAAGAAGGTATAATAAATATTAGTGTTGGTGTTGTGGGAAGGTTGGGCATTTTGCTCTAGAATGTTGGTATAATCCAATAGGCCCCTCATTTAAATCTCAGTCTCATGCATTTAGAAAACTTGATGTGGTTCACACAGCTACGTCTAATAGGAACCAAGGCTCCAAAACTATTTGGGTGCCTAAGGTTTACTAATTCTATCATTGCAGGTGGATAAAAGTACCACAGAAATGCTTATATGGTACTTGGACAGTGGCTGTTCCAGGCACATGAATGGAACCATGAGTCTGCTAATAGACTATAGATCAGTAAAGGCTAGACCAAAGGTGATCTTTAGTTGATCAGAAAGAGGCTACACAAAAGGATATGTTAATATTTATAATGGTCTAGTGACTATCACAAAAGTAGCTTATGTGGAAGGATTGAAATACAATCTGATAAGCTTTAGTTAGCTTTGTGATATAGGCTATGAAATAGCCTTCCATAATGATAAGTGATTGATAAAAAAAACAAGTGATCAATAAATCATCTTGTCAGGCACTAGGAGTGGCAACATTTGTTTTCTAAATTTCTTATGTATAAATGAGGATTCTCCTGTTTGCCTACTAGCAAGTGAGAAAGACTCTTTGTGTGTGCACACAAGAGGCTAGCTCACTTAAATTATAGAGCTATGAGTAAGTTGATTTCTATGGACTTAATTAGAAATGGACCCCCAGCTAAAATGCTCCAAAGAAGACATGTGTCCAGCATGTCAAAGATATAAATAGACAAAAGTCTCCTTTAAGAGCATTCTGTCTAAAGACACTGAGAGGTATCTGTACTTACTTCATATGAACCTATTTAGTCCTATGCAAGTTCTTTGTTTAGGTAGGAAGTCTTACACATATGTGATTGTAGATGATCACTATAGATTTGCTTTGGTATTCTTCCTAAGGAGAACGTCTAAAACTCTGAACATTCTTGTTGATTTTGTCAAAAAAATTTCAAAATAAATAGGGCTATTTTGTGGTCAAGTTCAGAAGTGACCATGGCACAGAATTTCAATATGAAAGAATTACAAATTTCTGTAAAGAACTAGGGATCTTTCAAGAATTCTCCTCTCATAGAACTCCCCAACAAATTGGGGTTGCTGAGAGAAAAAAATAGAACTCTCATTGAGGCTGCTAGAACTATGCAAAGTGACACATCCCTCCAAGAATATTTCTAGACTGAGGTTCTTGATCAACAAAAGTCACAATAAGTCTCCCTATGAACTAATGAAAGGCAGAAAACCAAGTATGTCCTATTTCAAGATCTTTAGAAGTAAGTGTAATGTCCTAGACAATGGAAAGACTTATCAGACTAAGTTTTTAGAGAAGTCCTATGAAGGTATTTTTGTAGGCTAAAGTAATCATAGCAAGTAATATAGAATCTACAACTTGAAACATCAAGTGGTAGAAGAATCAATTAATGTTGTTTTTGATGAAACTTCTATTTTACATAATATACTCTTTAACAATTCTAGTCAAAGAGATGTTGACTCTAAGATGGAAAAATTAAATATAGGAGATTCATATTTTATAGAATTAGAGGCTAGACACAATGTTATAGTTCCGATAGAAGACACAGTCTCTACCCAGGGGGAGGAAGAGACTCACCCTTCTCTACCCAAAGAACTAGGTGATGGTAGAAATCTTCCTGTAGTTGTTAGACACCTTAAAAATCATTCTATTGATCAAATAATAGGTGATGTCAGGCTAGGTGTGAACACTAGGAGTAGACATCATAATAATGGTTCTATTCTCTAGTTTATCTCTCAGATGGAACCTAAGAAATAGGAAGAATCCAATTCAGACCCCAACTGGATCATGGCAATGCAATAAGAGCTCAATCAATTTGAGAGATGTAAGGTCTGAAGTCTAGTTCCTAGACCTAGAAATCACAATGTCATAGGAACTAAGTGAATATATAGGAATAAATTAAATTAGAATGCAGTCATAGTTAAAAACAAGGCAAGACTTGTGATTAAGGGGTATAGATAAGAGGGATGAATAGATTTTGACAAAACCTTTGCAACTGTAGCTAGACTAAACATCATTAGATTGTTTTTAGCTCATTCATCTTACAAAGGATATAAAGTCTACCATATGGATGTTAAATCTGCATTCCTAAATGGTACATTGAAGGAAGAGATCTATGTAGAATAGCCACCAAATTTGTAAATCCTAAACTTAGCTTTCATGTCTTCAGATTACATAAAACATTGTATTGGTTAAAATAGGATCCTAGAGTCTGGTATGAGACCCTATCTAGCTTTTTCATAGAGAACAAATTCCTTAGGGGGAAGATAGATAAGACACTATTCCTAAGGGACATCAAAGGGTTAAGCATCCTAGTCCAGATTTATGTAGATGACATCATTTTTGGTTTTACTAATGAGCTGATATGTAGGAAATTTGCCAAGCTTATGCATGTAATGTTTGAAATGAGCAGCATGGGTGAGCTGAAGTTCTTTATGGGTTCGAAGTTAGATAATCTGAAGATTGTATATCCATCTCTCAGTCTAAATTCACAAAGGAGTTGATTAAGAAGTATGGTATGGAAATTTCTTCTAACATGAGAACCCCAATTGGTTCCTCAGTATCACTACACAAGGATGAATCTGGGAAGCCAGTGGATGAATCCTTATACAGAGGCATTGATGGATATTTTCTCCACGCTAGCGCGTGTTTCTAATTGATGAGGTAAGTATACCTATCATTTGGAGTATAGAATCAAGTGTCGTATTTCAACTCGGGGCTTGTCGAGTACTTGTACTAACAAAGAAAGCTATTATCTTATCAGAAGAAAAATTGGTTTTTGTTGAACAGAAAATGAAGCGTTATACTAAGGAAGAGAAATTCAATTATGAGGAAGCTAGCACTTGATCTAGAATCCCCTGGAGCTAAAATAAACCTTCTTGAGAAATAAAGCAATGCGAGTTCTTAACTAGTCACTCGACCGTGGAGGTTCCTAAAGTAAAAATCGTCTCTTTCGAGCTCATGCTTCTGACTAACCTTAGGTTGATTGATTAATACCTTTCGGCCAATCGAAACCCCTAAGCTTGCTTTAGACGGTGAACCCCACAGTTGGATTTGACTCCAATCCGGAAGATTTACATCGTCCTATCTCGAGGAGTGCATTCAACTCCTTTTATCTTTGAGTGATCTCCTCGTATCTGCAACCTCTCGGTCATTTAGGATACGGATCTTAGATCGAAGATCATATCCGCGTAATATAAATTTGATGAAATAAAAATCAAAGATAAATCGTAGCGAGTAAGATTAAGAACAAGACATTTTATAAAAAAGAGAAGATTTTATTTTATTCCAAGTTTCATCATGATCAAGTACTAAAAGAAAATTAGCTACTCATCATGATTAGGGAATTACAAACTAGGGTAGGGAAAGGCATGCTTGAATTAAAAACAAGAAAATTAAAAGTAACAATAATAGTAATCTAAAGTAGTAATGGAAAATACAGCAAACGAAAATAGTAAACTACAAAACTCCAACTCCCAAAACATCCTCCTGAGCATCAGAAGTTGTCTGAAATTTATAGGAAAATTCTGTTTGGTCATGCCCTAGGTTACGCCCGTGACATAGGGCGTGTCAAGCTCGGAACCATATTCTTGAAACCTCGGGAACGTTGGAGGACAAACTGCCAAAATCTGTTAACTAACGGGTCATGCCCCTAGGTCATGCCCATGACCTAGGGCGTGTTAGAGCTGTTTCTGGAAAACGGCGGGAAGCTGAAAATGGTGGGAGTAAACTGCTCTTGATTAAGGTGTCACGCCCCCTGGTCGCGCCCGTGACCAGGGGCGTGTCTAGCTGCAATGATATTCTGGCGACAACGGCACGAACGGCAGATTAATTGGCCTAAAACGCACTTGACACGCCCTGGATCATGCTCTTGACCCAAGCGTGTAATTTTAATCTAACGTGGCAATGGCTAACTGTCTTCCACCGGCTATCATGCTCGTGCAAGGGTGTCATGCCTATCTGACACGCCCAAGTAGGGTGTGTCGAAGGGCGTGTCGAGCTTCTTCAGCCACTATTCGACGATTTCTGTTGATGTGCTTGGCCCGTGAGTGTCACGTCCTTGGAGGGCGTGTTACAGGGCGTGTCTAGGCCGAGAAGGGCAAAAATCCACTTTTCCTCCAAAAATTCTACAGTTTAGTCCTGCAAGATTGAAAATCATTTAATTAGAATAAATAAATATAAAATATATAATCTAGTTAATTATAAGCTTAATATTATAAAATTGCTATAAAATATATAACTATTAATTAGAAAATAGTAAATGAAAAATAATAATATTAGAGTTATCAAATACCCCCATACTTATCTGTTTGATAGTCTCGAGCTAACAACTTCCTATAGAGAGTAGAAAAAATTTTAAATGCTAGAAAAGAAAATTAAATCAAAGGAGTAAAATGCGAAGTCTTATGCCTATGCTTGTAACTATTTTTGTAGAAAAATCTACTCAGCATACAAATCAGGTTTAAATTTTTCTTAAAATGTGTTTCCACTATTATTTTTACTTTTAAAATGAAAATTCGGTAAATCTTAAAATTTATATTTAGGGGGAGTGTAGTGTGTGTACTAAGATAACATTGCACAAACGAAGATCATGATACCCACCAAAGAAATCCATCAATGTCGGTGGCCATAGGCTTGCCCTTTTACACTCTCGCCACGACACTAGTCTAACTTATAAACATAAATCAATAGGGCTTAATTAGGTTAAAATGTAGGCTTATGTTTTTGGTGAGGGTGGTCAAAGATAAAAACGATGGCTAGTCACACCAAAACCTAGAGAAAGCTTGCACACAAAAATTTGCTCTGGCTTTTGGAATGGAGCCACATTCATGTCCTTTTTTATTTTTCTTATATTTTTTTCACTCTCTTATCATGTTGAAATTTTTTTTCCTGCCTCTTCACTTTTTTCTTAATAATTTTTTTTCTTTATTTTGAAGAGGAGAGAAGAAGAAATCAACTCTTTTTTTATAAGAAACAAGCCACCAAAAATGAAAAGGCTCCTAATTACTCACAGACCTTGTTTGTATATTTATGTTCAAGCTTAGTTTTAGGTGTGCGATTAGGTTGCTTTTTAGGCTTTGGTAAAATGCTTGGTGGAGCTAAAACAAAATAATAGGGTAATAAGCTCAAAATGGCTTAACAAAGATAAAATTTTTTGGTACGGGTACAAAAGCTCAAACAAGACAAAAGAAGTGCCTAAATCATATTTATGTTAATGAGTCTAACTTATGCAAAGTCTTGAGAATAGTTAGAGGGCAAGTTCTAGACATCGAGAAAGAATACCTCTTTCTTGATAAGCAAAATATCTCTCTAGTAGACTTCTACTTACTCACCTAAATTATTTTAGATTTTACCGATTTTCAAAATGAAAGTAGAATAAAACATTTCCACACATTTAGAAGAATGAAAATCTAATTATATGCTGAATATTTAAATCTACATAAAATTCTACTTACATGTGCACTTGACTAGAAACACAGCATGACCAACAGTTTTACTCCAAAATTCGAAATTCAATTAAAGCATTAAAATTCTCTAAACACTATAAAAAAATTGAATTACTAGGAATTTTGCATATGAATAAATATGGAAATAACGACTTCTCTAATTAAAAATTCAACCTAATTTTTTTTGTTATTTCTTAGACTTCCCGAGGTATACCCTTTGAAGGACTCTCACCGATACTAGGAGGTAAGATGAGGTGATATCCCAAATGTCCCTTTCTAAGAAATATAATTTTCGATTTTCTAAAAAAAAATTTTGGTTTTTTAAATTTTTGAAAAACAAAATTCATGACAAAATATAATTTTTGAAATTTTTGATATACAAAATTTTTTTTGAGTTTTAATTTTTCTTTTTTTTATGGGTTTTTGTTTTCAATTTTTTTTTGAAAATTTTGTAAGTTTTGCTTGAGAAATATCCCTCCCCCATACTTAAACAGTACATTGTCCCCAATGTAAAAAAAATAAAGAAAAGAAAGAACAGGAGACTTCCCTGAGAATGCCGAACCAGCATCAAAAGATACCTGTAAGGTATGAGCAAAGGAAAACATAGAATTTTATATATATTTTTTGTCATAATAAAAACAAATACATAAAAACAAAGATACAGATACAGAAAGATGACCCTCTACAAGTCCAAAGAAATGAAAAGGCAGCTACTCCTAGTCATGAGCGTCCCCGGGCTGCTGATAGAAAGTCCGCATGTTCGCGAACTCACGGGTAATATGCGTCATGGAATAAGTATGGTTTTGCTCGAGCACGGCAAATCGCGCATCAAAAGAAGCGAAGCGACCGTCAATATGGGTTTGCATCTGGTCTATGCAAGTATGTAACAATCAAAATTGCTGATCCCAATAATTTGGAGGATCGGGCGCTGGGGCAGAGTGTAGCGGTGGTAGCGGAATCTGAGGAGAATGATGAGTACCGCTAGTACCAGCACCAAGATCAATATCATGATCCCCGCTACCAACAAACGGGGGAATAGCCTCAAACTCGCCTTCGCGTCGGCGTGCTAAGCCAAGGATTTGAAGGGTAGGGAACTGGAGAGCATGCGGCGTTTGCATGCAAGTGAGCCGTGGAAGGGCATCCCAAGTGTCGTATTGCTTGGCGAGGAAAGTGATGAAATTCCCGCCTTGCACTGCTCCCAATCTCACATTTTTGGCCTAGTGCCGAAAAAAAATGGCGAGCTTGTAACCAAGGTTGAGTGGGACCCAGTAAAACATACTATATAAGTATAGTAAGTCCTCCCAAGTCACCACGCCATGGCTATCGCCACGTCCGAAAAGAGTAAAAGTGAGAAGGTTGTGTAGAATGTGCAAAGAGGGGGAAATGAGATGGCTACCCTTGGATTTCTTTGGGGTGTAGGGGGCGGCGTCATTACTGATTTCCAACCAAAAAGTGAGGAGGTTGAAGTCGGGAGGGAAATCATTTGAGGTCGAGGTAGGCGAGGGAAGTGGAAAAGGCCTCCGAGAAAAAGCCCATAGAGACATTGAGTTGGCAGATGGTGAGCTGGTGCATCATCCCGCCCATGCGAAAGATGATGAAATCATCATGCGCTTCCTAGCGGAACTCAAAAGAGGCCAATAACTCGTTTGTGAGCTCGAGGAAAGTAAGCTCTAAAATTGATAAGAGGGGAGCCCATTCCGGTGTGGATAGAAATCCCTGAACTATCTCCGTCGCTCCGAAGGTGGCAATGATGGCCCAGTCTAAAATACGGAAAATGCCAAATGGTTTGGCGCGCAGACGCTCGCTCCGATCTTGTTTGGCGGCGTTTGCAAAAAGGAGCATGGCCTCCGCCGAGGCAGGATCGGCGGGGTGCTCGGAGGAAGAAGCAGAGGAACTAGGGTGGTGGCGAGGCATGGTAAGAAAGAGGGATGAAATTCGGCCAAAAGGAGAGGGGAAGAGAAGGTTTGAAGGCTAGAAAGTGTGGACAGAATAAAAGAGAAAAATCCCTATTTATAGAAGTTTTTGGGTCGGTCACGCCCCCCTATCACGACCATGACAGGGGGCGTGATAAGCACGGTCAAAGGGAAAAGGAATCTGAGGTGGACTGCCTCGGGTTTGGGGGTCATGCCCCATAGTCACGCCCGTGACTCACAGAGTCAAGCCCGTACCTCTGAGCGTGTAACTGAAATCCTAAGGAAACACACGGGAATCCGAGGCGCTGTCCTCGGATTCTACTATCACGCCCCTGTGTAATGCCCGTGACACTAGGGCGTGTCGGTCAAATTGGCCACGTCAAAGGGAATCCGAAGCAGGCTTGGTAAGCTCCTCGGATACCTATGACACGCCCGTGACCATGAAGGTCACACCCGTGACATCTCCGAAAGTAGGATGGGAACACCGAGGAAGGAGGAACCTCCCACGTGTTAGGCTAAGCACGCCCTGCACACGCCCGTGACCGAAATGTCACGCTCGTGACAGGGGCGTGTACGAGAAAAAAAACATTTTTTTGGTTTTTTCTTCTTTATGAAGATCCACATAAAAATAAATTAAAATTTACCGACATGAAGAACTACGTAGACTTGACGCTCATCCCGAACCGATCATCATGCATCGATGTCCTTCAAACCTGTAAAAACTTAAAAAGAAAATTAGAATAAAAAGAAAGGATAATCATTGGATGCCTCCCACGAGCGCTTTGTTTATTGTCGGTGAGCTCAACCATAATGATGCGCGCTATGTTTTGGGTTTTTCGGAAATATAAGCCGACGCAAGAACAGGAAGTTTGGGGCTCTCCCTAGAGATAGATATTGTAAATGATCTAACATGTATTCATGTTCTAAAATAGGAGGTTCCTCAAACGACGTTCTTAAAGGGTCTCTATCTAAGTCAAGGGTTGCGAAAGTAGGTGCGCGTGTGACCAAATGACTTAATTTCATGAGAAATTAAATTTAAAGTTTCAAAATTTTCATCCTGAAAAATCGGTGAATTTTGTTTTTCAGAAAATAAGATGGAGTCTTCTTCGGGAGAAGCCTCCAAATAGTAGCATGAGTCATCATTTGATAACGAATGTTTCATAGACGAGTCAATAGTAAAGGTAACTTCTTCATCTCTGACTCTAAGGAGAAGTTTACCGTTACTAACGTCGATAATGGCGCGCGCGGTGGCAAGAAAAGGGAGACCGAGAATGAGTGGTACCTCGGTGTCCTCTTCGAAGTCAAAGATGACGAAATCTATGGGAAAGATAAAATTTTCAACTTTAACAAGCACATCTTCTATGATCCACATAAGGAGCTTGGCAGACCGATCTGCCAATTGAATGCTCATTCTTGTGGGTTTAGGCTCTCCTAATCCCAACTTTTTCACTAAAGAATAAGGCATTAAATTAATGGAGGCGCCTCGATCGGCTAATGCACATTTAACAATAAATCACCAAATTGATAAGGAATAGAGAAACTACCTGGGTCGGAAAATTTCTTAGGTAATTTATTGAGTAAAACTGCCGAACACTCTGCGTTCAATTGAATCGTAGAGATATACTCAAGTTTATTTTTATTAGACAAAAGATCCTTGAGGTACTTAGCAGACTTCGGCATTTGTGTGATGACTTCACAAAACGGTAAATTAATTTGAATTTTTCTAAACATATCTAAAAATTTACCGTGATGCTCATCCACTCGGTCTTTTAGCATTCTAGAAGGATAGGGAAGAGGTGGTTGATAAGATTTTGGTTTAATATCATTAGAAGGCTTAGGCGGAGGAGAAGATGTAGAAATTGTTACCTCCGTATCAACTGGTATTGGAGAAGTTGTTACCTTCTTCCCTCTCCGTAGAGTGGTGGCTTTAGTTTGCTCCCTTAGGTTGGGCTCTGTATTGCCCGGTAGCGCTGCTTGTTGGCAATCAGAGAGCATTTTGGCAATTTGCCCAATTTGGGTCTCCAAATTACGAAGAGATTGGTGAGATTCCGGATGTCGGCATCATTTTAGTCGTATATTTGGTTAACAACTCCTCGAGATTGGGAGCTTTTAGAGCTTGTGGTGGAAAATAACCTGGAGGAATGGTGTTAGGTGGGCGAGCCGCGTTCCCTGGATTACTCCAAGAGAAGTTGGGATGATTCCTTATACTCGGGTGATAGGTATTACCAAAACTATTACTCGGATTATAAGGTGGCTGATTCGGATTACCCATGTAATCCACATGCTCGGCAATAGTAGAAGGCTCCCAATATTGGGGCTCATAAGAAGGCATTGACGAGGAAGCAGTCATCTCGTTCATCTGTCTTTGTAGTTTCTCCATCTGGAGAGATAAATTAGAAATTGTATCTATTTCGTACATCCCGGCTAGTTTAGGGAGACGAGACCGGGGTGTACTCCATTGATACGTATTCATGGCCATACCTTCTATAAGTTCTTGGGCGGCTGCCGGTGTCTTGTTATTTAACATTCCATCGGCGGCAGCATCAATATGTTTCCTCATTTGTTGATTGAGGCCATTATACAAGGTTTGCACTTGCAACCAATCAGGGATTGCATGATGCGGGCAACGACGAAGCAATTCCTTAAATCGCTCCCAAGTATCATATAACGTTTCTGTATCAACTTGGGATAAATAAGTAATATCATTGCGCAATTTGGCCGTCTTAGCGAGCAGAAAATATTTCGTGAGAAACTTTTCCGTCATCTCGGCCCAAGTAGTGATGGAGGCTCTTGGTAGAGAAATCAACCACTGCTTAGCCTTAGTGCGCAAAGAAAAAGGAAAAAGCCTTAACTGAATAGCATCATCGGAAACCCCGTTGATTTAAAAAGTATCATATATTTCAAAAAAGTTAGAAATATGCGCATTTGGGTCCTCATCTTGAAGCCCATCAAATTGTACCGATTGTTGTACCATTTGAATGATGCTTGACTTCAATTCAAAGTTATTATTCACAACTGTGGGTCGAATAATACTTGATTGTGCCTCATCCAAATTTGGCCGGGCATAGTAGGACATAGTCCATTCTTCGGCCATATTTGGATTTTGATTACCCAAATTAGAAGAAAATTGAGCGGAAGAAGAAGAAGAAGATGGTGAAAAAGAAAAAGTGTTACCTACAGATTCCTCAACCAAATATCGAGAATTGAGGTCACGGAGTCTTAGGCATTTCCGTAAGCTTTGCTCGATCTCCGGATCCAAATCAAGTAGATTTGACTGATTCCCTCGGGTAATACACCAAAATAAAACAAAAGATAAAAGTTTTAAGATTTTAAAATTTATAAAATAAAATTTCCCAGACTTCCCAAGGGATACCCAGTGACGGGTTCGCAAGGTACTAGGCGGTATTGCAGGATGAAAACCCGGCACGGCCCTTTCGTAAGAAATTTTAATTATAAAAATTTAAAGATAAAACTTTCGAATAAAACAGAAACTTTTTTTTTGATATAAAAAGAAAATGATAAAACTAATAGATCCTTGCTTTCAAAATATCAACAAAGAAAAGTCCCCGACAACTGCGCCAAAAACTTGATGGATATTTTCTCCATGCTAGCGCGTGTTTCCACTTGATGAGGCAAGTATAGCTATCGTTTGGAGTATAGAATCAAGTGTCGTATTTCAACTCGGGGCTTGTCGAGTACTTGTACTCACAAATGAAGTTATTATCTTATCGGAAGAAAAAATGGTTTTTGTTGAATGGAAAAAGAAGCGTTATACTAAGGAAGAGAAATTCAATTATGAGGAAGCTAGCACTTGATCTAGAATCCCCTTGGGCTAAAATAAACCTTCTTGAGAAATAAAGCAATGCGAGTTCTTAACTACTCACTCGACAGTGGAGGTTCCTAAAGTACAAAAGCATCTCTTTCGAGCTAATGCTTCTGACTAACCTTAGGTTAATCGATTAAGACCTTTCGGCCAGTCGAAACCCCTAAGATTTATTTTGACGGTGAACCCCACTATTGGATTTGACTCAAATCCGGAAGATTTACGTCGTCCTCTCTCGAGGAGTGCATTCAACTCCTTTTATCTTTGAGTGATCTCCTCGTATCTGCAACCTCTCGGTCATTTAGGATACAGATCTTAGATCGAAGATCATATCCACGTAATATGAATTCGATGAAATAAAAATCAAAGATAAATCGTAGCGAGTAAGATTAAGAACAAGACATTTGATAAAAAAGAGAAGATTTTATTTTATTCCAAGGTTCATCATGATCAAGTGCTAAAAGAAAATTTGCTACTCATCATGATTAGGGAATTACAAACTAGGGTAGGGAAAGACATGCTTGAATTAAAAACAAGTAAAATTAAAACTAATAACAATAGTAATCTAAAGTAGTAATGGAAAATACAGCAAAAGAAAATAGTAAACTACAAGACTCCAACTCCCAAAACATCCTCCTGAGCATCTGAAGTTGTCTGAAATTTATAGGAAAATTCTATTTGGTCACGCCCTAAGTCACGCCCATGACCTAGGGCGTGTCAAGCTCAGAACCGTCGTCTTGAAACCCCGGGAACGTTGGAGGACAAACCACGAAAATCTGTTAACTGACGGGTCACGCCCCTAGGTCACGCCCGTGACCAAGGGCATGTCCGAACTGTTTTTGGAAAATGGCGGGAAGCTGAAAATAGCGGGAGTAAACTGCTCTTGATTGATGTGTCACGCCCCCCTTGTCACGCCCGTGACAAGGGGTGTGTTTAGCTTCAACGGCAATCTGGCGAAAACGGAACGAACGACGGATTAATTGGCTGATAACGCACTTGACACACCCTGGGTCACGCCTGTGACCCAGGCGTGTCATTTTAATCAGACGTGGCAGCAGCTAACTGTCTTCCACAGACTAGCACGCTCGTGCAAGGGTGTCACGCTTATCTGACATGCCCAAGTAGGGCGTGTCGAAGGGCGTGTCGAGCTTCTTTGGCCACTATTCGATGATTTTTGTTGATGTGTTTGGCTCGTGTGTGTCATGCCCATGAAGGGCGTGTCACAGGGTGTGTCTAGGCCGAGAAGGGGAAAAATTCACTTTTGCTCAAAAATTTCTACAGTTTAGTCCTGCAAGATTGAAAATAATTTTATTAGAACAAAAAAATATAAAATATATAATCTAGTTAATTATAAGCTTAATATTATTAAATTATTATAAAATATATAACTATTCATTAGATAATAGTAAATGAAAATTAATAATAATTAGAGTTATTAGGCATCATTGGACCACTCCTTTACTTGATAGCTAGTAGACCAGATATCATGTTTTCAACATGTGTCTATGCTTGGTACCAAGCCTGCCCTAAAGTGTCTCATTATACAGCTACTAAAAGAATACTATAATATCTAAAGGGCACACCCAATCTTAGGCTTTGGTATCCTAGGAATGGTGATTTTGATCTAACTGGATATATAGATGCAGATTTTGCAGGTTGTAAAGAGGACAGAAAGAGTACATCAGGAACCTATGAATTTCGGGGGAGAAGACTCATCAGTTGGAGCAGCAAGAAGCAAACAAGTGTAGCTATTTTAACAGTTGAGTTTGAGTATTTATCAGCTGGGAGCTGCTGTGCACAATTATTATGGATTCAGCATCAACTCCTGGACTAAAGTGTACAGCTAAGTAAATCTGTTATGTATTGTGATTCTACTAGTGCAATCTCAATTGCTAATAATCATGTTTCTCATAGTAGAATCAAACACATAGAAATAAGATATAACTTTCTTAGAGAACATGTTGAAAAAGGCAATATCTGTTTACATTATACTCTAACTAAAAATCAAATTACTAACATATTCTCAAAACCCTTAGATGAAAACAAGTTCAATTTCTTCAAGTTTGAAGTAGGTATATTAAACATAGAGTAAATCCTATTATTAGGGTACTTAAGAATTCAAGTTCAGTATAACCATTTTTATTGGTACCTAGGAAATCCATGTTCAACTTGTATAAGTTAAGTAATAAAGTCTACTTACCTAAAAAAAAGTATGACATTAAAAAGGTCAAGTAACATTAGTTAGAAAATAAGAAAATAAAAATTTTGTTAAGTCCATATAGAATGTGTCGTAACACTAAAGAAAGTGTCGAGACACCTGAGAATGTGTTGAGACACCAACAGATGTCTTGACACCTAGGTTATACCGATAAATAATTTCCTGGTGTTGACTTGTGTCGACACCAGTATCGACAGAAAATTATCAGTGTCGATACTTTATCTGGGTGCTGACACTTCAGTACTTAGATTCTTTCGACACCATTCCTGGGTGTCGACACTTCTCTTATAGGGGTGTCGACAACAATCGAGTGTATCAACACTGCTAGCTTCTTGTCTCAACAAACCTTGAATAAAAGGTATCGACACTTGTCCTGCGTGTTGACATTGCTATTTTCTTGACTAACGGTATAGAACCAAGTCCTGGGTGTCGACACAGCTTGCTTCCTGTCTCAGCACTTCTTTAATAAGGGTGTCGACACTAGTCCTGAGTGTCGACAAAACTTGATTCCTTCTCTCAGCAATGCTTTTACAAAGGTGTCAACACTTGTCTAGTGTCTTGACACTTTTGTACTTAGTTTATGTTCTTCAACATAGAACCTACACAAGTAAACTCAACATACATCAAATACGAATTTGTGTATATCATTGAGTTGAAAGGGCTTCTTCAAATTAGGTACACAATTCCCAATATACCCAATAATATCCCCCTCTTTGGAGAAGTCATAACCCCAATTCAATGATATACACCATAATGTCAAAGTAAAATACTCGAGATGTACATTACAGGTGTTGTAACAAATATATATACTAAACCAGTAAATAATATAATAGATATAGTAAATTTCAACTAAACTGTTCATTTCAACTTGTTCCAAAATTACATTGTTTCTTTTAATTGAACTACAAAATTACAGAAATTTCCTAAGGCAAAGGGTTCTAAGACTGATCAGGTTATTTAATAACAATCTCGTTTCCCGATGGGCCGTTTAATTTAACTTTAGGCACTTGGTCATCAGCCTTCTTCTTGACTTTATCAACCCGTGCCTTAACAAGTTCCTCTTTCTTAATTCTTTGCCTTTCAACATAGTGATAGTGCTTGGGGAAGTATTTGCTAGGTTCAATAGAGTAAGCAGGAATCTCCCAAGCCTTCAGATCTTTCCTGAACTTTTAAATGTTCTCTTGCTGCTTTGTATGCTTTGCCCATTCTTTTTCAGAATACCACTTGCCCCTGTCAGATATATTATTATAAACTGCTTTCCATGCAGTGAGTATAATGGATCTGGAAGTTAGACTCCACTGCTAAAAATTTGGCTTAGCCTCAGCCTGCTCCCTGAATCTTTTCATAGCTAACTGAACTTCATGTTCTTTGAGCAGGGCAGTATCAGTTATTTCTACCTCCTCACAGACTATATTCTGAACATGTGGAGGAGGACTGTACATAGTATGCACGAACTGCTGAATAGTCTCAAATTGTGCTGGATGGCTTCCAGACTCAGCAGTGAGATCATCATAGGCAATATGAGGAAATCCTAGAGTGCCTCTGATGCTATTTGAGGTTCAGATAACATGCTCAGAGCTTGAATTTACAATCATTCTCTCCCCCTTTATGACTTCTCGCTCTACATGACCGCAAAGGTCATTCTTATGAAATCTTACTTGGTCCTCTAGATGTCTGAACCCGGTAGACAAATGTCTCTTTGTCTATAGCAAGTGATTATCTAGGTATTTGCATAAAGCCTTGACTACTTTAACTACAGAGTTTGCATGAGTAGATATCTTAGTTTCTAGAGCTGTAGCAGTTGACCTTATTTTTGTTTCTAGTTTAGTAGTTTGGGCAGCTAACTTTCCCAGTGAAATTTCATGTAATTTGATCATGTTTTAATTCATTCTAGTCTGGTTCTCAAGCACATATCCTTGTTTAAAACCCAAAAACTCCAGAGCTTCCTTAAACTCCTTCTGTTGTTTGGCTAGGTGAACCACACCATATGCACCTCTCTGGAAGAAATTTATCATGTCCTTTTTCAGCAAATTCACTTCAAATCTAATGGACTTGATATCTCGGGCTAGCTGAATTTAGATCTCCTAATTGCTTTCATCAACATACTTTTCCAGAGTTATCCTTTGTTGATCCAACATTATTTGCGTTTGAAGCAAGAGTGAGCTAAATTCTATGGGTGGTGCAGGTTATGTTACATATTGTATAGTTGCTTTATATTTCCTGCTACTAGCCCTCATTTGTGAAAATTTTCTTTTCTTAAGCATGGACACTTTCTGCCCTTCGCATCTTAAGGAGCTCTCCACTTCCACTGGCTCTTACTGAGAAATTCCTTCAGTATGTGGGGCATGAGTTTCCAACTCCCCCTCAACCATTACAGATACTTTAGCATGGGTGGTGTACTCCATGTGATCATCTGGTTTCTCCTGGGCTGCACCATCTCCTTACTCAGTGTCCATTGAGATAGCAGTCTCATTTGCTGGCCCAGACACAACCATATTTGGTGCTGACACATCCTCCTATTGCTGAAAGGTCTCCATGTCATGGAATACTTCCATGAATGTATCATATGCAGCAGTAGAGTCTGATACCTGTAAAATAGGGAGGTTCTCCCCCTCAAGTTTATCCCTCTCTACGATTTGTTCTAGTATTGGCTGATACTTTTCAGGGAGTTTCTCCCCCTCAATCTGTGCATCAATAGCAAGAGTGGTCCTAGGCGAAGCAACTGCTTGATCTTTAGTTTGAACATCTATCCTGGATCCTTCTTGATCCCCTGAGTCACTGGTAGACTCATCATCCACTTCAGGTACTTCCTTGAGCTTCTTTATCTTCTACTGATCATAGGAGTCCCGTGTTAGCTTCCTGTCCAACCTTCTCAGAATCCTCATATCCATTCTCCTCATATGATTGATCTTTGAACCAATCTTGAGGTTGATATTGTTTGGGAGTACTAGGACAAGGTAAAGGCTTACTATTCTGCCCATATTAGGCTTGCTGACACTCTCAGCAATCTTGTCAAATAGTATCCCACTCCAGTTTGTCTTTAGCTTGAAGATGATTCTAGTCATGATGTTGAACATAGCAGCTGACATTCTATTATGCGCACCTGTCTTGCACAAGAGTACCTTGACCACTATTTCTGATAAGAATATACCTTGAGATTTCATCCCTTTCCTAGCAATGGTACTTCCTACCTTGATGGTAGAGGGTAATCCACACTATGTCAGGGCATCTTTAGTTCGTCCTGAATCTACAACTTCATCATCATCCTGACCAAACTTAGTCATGTGAAAGACCTTGGCCAATCGACTGGGTGTGATGCGGACCTTGGCTCTATTGACGATGGATTTAATTTTCGCAGAGGTGACCTTGGCATTGGTATAGAATTCATGAATAACTCTTTTCCAAATGTTTGAAGGTTCAGAAAGTACATATTCTAGTCCGGCGTCGGTGATTAGGGTAATAACATCATTGATATATGCAGTTTCTGAATTAAAACCATTTCTCACTAGTTCGTATCCTTCAAAAAGATGATCTTCATTCTTGGGTGCCATTCGAGTAGAGAATGAGGAATGCAGTGTTGACAGATTTCTAGGGCTTGACACTCAGGAAGAAACAGTTCAGAAATACAAGAAGGTGTGGTCGACTTCTTCTCACACATTCTATTTATAAGCTCTTTACGAGGAAAACGAAAGGGCGCGCTCAAGGATTACTAATCAAAAATAGTCTAGAAGGCGCGGTCGACTTCTTCTCACACATTGTATCTATAGGCTGCTTATGGGGGAAACGAAAGGGCGCGCTCCCACTGTCAGGCTTCCATCTAGCTGGCAGGGTTGGAATCCTCGATGGGCGTCATTATGACCCTGTAGCTAAGTCTGGTTGATGCTCAACACCAACCGCCAGGATCCTATCTAGCTTGTTTGGCATGTGGTAGAGCCCGGTGGTTGATAAAGGAAAAATCCCGAGCATTCTCCCACTATCAGGCTCTCATCTAGCTGGCAGGGCAGGGGTCCTCGGTTGACATCTTTCTTGCTCTGGGATTAGGTCACAAGATGCTCCTGTTGTTTGGCTTCCATCTAGCTGGTAGGACTGGGATCCCCGATGGATATCATTATTATCCTGGAGTTAACTCCCGAGCTTTTTCCCATTGCTAGGCTCTCACCTAGCTGGCAGGGTAGGGGTCCTCGATGGACATCTTTTTGGCTCTAAGTTTAGGTATCAAGATGCTCTCGCTGTCAGGCTTCCATCTAGCTGGCAGGGTCGGGACCCTCGATGGACATCGTTCTTTACTTGGAACTAAGTCGAGTTGCTCCCGCTGTCAGGCTTTCACCCAGCTGACAGGGAAGCTGAGCCCTTATTAAAACTACAAAATATCTTAGGAGCCTTGTCCTGGGATACTCATGCCAGCTAGGGAGGCTTAACATATGGGGAAGTCTGGGAAGAAGTTCACGGATTCAATAAGATCTCACCAAACAGGGATTTTTCCAAGACCGGTTCTTGCAAGAAGTATCTTATTCACACGTAAGCTTATGGGGCGGGAATACCACGAGATTTTTCCTAAGCGGAAAGTTCAAGGTAGAAAATTATCAGCGCGCGTGAACCTATTGGGCGAGAACAACACGAGATCTAGCCCTATACATCGAATTATTGAAGTCAATGGTTTATCAGGTTGGCGCAGTGAGAAGTCAACACAGGGTGTCACGAGATATCGTGATCATAAACTCTTAAGAAGAAGCATAAGACAAACACGTTTTCACGTGTTAGGGCATGCAAAATCAAAGCATAAAGAAAAAGGTAAAGAGACATTCCATAACAACAATTCATTTTTTATATTATCAATAAATAGTTACATGTCGCAAAGGGCCGACCCCAAAAAAGAGGAAAATTATAAGAGGAATATAAAGAACTTCAGGGTGATGATGCCGATCTCTCGCTCTCGCCGGTGCGAGTAACACTGTCTTAAGACTCGGGGATAGGAAGGAAGAGTTCCGGGAATAGGATCTTGCTTGTCACCTTCTCTCCATCGCTATTCAAGAATTCGGCCAGCTTTATCACCTGGAGCGAATGCCTTGTCACCTCAATCGCATTCTCCTACACCATCAGATTAATCTCATGTGGCAAATACAGCAAAGCATTTTTCCATTCACCTAGGGGAGGAGGGACCAACGAGTCGATCCATTGCTGGTTTTGGGCCCTTATCCTCCAATTCTCCTCCTCAAGTTGGGCAATGCGTACATCCTTTTTAGTGACAATCACGGTATCCTGCAGCGCGATAAAAGGTTAACACAAGAATGATGGTCACTAACCAAAGCAAAAGAGAAAAGGATTACAACTCTCGCCTCTTGTAGGGCGAGATCCTTTTAAGCGGTGTCCAGGTCCCGCGTCTGGTTTGTTACTTCCTTGCTCAGTTTGGTTCACGCTTCGCTCACATCCGCAAGCTGTTGCGAGAGGTGGATGCCGCAGCGGGCTGACATGTGGGCGAGTTCGATAGCGTAGAATTAAGCGCGCGAGCTCACATAAGTGGGTTACTTCATCAACACATCGCCATAGTAAGCGGTACTGTCCTTCCCATACAGGCTGAATGCGAGAGCATAGGTCGTGCTTGAGATCATCTCACCCTCTTTCCAGGAGGGGAGTACGGTCGAGACGCAAGTCCTATTGACTTCCCAGTCCCATACCATCAAAGGCTCGCTGGATTCATTCAGCATCTTCTCGCCCAGGCCGAAGTTCCTGTGGTCCTAGGGCATGGGTCCCTTTTTTGATGTCGAGGTCCCACCAATCACCTCCACCTCCTCCTCCAAAGTCTCGGCAGTAGCACTCACTGGCATATCTAAAACGATCTCCTTGCCCTTGGCGAGAATAGTTGTTTATTTCTTCTTAGGAGATGGAGGAGGGGAGGAGTCGGGCTTTCGCTTCTCGCCGCTTGATCCAGGTAGTGACTTTACCTGGCTTCTCTTGGTCGCAGAAATGGCCTCAGTGGGTGCCATCTCCGAAGAACATGTGGCAAAGGGAGGGTTGAAGGGGATATCACGCACCCCTGCACAAGTATCATGAGTTAGAAAAATTATTAAAGCATGCAATCCTTAAAGAAAGGCGACTGCAAGACCTACCTTCCCCAGCGAGAACTGGCAATAGCATGTCGACATTCCTCCTCAAGTAAGGAACATCAAAATCCTTCCCGAGGAGGTATTGGTGGAGCTTGGCCTCATGCTCGCCGAGACTGGGAGGGCAGTATGTAGATTCCTCCTGTTGGATCGACGAGAGCGTGAGGTTGTCGAAGTCTCCAGAAATGAAGATGAATTTTCTGACCCAGTTATGGTTTTTGTTGGCGAGACCTATCACCTTAAGATTATTACCGAAGAAGAAGGAGACTCTGTCTCGCTTGGCACATAAATTAAACAGATATCGGAAGACCGGGAGGCTGAACTCCATTTGATCTGACCACAGGTAGCAGGAGAATGTTACCAGTAGCGCTATCGAGTTAGGGTTGAGTTGCATAGGAACTACACCGAATTAGCGGAGGGCTTGGCGGATCTCAAACCAAATGGGGAACGTAACCGTACTTCGAAATTTTTGGCAGGAATTGCGAGCTCACAAGGTGAGAAGCGGTTTATCTCCTCGCCTTTTCCTGGATGTCGCACCGTGAAGACTAGCGGGATGTAAAGATTCACCAACGATTGATACTCTTATTTAGACAAGCTGCAGTTCACAAATGGATAATCGACAAATGCAGCCATGCACTTGGTCCGTCCCTCAACTTCCCTGGTCATCTCGCTAAGAAGGAGAAAGAGAGGAAAGAGGCGAGTACATGGGAAGGAAAATCACAAGAGAAAGTAAGAGCTATGGAAGGAGATGATTAATGTGGTAGGTAAGCATTCTATTAATAAGAGATTTTGGGAGGGAAAGGGCCCAGGAACGAAAAGGTGGGGATAGCCTATTGTCGAGATCTCGCTTCTAATCCCATCCTAGGTCATTGCAAGAACAAGTGCCCCCTCATTTGCGTCATAGATCTAAGCACAGAACAAAATTAGGGATATGCGAAAATGAGAAGAATAAGTAGCTAAAAATAATGCAAGATTATAGAATATACATCCACAGCTAATTGTCCATGCTCAACATAAGGGTCGGCAATCATTATTACACATCCATGATAAAATCAAACTAGAGCAGGAAGACGAGTGCCGGTAGGCCCGCCAGGGGAAAATACTGCCGTCCCCGACCTCTCCTTCCCGCCCAGGAACCGCGCGAGTATATTAGAGAGAGTGCATAGTCAATATCTCTCACCGAGAGAGGTGTTGTTAATCTTCAGCTCGCGCGAAATGAAGGCAAGGGTAGTACGACCTGCCGCCTGCTTCTCCTCCAAGGGTGGAGATCAAGTGCATATACCTGCTCTATAAGCTATGGAGTCACTTCTCGCAGATTCTTGGTTCTCCTGTATTTGGTTGACAATCTAATGCAGCAGCAGAGATTTCTTCCGGAGTACCTCCACCAGCTGCCACTTCATTCCTTCGGTATCCTTTGGGTCGCCTAATTATTCGGCAATTGAACCTGGAGAAGGGAGAGGCGAGATCTCCTCCTAGTCAATGTCAACATGAGTGGACGAGATCTCGCAGTACCCTGCGCGAAGTGATTTTAGATATGCCTAGTCCTCGCATCTTGTTAAAAAACGAGTAAGGTTTATTAACTTTTCTGGTGCTCGCATCCTTGTCGAAAGGTCGGCGAGAAGTGCCATGTCATCCTTTGAAGGGAGTGTTGAATGTTATATTACCTTTCCAAAGTCTGGGGGAAAACTTGTTGGTTCAGCAGCAGAAGTATTGACCTGCAGTGGAAGGATGGGCACAGTATCTGCTGGAGGTGGAAGGCTCAAGGCGGGATCCACACGCCTTTGGCAGGTCGGAGATCTCGGTGCGGGAACTTTTAACCCCATGTTTCCCGAAGGGGGAGCTGCGAAGAAGAGGCAGGTAATCCATATAATTAAAGACCAAAAGACAAAAGAAGGCTTACGTTACTCTCGCAGGGGAGCATCTGGTTTTAACGAATGGAGTGGAGAGGTTATCTCGCTGCCCGCCCATCATTCCCAGCCATATGCGAGTGTGGTTTGGCACTCGCCTCCCTAGCTTCTCTATCCTTTGGCAGGACCTACAGTCAAAGCATCATCGTCCTTCTCTACCCAAGCCAGCAGTAGAATTCAAGTTAACTTACAGGAGGGATCCCAGAGTTAGAAGGCTCCTGCGAGATTGGCTCATTTTTGGTCAGATCACGTCTGACCACCTTTGTTTTTTCATCTTCAGGAATGACCCAGGGACTTTTCGCGTAAGCCAGGGGGTGAATGCACTCATCGAGATCATATCCTAAGCGCGGACACCATTAAGGTGATCCAAAGCTTCCTTCGAAAGCGACATCTCCCAGGAGGAGAGAACCGAAAAATTCAAGAAGGGCAAGCCAGCCCCGACCCCCGCTGAGAATATATATAGAACCATGGGGGACTCACAAAATATTTTCTTCTAGGTCAACAGTTACACATCAAATACCTGGGGTTGGATGATTCTTTCCGACCTTCGTTGAAGCTCACAAAGAGCGGGGATTGTGTACAACCCCGTATTCGATGAGTAGGTTCCCCCTAGGGGTCCTTCTTTTCACTAGATCCACAAGAGCTAGACCATGCTGAGTGATCTCAAAGCTTCTTCTCCTTGGCATTGAGAAGTGTCAAGTGCACTCAACGCTTCTTCCTTGGCATTGAGTAGTACTGAGTGCACTCAACGCTTCTGCTCCTTGGCGTTGAGTTGAGTCGAGTGAACTCAACGCTTTTTCCTCGACATTGAGTGATGTCAAGTGCACTCAATGCTTCTTCTTTGGCATTGAGTGGTGCCTAGTGAACTAAATTCTTCTTCTCCTTAGAGTTGAGTGGTGTCGAGTTCACTCAATTCTTCTTCCTTGGAGTTAAGTGATGTCTAGTGCACTCTACGCTACTTCTCCTTGGCATTGAGTAAAGACTAGTGAACTCAACGCTTCTTCCTTGGCGTTGAGTGGTGCCGAGTGCACTCAATGCTTCTTCTTTGGCATTTAGTGGTGCCGAGTGAACTCAACACTTCTTCTCCTCTGTGTTGAGTGGTGCCGAGTGCACTCAAGGCTTATTCCTTGGCATTTAGTTGAGCCGAGTGAACTCAACGCTTCTTCCTTGGCATTGAGTGGTGTTGAGTTCACTCAACACTTCTTCTTTGGCATTGAGTGGTGACGAGTGAACTCAATGCTTCTTCTCCTTGGCATTGAGTGGTGTCGAGTGCACTCAACGCTTCTTTCTTGGCGTTGAGTGGTGCCGAGTGCACTTAACGCTTCTTCTCCTTCGCGTTGTGTGGTGTCGAGTCCACTCAACACTTCTTCCTTGGCATTGAGTGGTGCTGAGTGCACTCAATGCTTCTTCTCCGTGGTGTTGAGTAGAGCCGAGTGAACTCAACTCTTCTTCCTTGGCATTGAGTTGTATTGAGTGCACTCAACACTTCTTCTTGGGCGTTGAGAGGTGTCGAGTGAACTCAACGCTTCTTCTCCTTGGCATTGAGTGGTGTCGAGTGCACTCAACGCTTCTTCCTTGGAGTTGAGTGGTGTCGAGTGCACTCAATGCTTCTTCTACTTAGCGTTGAGTGGATCCGAGCGCATTCGGTGTCTTCTATTCCATGGCATTGTATAGTGCAATACCTCTTTAGAATCATCCGTAGGCGGGTGCCGCAGAGGCAAGTTCCCGGCTTCCTCAGCACTCGCCCCTTTAAGAGAGTGCCCGACTTCCCCAACACTCGCCCGGTGGGGGACCAGAGGTAAAATTACCTGGTTTCCCTTAGAGGTCTGCATGTAGATCCTCAGAACAGCGGAGTTTGGGTGCTGGCAGACCTCTTTGGGCTGAATATAGCCTTTTGGAACAGCAGAGCTATGCCATTGACAGACCAAATCTATGGATTCTAAAAATAGACCCAAGGGGGGTACCTCAGAAGGCATGCTTACTTGTGACCTGGCCTTCTTGCGCATTCTGAGGTATCCTTAGCTCAGCACTTTGCTAAGGAGGGGAAGTGCTCTAAGATCTTCCGGGTGTGTGGTTGGACCTCTGTGATGGAGCCTTGGGTCTATTCCTTGTGTTAAGTCTTTGGTTATTTAGCTTGTGAGAGAGAAGTAAGTGTGCGATCACCCCTTCCCCAAGGGTCGGACTCCATAGAGATCGATTCTTCGATTTCAACAGTCACACCGATCGGAGTACGTTAACTTGGCAAATCAATGCGGCCTAGTGAACCAGCTTAGCCAAGAGGCTTGTGATGTTTCCCAGAATCCCATCACTTTACCTAAAGGACTAGAATACCCCCGCATTAGTTGGAGTGCACCGGATATGTCTACAGAGGCGTATGGGAGGTCTAAGTCCGGTAGTTTGTATACCTTCCTTATAGTGGAGATTCCCGCTCTACTGCCACGGTGAGTCACAACGGTTAGTACCAAAGAGGTTAACTGCCTCTGAAAAGTGGTAACTAAAAGTCTATGCGCACAAAGTCGTTTGTGTGAGTTGCACTTGTATAAAACATATCGTAGACATTACATAGCATAGCATAACATACATTTCTTGTAGATCCTCATCATATAAATTTATATGGGAACTTTTACATGATGAGTTACTTTCAAAAATCTTAACTTATAAGTTTGTATGGGAATTCATATAAGTTAAGGTACGCTTCTATGATGGTAGTATAGATGTTTTTACTTACTTTTTCGTGTTGCACTTTACTTGTTCATTACTTGTCCTCTTACTATTTCTCTTCTTATATACTTGCTACTTAGGGCAACTATCACATTTTTGTTTCATTACTACAACTTGTACTCTTCCTTTCACCCTCCCTCCCGGTGCCTAGGATTCATTAGGGTGAGTGGATGCCAAAGTGCTTTAGTACTTTTGAATAACGATCGGTGTCCGCATCATTTTAGGAAATCGAGGAGCCAGGGCAGCAGGAGGAGGTCGTGCAGGAGCCCCTGCATCCCAGGATGGCAGGACTTGATAATTTGTTGCATCCTTTTACTACTACTACTACCTTACCATGCGCCGATGTGAGTGATGATGATGATAGTATGTCCGCAGTTCTGATTGCGAGAGTGAGAGTCTTTTTTTAGAGGGAATAAGCTCCTTTTGGATATTGATGTACTCAGGCATAAGCCCTCCCCGCTCTAGACTTTTGTTGTCATTATTTAGCTCATTATGGAAATGACTTTTATTAGTGTTATATGTATGTTTCACCTTTTATGCATTTATTTACTTGCTTATCTGATCAGCCTGGATGATATGATAGCCCGCAGGATCGGTGTCTCGTTGTGGTGTCTAACCCAAGTGTTGGTGTCACCATGAGGTGGTGGTTCCAGGTATAAGATCCACACCGGGTTGGGTTTTGGGGACCCAAGGATTATTTGAAAATGGGGTCATACAAACTGCTATCAGCCAACTTCGATCTAAACTAAGAAAGTCCACATAATTATGGGCCATCCCGCACGAGCTTAGTTTGCAGACAAACTAATACAGCGGAAGTAATGTGTGCCTATGTATGGAAACCACACTTTTGTCCACTTAATAATGAGATTAGGCCAATTGTTCCTAATATCTTAGTGTTTTAACCTGTAGGCTTAGATCCCTCCTCCGCTGGCTGCTACTCCTTTTTAGTAGTCAGTGCTTGGCCAGAATCTTATGACTATCTTAAAGGAGATTAGTGCTCAGCAGGCCTCTGCTCCACAGCCAAACCTAGGCTCAACCTGGCTGAGTTTTTTCCGAGGCCTCTCTTCTCTTATTTATCATGGGATAGAATCAGCCATCAAGATGTAGGAGTGGCTTGGCATGATATAGGAGAAGCTTGACGGGATTCGCTATCCAGGCAACGAGGCCATTTCGTAAGCAATATCTACATTGCCATCCCATGCCAAGAGGTGGTGGAAGTCCCTCATGGACTCTACCTATACAAAATATGACTACTCAGAGATCTCGTGGGATCAGTTCAGCGAGGTATTACTGGAGCACTTCATGTTGCGAACTGATAGAAACACACTGGAGGGTTAGTTCCTGCACCTAAAGTAGGGGAAGAGGTTTGTGTTGGAGTACCAGCGAGAGTTATCTAACTTAGCTTGTTTTGCTAGTACTGTGAGCCAGCAGGATTATGCCAAGAAGTTATACTGAGGACTCCATGGCAAGATCAGGCATGATCTACTACGAAGAAGTGGGAGAAAGACCACCTCATGGTTCAGGCGAGAGAAAAGAGACCAGCAGATATTATAATAGAATGGGGAAGGGAATGGAGGTATAGCCCCCCATAGAGGTAGGTTTTTAGCATATCGGTAGGGCCGAAGATGCCCTCATATGAACTTCAAGCCAGAGTAGAGGCCTCCACGAGAAGTTCTTGCCCCGTAGCCATTTCATTTTCGTAAGCCGTAGTTGAAAGAAGAGGGAATACGTCCTCTAGTGGTTTGTTTTCAATACAACCAGCCAGGACACATTAGGATTCATTTCCCCTAAAGGCTTCTTCCACCTCCTCCCCCTACACCACCAGTTCCACATGCTAGTGGTTGTGGCCGAGGAAGGGGCCATAGCCAAGGAGATCACAGGCCCGCTTGTGATCAGGTGTATCCTTTGGATCTGGCACAACCCAGAAACCCCAAAGGGGTCATAGTAGGTAACCCAGTCTTTATAATACTTCAATTTCAATTGATTATTAGTTTTTAATTACACCCTTTAGAAACCGTATTCCACAAATAATCTCAGGCATAGTCTATGTGTGTGGCAAGGCTGGCCACACGTTATTTGAAACAAGAGCATCACTCTCTTTTTTCTTTAAGGACATCGTAGAGGATTTGGGTGGCGTGTAGCACTTCCCTGGCCTTGTCTTGAGGGACTGACTTCTAGATGGATCAGAGTTGCAATCCACTACTAAGTGCAACATGTATATAGATATTGGAGGTAAGCAATTTGATACGCCAGCGATGATACTACAGATATCGGACTATGACTTTATCCTAGGGATGACATGGAAGGACTGGCAGTGCGCCAGAATAGATTGTCCGAACAGAAGAATTTACCTAAAGCATCGAGACTCTGAAGTGGTGTGTGTAGGTATTAAATCTGTCTCTCATTCTTTACTTTCCCTTATTCAGGTTGTTAAGACATATCAGCAGGGAGATGAAGTTTACTTGGTTTGCTTTGAGTTGGAGGAGGCGGAGGCCTCTATAACAGATATTTCGGTATTTCAAGACTTTGCTGATGTTTTTCGGGAAAAGCTGCCCAAACTACCCCCTCGCCAAGATGCTGATTTCAGGATTCAGTTGGTTTCAGTAGCTAGGCCAGTGGCTCGAGCACCATATCGGATGGCCCTAAAAGAGTTGGCATAGTTCCATATACAGCTATAGGAACTGGTGTTGTTAGGCTTTATTAGACCAAGCTCATCACCGTGGGGAGCTCCGGTCTTGTTTTTGAAGAAGATGAATTGTTTTCTCCGACTGTGCATAGATTATCGGGAGCTCAACTGGTTATTAATGCGGAACACCAGTTAGAGGGAGCCTTCTGGTTTTCCGAGCTTGACTTACGATCCGGGTACTACCAGCTATGCATATAGGAGGAGGATATCCCGAAGATGGCATTCAGTTCTCGATACGGCTTGTATGAGTACACGGTGATGCCATTCAGACTCACGAATTCCCCCTCTGCATTCATGAGTCTTTTGAACTGTGTCTTGAGCCGCACTTGGACGTCTTCTTGATTGTGTTTATCGATGACATCTTGATCTACTCTAGGACAAAAGAGGACCACACACGATATTTGGCCTTAGTATTGGGAAAATTAAGCGATCACCAACTATAGGCAAAGTTCAGCAAATGTCAGTTTTGGCTTCAGGAGATGGCGTTCCTTTGACATATTATTAGTGGGGCTATATTGGTTTTGGATCCGGTCAAGGTGCAAGCAGTCAGGGAGTGGCCCCCATTGAATACCACATCAAATGTTTACAGATTCCTCAGATTGGCGGGATACTAATGTAAGTTTGTGGAAGGGTTCTCAAACACAGCTCTCCCTCTCACCTCGTTGACGGAGAAGGATGCCCTGTTTACTTGGTCGCTGCATTATGAGGCAACATTGCAAGAGTTGAAGGGTAGGATTACCTCGACTCTGATCCTTACCCTTCTATCTAGGAAGGAAGGATTTCAGATCTACACTAACAGCTCATATTAGGGTATGGGAGCTCTATTGATGCAATATTGCCATGTCATAGCATATGCTTCCAGGCAGCTGTAGAAACATGATATTAACTACCCGGTGCCCGACCTAGAGTTGGGAGCCCATATTTTTGCACTAAAGATATTTAGTCATTACTTATATGGGGTGAACTGCGAGAACTTTTCAGATCATAAAAATCTAAAGTACGTAGATTATTAGAAGGATCTGAACCTTTGGAGGCGAAGATGGATTGATTTCCTATGTGATTATGACTACACCATGCACTATCATTTCTAGATGGCAAACATAGTGGCAGATGCATTTACTAGGAGAGGCAGTGCATCTGATCTAGATACCCGACTCATGGCTGTGGAGCTAATCCAGACATTAGCAAATATGCAGATTACACTAGTGTCCAAGGTCGATCCCTACTTGTATGCAAAATACCTGGCTTCAATAAGCATCATTTATGATATACGAGACCACATCAAGGAGGGGAAATGATAGGATGAAGATTTAGAGCAAGTGATTAGGACTTTGGTGGAGGGCACTTCTGGATACTATACGATGAGAGATGACCTTATTCGCACCGAGGCTGAGTGTATCTTCCGACAGGAGGGGAGATACGGGAGGATATTCTGAGGGAGTCACATTGCTCCAATTATTCGGTACACCCAAGGATCTCCAAGATGAGAGCGAACTTATGGTGTATAATCCCCCTCCTGATAATTGAGCACGACCAAGGGGGATTTTATGCCCATAACCGCTGCCGTACAGTGACACCAAATACGGGTTAGTCCCCACCATAAGAAACGGATCCTGCCGGTCAGTACAATCATATCATAGGAAAATAAGAAAAGAAGTAGGTAAACCAGTCTATAATCACATAAATAAATATAAAAATGACATAGTTCATAATGAGAAAACAAATGAAAGAGTATTAAAGGCTTATGCCCAGTACTTGTCCAAATATATAAACTCTCTCTCTCACTCTATAATATGAATGCGGAAACTAAACAAAACTCTTATCCATCTGATATCCAGTTGTGGTTGTAGTAGTGCATGATAACTTCTCCTCGAGTCCTGGCTCCTCGAGCTATTGGGGCTCCTTCACATCCTAATGATGCTGCTCCGACTCCTCAATTTCCTAAAATGATGCGGTCACCGACCAGTAGTAAAACTCAAAGGCGCTTCAGCATCCACTCACCCCCATGACTCCTAGGCACTATGCGGGAGGAGGAAAGAGGAGGACACAAACCAAAGTAGAAAGCAGGTGACATGGCTCTAACTAGCAGTATATAGGTAAAACTCTATGCAAGTTGTAAATAGGTAGGAAGTAAACAGTAAGTAGGTAAGTAAAGTGTGGCGAAAGTAAAGTTAGTAAAGTAAAGTAAAATACACTAATATCACAAAAATGTATCTTAACGTATATGAATGTTCATATAAACTTATAAGTTAAGATTTATAAAATATTAACTCATCATATTAAAGAACTCATACTAATTTATATGATGAGGATCTGCAGTATGCCTGTCTTATAGTATGAATGTATGTTATGATATGTTATGATATATCATTTATCATGCAAGTGCAAGTCACACACACGACTCTATATGCACGGACCTTTAGTTCTCATCTTTTTGGAGGCAACTAACCTATCAGATTCTGAGCATCATGGCTCAAGGTGGCAGTGGATAGGGCTCTCCACCCCTAGGCTGGTATACACATTACCTAACCTAGACCTCCCATAAGCTTTAATACCCACCAAATCATTCTGTATACATCCTATGGAACCTCTAGAGTCTCTGCATACTATTGCTGGAATCCACCAGTCTTTTATGGTCAAGTGTGTGTTTTCGGGGATTGTCCTCCAAACCATAGTGTATACAACCTATTGGCCCCAAAAACTCTCACACATCACCAGAGTCAACATACCGCCATCAGTGTGCCTACTGTACCAATAACGAAGACCCACCACTATTCAAATATATGCACTTGCAAAGAATCATCTCAACCATTCGAGCATCCAGCTCGCAGAACTACCAAGTCCTCCAATCTCTATCACCACTTCATCCCATAACTTGGGATGAGCTTCGATGTTAACTTATTCACCTACATAAACTACTCTTCTCTATTATTTTGTTAAACATATTGGCTTAAGATGGAACTAGACTTTCTGAGGTCTACCCGATGAAGGGCCCGCAGCAGTACTAGGAAATACGATAGGCTGAAGCCTAAATCTCCCTTTCTCAAGATATTTTCTTTGATTGGTGGCTACCCTTCTCATAACCCTCTCTCCATGTTTCTCTTAAACTATCTTAAGATGGTTTATTATTCTTATAAGGGAGAGACAATATAGCACCGAACTCTTAGCCGAGCTACTACCCAAAGTACCCATGTACACTAACACTCATCACCTCTTGGTGTATACTATGGGACTTCAACCAACATTCTACCTTGGTCTTAAGGATATTCCAAATTATGTTCAGTTTTCAAATAATATTACAATTCTAGTCAAGACTCCATCGATTTACTATATGCGGACCACATGAACTAGATTGAGTATAAAGATGAAAACATTCAAAGTACTTGGTCAATTTCCCTAAAATTAATTTTAGAGGTCTATCAAGTCATAGACAAGATATATTCATAGTTTCATAATTTTTCTAAATTAATTGGCCATTAATAAAATTTTACTAAATAATGGCATTAGTGTTTTTAAACATGAAGTGTCACTTACAAATATCCAACCAGTACAATTAAATTATCCAATGTTCTTTGTGATGAAAAATATGGTTGGACAAAGTATCATAAATTTTAAGTGAAAATTAATAATTAATACTCATTTTCCAAAAAATGATCCACCATGTCACTTTTCAAAGGAACTAATTTAAATACTTGTCAAATAAATTTAAAAAAATTTTCCATTGGTTATAAAAGATAAATAAAACATTAGGCATGCAATTCAAACTTTTTTAATGCATTACAACTATAATTATTTAAAAATACAAAAAAGGGGCATTATATTACTTATTGAAGTAACCCTAAATTTTTTAACCCAAAAATTCTAAACTAATTTCTAAGTGGATTGTATTGTCTTAAAATTATGATCAACATAGATTGGTAATTTTCCAGGTACATTTAGTATATAATTGGAATTTTTGAAAGTTAAATCCACTAAGCAATATTCAAAAGGGATTACCTAAAATAATCAACCAATAATTTCAATAAAAGTTCCAGAGGTTCAAAAATCTAAAAAGACTGTTTATCAAGAGATTTATAATTTTTCAAGTAATATTGACCCAAATTATTACAAATATATATGAGTGTAACAAATAATATTTTTTGCATTCCTCAATGTATAACCCCGTATTCGATGAGTGGGTACCCCCTCCTAGATCAGTGCTCTACAGGATATCCAGGAAGGAGAGGACTCGAGACCTGATGCAAGACCCTTCCCGTGTTCGCCGAGCAGGCCGTGTGGGCCAGTTCCTTGGCATTGAGTGTGGTGAGTGTTGTCTATGCCTTTAGTTCCTTGGTATTGAGTGCGGCGAATGTTGTTAATGCCTCCAGTTCCTTGGCATTAAGTGTAGCAAGTGTTGTTGATGCCATAAGTTCCTTGACGTTAAGTGCGAAGAGTGTTGTCGATGCCTTCACTTTCTTAGCATTGAGTGGAGCTCACTCTATCGATTCCTCCAGTCCTTGGCATTAAGTGCAGTGAGTGATGTCGATGCCTTCAGTTCCTTTGCCATGAGTACGATGAGTGTTGTTGATGCCTTCAGTTCCATAGAGTTGAGTACGGTAAGTGTTGTTGATGCCTCTAGTTCCTTGGCATTGAGTGCGATGAGTGTTGTTGATGCCTTCAGTTCTTTGGCATTGAGTATGGCGAGTGTTGTCGACGCCTTTAGTTCCTTGGCATTTAGTGAGGCAAATGTTGTCGGGGCCTTTTGATCTTTGCTCAAGATGGCGAGCGAGATCCTTCCAGAATAGCATTCGCCCAAAGTGGGGTGTCGTAGAGGCGAGTGTCTGGCTTACCCAACACTCGCCCATATGAGTGAGTGGTGCCTTCATCGGTCACTCGCCTAGTAGGGTCCAGAGGTAAAATTACTTGGATGCCCTTGTTGGGCCGTAAATAGCCTTCGACAACAGCGGAGTTTGGTTGTTGGCATACCACTTTTGGCTGCATATAGCCGTTTAGAACAGCAAAGCCTCGCTATTTGCAGGCCAGAATTTAAAATCTATAAATAGACCCAAGGGGGTACCTCAAAAGCCAAGCTTTCTAGTTCTCTTACTCTCTTGTCTTCTAGCACTTTCTGAGGTGCCCTTAGCTCAACACTTGGCTAAGGAGGAGAAGGGCTCTAATATCTTCCAATTGTGCGGTGGTACCTCCGTGCTGGAGCCTCGGTTAGTTTCAAGTTCTAAGTCTTCAGTCAGGCAAGCTAGATAGGTCAAGTAAGTGTGCAATCACCCCTTCCCCAAGGGTTCGGACTCCACATAAGCTGGTTTCTAGTTTCAACACTCAAGTTAAAATTTTTCTAAAAATCCTGATTAAATTACTAGAGGTGTAATGAGATCTAAAAGAGGCATGTGCCAAAAAATCTTATTTTTCCTTAATATGATTCCATAATTATATTTAGTTAACCACTTTTATTTCATTAATAATATTATGTGACATAATTATATTTAGTTAAATACATAGGATTTTTAATTCTAATAATCATAATTCTACTAGAGGTTATACCTTCTATGGTAATATGTGCATGTCAAAAATTTCACTTATATGCTTCAAGCCATTTGAGCTAAATTCACAAAATACATGGTTTTGCTAAGTGCACACCTTTTTTCATACACAATGATTCCATGCAAGGGGAATAAACTCACACGTAGAGCTCCAAATGGTCTTAAATTTTAACTAGTGGCTAGTCATAGCCTTCTTAACATTATACCTAAGTCCATTTGGGTTGATCTAACCATTAATTTTTCAATTATATGATAAATAATATTTTTATCAAAACTATAGAAACATATCCTTAGAAAATTCTAATTTTTGAAGGCAAGGTCCATCTAGGTAGCACTCTTGCATGGACAAAATTTCAGGTCCATGAAAACAACCTAGGTAAAGTAATTCACCAAAAATAGTCTGGGTCACCTTTAGGACATCCTTTAGTAAATGAAGATTATGGGGACACTCTTGTTAGATCTTATTGTGCCCTTAGAGGGGGTGAATAAGGGCTTTATGCAATTTTAATTCCTAAATAAAAATATTAGAGTTAATTAATGAAGTTATGTAATATTTTATAGGAAATTATATTTTTTATATTTAAACAAAAATATTATAATAAAGATTACATTTTCGGAAATTGCGGAATTAAATATTACTTTACTAATGTTAGGGATATCACTATCGCTCGACGCTAGATACTAATATTGAATTCTAAGAGTGCATTCTAAAAAACAATTTGCAATATATTTTACTTTAATGCTATTGATAGAGAAAATAAAATTTAAAACATTTTATGATATGAAAATAAAATGAAGATAATGAGACAATAAATGCCCTAATTTTATTTCATAAAAAATTGATTACAAAATGTTTTATTTCTATTACGCCAGAAATCGAGGCGAATATAAAAATCCTTTTTGATGCTTCACTGGTCCTTATCCCACGGACCGGCTGGTTATAGCGTACATCTCCCTAGATCTTGCTAATAGCCTCCCCCTAGATCTTACAATGACCTAGTTGTTGCACACAAGGTGACAAATTTCTCCTAAGCCAAACAAGGACCTAAATGTCGCGCACAAGACAACGATTTCCTCCTAAGCCACACACGGACTTAGACGCCACGCACAAGACGACGATTTCTCTACAAATTACAAAGATGTTAATATAAGTTACAAAATAGAAATTCAGAATCAATACTCCCTCAAAAGAAAGATCTGAAGACGACGTCGAATACTTGCAAAGATTGCCTGAGATGCTCTGCATGAACTGTCTCTTCTTCGCTCTTGAACTTTCTTAGGAAAGTGGGAGTTTTATGAAGGTTGGTGCTCTTTGGATGTAATGCATGGGAAATAATACTCCAGGTAATGAAATTAGTTCTCTCCATAGAACAATTTGTCCTTTTAATATTTTCGAGATATTTCCCAATGAAAGTGGCTATTGCTCGCCAGCGATATCATTTATGGTTGCCACGTGTCCTATGATTTTGAGGTTTCTGCATGATGATTCGATTATGGGTCTATTATATGCAAAATTCGATATCGTCTGGTGATATCGGATATCACTTGGTGATATCTGATATCGCCTGGCGATACCTCCAAATAGTGCGCTTGGTGGATGGATTGTGTGGAACATAGCTTTCGTCACGCTAACATCATCTTCGCTATCGCCTGGCAATAGTGGCTATTGACAGCAATATCTCCTTTTCACTTTTCTATCTGAACCTTTTAAAGGTTATATATGACTTCGTTCTCATTCCGGAATGGGGTGGCACGTTCTGTAACTCTTCCCGGATTGAATGTTATAGCCGTTTGAAGTTTAGTACACAAAACTCATCCTTTTGTTTTTTCTAAAGCACACATACCCTTGGATCATGCCAATGACTGAGAACTTGTCTCCTTATTCAATATGTACGACCCGCACACTATATACACACAAAATACTAGATCAAATACATTACAATATTTATTATTCTCAAACCAAGAGATGTGAAATGTTTGCTCCAACAATCTAACCATTTTGATAATAACAAATACCTATATGAGAAATTAATGAGTTTAAGAACAATTGCGTTTATAGGTAAGTGTGGTAAAATATATACATGAATTACAAGGTTATAGCGTGATAGATTTAATGTACAAGTATATACTTTTCCTGTATGAAGGCTTCCCATACATAAGTGTTCCCTATATATTTTACTCCCCCTAAATATCTATTCCACTAAATTTCTCAGTTTATTCTCCCCCTTTTGTTATTAGAAAAAGTGTGTAGGGATGAGTATATAGCTTTTAAGATTGATTAGGGATAACTTATAGGAAGAATAGTCATGATCGAGAAACAAATGAAGTATATGCCTCGTATATGATTACTCACCTTATATAGATGGTTCCAATGAATTTTTAATGTACTCCCCTTAAATAATTAGATTTATGCAATTCATTCTCCTCTTTGGTAGTATCAAAATAGGGTATTAAGTGATTGTATGCAATAAAAATTATTGTGCTCTGTGTTGGAAAAAATGTAATATATAGCTTATTAAATACCACTTGTTAATGATAAGCATGATAGAGCATAATGTAGTAAGCAACATAGATGAAATGATAGAGTAAGAATTTTTATTTTAAGACACCACTTGTTTAAAAAAACATAAATAAGTGCAAGTAATAATCACATCAGAATATATAATAAGCATTTTTAAAAATAAACATCTTTCTTGAAAGTAAGAGCATATATAAGATAATGAGTTTTAAAACTGAAACGTTGATTTTTGAATTAAATTTCCAAGAGATGTTATTCTATTGATAAATAATTCCAAGCATGATTTGAAAATATCAAGAAGCTATAATATAATAAAATTTGCATTTCAAATAAACAAAAACATTGAAGTGTTCATGTTTTGTTATCTAGTGCATTTAATTAAGTTTGTAGAAAATTATGTAGACATGCATTAGGATTCAATTCTCATGAGTAGAAATTATATATATAATAATAATGTGTTTAAAAGTGATTTGATAAAGTATATAAATGTATTAATCAAAATGAATGACATATATAATGAAATATCACAACATTAAAATAAAAAATAAAATTTCTTCCACAATATTTCAATGCACATACACAAAAAGTACAATTACTAAGGCGCTTCATACATACAATGCTCATTATGACTTATCAGGGAGCGAATTATTGCTTGGGGGATCACTTTTATTCTTTTTAACTTTGTTTTTTTTGATCTAGTGTACTAAGAGAAGTGGTGAATACTTTTGTTTGTTACAAGATAAATACAAGCCTTTCCAAGGTGCTCAACCTCACAATGCTCATTAAGACTTATTAGGAGGGTGAGTAGTGCTTTGTGAAGTTTTCCTTATCATTTATTATTTGCTTTTTATGCTTATGACTAAGAACTCCAAATTCACTTATTTAGCAAACAATATCATTTAAAATTTTTTTTAACCACTTTTCTCTAATGAATAAGTGCATGAAAATTAAAGAATTGAAATAAACAATTCAATGTAGTATAGGTAATCAATTTATGCATTTTAATTATTATGTTATTATACTACACAGCCATGCAAGTATAAAATTAAAAACACATGTCGGTTATCAAAATAAGTGAGTGTGTAAAGTCATTATCAAACACAAAATATTACTCATACTTAGAGCATTCTAAACAATTCTACATGTGTTTTTGATAGTCAATTTCATTGCACATAACAAGATAATATTCAAGTCATGACATAATCAAAACAATATTTTAAGAAACATGAACAATAAATTAAGCATTGTATTTAATCTTTAATTGCTATAATTAATCATCCTTGACAATGATAATGAATAATATGCAGTTTTTATAATTTTTCTTTTTTTAAAATAAAATACAAAATAATAAACACACAAAGTAATAATGGAAAAACATATTTTTGTTCTTTTGGATTTATTTTGTAATTTTTTATTTAATTTTAAATTTTTTTAAAATATATAGTTTTCTAGAAAACATAGAAGTATATTAATAACGTATCTGTATAATGACCTTCAATGCTAGAGAAAATGTAAATAGAAATACTAAATAATAATTTTATGTTACTGCCAGCATTAGTACTAACACGTGCTCTAGCCACGGAAATATGTTATATTGCATAGAAAACATGATTTTTAATAATTCTTCATTCTAATTTATCTTGATTCATGTTTTCTAATATAAGTGACACCAAGTACAACAAAAAATTTTGAATAATAAGGAAAATATTGCTGATACAATTTTTTGCCTTTGGTGAAAAAAATGTTATTTTTCAAAATACTTTTATTTTTTAAAATCATGAATGCCCAAATTGTATATAATATGGAAAAATAGTAGATAACATGTTCAAACAAAAGATATAATATGCATGACATAAATAATAATAGATTTTACAATAATGGTCATGTAGTGATAGTGATGTAGTATGTCCTATATTAAAAATACCCAAACTATATGTCTACACCCTAGTCCTATACTAAGTGATGGATGGACATTTGGAGCTATATGCATGATTAGGTTGGGGTGTTAATCCGATATGCATACAAAATATGACTCTCAACCTAGCACTCTTTCCCTCTAGGGCCTCGCAAGGTCCCACTTGAACCCTCCCAAGTTAAGTACAAGACATGACTTAGAGGTTAGGTCTCTATTACACACAATCCCATGCCCTCTCTAATGTGAGATACAAACTATGTGTAAATAATCATGGATATACTAAGCATTTAAGTCTAAGGAAGAATTCATAAACAATGTGTTTATTTGATGTTTAAAATCATAGTAGATTTTAAAATCACATAGTTATTTTGAATTTAGCTTTTAATCTTTCAACATTTAGTTTATTTTAACATTACAATAAGAAATAACTAGCATGATTAATAATATTCATTATGTGTGGATAATAATATTCATTATGTGATAATTCTAGAATTTAGATTTCAATGTTAGGTCATAATATTAATAAATGATATATTATATGTATTCAAAAATAGAGTTTCAATCATAATAAATCTAGAATTAAGTAATTATAATTTTATTTTATTTTGTGGTCCACAAAAAAATGTGATACATGCAAACATAATATATTAACACAATAATATTTATGTCAATTGAATTGATCATTGATTTTTCAATACTTTAGGATCTTTTAAAATATAACTATAATTGAAATATATAATCTTTTGCTTCATCACAAATATATAGATATCATAATTTGATAATGCGCAATATATATAATTTTGTTTGCATATATTCAACAAAGAGTTTTGATTTTTAATAGACCTAGAATTAAATCATTAAACTTTTTGATTTTTTTTTATTATGATTGATTCTATGGTCTAGATATAAGTAAGATACAGGAAAACAACAGTGTAACATCTCAATATACCAAACATAATACCAATATCCAATTGATGGATATTTTCTCCACGCTAACGCGTGTTTCCAATTGATGAGGCAAGTATACCTATTGTTCGGAGTATAGAATCAAGTATCATATATCAACTTGGGGCTTGTAAAGTACTTATACTCGCAAGAAAGAGCTATTATCTTATCAGACGGAAAAGTTTGGTTTTTGATTAAAACGAACAAGGAAAAGGAAACGTTATACTAAGAAAGAGAAATTTGATGATGGGGAGGCTAGCACTTGATCTAGAATCCCCTTAGGATAAAATAAACCTTCTTGAACAAATAAAGCAATGCGAGTTCTTAAATTGCTGACTCGACCGTGGAGGTTCCTAGAGTACAAAAGTGTCTCTCTCGAGCTCATTGATAATACGTTTTGTAGCCTAAACTATTATCATATTTTCTATTTTATAGTGTACAAATCATGTCTATTATTAGTTTATTTTTACCCTTTTTATGTAAATATTATTGCCGCTGACTTTTTCTTATCTTTTTGCATGTTTCCAGAAAATTGGCCAAAATGACCTGACACGCCCCCCTGTCACGCCCTCCATGGGCGTGACCTAGGGCGTGTCACCCGATCCCGAGGACATCTGCTAGAAGAGACAGTAAAACGGACAAAACCGCTGTCACGCCCACTGACACGCCCTCCCTGGGCGTGTCACCGGGCATGACTATGGGCGTGTCGCCCTCTGCCGCAAAGCCTGCCGCCACATTAAATGTTATTTCTCCATAGCACGAAAATAGTACTGTCACGCCCCATGTCACGCCCGTGACATGGGCGTGACACCCTCCTTTTTCGGTGACTGACGGATTTCCGACCAATGATTTGGACATGACGTGCCTGTCACGCCCCCCCCTACACGGGCGTGACCTAGGGCGTGACCACCGACGTACCGAAGCAATTATCCCTCCCGCCAGAATCCAGAGCCCGAGGTCAACATAGTACTGTCACGCCCCCTGACACGCCCCCCCTAGGGCGTGTTGGAGGGCATGACCAACCCGAGAAAATTTCTATAAATTGAGACCCCCCCCTCTCCATTTCAGAAGCTTTGGTTGAGAGGGGGAGGTGCTGCCCCTTTGGTTCTTGAGTTTTTTTCATGCTTTCTCTCTCTCTCTCTCTCTTTATAATTTCTGTTTAACCCTAGTTTAATCTTAGTTTGTTTTAGCTTTTATTATAATATTGCTCTTGCTTAGTGCTACTTGTAGGGCTAGAATTGGATTTCAATTTCATGCACTTGTAATTTCAATTTCAATAGTGTAACTTGCCCTTTTTTCATTAATAAAAGTGTTCTTCCTTTACTTGTGTTCCTTTATATGCTTTTCTACTCATCTCCCCTCCTCCACTCCATTATGATTAAATAATCCTCCTTGTACTCGATCTTGATGATCCGAGGTTAGAGCGATTATATTATGATGTTTTAATTAATCTTTTCTTTTTAGGTTAGGGCCTTGAATTACTCTTGATTAATCACGGGTTGGAGGTATATTTTTGATATATACTCTCCGCCTTTGCTTTCATTCTGGGCTAGCCGAGAGGCCGAAAGAATGAAGTGAGCATTCAAGAGTAAAGGGAGTTGTATGCACCCCTCGAGAGAGGCAGACGACCAAATCTCCCGGATTGGAGTAAAATCCAATAGTGGGGTTCACCGCATAAAGCGAGTTTTAGGCCTCCGATTTAGACGAGAGTCGGTCGGACCTTCCTAAACTCAGTTGGGCACGACTTCGAGAGAAGCGTGTTCAAGCTTTAGGAACCTCCACGGTCAAGGACCTTTATCCTATTAAGTTCAGATTTTTATCGCATTTTCTTAATCGTCTTTAGCTGAGGTGATTCTTGATTGAGTGCATTTCCATTTCATATTTTCTACCTTTCGTAGTAATCACCTATCTTGTGCTCTTTAATTAACTGCGGTAGTTTCCTTTCTAGCATAGTTCTTTGCTTAATAGCTTAACTTAATTGCGGTAGTTCTCTTTCTAGTATAGCTTTAATTCCTCCCTTGCACTTAGATTTTCTAAAACCCTAGTTTTTCCGTCGATAAGATAATAGCGTTCGTGTGAGTAAGCATAGCCAACAGTTCCCGGATTTCAATATGACACTTGTGTCCCCTTGCTACAATTTGATAGGTATACTTGCCTCATCGGGTTGCTAGTTCGGTTGCGTTTATTTTCTTTGAACCCTAGCGCGCAACAAGTTTTTGGCGCTGTTGCCGGGGAACCAACTTCCGTTGATATTTTGAAAACACGAACCTATTAATTTTATCTCTTCTCTTTCTCATTCTCTTTCTTTAAAATTAAAAAAAAAATAATTTATCACCGCTCTTAATAGTAACCAACCTCACAATTTTTCTACGCCACCTAATTCTCTCGAAAAGGGCAAAGGGCTTTAAGCGCCACTGTCTTGTCTAGTACCTTGCGAACCCTTCACGGGGTAGTCCTTGGGAAGTTCGGGAGTTAATCTATAAAAAAAATCTGTTTCAAAAAGAAAAAAAATTCTAATCTTTTTTCTAGTTTATCCTTTTTCTCTTCCTCTTCTTCTTTTCTGTTCTTTTAGTGCATGACCCGCGGGAGTCCGTCGGTCATTTTGGACTTGGACCACGAAATTGAGCGTACTCTTCGGAGAAGATCGCGATTTCAAGGTCCTACTATCCATGTGCCGGTTGAGGACTCCAAGTCATTTGCTACTTTAAGAATGGAAGAACCCAACGTAGATGATGCCGTGCAAAGGACTATGTCCTATTATGCACGACCGAACCTCGAGGGAACAGAATCGAGTATAGTCCGCCCTACTATAGCAAATAATAACTTTGAACTAAAGCCTAGCATAATTCAAATGGTGCAGCAATATGTACAATTTGACGGACTTCAAGATGAAGATCCGAACGCACATATAGCTAGCTTTCTTGAAATTTGTGACACCTTCAAGATAAATGGTGTCACAAATGATACGATCAGGCTGAGACTCTTCCCCTTCTCTCTAAGAACTAAAGCTAAGCAGTGGCTTAGCACACTTCCCAAAAATAGCATAACCACTTGGAATGAATTAACTGAAAAATTTTTGGCGAAGTATTTTCCGCCAGCTAAAACTGCAAAACTTAGGAACGACATCTCTGCCTTCGGACAAATAGACTCTGAAACCCTATATGAAACCTAGGAGAGATTTAAAGAATTATTAAGATGATGCCCACATCACGCGCTGCCTGTATGGTTACAAGTGCAGACGTTTTATAACGGGCTAAATCAAAGCATGAAGCAAATGATAGACGCAGCTTCTGGCGGTACTTTAAATCATAAGACCCCAGAAGCTGCTCTTGAGCTTTTTGAGGACATGGCCATGAACACTTATCAGTGGAATGTGCCTAGGTCCCGCCCAAACAAGCCTGCAGGTATCTATGAAGTGGACAACGTCTCCCAGCTCGCTCTGCAAGTAGAAATCCTAAGCAAAAAGATAACGGAGATGACTGCTGCCTCCGCACTTCAGGTATGGGAATCTGCAACCCCTACTCCAGAACATTTAGATTATATTAATAATATGCCTAGAACTGCTTTTAATAATTTTTCTGCTGTGAATTTTCATCCGCCTGGTTTTAATTTTCCGAATAGTTATAACCCCGCTTTAAGAAATCACCCGAACTTTTCATGGAGTAATCCATCGAATGCGATGCGCCCACCCTCGCAAAATGATTTTTCTGCACCACCACCACTACCACCTCTTCAAAATTACCCAAAACCTCCAAGCTTGGAGGAATTACTTTCCAAATATATTACCACAAATGACGCCACTATAAGAACTTTAACCAGAAGCGTAAAAAGTCTAGAAAATCAGGTAGGACAGCTCGCGAAAATAATTTCTAAGCGACCCGCAGGGTCTCTTCCTTCCAATACCGAACCCAACCCGAGAGAGCAAGCGAAAGTTATAACTCTTCGGAGTGGGAAGCAAGTCTCCGGTATGGTAAGTGAAGAGCCCGAGGCAAGCTCCGCTCCCGCTTTTAAAAATCAAAGCTCCGCTCCGCTTCCACCCTCTGTTGAAGAAGTAATCACCCCCGCTTTAGAAAATAATCTCACTCCACCACCCATCTTCAAAAATAATTCAACTCCTCCATACCCCTCTGAACTTAATAGACAACGTCAAGATGATCAGTACTCCCGCTTCTTAGAAATCTTCAAACAAGTCCACATTAATCTTCCCTTCCACGAGGCTATTTCGTAGATGCCGAAATACGCCAAATATCTTAAAGACCTCCTAACAAATAAGAAGAAGTTAGAGAATCTTTCGCACATCACGCTAAACGCCGAGTGCTCCGCCGTTTTAACAAACGGTTTGCCGAAGAAAATCAGTGACCCGGGTAGTTTCTCTATCCCGTGTGTCTTCGGTGATCTTTTTGTTAAACACGCGTTAGCCGACTTAGGCGCAAGTATAAACCTGATGCCCTTTTCGTTGTTCAAAAAGTTAGGGATTGGTAGCCTTAACCCCACGCGTATGAGAATCCAGCTAGCCGATAGATCCGTCAAGTACCCGTTAGGAATAGTGGAGGACATTCTAGTGAAAGTCGACAAGTTCATCTTCGGTGGACTTTGTCATTTTGGTGGACGTCGAGGTTCCCCTGATCCTTGGCCACCCTTTTGCCACCTGGCCACATTGACGTAAGCAATGGTAAGCTCTTTCTTCGAGAGGCGAGACGAAGTCACATTTTCTATCACCCCTTCGATGAAGAACACCTTAGCAAACGATGACTCATGTTTTTTCGTAGATGCCGTGAGTGATGATTCTTCCTACTGCCTCTCCGACTTTGAAAAAGAATTTTCTACTTTTTGCTCCTCTTCTCTTACAACGGAATCACTGCAAGGAAGTGATGAATCTTCTTATTGTCTTTCTGAGTTTGAAAAAGAATTTTCTGATTTTTGTTCTTCCTCTGTTCTTCCCACTGAATCACTACAAGAAGCCGTCTTGGCTGCTAGCCCCACCCCTTATTACGTTCCTTATAAAAAATGTTTATGAAGATATTATTTTTGAAAAAGAAAGAATCTCAAAATCCTCTTATGAAGAACCCCCTACCCTAGAACTTAAAGAACTTCCCGAACACCTTAAGTATGCTTTCTTAGAAAAAGATTCCAAGTTACCAGTTATCGTTTCGGCCTACCTCACGGATACGCAAAATGATAAACTTCTTCTAGTTCTACGTAAGCATCGCCGGGTTATTGCTTGGAAAATTTCTGATATCAAGGGCATAAGCCCATCTTTCTGTACCCATAAAATTTTAATGGAAGATAATTCGCGTAACTCTATCCAACCTCAGCGGCGTATAAACCCGAACATGAAAGAAGTAGTTAAGGGCGAGGTTATGAAACTATTAGACGCAGGAATTATCTACCCTATATCGGACATTAAGTGGGTTAGCCCCGTTCAGGTAGTTCCAAAGAAGGGAGGGATAACCGTAGTTAGTAATGAGAATAATGAATTAATCGCGACGCGGAGGTGACGGGTTGGCGTATGTGCATAGATTACCGTAAGTTAAATGATGCCACCCGCAAGGACCACTTTCCTTTACCGTTTATCGACCAGATTTTAGAACGTCTCTCCGGCCATAGCTTTTATTATTTTCTCGATGGCCTCTCGGGGTACTTTCAAATACCTATCTCTCCCGAGGACCAAGAGAAAACTACGTTTACTTATCCCTTCGGCACCTTCGCGTACCGAAGAATGCCGTTTGGATTATGCAATGCGCCAGCTACATTCCAGCGATGTATGCTCGCAATATTTGACAAGTACGTAGAAAGCATTATGGAGGTATTCATGGATGATTTCTCCGTGTTCAGCGATACCTTCGATAGATGTTTAGAAAACCTCGAAAAAGTCTTAGAACGATGTGAAGAAACTAACCTTGCCCTAAATTGGGAAAAATGCCATTTTATGGTGAGGGAAGGGTTAGTTTTGGGTCATAAAATTTCTGCTAAAGGTATTGAGGTAGACGTTGCCAAGATAAAAGTTATTGAGAAATTGCCGCCGCCTACAAACATAAAAGCTATAAGAAGTTTCCTAGGCCACGCTGGTTTTTATCGTCATTTTATAAAGGACTTCTCCAAGATCACAAAGCCCCTAACCCATCTCTTAGAAAAAGACGCTCCATTCATTTTTGATGACTCTTGTATTTCTGCCTTTGAATTAATTAAAGAAAAGTTAATTAACGCACCAATTATGATAGCTCCGGTGTGGGACCTTCCTTTCGAGATTATGTGCGATGCGAGTAGTTTTGCGGTGGGGGCCGTATTAGGTCAACGCATATCTAAGAACTTCCACCCCATCTATTACGCTAGTAAAACCCTCACATCTGCACAAGAAAATTACACCACAACCGAGAAGGAGCTCTTAGCTGTAGTATTTGCGTTTGATAAATTCCGCCATTACATTACACTTTCAAAAATCATTGTTTTTACGGACCACTCGGCCCTCAAGTACCTTCTTGCCAAAACGGATGCCAAGCCTTGCTTGATTCGCTAGGTCTTACTCCTCCAGGAGTTTGACTTAGAGATCCGTGATAAGCGAGGAGCCGAGAACTTGGCTGACGACCATCTATCCAGATTAGATAACCCCTTTATAGAAAAATTAAATGAAAAATCTTTTAATGACTATTTTCCTGATGAGAAGCTGCTTTTAGTTAATACATCTACTTCTCCTTGGTTCGCTCACATCGCCAACTATCTAGTGGCCCGGTTGCTCCCAAGAGAGTTCTCCTCTCAGCAAAAGAAGAAATTCTTTTCTGAGCTGAAGAACTACTTTTGGGAAGACCCGCATCTTTTCAAAATTTGTGCGGATCAGGTGATAAGGAGATGTGTTTCTTTTGATGAAGGAATTGATATTCTTAAACATTTGCATGAAGGTCCGACAGGTGGGCACTATCAAGCTGCTCGCACCGCTCACAAGGTGCTTTGCGCGGGTTTTTACTGGCCTAGCCTGTTTAAAGACGCGCAAGCCTTTGTGAGCAGGTGTGATAGTTGCCAACGGTCGGGAAATATTTCTAATAAAAATGAAATGCCGCAAAATTATTTCTTAGAGTGCGAAATTTTCGACCTCTGGGGAATTGATTTTGTTGGCCCCCTTCCTTCTAGCTTCGGAAACAAATATATTTTAGTTGCTATTGATTATGTTTCACGATGGGCTGAGGCCCAAGCTCTTCCTACGAACGACTCCCGAGTTGTAGTCACATTTCTAAAAAAATTATTTTCTAGATTCGGTACGCCTCGCGCAATCGTTAGCGATAGGGGTTCCCATTTCTGTAACGCGCAATTTTCAAAAATTCTTACCAAATACGGCGTTACGCATAAACTTTCTACTGCCTACCACCCTCAAACTAACAGACAAGTCGAAGTAGTTAATAGAGAAATAAAAATAATTTTAAAAAAGACTGTTTCAACTTCTAGAAAAGACTGGTCAGCCAAACTTGACGATGCTCTATGGGCCTACCGAACAGCGTACAAAACCGCCCTCGGATGTACGCCGTATCGGCTGGTCTATGCAAAGTCGTGTCATCTGCCCGTAGAGTTAGAACACCGCGCCTTTTGGGCCTTAAAATTTTTAAACTTCGATCCCCACTCAGTCGGTGACCTTCGAAAATTTCAACTAAATGAACTCGATGAGTGGCGCTCTTATGCTTATGAAAATAATAAACTTTATAAAGTGCGGACGAAGCGTTTACACGATAAACACTTAAGGCACCCTAAAAACTTTAACCCGGGCGACCAAGTCCTTTTATATAATTCTCGTTTACGTTTATTTCCGGGCAAATTAAAATCTCGCTGGTCTGGCCCGTTTTCTGTTTTAGAAGTATTTCCTTATGGAACTGTTTTAATTTCTCACCCTGAGAAGGGAAATTTCAAAGTGAATGGTCAGCGTCTTAAACTCTACTTTTCTGGTGATGATGATGTCAGTCCAAACATTATTAAGTTTCTGCTTCACGAACTTTAATCTTGAACTTTTAATTTTTTACTAAAGAAAATTTTATTTCGGGACAATAATATTTTTTTGGACAAAATTATTTTTTTGATGCGTCGAGCTCAACGACGCTTTAACCAAAGGGCGCTCTTGGGAGGCAACCCAAGTTATCTTTTTCTGTTTTCTTTATTTTACAATTTTTGCCTCGGACGGCTCCGACAAGCTGAAGCTTCTGCGATCGCCTGCTCCAACATTGCTGAATCCATCACGAAGTCCAAAGAAGACATTCGGAGGAGCGGCATCACTCAGCTTTCGCAGCAAATAAATACGGGGAAGTACCTGTATTTCAATTCTGTCTTTCAATTCTGCACTTTATTTTTCTCTCCTTCTCCAATCCCCTTCTTTAGCCATTGAGGACAATGTCTGTTTTAAGCTTGGGGGGAGGACTTCCTCCTTCATTTTTGCTTAGCGTAAATATTTTCTTTTTGTATATATTAAATATTTCCAAAAAAAAATGAATATCTTAAAATTCCGAAAAAAAAGAGAAAATATTTCTCAAAATTAAAAAATATATATATGTGTTTTTGAATGGTTTAGACATTTTGGTATTTCAATAGTACCCCTAGTTTTTGCTTTTGTTTTACTCAAAATCTCCTATAAACAACTTAGTTAATTATAATATTTCTAATCGTCTTTTTTTAATTATGTTTCACAAGTAAAATGTTGGTCATGCTGTGTTTCTAATTCACGGTAGCATGTTAAGGTGAAATATTTTTCTAAAAACTCGCATTTCTATTATGGTTTTTGTTGTTTATTTCCTTTACTTTCTCAAAAATTCATCATCCACTATTTTCTTTTTCGTTTTTGAATAATTTTTGTAAAGTCAACTTTTGAATAACGTAGTAGATGTGAACGATCCAAGTCACCTATTATTTCTATTTTCAAGTTAATTTCATCAATCTTCTTTTATTATCTAGGACTCGCTTTTTGAAAATTTTCAAACCTTTGTTTTAAATAAATTCAAAAGCGTGAAAATGAGTTAGGCCGTTTTTATTTTCGTTTGAGCTTTCCTGCCAACCTAAAAACTTTTACCACTAGTTAGCCATTTTTGAGCCTTTTTCCGATTTCATTTGATAGCTCCTCCATTCATTTCAGTTTCACCAAAGCCAAAAATTTCCAACCTATCGAATCGCACTAGCCTTTTTGAGTTTCATAAATTATTTTGACGATTTTGATAGGGTATTTTGTGATTTTTGTGGGAGAAAGGTTTTCGAAAAAAAATAAGTATGTTCAAAAGTGATGTTTATTTTTGTTTGGCCAACTCAAAAAGGAATATAAAAATATTTATGTCCTTTGCTTTGAAAAAAGAAAAAAAAATGGAAAAGAAAAGAAGAAAAAGAAAGAAAAGAAAATGTGTATATATTTTTATGAAAGTTTTTGAAACTCTTTGCTTTGGTTTAGTGTGATTTTAAACCTTCACGTTTATCTTTGAATTCCACTCCTAATCATTTTCCTAAACCAAACGTTTCTGTCCTATTTAAGTCCTTTTGATTCACGCTTTTTGATATTTATTTAACAACTAAGAAAAGAAAAACAGTAAATCAGTTTTAGTTTTGGATTTAAACCTAGATTTTTGTTAATTAAATTGATATAATTATAATGCGTTGCTTGGATCCAGTAACAACTCAAAGCGTGTTTTTTATATTCGTTGCTTTGCTTAAGTCTATTTAAAAAATTCTCGTTAAAATTTTGGATGATTTGTTTTTATTGAGTAAAGTTTATAAAAGTTTTACCATACCTAAATAATTGTTTTAGACTTACATTTCACCTTTTCCCTACTAAGAATTTCGCATAGTACTTGTGTAGGCATAATTAGAACTTTTTGATTAGTCATTTTTATAAATATCTAGTTTTTATATTTTTTGCTTGGGGACAAGCAAAGCTTAAGCTTGGGGGAATTTGATAATACGTTTTGTAGCCTAAACTATTATCGTATTTTCTATTTTATAGTGTACAAATCATGTCTATTATTAGTTTATTTTTACCCTTTTTATGTAAATATTATTGCCGCTGACTTTTTCTTGTCTTTTGCATGTTTCCAGAAAATTGGCCAAAATGACCTGACACGCCCCCCTGTCACGCCCTCCATGGGCGTGACCTAGGGCGTGTCACCCGATCCCGAGGACATCTGCTGGAAGAGACAAGAAAATGGACAAAACCGCTATCACGCCCACTGACACGCCCTCCCTGGGCGTGTCACCGGGCGTGACTATGGGCATGTCGCCCTCTGCCGCAAAGCCTGCCGCCACATTAAATGATGTTTCTCCACAGCACGAAAACAGTACTGTCACGCCCCATGTCACGCCCGTGACATGGGCGTGACACCCTCCTTTTTCGGTGACTGTCGGATTTCTGACCAATGATTTGGACATGACGTGCCTGTCACGCCCCCCTACACGGGCGTGACCTAGGGCGTGACCACCGACGTACCGAAGCAATTATCCCTCCCGCCAGAATCCAGAGCCCGAGGTCAACATAGTACTGTCACGCCCCCTGACACGCCCCCCTAGGGCGTGTCAGAGGGCGTGACCAACCCGAGAAAATTTCTATAAATTGAGACCCCCCCTCTCCATTTCAGAAGCTTTGGTTGAGAGGGGGAGGTGCTGCCCCTTTGGTTCTTGAGTTTTTTTCATGCTTTCTCTCTCTCTCTCTCTCTCTTTGTAATTTTTGTTTAACCCTAGTTTAATCTTAGTTTGTTTTAGCTTTTATTGTAATATTGCTCTTGCTTAGTGCTACTTGTAGGGCTAGAATAGGATTTCAATTTCATGCACTTGTAATTTCAATTTCAATAGTGTAACTTGCCCTTTTTTCATTAATAAAAGTGTTCTTCCTTTACTTGTGTTCCTTTATATGCTTTTCTACTCATCTCCTCTCCTCCACTCCATTATGATTAACTAATCCTCCTTGTACTCTATCTTGATGATCCGAGGTTAGAGCGATTATGTTATGATGTTTTAATTAATCTTTTCTTTTTAGGTTAGGGCCTTGAATTACTCTTGATTAATCACGAGTTGGAGGTATATTTTCGATATATACTCTCCGCCTTTGCTTTCATTCTGGGCTAGCCGAGAGGCCGAAAGAATGAAGTGAGCATTCAAGAGTAAAGGGAGTTGTATGCACCCCTCGAGAGAGGCAGACGTCCAAATCTCCCGGATTGGAGTAAAATCCAATAGTGGGGTTCACCGCGTAAAGCGAGTTTTAGGCCTCCGATTTAGACGAGAGTCGGTCAGACCTTCCTAAACTTAGTTGGGCACGACTTCGAGAGAAGCGTGTTCAAGCTTTAGGAACCTCCACGGTCAAGGACCTTTATCCTATTAAGTTCAGATTTTTATCGCATTTTCTTAATCGTCTTTAGCCGAGGTGAATCTTGATTGAGTGCATTTCCATTTCATATTTTCTACCTTTCGTAGTAATCACCTATCTTGTGCTCTTTAATTAACTGCAGTAGTTTCCTTTCTAGCATAGTTCTTTGCTTAATAGCTTAACTTAATTGCGGTAGTTCTCTTTCTAGTATAGCTTTAATTCCTCCCTTGAACTTAGATTTTCTAAAACCCTAGTTTTTCTGTCGATAAGATAATAACGTTCGTGTGAGTAAGCATAGCCGACAGTTCCCGGATTTCAATACGACACTTGTGTCCCCTTGCTACAATTCGATAGGTATACTTGCCTCATCGGGTTGCTAGTTCGGTTGCGTTTATTTTCTTTGAACCCTAGCGCGCAACACTCATGCTTTTGACTAACCTTAGGTTGATCGATTAAGACCTCTCGGGCAGTCGAAACCCTTTAGCTTGCTTTAGGTAGTGAACCACACTATTGGATTTGACTCCAATCCAGAAGATTTATGTCATCCTCTCTCGAGGAGTGCATGCAACTCCTTTTATCCTTGAGTGATCTTCTCATATCCGCAACCTCTTGGTCATTTAGGATACGGATATTAGATTGAAGATCATATCCGCGCAATATGAAATCGACAAAATAATAATCAAAGATAAATCGTAGTGAGCATGATTAAGAATAAGACATTTGATAAAAAAGGAAGAGTTTATTTTATTCCAAGCTTCATCATAATCAAGTGCTAAATGAAAATTAGCTACTCATCCTTAGGGAAATACAAGCTAAGGTAGGGAAAGACATGATGAAAATAAAGAGCAAATTGAATTGAAACTTAAAGCAAAACTAAACTAAGAAATGGAAAATATTGTAATATAAACTAGCAAACTACAAGACTCCAACTCCCAAAAATCAATCCTGAGCATCTGAAGCTGTCTGGAATTTATAGAAAAAATTGTTGGTTGGTCACGCCCTAGGTTAAGCCCGTGACCTAGGCTGTGTTAGGCTCGGAAGCGTCATCTTGAAGCCTCGGGAACATTAGAGGAGGAAACTGCCAAAATCTGTTAAATAATGGGTCACGCACCTACGTCATGCCCGTGACCTAGGGCATGTCAGATCTGTTTCTGGAAAATGGCGGAAATATGAAAAGGGCGGGAGTAAACTGCTCTTAATGGAGGCATCACGCTCCGTGGTCACGGCTGTGACCAGGGGTGTGTATAGCTGCAACAGTATTCTGGCAGTAACGGCACAAACAGCTGATTAATTGGCTAAAAATGCGACGGACATGCCCTGGGTCATGCCCGTGACCAAGGCGTATCATTTTAATCTGACGTGGCAGTGGCCTAACGATTCTTCCATGGCTGGCACGCCCCGTGTAAGGATGACACGGGCATGTGACGATACAACACGGGCGTGTCTATGGCCATTCGACGATCTTCAGTCGCTGGTGGACGATTTGCGTTGACAATCTTTACTCGTGTGCGTCATGCCCCTAGTCACGCCCAAGTAGGGTGTGTCACCGGGCGTGTCTAGGCAAAAAAGAAGAAAATCCCTGTTTTGCTCCAAATATTTGATAGATCAGCCCGACAAGATTGAAAATAATTTTATTAGAATAAATAAATATAAAATATTAAAACTAGTTTATTATAAACTTAATATTATAAAATTTATATAAAATATCTAACTATTAATTAGAAAATAGTAAATGAAAAATAACAATAATAAGAGTTATCAAATACCCCCATACTTATCTGTTTGTTAGTTCCGAGCAAACAACTTCCTATAGGGAGTAGAAAAATTTTAAATGCTAGAAAAGAAAATTGAATCTAAGAAGTAAAATGTGAAGTCTTATGCCTATGCTTGTAGCTATTTTGGTAGAAAAACTCACTCAGCATACAAATTAAATTTTTATTTTTCTTAAAAAAAAATTCCACTATTATTTTTTACTTTTAAAAGGAAAATCCGATAAATCTTAAAATTATATTTAGGGAGAATGTAGCGTGTGTACTAATAAAACATTGCACGAAGGAAAATCGAGATACCCTCCAAAGAAATCCATCAATGTCGATGGCCATAGGCTTGCCCTATCACACTCTCGCCACGACACTAGTTTAACTTAAAAACATAAATCAATGGGACTTAATTAGGTTGAAATGTAGGCTTAGGTTTTTGGTGAGGGTGGTCAAAGATAAAAGCGATGGCTAGTCACACCAAAACCTAGAGAGAGCATGAACACAAAACTTTGTTATGGCTTTAAGAACATAACAAAATTTCTAATCATTTTGTTTGTTTTTCTTATAATTTATTGCAACTCTTTCATCATGTTGACAATTTTCTTCTACCTCTTCAATTTTTCATAATAATTTTTTTATTTTTATTTTTATTTTGAAGAGGAAAGAAGAATAAATCAACTTCTTCTTCTTCTTTTTTATAAGAAAAGAGCCACCAAAAACAAAAAGGCTCCTAATTACTCACAAACCTTATTTGTATATCTATATTCAAGCTTGGTCTTAGGTGTGAAATTAGGTTGCTTTTTTTTAGGCTTTGGTAAAATTCTTGGTGGAGCTAAAACAAAAAAATAGGGTAATAGGCTCAAAATGGCTTAACAAAGAAAAAAAATTTAGGTACGGGTACAAAAGTTCCAACTGGCCAAAAGAAGTGCCTAAATCATATTTATGCTAATGAGTCTAACTTATGAAAAGTCTTGAGAATAGCTAGAGGGCAAGTTCTAGACATCGAGAAAAAATACCTCTTTCTTGATCCGCGAAATATCTCTCTAGTAGACTTCTACTTACTCACTTAAATTATTTTAGATGAGTACCAGTTTTCAAAGTGAAAGTAAAATAAAACATTTACAAGCATTTAGAAAAATTAAAATCTAATTATATGCTGAATATTTAAATATACATAAAATTCTACTTACACGTGCACTTAACTAGAAACACAATATGGCCAACAGTTTTACTCAAAAATTCAAAAGTCAATTAAAACAACAAAATTCTCTAAACACTATAAAAAAGTTATATTACTAGGAATTTTGCATGTGAATAAATATGAAAATAACGACTTCTCTAATTAAAAATTAAACCTAATTTTTTGTTATTTCTTAGACTTCCCGAGATATACCCTGTGAAGGGCTCTCAACTGTACTAGGAGGTAAGATGGGGTGATATCCCAAACGTCCCTTTCTAAGAAATTTAATTTACGATTTTCTAATTTTTTTTCGTTTTTAATTTTTTTGAAAAACAAAATACATAACAAAATATAATTTTTGAAATATATATATATATTTGTTTTGGTTTTTTTTTGTTTTTTTTAAACAAAAAAATATATAACAAAATCAAAATTTTTTAAATTTTTAATTTATATATTTTTGTAAAAAATTTTGTATGTTTTGCTTGAGAAATATACCTCCCCCATACTTAAGCAATACATTGTCCCCAATGTAAAAATGAAGAAAAGGAAGAAAGGAGACTTCCCTGAGAATATCAAAGCAGCACCAAAAGCTACCTATAAGATAGTAGCAAAGCAAAACATAATTTTTTATAGATTTTTTTCATAATAAACATAATACAGGAAAAGAGAAACAAAGATACAGATACAAAGAGAGGCGACCCTCTACATGTCCAAAGAAAAGAAAAGAAAGCTACTCCTGGTGGGCAGCATCCCCGTGTTCCTGATAGAAAGTATGCATGTTCGCGAACTCGCGGGTAATATGATCCATGGAAGAAGCATGACTTTGCTCTAGCTTGGTAAAGCGCTCATCAAAAGTAGCGAAACGACTGTCAAAATGGGTTTGTAACTCATCTATGCGCGTATGAATCGACCCAAATTGTTGATCCCAATAATTTGAAGGTTCGGGCGCTGGGGCAGAATGCAGTGGCTGTGGCGGAATCTTTGGAGAATGATGAGTACCGCTAGTACCGGCACTAAGATAAAGATCAAGATCCCCGCAACCGATTGATGGGGGAATAGCCTCAAAATCGCCCTCACGTCGACGCGCTAGGCCAAGGGCCTGATGGATCAGGAACTGGAGAGCCTGTGGCATTTGCATGCAAGTGAGCTGTGGAAGGGCATCGCAAATGCAGGTCTGCTTGGCTAGGAAAGTAATTAAATTCCCGTCATGCACCGCTCCCAAGCTCACATTTTTGGCCTTGTGCCGAAATAAAATGGCAAGCATGTAACCAAGGTTGAGTGGGACCCGGTAAAACATACTAATATAAGTATAGTAAGTCCGCCCGAGAAACCACGTCGAAGCTATCGCCTCGTCTGGAAAGAGTAAAAGTGAGAAGGTTGTGGAGAATACGCAAAGCGGGGGAAATGGGATGGCTACCCTTGGATTTTTTGGGGTGTAGGAGGCGGTGTCATTACTGATTTCCGACCAAAAAGTGAGGAGGTTGAAATCGGGAGGGAAATCAGTTTTGAGGTCGAGATAGGCAGGGGAAGTGGAAAAGGCCTCCGAGCAAAAGCCCATGAAGACATTAAGTTGGCGGATGGTGAGCTGGTGCATCATTCCGCCCATGCGAAAGATGATGAAATCATCATGCGCTGCCCAATGGAACTCAAAAGATGCCAAGAACTCGATGGTGAGCTCTAGGAAAGCTGGCTCTGAAATGGAGAAAAGGGGGCCCATCCCAGGGTGGATAGAAATCCCCGAACTATCTCTGTTGCTCCGAAGGTGGCAAGGATTGCCCAGTCCAAGATCTGGAACATGCCAAAGGGTTTGGCATGCAGTCACTCACTCCGGTACTGCTGGGTGCCATTTCCAAACAAGAGCATGGCTTCCGCCGAGGCGGGATCCATAGGGTACTCGGAGGAAAAAGCTGAGGAACGAGGGCAGTGGCGAGGCATGATGAGAAAAAGGAGAGAAGTTTGGCCACAAGGAAAAGGGAAGAGAAGGTGAATGATGGAAGGTATGGAGAGAAGAGAAGGGGGAAAATTCCTATTTATAGGAGATTTTGGGTCAGTCACGCCCCCCTGTCACGCCTGTGACAGGGGGCGTGACAATCACGGGTCAAAGAGGGAAGGAATCCGAGACGCGCTACCTCGGATTCGCTGGTCATGCCCCAGAGTCACGCTCGTGACTCTGGGCATGTAACTGGTTTCCTAGGGATACATGCAAGAATCCGAGGCGTTGGCCTCGGATTCCACTGTCATGCCCCGTGGTCATGCTCGTGACTCTAGGGCATGACGGCAATATTTTAACATGTCGCTGGGAATACGAGGCAGACTTGGTCAACGCCTCGGATACTCGTGACATGGGCATGACACGCCCGTGACCATCTTTTTCATACTCGTGTCATGTCCAAAAGATAGATGGACAAAGCTATATATGAAACCATCCACGGGTTTCGTAAAAGAGGTAAGACACGCCGCTGACACGCCTGTGACCCATAGGTCTTGCCCGTGACAGGGACGTGTACGAGGAAAAAAACAGAAATTTTTATTTTTTTATATATAAATTTTTCCTTTTGTTTTTTTTTTGGTTTTGTTGTTTGCTTTTTTTTTACTGTTTAAAGAAAATAAACTAGAATAAAATAAAAGTTACCAACATGAAGAATCACGTATACTTGACGTCATACCCGACAGATCGTCATGCATCGATGTCCTTTAAACCTGTACAAACACAAAAAGAAAAATTAATAAAAAGGAAGGATAACAATGGGATACCTCCCACGAGCGCTTTGTTTATGGACGTTGAGCTCGACCATAGTGATGCGCGCAATGTTATGGGTTTGACAACATTATGTTGTCCAATTTTTCGTTAATATTATCACCGGACTGAAATAATTTCAGGCGATGCCCATTTACTTTAAATTTGCCTCTTTTCGGGTGAGAAATAAGCTTCATCCCGTAGGGCAAAACCTCCTTTACGACAAAGGGGCCGGACCAACGGGACTTAAGCTTACCCGGAAATAAACGCAAACGCGAGTTATAAAGCAAGACTTAGTCTCCCGATTGGAAGTACTTGGGGTGCTTAATTTTCCTATCATGATAAAATTTTGTGTGCTCCTGATAGAGTTTATTATTCTCATAAGCGAGTGAGCGCCACTCATCGAGCTCGTTAAGTTGGAATTTACGAAGCTTCGGAGGACAAATTTTCACTAAGATTTTAAAATTTAAGTGCCCAAAAGGCACAATGTTCAAGCTCAACTGGTAAATGGCATGCTTTCCCATAGACCAATCGATACGACATACAACCAATAGCGGTTTTGTACGCGGTCCGATAAACCCATAGAACATCATCAAGCTTGACCGACCAATCCTTTCTACTAGTAAAAACCATTTTCTCTAATATCCGTTTGATTTCACGGTTAACTACTTCTACCTAGCCACTTGTTTGAGGGTGATAGGGGGTGGCTAACCTATGTGTAATGCAATATTTAGATAGAACCTTAGCGAATTGTGCGTTATAATAGTGGGTGCCCCTATCACTAACTATTGACCGCGGTGCTCTAAATCGTGAAAATAGTTTTTTAAGAAATTGAGTCACGACTCGAGCATCATTAGTGGGAAGGGCTTGCGCTTCCGCCCACCGTGAGACGTAGTCGACCGCTAAAAACATATACTTATTTCCATAGTACATTGGTAGCGGTCCAACAAAGTCGATCCCCTATAAATCAAAAACTTCAATTTCTAAAAATGAAATCAAGGGCATTTCATCACGGCGGGAAATATTAACCTGAGTGTTGGCATTGTTCACAACGACTTACATGGGCGTGAGCATCCTTGAAAATACTTGGCCAATAAAAGCCTGCTTCAAGTACTTTCCAAGCCATCCGATTAGCTTTATAGTGCCCGTCGGCGGGTCCCTCGTGGCAATGTTTTAGAATTTGGGCGCCTTCCTCATGAGAAACACACCTCTGCACTACTTGGTCCGTGGAAACACGAAAAAGAAAGGGATCCTACCAAAAATAATTTTTCAAGTTGGAAAAGAATTTCTTCTTTTCTTGATAAGAAAAAGCATTCGGGAGAAATCTCGCAATAAGATAGTTTGCGAAATCGGCGAACCAAGGTAGTGGGGAGAGTAATTACCTTATAAATTGCGAGAAGGCGCTCCTCGGGGAAAGTGTCATCAATGTCCTCCTCTATAAGCTCCCCCGAATTAGGGTTCTCCAACCGCGAAAGATGATCATCCGCCAAGTTCTCCGCTCCTCTCTTGTCACGAATCTACAAGTCAAATTCTTTCAGGAGTAAGATCCAAGTAATCAATCGCGACTTTACATCTATTTTTGTTAGTAAAAATCTCAAAGCCGAATGATCGGTAAAAATAATAATTTTGGACAAGGTTAGGTAAAAGTAGAATTTTTTAAATGCGAATATAATAGCTAATAATTCTTTTTTGGTGGTAGTATAATTTTCTTGTGCGGCAGTTAGTGTTTTGCTCACATAATAAATAGGATGAAAATTTTTATTTATGCATTGTCCTAAAACCGCACCTATGGCAAAACTACTAACATCGCACATTATAAAAATGGAAGTTCCTAATTGGGAGCGATCATGATAGGAGCGTTAATCAACTTTTCTTTAATAAGAGAAAAAGCACGCAAACAATTTTCATCAAAAAGAAATGATGCATCTTTTTCTAACAAGTGTGTAAGGGGCTTAGTTATTTTAGAAAAATCCTTGATAAACTGGCGATAGAAACCGGAATGTCCCAAAAAACTACAAATGGCCTTTACATTTGAAGGGGGATGTAGTTTTTCTATAGTTTCAATTTTAGCTTTATCTACCTCTATGCCCTTGCTAGAAATTTTATGGCTTAAGACCAAACCTTCCCGTACCATAAAATGGCACTTATCCCAATTTAAAACTAGGTTCGGGTTCTCACATCTTTGAAGTATACGGGAAAGGTTTGCCAAACATAAATCAAACGAATCTCCAAAAATGGAGAAATCGTCCATGAAGACCTCCATGATATCCTCCACTAGTTCATCAAAGATCGCTATCATACACCTTTGGAAGGTTATCGGCACATTGCATAAACTAAAAGGCATTCTTCGATAGGCGAAGGTGTCATACGGACAAGTGAAGGTTGTTTTATCTTGGTCTTCGGGCATGATTGGGATTTGGAAATATCCCAAAAGACCGTCAAGAAAACAATAAAAAGAATGCCTGGATAAATTGTTCAAGGATTTGGTCAATGAACAGCAAAGGAAAATGATCCTTATGGGTTGCATCATTTAATTTTCGATAGTCAATGCACACCCGCCATTCGGTAACGGTTCGAGTAGGGATTAATTTTTTTTATCGTTAGGCACTACCGTTAACCCTCCATTTTTTTGATCCACTTGGACCGGACTAACCCAAGAGCTATCCGAAATCGAATAAATGATGCCCGTATCTAATAATTTTATTACCTTGGCCTTGACTACCTCCTTCATGTTAGGATTTAGCCGGCATTGAGGTTGAATGGTTTTATGAGCGTGTTCTTCCAATAAAATTTTATGCGTGCAAAAGAAGGGATTAATCCCTCTCAAATCCGCGATCTTCCATGCAATTGCGCGGTGATGACGCTTTAAAATATTAGATAAATTTTTTTTTTCATCATCGGTCATGTAGGTCGACACAATAACGAGAAGTTTATAATCCTCCGCTAAAAATAAATACTCTAAATGATCAAGCAATTGTTTTAATTCAAGTGTGGGAGGTTCATCGTAAGAAGTTTTTAAACGATCACTACCGACTTCTAAAATTTCAAAAATAGGTGCGCGAGTGATCGAATTATTATCACTATGTTCATGGACAATTAAATCTAAATTTTCAATATCGGTGTCATGATCAATAGATGATAAAGCAAGTTCAGAAAAAGGAAAGGAGTCTTCTTCGGGGGAAGCTTCCAAGTAATAACATGAGTCATCATTTACGAGTGAATGTTTCATAGATGAGTCGATAGTAAAGGTAACTTCTTCATCTCTGACTCTAAGGAGAAGTTTACCGTTATTAACGTCTATAATTACACGCAAGGTGGCAAGAAAAGGGCAACCGAGAATGAGTGGTACCTCGATGTCCTCTTCGATGTTAAAGATGACAAAATCTACCGGAAAGATAAATTTGACAACTTTGACAAGCACATCCTCAATGATCCCCATAGGGAGCTTGATAGACTGATCTGCCAATTGAATTCACATTCTTGTGGGCTTAGGCTCTCCTAAGCCCAATTTCTTCACTAAAGAATAAGGCATTAAATTAATTGAGGCGCCTAGATCGGCTAACACACGTTTTACTAATAAATCACCAAATAAACAAGGAATAGAGAAACTACTTAGATCGGGTAATTTCTTAGGTAATTTATTAAGTAAAACTATCGAACACTCCGCGTTCAACTGAACCGTGGCGATATCCTCAAGTTTCTTTTTATTGTATAAAAGATCCTTGAGGTACTTGGCATATTTCGGCATTTGTGCTATTATTTTGCAAAACGGTAAATTTATTTGAATTTGTTTAAACATGTCTAAAAATTAATCGTGATGCTCATCCACTCGGTCTTTCTGTATTCTAGATGGATAGGGAAGATGTGGTTAATAAGCTTTTTGTTTATTAGAAATAGAAGGCTTAAGCAGAGGAGAAGATGAAGAATTTTTTACCTTCGTATCAACCGGAATTGGAGAAGTGTCAACCGGAATTGGAGAAGTGGTTACCTCCTTCCCGCTCCGTAGAGTGATGGATTTTGCGTGCTCCTTTGGGTTGGGCTCTGTATTGCCCGGTAGCGCTCCTTATTGGCGATCAGAGAGCATTTTAGCGATTTGCCCAATTTGAGTCTCCAAATTACGAAGAGATCTGGTGAGATTCCGGATCGTTGCATCATTTGTAGTCTTATATTTGGTGAACAACTCCTCGAGATTGGGAGCTTTTGGAGCTTGCGGTGGAAAATAACCGGGAGGAATGGTGTTTGGTGGGCGAGCCACATTCCCCGGATTACTCCAAGAGAAGTTGGGGTGATTCCTTATACCCGGGTGATATGTATTACCAAAATTATTACCCGGATTATAAGGTGGCCGATTCGGATTACCCATGTAATCCACATGCTCGGCAATAGTAGAAGGCTCCCAATATTGGGGCTCACAGGTAGGTGTAGATGAGGAAGTAGTCATCTCGTTCATCTGCTTTTGTAGTTTCTCAACCTGGAGAGATAAATTAGAAACCGTATCTATTTCGTACATCCCGGCCGATTTAGGTGGACGAGACCGGGGTGTACTCCACTGATACGTATTCATGTCCATACCTTCTATAAGTTCTTGGGCGGGCGCCGATGTCTTTTTGTTTAATGTTCCACCGGCGGCGGCATCAATATGTTGCCTCGTTTGTTGATTGAGGCCATTATAGAAGGTTTGCACTTGCAACCAATCGGGGATTGCATGATGCGGGCAACGGTGAAGCAATTCCTTAAATCGCTCCCAAGTATCATATAACGTTTTCATATTAACTTAGGAGAAATAAGTAATATCATTGCACAATTTGGCCATCTTAGCGGGCGAAAAATATTTCGTGAGAAATTTTTCCGTCATCTTGGCCCAAGTCGTAATGGAGCCTCTTGGGAGAGAACACAACCATTGCATAGCCTTGGTGCGTAAAGAAAAAGGAAAAAGCCTTTGCCTAATGGCATCATCGGACACCCCCTTAATTTTAAAAGTATCACATATTTCTAAAAAGTTAGAAATATGCGCATTTGGGTCCTCATCTTGAAGCCCATCAAATTGTACTGATTGCTGCACCATTTGAATGATGCTTGACTTTAATTCAAAGTTATTGTTCGCAATAGCGGGGCGAATAATATTTGATTGTATCTCATCCTAATTTGGTCGGGCATAGTAGGACATATAGTCCGTTCTTCAGCCATATTTGGATTTTGGTTACCCAAATTAGAAGAAAATTTAGAATAAGGGGAAGCGGAAGAATAAGAAGAAGAAGAAGAAGAAGACGAAGATGGTGAAGAAGAAAAAGTGTTACCTACGGAATTCCTCAACCAAATCTGGAGAATTGAGGTCACAGAGTCTTAGGCATCGCCGTAAGCTTTGCTCGATCTCTGGATCCAAGTCAAATAGATTTGACGGATTCCCTCAGGTCATGCACAAAAATAAAATGAAAGATAAAAGTTTTAAGATTAAAAATTTATAAAATAAAATTTCCCGGACTTCCCAAGGGCTACCCAATGATGGGTTTGCGAGGTACTAGGCGGTATTATGGTATGAAAACCCGGCACGTCCCTTTCGCAAGAAACTTTAATTATAAAAAATTTATGTTAAAACATTTTTTAAAAAAACAAACAAAATTAAAAAAAAAGATAAAATTAATAGATTCTTTCTTTCAAAATATCGATAAAGAAAGTCCCCGGCAACGGCGCCAAAAATTTGATGGATATTTTCTCCATGCTAACGCGTGTTTCCAATTGATGAGGCAAGTATACCTATCGTTCAGAGTATAGAATAAAGTATCGTATAACGACTCGGGGATTGTCGAGTACTTGTACTCACAAGAAAGAGCTATTATCTTATTAAGGGGTTTTAGGTCAAAAGTGCACTTTGTGATTTGAGTGGTCAAATCATCTCAACAGAGGCATAGATTTTGACCACTGACTAGGCATGATTTCTAGCACCTTCTCATGAATTTTGAGGTGGATTGGGGTAGATTTGCCCTAGGACCCAAGGCCAAACCCTAAGGATGGTTCTTGGTGGTTTGTGAAGGGCAGGTGGTCAAATGACCTTGATATGATTTGAAACTTAGTGGAGAGAATTCTAGGGTAGCTAGAATCCTCTGGCAGAAATATAAATGGATTTTAAAGTGAATAAGTCCCTCAAAACCCTAACCCTAGTTTAGGACAGAAATCTTATAGTGATAGAAAAAGTTATTAAAACTCACTGAACTGTGGTGAAACTTGGGTAGTGTAGTTTTAAAGTTAGTATGAACCCCTGAAAATTTAATTGAGAATTTTGGAACATTATTTTTAGTACTTCTTTTACAAGTATGAAAAAGGGCAATTTTGGTAAATAATTTATTCAGAGCTCATTTATTATTGTAAAATTATGAAACATTGTTCAGGATATTTGTAGGGTATAAATTGTCATACTAGAATTTTTGTATAATTTTTGGAAGCTTAAATGCATTACTTGCCCCTTTAATTTATGATTTCTAAAATATTCCAAAGTTAAGGAATAATGATTTAATCCTTGCAAAAATTATATGAGATTTGGATTTGCTGTTTAGTATTTGTCATAATTTTGTGGGGCCTTATACATACCTGAAAAGTGTACTTAATGTTCAAAATCTCCATATTATAGTTTTGGAAGAAAATAATTAAATATAGGTTAAATTAGGAAAATTATGAATCTCTAATTTTAGACTAAGCAGGACATGATAGTCCTCCAGTAAATTTTATAGGAGTTTTGGAAGACAATTTGGAGTACCTCCCTTTGTGCATCTCATATAGCTTAGAATGGTCTGCGTTTAGTCGAAACTGCATAAGTTATATTGATGCACGGACAGGATAGTCCGGGGAGACGAGGGCTCGAGGGTTTAAATACAGAATAAGGTAGTGGATCTTCGGTATTTAACTGTCGTTCACACCGACATCGGTACATAGACTCGGCAGTGTGGGACACTTAGCCAAAGAGAGTCTGGTAGATATAGCCAGCACTAGTACGTGGATACTCTAGGTTATGTTCTTCTAGGGGCATACGGAAGTGCTAGGCCCGGTAGTGTGGATACCCGCCTAGGAGAGGGGGGGGGGGCCGACCCACTGTCTCCGTTTGCCACTACGGAGATTCCTGGGAGTGAAGCTAGCTGCCCGAACAGGGAGAACTAAAGGTCTGTGTGCATAGAGTCGCGTGCGTGAGTTGCACTTTCATGAATCATGGCATAACATATCATTACACTCATATTTGTATACAACCAACACCCCAACGTATAAATCGGTATGGGACTTTTTATACGATGGGAGCCTTGCAGAAGACCCCTTAACTTATAAGTTTGTATGGGAACTCATATAAGTTAAGGTTACTTACTTATTTTATATTTGTCTTCTTATATTTATACTACTTACTACCTGTTTACCTTACTGCTCACTATCATAGAACTGCTAGATGTACTTTATTTTACTTAGTTATTTAAACACCATGAATGACTGTTAGACTAGTTCCACGGTCATCCGCTTGCTTATTCTCCACCTTTGAAGTTTCCCTTTCCTCATCTCTGCTCGGTGCTCAGAAGTCGTGGGGGGAGGGGTAGGGGATGATAGGGCTTATTCTTTATGACAAATTGTTTTCGAACCATAACATTACAGGAGCTCCGGATGGGAGACACCGACCAACAGTCCAGGGACCAGCACCAACGGAGTACGGTGCACATGGAGGTGGGCCAGTCTAGTTCCGGAGTACCTGTGACCAGCTCCGTGAGTGATTAGTCTTTCTTATAGCTTCCGCGATGAGTGAATTGTAGTGAGGACTCTTGTGTACCGGACTTGAGCCCGTTTTTTTTATATTTCATCTATACTGATCTTTTGCAGTACTTACTTTCTATATATTGATGGACTTACTTTGATTTTATTTCATATATGATTATGTGGATATGTTATATTTACTTCTCTCTCTTTTTTGATCGAAAAAGGCCGGCAGAATTGGCGTTTTGTAGTGGCGGCCTTCCCGAGTGTCGGTGTCACCGCGAAGTAATAATTCTGGGCATAAGACCTCGATGGTTGAAAAAGGAAAAAAAATGGGGTCTTATAAGTGGTATCAGAGGGGACCTCGATTGAAAGAGAAGTAGTCCACAAACCTTGGGCCACCCCCGTGTGAGCTTAGTTTGCGGACAAACTAGCAGCGGAAATAGTGGTATGCCCATAAGGGGAAATCACATGTGAAAGTCCATCATATCCCTTTCTTATATTCCATTCATACGCTATCTAACAAATGGAATTTTTCCTTATAGCCTGTGTTGGATCCCTAGTTGGATTTGGGCTAGGTTTACTAAGTTAGGATATGACCCAATATGTATAGCCAGGGTAATGGTTGTGTCCTAGAGCCTAGGTCTAGTCCTTAGAGTCAACAATGTCAGGGACCATCCTCCAACACTTCCAGAGACTCAAGACTTAGAGAAAATTCAAGACTTAGAAAAAGAGCTCTATGTTCGTCGATCTCAGGTCGACGAAAGTCGTGCTCAGCACGACGAACTAAGAGACAATTCTCTGATCTGAGCTCGATGAACTTGATTCTCAGCTCGACGAACTCTGGACAAAGTGACAACACTTCTAAGTCAATCTTCGGTCGACAAACTTAGAACATCAGCTAGACAAACTCAGTTCTTTGATCTTAGATCGACTAATTCTGGATCAGATGTTTCAACACTCAACACTCAACACCAGAGAACATCACACTCAATGCCAGAATGATGATTCAACACTCAATGCCAGAGAACATCAAACTCAATGCCAAAATGATGTTTCAACACTCAACACAATAGAACATCACACTCAACGCCAAAATGATGTTTCAACACTCAGCAGCAAAAAATAGTCTAAGTCCAGAATAAAAACTCAGGTCGGCGATCTTTGACCTCAGCTAGACAAACTCAGTTCTCTGGTCTCAGGTTGACGATCTTGGACATCAGATCGACGAACTTGGTGCACATAATAGGAAAGTTGTCAAGCAGCAGTCAGCCATTCAGAGGTCGATGAACTTGGACCTCAGCTCGACGAACTATGGACTCAGGTAGACAAATCCAGACTTGGCTGTCTCCCTCTTCTGTTCCTACTATATTGCAATGATTCCTAAGTAATTAATGCTCTAATATTCTCTGAATATTACCTTTATACAAGAGCATTAATTATTGTCTTCATCCGGATTATTGCCTGTCGTTTTCTAAAGGGACAGTTAGGGAAACTAATCAATGCAAATTTTCCAAAGCTGTCTGCATTGATTACAGAAGGGATTTCAAAATTCAAATGGACTTTTATATCGAAAATATAAAAAGTTAGATTTTTCTTCTTTCTGCACGAGACAACAGACGACATACAACTGATACTGATACACAGAAAACCAGTCAGGAAGAGTAAAACACCATCGTCTTGCAACAAGGATTCTCTCTGCTCTTGCTCTCTCTTGACAACAAAGCATTATAAAGAAAGAACCGCTAGAACAGAAGAAGAATATCTTTCAGAAGAAGAAGAACAACCATTTAAATCAAGAGTCTTCTTCTTTTGTCATCCTCTAAGGAACTTTCAAAGGACAGCAACTACTGCATCTGTCAAAGAGTTCCTGAAGTTCTTCTAGTTGAAGTTGAAAGCTTGAAGGTCTATCACCCTGAAGCAAAGTTTCTTTCATCCTGAATAAATTCAGTATTTAGGGGGAGCTTTTGCGACCATCAAAGCCATAGAGTCTTCTCAGTTGAATAATTGAGAAAGTGAAGACATCATCACTCTCTCACCCCCTCTGTAAAAAGGGTTCTCTACTCCCTTCAAAAGTGATTCTTCGTTACAAGTCTCCTAACCAAAAGAGTTGAGGTTCGGTTTTTGAGCACCTTACCAGAATCTCATTGGTGGCAGTCACCTGAACAAAAACCTGAATGGATTCCTACCAGGGTGGTAAAAGAGTGGATGTACCCAGGTCGGGGAACCACTATAAAATTCTTGTGTTGTCTGTTTGCCTTATTCTTTTGTTCTTGTTGTGGCTGTGATAGTTAGGATTCTCTGATTTTTATTAGTTTAATCTACTGTGCTGTGATATAGCATCTGAGTTTAGAAATAAGTTATACTATTCAGCAAAAGATTTTAATTACTCACAATATACTCTATTCACCACCCCCCCCCCCTCTAGAGTATATTAGATCTAACCCTCACTTTCAGCCTGCGACGAATCCCACACCACAATAAGGGACACCTCAGGCTCCGAATGTGGTCCCACCTCCGCTGGCTCTAGCTCTGTTTCAGTAGACGGAGATGGGGCAAACACTGACGGCCATTCTGGAGGCCTTTAGAGCTCAACAAGCCCCGACCCCACAGCCAAACCCCGGGGCCAACTGGATAAGTTTCTTTCGGGGACTTTCCCCTCCATCCTATCTGGGGACGGAGTCAGAACTACGCACAGAGGAATTGTTAGATACCATCTATGAGATTCTTGCGGGGATTTGAATCCCCGCTGAGGAGGCAGTTGCTTTTGGCAGTCTCCTGCCTGGAGTCACATAGAAAGAGGTGGTGGAAGTCACAGCTGGACACCACTTTTGTAGGTATGGATTGCGCAGATATTACTTGGGAGGAGTTCAGAGCAGCACTCCTGGGACATTTCGTACCTCAGTCGGTGAGGGACGAGCTGGAGGATAGGTTCCTGCGGTTGAGGTAGGGGAACAGGACGGTGCTGGAGTATTATCAGTATTTTACTCACCTGTCCCGCTATGCGGACGCTTATCAGTTGGACGACACTGGCTATGCCAGGAGGTTTTTGTAATACCCCTATCCATCGTATAGCATATAGCAGTAGGTCCGGCTGGGTCCCGATGCCATATACTACGGACAGACCGGTTGGTTACGCGTTGAAACCAATCAACCAATCATAACGTCCTACACAACACCTAGCGGAAGCAATTATTAAGTTGCAAGAAAGGAAAGAACCCAGCCACACGCATGAATGTCCACTACACAAACCAAATAGGAATGTACAATACACGAGTATAGGCCTTAAGGCCTTACAACAGTTTGCTTTAAATAAAGTATTTTCTAAACCTCGGCACGCAGGCCGGCCATACATGATAAATAGGAAAAACATAAACATTTAGGCCTTCGAGGGCCGGCACAGCTTCAAGGGGTTTAGCCCGCTATTTCCCGCCCGGCTCCGTAGTACCTGCAAGCCACAATCCACCGCCCGGTGGTAAACAAAATAACGGTCAGCTATGCTGACCAAATTATAACGATCCCGCCCCCAAAATCGGGGCGGCGATGCTCTTTCCCTGCACTTTATTAGTAGGCAACAACAATAGTGTAAACACACTTCATCACAGGCATAGGCTCGCACGGCCACACACCCCATGCACTCAGGGCACATTCACGGAGAACCGGCCAACGTCACGTCAATTCAAGCCATAGACGTTCCCGTTCCACCACCGCCTCTTGGACAGCCAATCGTATGAGCATCTTGTCTTCTTGGCCTTAGTCACGACAATTTAAGCCATAGACCGCCGAAGACTCTCATCCATGCCAACGGTCCCACCGAACGACATAGATCGGGTACGGTTCTGCCTGACCCGTGCTCATATCGCAACGACAATTTAAGCCATATGCGCAGGTCAAGACTCACCGAGTCCCGTTTCCGCCACAACAATAACATAACCCGGTTATGTTCACGTTGGCTCCCCGGCCATCGTGTTGGCAAAACTCGCTTTTGCCCAGTTTTTTGGGTGCACCTTGGAGTTAATCTCCAAGGCTCCCTGATGCAATCTACCACGTAGAAAACCCGAAAAACGCCCAAACACCCAGAGTCTTCCCCAGTTCATATGCAATGCAACATCACCGATTCGGCTCTACTTGTCCGGATAGGCTTCACACACAATGCCTATGTACGTTTTCGCATACGGACTCTACACAAGGGGGACTTTACATATTTATCCCAAGGAACGCTCTAACTCTTCGCTCACTCGCGAGAGAGGGCTTCCTATGCAAAGGGAAAAAGGGCTTCACATGCCCAAGGATGAGAAATCGTTACCCTTGCATTCTTCCGCGGTGCCATGAAAAACTATGTGGTTGGAAAGCACCGCAACGACGTCACCTCCGCGGATCTGGACTCGGATTGCGATTCGGAGCTCCGACGCTCCACCGGCGGCCGGATCTTGGTCTCCAACCTCTCACCTTGCTCTCCCCTCTCTCTAGGATTTAGAAAGAGAATGGAAAACGAGAATGAGGGTTTTGAAACCCTTATCCCGGCTAAAACCATCCAGTAGCAGCCCCCTACCGTCGGATCCAAAGCTAAGGAAATGAACGGCCACAATTAGGCCTCAAATTATAAAATCTGGGCCGAACACGGGTTGCAACACGGCCGTGTGCCCGGCCGTGTCACCCATTCGCCATCTCGACCGACTCGAAAACCAGCACACGGCTTTTGACACGGCCTCCGACACGCCCGTGTCACATGTGACACGCCCGTGTTGAGACCCGTGTCACTCCCCCCGTGTGCAATCGGCCAACATTCCCAACCCGAGAACAACTATACGGCCACCGACACGCCCGTGTCGACACCCGTGTCACTACCCGTGTCAGATGACACACCCGTGTCGACACCCGTGTCACTACCCGTGTCGGATGACACACCCATATCACTACCCGTGTCGGATGACACACCCGTGTCGACACCCGTGTCACTACCCGTGTCGGATGATACACCCGTGTCACTACCCGTGTCGGATGACACACCCGTGTCGACACCCGTGTCACTACCCGTGTGCCAAAAATGGCACAGGACTAGAAATGTACCGAGGAGGACACGACCATGTGACACACCCGTGTCACATGCCGTGTGCCTGACACGCCCTGGGACACGCCCGTGTCCCAGGCCGTGTTCCAGCCTTCTACGATCGTCGACCTCGTCTCGACGACCAGAATCATGACACGCCCTGGGACACGCCCGTGTCCCAGGCCGTGTGCCCCCTAATAAGTCCCAGACTTGGCTCAAAATGTTGTCCGTCCCTCTATTGAGTTTTGGGGCGTTACAACTCTATCCCTCTTAAAAGAATTTCGCCCACGAAATTACTAAAGGAAAAGAAAACAGAAAACCATGAGCGGTACTTGAGCGAAATAACTCCGGGTACTCCTCCAGCATAGTTTGCTCCCGCTCCCAAGAGAGTTCCTCCTGACCGCAATTATCGGACCTTAACCAGATCTCCTTGTTACGGAGCCTCTTGACCTCGAGTCTTCGATACGAATGGGCTTGACCCTATTCAATCCCACCGTACTTGATCAACTGCGATCACTTGCGAAGGCTCTTGCACCGTCTTCCGCAATATAGAGATGTGAAACACATCGTGTAGTCCACCCAACTCTACCGATAACTTCAAACGATAAGCCGCTTCGCCGACCCGCTCCAGAATCTCAAAGGGTCCAAGGTATCTTGGGCTCAGCTTCTTCAAGCGTCTCACCCGCGAAATACCCTTGAACGGCTTTACTTTCAAGTACACCCAATCGCCCACCGCGAACTCCACATTCCGATGCTTGGCATTGTAGTACTTAGCTTGCCTATCCTGAGCGATCAGCAAACGCTCTCGAATGATCTGCACCAAAGAAGTAGCATTTTCCACCTCCTGCTTCTTGTACAACCTTGCCTCACCCGTTTCAAGCCACGATAACGGCGTGCGATACTTCCTACCATACAGGGCCTCGAAGGGTGCCATTTGTATACTCGCTTGGTAGCCATTGATGTACGCAAACTCCACCAAATACAGGTGGTCCTCCCAATGCTTCCCGAAGTCTAGGACACACATGTAGAGCATGTCCTCCATCGTTCTATTGACTCTCTCGGTCTGCCCATCCGTCTGCGGATGGAAGGCTGTGCTGAACTTCAACTTTGTCCCCAGCATCTGCTGCACCAACCTCCAATCATTGGACGTGAAACGCCCATCGCGATCACTCACAATGCTGCGAGGCACACCATGCAGTCTAACTATATTGTCAACATACAACTTTGCCAATTTCTCCACTGGATCATCCTTCCTATGCGGAATGAAGTGTGACACCTTTGTTAACCGGTCTACGATCACCCAGATGGCGTCGTTCCCTTTCTGCGACCTTGGCAACCCATGCACAAATTCCATAGATATGTCGTCGAACTTCCACTCCGGTATAGGCAAGGACTTCAGAAATCCTCCCGGCTTTTGGCACTCCGCCTTCACCAAGGCGCACGTTTGGCACTTAGCCATAAACAACGCCACATCTTTCTTAAGCCCCGGCCACCAAAATAGCTTCTTGAGGTCACGGTATATCTTTGTGCTCCCTGGGTGGATCGAGTACTTGGTATGATGAGCCTCGTACATCAACTCCGCCCGTAGGTTACTCCCGCTTGGGACGAACAACCGATGATCCTTCCTTAACAGCCCATCTTCCACTGAAAAATTGGGAATTTGACCCATCCAACGCTCCCTCCATAAGCTCCTTCATGGAGTCATCTAACTCCAATGCCTGCCGAACCCGGTCAGCCAGGTCATACTGAACCTCTGTCCAGTTCAATATTGCTTTGGCGCTCGTCTGCTTGTCAACGCAACAGATCTCAAGCTCCTCCAACTCCCGTACTAGCCGCTCATCATGCACCGACAACCTGTTGGCTTGGGTGGGAGCCCTGCGACTCAACGCATCAGCAACCGCATTGCCCTTCCCGGGTACATAATGAATCTTGAAGGTGTAGTCCCCCAGGAACTCCATCCACCTCCTCTGCCTCAAATTAAGATCCTTCTGAACCAATAGGTACTTCAGGCTCTTGTGATCGGTATATATATCGACCCTTACGCCGTATAGGTAGTGCCTCCACAGCTTAAGTGTAAATATCACGGCTGCCAACTCCAAGTCGTGGACCGGATAGTTCCTTTCATGCACTTTCAGCTGATTCGATCCAGTACCCGTCACGCTCCCATGTTGCAATAGCACACAGCCCAAACCACTACCCGAGGCGTCACTATAAACCTCGAAGCCCTCGATCCCACTCGACGAACTAAGCACTGGCGCCGTGGTCAACCGTCTCATCAGCTCCTCAAAAGCTTGCACGCACTCCTGCGTCCACAAGAATCGCTGATCTTTCCTTGTCAACTTCGTGAGAGGTAGTGCTATCCGTGAGAAGTTCTCTACGAAGCGCCTGTAATATCCGGCAAGCCCAAGAAAACTACGGACTTCCGCGACAGAAGACAACGCAGGCCACTCCCGTATCGCAACGATCTTTGCCGGATCCACCGCTATACCTTCCCCACTAACAATGTGACCAAGGAACGCTACTGAGGGTAGCCAGAACTCGCACTTAGAGAATTTCGCATACAGCTCATTCCTCCTCAAAGTCTCCAACACTAGATGCAAGTGCTTGAAGTGATCTTCTTTGCACTGCGAGTACACCAATATATCGTCAATGAAGATGATCACAAAGTGATCCAGGAAATCTCGGAACGTCCTGTTCATAAAGTCCATAAACACTGATGGCGCATTCGTCAGTCCAAACGGCATGACCGTGAACTCGAAATGCCCATACCTTGTGCTGAACGCCGTCTTCGGGATATCACATTCCCTTATCCTCAACTGATAGTACCCCGAATTCAAGTCCAACTTAGAATATACCGACGATCCGACCAACTGATCGAACAGATCATCAATCCTCGAGATCGGGTACTTGTTCTTCTCCGTCAGCTTGTTCAACTCTCTGTAGTCGATACACAACCGCATACTCCCGTCCTTCTTCTTAACGAAGAGGACCGGTGCGCTCCAAGGCGACGAGCTTGGACGCACATAACCTTGCTCCATCAGCTCCTCTAGCTGAACTTTCAACTCTTCCATCTCCTTAGGCGCCAACTTATACGGAGCACATGACACCGGTTTGGCCCCCGGTACGAGCTCGATGGTGAAATTAATCTCTCGCTGCGGTGGGGCCCCGGGAAGACTATCCGGGAACACATCGGGGTATTCACAAACCACGGGGATGCTATCCAACATGGACTTTGGCTCCACAGCCCCCACTATTGCGAAGAACAGCTCTGCACCAGCACGAACAGCCTTTACCACCTGAAGAGCAGACATTAGCGTCTTGCTCGACTCCTTGAGTCCCTCGAATATTGTCCCCAACCCAACACCCAGCTTGACCTCCTTCCGGTCACAATCAATCCAAGCCTTTTGCTCCGAAAGCCAATCCATCCCAAAGATAACGTCGAACTCTACTAGCGGCAGCAATGACGCTAGCAAGTCGAACTCTTGGCTCCCAATGTGAACCTTTACAGCGCACACTCTGTCCGCACGCATCGAGCACCCATTCGGTAGCAGCACATCCAACTTGTCCTTCGCCATCGAAGAAGGGATTCCGATGCGCGATATAAAATTTTCGGACAAGAAGGAGTGTGAAGCTCCCGTATCGAACAGTGCCCGTGCCAGACTATCGCTAATCAAAACAAAGCCAATGTAAACCATATTAGGCTAACAAGCAATAAACAACAGTATCTAAGTTAACTTGCTATAAATTAACTCGTACCTGTCACCACATTCGCTTGTTTAATAGCCTCCTGCTGCCCCAAGTTGTAGACTCTAGGCTGAGTCAGAGCATAGTGAGACGCGGTTGACTCCACCGCCTTGCCCTTTTCTTCGTAAGTATCTCCTTGCTTTCTTTCGGACTTTGGGCGTCCGCTCCAGCAATCGCAGGCAAAGTGCCCCGTCTTTCAACACGTCAAACAAGCGCCCGGGGTTCGATTGGTAGTTCCTTTCAACAACATAAGTGAAGGGGCGCAAGAATTGCTATTCAGCCTTCTCCGCCCCTGAGGCACCTGCAGAAGGAGCTGGACCTGACGTCCTAGTCTTCTTGTAGAATCTTCGATAGCCCAACTTCGACGTAGTCGGCGCTTTGAACTCCGATTTCTTCCTGCCAGATTCCTTCTTAGCTTGCACATTTCTCATGTCCTTCTCCAAGGACCGGGCCGAGTTGACCAAGGTTAGGAAACACTGCGCCATAGGCCCGATAGTAGCAACCTCAGCTCATCTCTTAACCCTTCATAAAAGCGGTTAGTCTTTCGCTCCTCGTCGGCAAAGGTAGCGCTAGCATATCTCCCCAACCGAGTAAACTCGTGGAGGTACTCGTCTACAGTGCTATCTCCTTGCACCAACTTTTGGAACTCGTTCTCCAATGCGATCCTCTGCACTGAGGGGAGGTATCGAGCCATGAACAATCTTGCAAACTCCGCCATAGGAACTTCAGTCAATGGCCTTCCCCTCAACTGGTGTAGCTCTAGGCCTTCCCACCATAACCTTGCATCCCCATCCAAAAGGAACATCGCTATCGTGGTCTTCTGTTACTCTTCCGTTTCTGTCATTGTCATCACCCTATTGACTCTTGAGAGCCAATCCTCAGCCTGGGTCGGGGTTCCCGTTCCCGAGAACACCGGTGGGTGGAAGCCCATCACATGCTTAAGCTGTCTTTCAGTTGCTCTCCTAGGCAACTCCGGCTCCACCGCCACCTGCTCAACCCTTCTAGGCTCCGCCGCTTAGAGCGGCACTTGCACCTCCGCAGGAGCAGGCTGCTGCACCTGACTTGCAGGTTGCGCATTAATGATAGCAAATACACCTTCTGTCACCAATCTAATGGTCTCGGCAGACGGAGGTGTTGCAGGCGCCTCACTTAGTGCACTGCTTGCCTTAGAACCTGGCCGTTCTTACGGCCCAGCACCACTTCTGGTCACCTATAAACGTGCAAAACACTGATAAGCGACCAAATGCTATTGCAAACAACAATTATAGGAACACGCAGGTTCCTCAAACATGTGTATTTTCATTCCTAAGTGGACATTCATGGGTTCTTTTCATGTTATAACGATGACGCACACATGTGCTCACCACCCCTTAAAGTGAATTCGCTCACGAATTCATTTAAGTTAGACCGAAACCAGTAGTCTGATACCAATTTGTAACACCCCTATCCATCGTATAGCATATAGCAGTAGGTCCGGCCGGGGCCCGACGCCATATACTACGGACAGACCGGTTGGTTACGCGTTGAAACCAATCAACCAATCATAATGTCCTACACAACACCTAGCGGAAGCAATTATTAAGATGCAAGAAAAGAAAGAACTCAGCCACACGCATGAATGTCCGCTACACAAACCAAATAGGAATGTACAATACACGAGTATGGGCCTTAAGGCCTTACAATAGTTTGCTTTAAATAAAGTGTTTTCCAAACCTCGGCACGCAGGCCGGCCATACATGATAAACGGGAAAAACATAAACATTTAGGCCTTCGAGGGCCGGCACAGCTTCAAGGGCTTTAGCCCGCTATTTTCCGCTCGGCTCCGCAGCACCTGCAAGCCACAATCCACCGCACGGTGGTAAACAAAATAACGGTCAGCTATGCTGACCAAATTATAACGATCCCGCCCCCAAAATCGGGGCGGCGATGCTCTTTCCCTGCACTTTATTAGTAGGCAACAACAATAGTGTAAACACACTTCATCACAGGCGTAGGCTCGCACGGCCAGACACCCCATGCACTCAGGGCATATTCACGGCGAACCGGCCAACGTCACGTCAATTCAAGCCATAGACGTTCCCGTTCCACCACTGCCTCTTGGACAGCGAACCATATGAGCATCTTGTCTTCTTGGTCTTGATCACGACAATTTAAGCCATAGACCGCCGAAGACTCTCATCCATGCCAACGGTCCCACCGAACGACATAGATCGGGTACGGTTCCGCCTGACCCGTGCTCATATCGCAACGACAATTTAAGCCATATGCGCAGGTCAAGACTCACCGAGTCCCGTTTCCGCCACAACAATCACATAACCCGGTTATGTTCACGTTGGCTCCCCGGCCATCGTGTTGGCAAAACTCGCTTTTGCCCAGTTTTCCGGGTGCACCTTGGAGTTAATCTCCAAGGCTCCCTGATGCAATCTACCACGTAGAAAACCCGAAAAATGCCCAAACACCCGGAGTCTTCCCCGGTTCATATGCAACGCAACATCACCGATCCGGCTCTACTTGTCCGGATAGGCTTCACACACAATGCCTATGTCCGTTTTCGTATACGGACTCTACACAAGGGGGAATTTACATATCTACCCCAAGGAACGCTCCAACTCTTCGCTCACTCGCGAGAGAGGGCTTCCTATGAAAAGGGAAAAAGGGCTTCACATGCCCAAGGATGAGAAATCGTTACCCTTGCGTTCTTCCATGGCGCCATGAAAAACTATGCAGTTGGAAAGCACTGCAATGGCGTCACCTCCGCGGATCTGGACTCAGATTGCAATTCGGAGCTCCGATGCTCCACCGGCGGCCGGATCTTGGTCTCCAACCTCTCACCTTGCTCTCCCCTCTCTCTAGGATTTAGAAAGAGAATGGAAAAAGAGAATGAGGGTTTTGAAACCCTTATCCCGGCTAAAACCATCAGGAGCAGCCCCCCACCGTCGGATCCAAAGCCAAGGAAATGAACGGCTACGATTAGGCCTCAAATTATAAAATTTAGGCCGAACACGGGTTGCAACACGGCCATGTGCCCGGCCGTGTCACCCATTCGCCGTCTCGACCAACTCGAAAACCAGCACACGGCTTTTGACACGGCCTCCGACACGCCCGTGTCACATGTGACATTCCCGTGTCGAGACCCGTGTCACTCCCCCCGTGTGCAATCGGCCAACATTCCCAACCCGAGAACTATACGGCCACCGACACGCCCGTGTCGACACCCGTGTCACTACCCGTGTCGGATGACACACCCGTGTCGACACCCGTGTCACTACCCGTGTCGGATGACACACCCGTGTCACTACCCGTGTCGGATGACACACCCGTGTCGACACCCGTGTCACTACCCGTGTCGGATGACACACCCGTGTCACTACCCGTGTCGGATAACACACCCGTGTCGACACCCGTGTCACTACTCGTGTGCCAAAAATGGCACAGGACCAGAAATGTACCGAGGAGGACACGACCATGTGACACGCCTGTGTCACATGCCGTGTGCCTGACATGCCCTGGGACATGCCCGTGTCCCAGGCCGTGTTCCAGCCTTCTACGATCGTCGACCTCGTCTCGACGACCAGAATCATGATACGCCCTGGGACACGCCCATGTCCCAGGCCGTGTGCCCCCTAATAAGTCCCAGACTTGGCTCAAAATGTTGTCCGTCCCTCTATTGAGTTTCGAGGCATTACAGTTTTACAAGGGGTTGCAAGACGACATAAGACAGGCCCTCCTCTTCATCTCAGAGGGGAGTTTGGCCAGGATTCTGGAGATGGATAAAAAGAGAGAAGCGGATCAGCTTACAGTCAAGAATCGGAAGAGACCGGCCGACGATGCAGTGATTGGAGGTCGTAGAGACTGCCCTCGAGACCAGGTTATTGGGGAGATAAGGAACGGGTATCAACCTCGTTGGGAGATTGGGCAGGAGTAGAGGATTCAGGGGGTATTGGCTCCCCAGTCCTTACAGATGCTGGAGATGCCAAGGACAGCAGAGCAGGCACCGGTGTGCTTTTAGTGCAATCAGTCGGGGAATATCAAGAGGAACTATCCTATGAGGTGAGCACCCCAACCAGCACTTCAGGGCGCCCTACCTCCCCGGAAATTTGGTGGTCGAGGACACGATCGAGGACGAGGATATCAGGGCCGAGGCCACAGGCTAGAGAGAGAGCAGGTGTATGCTCTAGACCTAACATAGCCCCAGAACCTAGAGCAGGTGTATGCTCTAGACCTAACACAGCCCCAGAACCTAGAGCAGGTTATCACAGGTATGTCAGTACTTTTAAATTTTTCTTTCCCTTCCTAGGAACTAGTTTTCTAGACATAGCCTTGTTAGAAATTAAGAGAAGACACTATTACAAGAATATTAAGACACTTAATTACCTCAGGCATAGTTTATCAACGGTAAGCCCGCTCATACGCTCTTCGACACCGGTGCTTCGTACTCATTTGTGTTGGAAGATTTCGTGAAAGGACTGGCAGGCATGGAGCAGTTCACTTGAAAGATAATGAGGGTGCGCCTACCCGATGGATCAGAACTAATGACCTCTGCTCATTGCAATATGGAGGCGGAGAACGGCGGGAAGGCGTTTTAGGCACCAATGACGATTCTTAGGAAGCCAGATTATGATCTGATCCTGGGCATGACATGGCTGTACTGGAACCATGCCCAGATTGACTGTGTAGCGAAGAGGATCACTGTGATGCACAGAGACTCCTTCATTGTTATCGAAGATATTATACTAGCACCCCGCATATTATTATCACTTGTGCAGGCCATCAAGGCCCATCTGTAGGGGGAGGAGGTTTATCAGGTTCTTTTTTAGGCGGTCGTTGCCAAGGACTCCATTTCAGATATTCCAGTAGTGCGAGACTTTGCTGATGTTTTTCCGGAGAAGCTACCAGGGCTACCACCACACCGAGAGAGGGACTTCCAGATTCAGCTCATACCAGGGGCTAAGCCGGTATCCAGAGCTCCCTATCAAATGGCCCCGAAGGAGTTAGTGGAATTTCGAAGCTAGCTTCAGGAGTTAGTGGAGGTCGGGTTCGTCCGGCCTAGCTCTTCACCATGGGGAGATCCGGTGTTATTCGTCAAGAAGAAGGACGGAACTCTTCGATTGTGTATAAATTAACGGGCCCTGAACAAGTTGACGGTCTAGAATACTTATCCCTTGCCAAAGATAGACGAGCTATTTGACCAGCTGGAGGGATCCCATTGGTTTTCAATGCTAGATCTGAGATCGGGGTACTACCAGCTTCGCATTCGGGAGGAGGACATCCTGAAGACGGCCTTCAGCAGCAGATATGGTTTGTACGAGTTTACCGTGATGCCTTTTGGGCTCACAAATGCACCCTCCGCATTCATGACCTTGATGAACCGGGTGTTTGAAGAGTATCTGGATGTCTTCGTTATTGTTTTCATCGATGACATCCTTATCTATTTGAGGTCGGAGGAGGAGCATGCGAGGCATCTGGCCTTAACCTTGGAGAAGCTGCGGGAGCATAAGATGTATGCCAAGTACAGCAAGTGCCAGTTCTGGCAAAAGGAGGTGGCCTTTTTGGGCCATGTCATTAGTGGAGCAGGTTTGGCAGTAGATCTGGCGAAGGTCCAGGCAGTACGGGATTGGCCACCACTAAAGACGACCTCGGATGTTCGAAGTTTCTAAGGACTTGCCGGTTATTACCGGAAGTTCGTAAAGGGGTTCTCTCAGATTGCCCTCCCTCTTATGTATCTGACGGAGAAGGAGTCTCCTTTTATTTGGACGCCACGATGTGAATCTGCTTTTTAGGAGCTGAAGGATCGTATTACCTCGGCTCCCATCCTTGCTCTTACTTCAGGGAAGGAAGGATTTCAGGTGTACACAGATGCTTCCTATCAGGGGATGGGTGTCGTTCTTATGCAAAACGGGCACGTAATAGCCTACTCCTCCCGTCAGCTGAAGCAGCATGAGCAGAACTACCCCATGCACAACTTGGAGATGGGGGAAGTTGTTTTTGCTCTTAAGATCTGGCGGCACTACCTCTACGGAGTTCACTATGAAATCTTATCAGACCACAAGAACTTGAAATACGTAGACACACAGAAGGAGTTAAACATCAGGCAGAGACGCTAGGTGGAGTTTCTGTTGGACTACCAGTATACCATACACTACCATCCGGGGAAGGAAAATGTGGTCGCAGACGCTTTGAGCTGGAGAACGAGTATGTCAGGAGTAGGCTCGCAGCTGATGGCCTTTGAGTTGGTTAAATCATTTGAGGAGATGCAGATATCACTAGTGTCCGAGGATGACCCGGAGTTATACATGGAGTACCTGAGATAGATGGTTACCACTGATGATATTCGGGACCACATCAGAAATGGGCAGAAGCTGGATGTGAGGGCTGAGCCGATATTCAAAGCCTTGGAGGAAGGCACAACAGGAGATTACACTTTGAGGGATGGTCTCCTGTGTTTCAGAGGCAGGGTATACATACCGACAGGTGGCAAGATCCGGGAGGACATTATGACGGAAGCTCACTGCAGCCAATACTCGGTGCACCCGGGAATCACCAAGATGGTAAAAGAATAGAAGAGGATGATATACATGCTAGGTATGAAGAAGGACATTACGTACTTTGTGATGCATTGCGAGGCCTTCCAACTCGTAAAGGCAGAGTGTAGGAATCCAGCTGGCTTGCTGCAACAACTTCTGGTGCCGGAGTGGAAATTTGAGGATATAGCCATGGATTTCATACATGGGCTACCTCGATCCCGTGCGGGAAATGACTCGATCTGGGTGATAGTGGACAGGCTAACGAAGGTGGCCAGATTGATTCCAGTGGCGAAAGACACCCGAGTTGGTGTATTAGTACGGAGGTTCATTGAGCTGTTTGTGCGTTATCATGGGGTGCCCATGACTATCATTTCGGATCGGGATGGGTGGTTTACATCAAGAGAGTGGAGGTCAGTTCAGGCCCATTTTGGTTCTCGGTTTACATTCAGCACGGCTTTTCACCCTCATACCAACGGGCAGACGGAGCGCACCAACCGTACACTGGAAGATCTTTTGCGTCTGTGTATTTTATACCACGGAGAGCCTTGGGAGAGGTTGCTGCCACTTGTCGAGTTTTCGTATAACAACGTCCATCAGTCAAGCATATGCATGGCTCCATACGAGGCATTGTATGGACGGAGGTGCAGGACCCCATTATCATGGTTTCAGGATGAGGATCTGCAGGCACTAGGATCGAAGTTTGTGGGGGATACGGATGCTCAGATTAGATTGATTCGGGACAGGATGTTGGAAGCCCAGAGTAGGCAGGACAAATATTACGATGCGAGGCATCGTAGGTGGAGTTAAAGTTGGTAGACTGAGTTTTCTTGAAGATACGGCCGATGCACGGAGTCTTGTGGGTTCGCAGGTGGAAGAAGCATAGTCCGAGATATATGGGGCCTTATAGGATCCTGGAGCGGATCGGCCACTTGGCTTATAGACTGGAGCTACCGCCGGAGTTAGCGGTATTGCATGGCGTCTTCCACGTCTCCTCACTATGGAGAGCTCTGCTATGCCCTGAGCAGCTAATTTCCACAACAGACGGCCCGGTGGCCTCGGATCAATCAGTCAACTTGGTGACGATCAGGATCGATGAAACGGCAGTGCGGGTCTTGCGACGTAAGAAGGTTCTGTTAGTCAAGGTTCTGTGGAACAATCATGGGCAGGAGGAGCATACATAGGTGCCACAGGACTTGATACAAAAAAAATATCTGGAACTCTTCGAGTCAGGTATACCTTAAACTGTAGGGATGTTACAATTTCTTCTATTCCAGTAGAAACCCCCGTAGGCTTAACCTTAATTTAAGGGACAAAATTTTTATTTTTGTATATTGGGATTTGTAACATCCCATTTCTGACCAGACCCCTAACAGAGGTTTTGTCATGACCAAGTCATGACAAAACCCTAGGAAGCCCAAGAAGGCCAAGTGACCCGGGCTCAAGGTTGAAATCATCTTGGTCTGCAAATAGTAAGTCAGAAATTTGCCTAAAACAGGATTTGGGCTTGGGCGTTGAGTGCGTCGAGTGCACTAAATGCCAAAGACTGGCTGCCATTGAGTGCGTCGAGTGCACTAAACGCCATAAGCAGAATGGTGTTGAGTGCACTGACTGCACTCAACGCCATCTTTCAGGCTGGATGGTGTTGAGTGCGTCGAGTGCACTCAACGCCATAAGCTGAACGGCGTTGAGTGCAATGATTGCACTCAATTCCATCTTGTGTAGACTGGATGGCGTTGAGTGAGCTGAGCTCACTCAACGCCATAGTCTGGATGGCGTTGAGTGAGCTGAGCTCACTCGATGCCGTTGTCTGGATAGCATCGAGTGAGCTGAGCTCACTCGATGCCGTAGTCTGGATGGCGTTGAGTGAGCTGAGCTCACCCAACGCCGTAGTCTGGATGGAGTTGAGTGAGCTGAGCTCACTCAACGTTATAGGCTGGATGGCGTTGAGTGAGCTGAGCTCACTCAATGCCATTTTACTTAGAATTTTTTCTGAAAGTTTTGGCTTGGTTACTGGTTCAGTTGAACCGGGCCATTTCGAGAAGTGGGCAAGGAGGTGTTAATTAGTCGTTTCTTTTATTAAGACCTAATTATGTCTTATTTTAAAATGTAGAACGATCAAGTGGAGTTATGCCACGTGGCCGCCATTTTTGAAAATGAAGAACAGTTTCGGCCATGGCCGAGAACCAGCTTTCACGGCCAGTAATGGCACTTGATGTCGTGGCCCCCTTCCCCTGCTCTTTAATGGCTGGATTCAACTCCTCTAGGGAAGAGAAGGAGTTTCCAGCCGTTACTTGGCTGGATTAAGCCAGGTTCACCCCACCTCCTCCATGGTCGAGCCAAACTTTCAATGGCATTAATGGCCATTAAAGTTTTGGTCTCTCCCCTCCTTAACTGAGCCTTTAAACACCATTAGTGGCCCAAGAGGAACATTTCCTAGCCTTTACCTGAAGATTTTGAGCCCTCCCACTGTGCTGTTGCATAAGTCGAGCAGCACCACCATCGGAAATGGCTTTCCGTCGATCTGCACGCCTCAAGCCCGCGAACAGGGTCCTCCCCTCCTCTCTCTCTCTCTCTATGGGTAGATCTTAGCCTTCTTTAGGATTATGTATCGGGCTCAACTGAGCCCGATCGGGAAGAGCTTCTCTTCCTAGTTTCCCGGCAATAACATAGCTCTCTGGTTTGCCAGAAAACACCTCTCTGGTGGCCGCGCCGCTGCCCGACGATGGCCGCCACCTCAACGGAGGTGGTGGTGGCGGTGGCCGGCCAGGGAGGAGGCTGGATGGCCGGCGGTAGCGTCTGGAACGCGCTCCAGGTCGAGCTCATCACGGACCTTGGTAGGAGGAAGAAGACGACCCAGGACTGTTGGATCTGCTTCAAGATCTGTGCTGATCATTTAAATCATTTCCTTTAAAAAAGATTTTTTGTACTAAGATAACAGTCACTTTAGAAAATTAATGAAAAATACTGAGAGGCTCTATATGAGGAAATGGTCAACATAAAATTTATAGCTCTATGGTTCTACTTTATTTTAAAATTGATTTGGGGTAATTTGGTCAAATGGTTTGACCAGGGCCTCTCTTTTGGTGGGATCTAAACCTAAAGCTAGGCAGAGATTAAAATGTGTGCCCACCCTTCACCCCTTGGCCAAATGACCTGAAATTTGTGTAGGGGGTTACCCTTAGCTATACCTAGGGCCTGTCCAAAAATGAGAATTTTTGGAGGTACTTTGTGTAAGACCCCTTTTTTTCTTTTTAAAACATCGGGGTCTTAGGCCCAGAACCGCCGCTTTGCGGTGACACCTTAAGGCCCTGAAAGGTCATCACCGCAAAACACCGATTCTGCCGGCCGATTCGATCACAGAAAAGCAATAAATGTAGAGTAAACACAAGTGAGGTAAAAACTCTAACCATAAGTCCTCAATAAAATCACATCAGAGTAATAATATCTCCACGAAGGGAGAGTCCACAAAATATAAATGTACTGAAAATAAGGGCTTAAGCCCGATACATCAAATCCTCACTACATAGTCACTCAAGCGGAAGCAATGTAAAACACTACTAAGGTCAGGGACTCACAGTCCCAGCTGTCTGAACTCCTTAGCTAGACTGCCCTATCTCCAAACGGGCCGACCTTCGGGGTTGCTCCTCCATGCTGGGCTCCACGATCCCCTAAATGATGTGGTCCAAAAACCGTTAGTCTATAATACTAAGTCCTATCATCCCCCATCCTTCCCCTATGGACCCTAGGAACCGAGCAGAGAGGAAGAAAAGGGAGGACGTGAAGGTGGAGAGTAAACAAGAAACAGATGACAGCGGACCTATACTAGCAATTTTATAGTACATGTGGCAGTAAAGTAAAGTATGAAAAGTAACCTTAACTTATGTGCGGAAACACATAAGCCAAGGGATCTTCTGCAGGGCTCCCATCATATAAAGAGTCCCATACCAATTTATACGTTGGGGTGTCGGTTATTAACAGCAATATATATATAAAGAATTTGACCTTAATTTATAAACTTGCTCACACAAGCTTATAGACCAAGGGGTCGTTTTATAAGTCCTATTGTGTAAGGGTCTAATACCACTTATACAATAGGTGACAGGGGTTGTATGCAATGACTATGCTATGACTTGCTAGTGGATTATGATGCGATCATGCAAGTCCAACTCACCCACCCGACTCTGTGTACATAGACCTTTAGTTCCCCCTTTCTAGAGCCTCACCTCCCAGGATACCTCCGTAGTGGCTGACGGAAGCGGTGGGTTGGGCCTCGCCCACCTCTAAACTAGTAAGGCACTACTTGTCAGGACCAATCGTACGCCTCAACTCTTGGTGCACAAAGCAGATTCCTGCGTACTCTTGTCGGCTGGCGCACCGGACTTCTGTTGGCGAAGTGCTAACCACACTTGTCGAGCCAACGTATTAGCGTCGGTGAATCGACCACTAACACCGAGGGCCCACCACCTTATAACTTATGCACATACAATATTAATATGTTTCTTACTGATCCAAAGCTCCTCGGACTATCCCGTCCGTTCCAATTATCAACCAGGCCTCTGGCCCGCCGGGCTATCCCGACCGTTTCCACAACCACCGATCTTATCGCTCGAATATCCTAGACAACTAACTTCCCGAGACGCCGGGGTGTGTGAAAGTGAACCCCTAATTATTCTAGTTGCTCTTTAAGATTTATCACTCCTACAGTTTACGTTAGCCCAGGACTACCCCCGGTATACCCCGTGAAGGGCTCTTAAAGGGCACTAGGAACTATGATGGTAGCTGAAGCCCATCGTTCCCTTTCGCAAGACACTTATTGTTATTGGTTGATTCCCTTACCCATTCCCATTTCATATTACGCTAGATCTATCCTAGGGTGATTTTGACCTTCCCACTCCACCGGATAGGACAATCTTTCATCGATCCCGAGCACCACCTAACACTAGTCAACCTCACACTCTACTAATCCTGTCTTCCAATGATGAACTCCTTTATTTACCCAAACCAGCAACCTACTGAGGATCCAACTCTTCAAATTCATTACCCACTCTAGTTCAATTTCCATATTTACTATATGCAGACCCCCCTATACTATATGAGATGTATAAAGGAGGTACTCCAGTTTATCTTCGAAATCTCTTATAAAATTTACCGGAGGTCTATCATAACAAGTTTAGTCTAAAATCAGAGATTCATAATTTTTCTAATTAATTTGATATTTATTGAATTTTCCCAAATGTTTGGCCATGGGCAATTTTGAACATGATCTATATGATCTACTCAAGTAATGGGCAACCGAAAATTTGATCTCTAAATAACAGAGATATATTACTAGATACTAATTTCCATAATTTTTCAGAAACTATTTGACCCCTAATTAATTTATTCAAAATAATTCCCTTAATCACATGTAAAGGAGGAAGTACTAAAATTATTCATCAGAAAATTATACAAAAATTTCAGAATCTTAATATGATGCAGAAATGGGCATGGTGCAAAATTCATAAGTTTAAAGGCTTGCTAGGCTCCAAAATAAATTTAATTAGGTTTTCATTGAAAACAATACTTAATGAAGCAACCCTTAGAAATAATCTTCCAAAAATCCCATAAAAATTCACAGAGCTTTGAAACACAATAAAAAGTCCTCAAGCTAAAGTTCATCAATTTCCAGCAAGTAGTTACTTCATAATAAATTTCTAAGTTAATAATAAAAATTCCTAAATTATTAATGAAGTATCCAAAATAATATTCTTAATTTCATAACAAAATTTCCAGAGCTTGTACTAACTTTAAATCCTACTCTACCTACAACTCATCACTGTTTCAGTGAGTTTTAGTGGCATTTTCTATCACTACAAGGTTTGTGCCCTAAGCTAGGGTTAAGGTTTTGAGGGTGTCAAGGCTTTCAAACTCACTAAAATTTCAACCAGAGTGTCATAGCTACCCTATGATCCATTCCACCAAGTGTCAAGTTATTCCAAGGTCATTTGACCCCATGACCTTCAAAACCTAGAAATCTCCATAAAGGGGACTACCCAAGATCTCTAAGGCTACCCAATCCCAAACCACCCCAAATCCAATATGAGGGTTTTACAAACCACATAAAATTAGTGGCCCAAAAATAGGCCTCTGTTGAGGTGATTGGACCACTTAAACACCAAAAGAGCATTTGGACCAAAAAACCCTTATTATGGCAAGACTAGAGTTTGCAAGATTTCAATTCCAACCACCTCCAAATGTAATAAAATTTTAACCAGAGGTTAATAATGACCCCATGCATCATCCACCAAAATTTGGATGAGTTTAGAGTTCATTTGACCCCTAAATTAATTTACCCTAGAGAAATTGAATTATTAACAAACTATAGAAAAATTGTTCCCAAAAATTCCCATTTTTGGGTACGGTCTAGATATGGTCTAGGGTGACTCCCTGCCAAAATTTCAGGTCATTTGGACCAAAGATGAGGTGTAGGCAGCAATTTCATTTTCTGTCCAACCATATTTATAGACCCCACCAAAATGAGTGCCCTGGTCAACCCAGGCACCCAAATTTGTTCAAACTAATTTTGCAGTAAACTAGACTCATCAGGATACAATTTCTATGTTGACCATTTCCTCTGAAATTGTCTTTAAGTATTTTTAAAAATTAAAGACATTAAATACAAAGAGTGTGACAAAATGAAATAAAATGGAATATTTAATCCTATAGTTTGAAATCTAATGCGGCACGAATCTTAGCGCGGATCCTGCGGCCCAGGCTTATCGTCCACCTAGAGCCAATGGTCCTGATTGTGCATGCCTGGGCCAACTTCAAACATCCATAGCCGACCATCAGGCCACCTTCCTTGCCAGCCACCGCCACCAACACCTCCGTTGAGGTGGTGGCAATCGACTGTCGGCGGCGCAGCCGTCGAAGGGGAGGATTCTGGTGGTTCTACAAGGAAGTTTTCGGCCCAAAACCATAAAAATCGAGAATTGAGCCCGAACCTTTAACCTAAGCATTCCTATGATCTACCCATGAGACAAGGAGAGGAGGAGGACCTTGCCGGCTGCCTGAAGGCGCGACGATCGTCGGGAAACCATTTCCGATGGCGGCGCCGCTCAACTTCTACAACAGTATAGTGGGAGGGCTCGAATTCTTCAATAAAAGGCCGGGAAATGTTCCTCTTGGGCCACTGGTGGTGTTTAAAGGCTCGGTTGAGGAGGGGAGAGGCCAAAACTTCAATGGAAAATAATGTCATTGAAAGCTTGGGATCGGGTTAGGAGGAGGGGGATGAACCAGCCCCTTGGTGGCCGGGAAACGGCTGGAAACTTTTCCCATTCCCAGGGGAGTTGAATCCAGCCATCAAGGGTGGCTTTGGCCTCCCTTGGCCGGGTTGACTTGCCCCTTCATTCTCTCCTTTTTCTATCTCCTCCATTACCATGGAATGGAGCTCATCTCTCTCTCCTAATCACTAAGGTTACTTGGTCAACCTTGGGGGTTTATTGGCAGCCCACACATACACATAGTATTCTTAATAAAGCTATATGAGGAGGCTTGAGCTCATGCTAGCTTATTTGGGCTAGGTTGACCCAAAGTAGGTTTGGGTTGACTTTAGTCCCTTTGACCTTTTAGCTTGCCCCTAATGGGTCCCTGGTGATCCATTAGTCTCTTCTAAGGCTTAGGTGGGGTGGGATAGGACCTACTGGGCACCTTGAGGGTCATATGACCCTTGGTAAGGGGACTTTGACCACTTTGGGGCTAGAGTTGACTTGGGTCATCTTGGCCTCTAGGACTGAACCCAATGTTTCCTTGGTTACCTATTGACCTCCCCTAAGGTGTATGTAGGGTTGGGTAGGGTTGACTTGGCACCTTGGAGGTCACTTGACCCTTAGTAAGGGCACTTTGACCACTTTGGGTTGACTCTAAAGGACCCTTAAGGCTCTAGTGGACCCTCTAATAGGTTAGTGATGTTGTGGTGGGGATATGGAGTCATGGTGAAGACCTAAGGTCATTCCCTAGGTTTGGTGATGAGGTTGTGCCATTGGCAGACCAAAGTGATTCTCACCTTGGCCTTTGATTACCTGGCCCTTTTTAGCTTCCTAGGGTTTTGTCATGACCTAGTCATGACCAAAACCACTCTTAGGGGTCTAGTTGGAAATGGGATGTTACAAATACCAATAAACAAAACAAAGATTTCATCCCCGAAATCAAGGATAAGCCTACAGGAACTCCTATTGAAGAAAAAGAAACTTGTAACATCCCATGAGAGTGAAAGATTACATCATAACGCCATGTTTGCTGATGTAGGGGGCGTCCGGAATTTGAGATCTCCACGAAGCTAACGCTCTATCTACGCACTACACATCGTAGATCTACCGCACCTACACAACACCTATTGCTCACAATAGTTTCTCGTCGCAAGAACGCAGCACAAATAACAAAGGAAGAATGGTCGACTCGAAAACAACGATCGGAAATTTGATTCGGAATATTCCCCAAGAAAAACACAAAGGTTGCCACTCCTTTTGAGAACAAGACCAAGGCTATAGGCCAAGATTCGCTCAGGCAAATAGGATCCACCCGATCCAGAATTAAAAAACCTAGCAACGACGATTTCGATTCAAAATTTACAGCGATTAAATTAATTTTCCAGAGAAAACGAGTGTGAAACCACCATAACTAAAGAAGAGAATCACACAAGGGAGAGGGAAGAGATTACCCAACCGGAAAGCTTTTCACACAAGATAATTGTGGGAGAATCACTCTCTCCACAGATCCACCGGCATCATACCGAAGGGTTTGCAACCTTCTTCCAAAGAGTCACACCAAAGGAAGCCGCGCCGGAGTCATACCGAACGGATGGAGGGAGCAAGGGGGGGGGGTGGCGGCTTCACACCACAAGCAAGGGGGGGTGGCAGCTTGGAGAGGTCTCCTCTTGGCCGAAATTCTCAAGGAGAAATTAGGTTTAACTCTTGTCTAATTATCTCATAAGGAAGCCTCCTTATATAGGAGTTACAAACAAGCCTTAACCATTCATGATGGAGATGTAATCTCATCCATCCGAATGGCTAAATGCACACCAACATTAAAATTGTTCAAAATTAAAAATAACAAAACATGCAATGAATATAAAATTATCACTTAAACATAGGATAATTTCATATTCCAAATATAAAATAGAGTTCAAGAAAATGAAATAAATAAGGCTAATTCTTTGTAGTGGATGTAGCACGCCGCGGGCGGAAGTTGTAGCGTAGCCTTCCGTTAGCGTCATCGTGCCGCCTCACGTCCTTGAGTTGTATTGCCTTATCAACCGGATCATCATCAGCATCGTCAGCATCTTATTAAAATGGTGGAGGAGGGGGCACGCCATCAATCCTCCCCCGCTCAAATGCATGCATCTCCGTTGCATGGTCCAAGCGATAGCGGTGAAGGAGAGCGGCATCAAAACATTGCAGCTCCATCTCGAGTACCCAAGATTCATCCGAAGGGGGCCGATCATGCCAACGGATGAGAAAGCGGTGGGTGTCGCCATCAGCAGTGTTAACAAGCTAAGCATCAGGTATCATCTCTGGAGTGGAAAACGTCCGTGGAAACCTGGGGAACATATTAGCAGTAGGCAGGAAGGAAGGCAACTTACCATCCGATGATATACCTGTGGAGACCGAAAGAGAGAGATCATCCGTACTACCACTCCCCAACCCATGAGAATTTAGTGTGGGAGAAGAAGACGACAAAGAAATCAACTCTTGTGGTGGTGACACAAACATCGTTAAATCTGAAACGTTAAAAATGGGGGAGATACCCCAATCAGCAGGCAAGTCTAAAACAAAAGCGTTGTCACCTAACTTCTTAACAATCCGAAAAGGGTCGCCGCACTTTGGTGCTAAATTTTTAACGGTGCCAGTTGGCAAGCGTTCGGGAACCAAACGGACTAAAACTAGATCGCCAATTTTGAAGTTTGATACTCTCCTATGCAAATTTGCGTGCGCTTGATAAGAGTCGTATTGCGTAGTCAAGGTGGCCCATATATGTGCATGTAAATCATGGATGTGTTGGGCGAAGGATTGTGCAAACTAACTTGCCTTGTACGTTGGGGGCAACGGCACCAAGTCAAGCGGCACTGAAGCCTTATACCCGTGGACAATCTTATTCGGAGACAGACCCATAGACCTATTCTTGGAATTATTGTAGGCTAATTGGGCATGGGGAAGGAGAAGATCCCAAGTGCTCTTGTGATCACTCACAAGGCATCGTAATAAATTTCCTAAGCTCTGATTAACCACTTCCGTCTGCCCATCAGTTTGTGGATGATAGGCGGAGGAGAACAATAATTTTGTTCCCATTAATATCCAAAGAGTTATCCAAAAATATCTAGTGAATTTTACGTCCCTATCCGATACTATGGTCTTTGGCACTCCACGGTGACTAACGACTTCTTTAAAATATAGTTTAGCGACGTGAGACGCATCGTTTGTCCTACTACACGGGATGAAATAAGCCATCTTTGAAAGCCTATCCACAACTACAAAAACTGAGTCGTGACGACGTAGGGTAATGGGGAGGCCTAATACAAAATCCATACTAACGTCTACCCAAGGAATGGAGGGAATATGCAAGGGTGTATATAATCCTATGTTGGTTTTACTACCCTTAGACACCTGATACATGCGGCAGCTACTCACTACCTATCCCACCATAACCTTAAGTTTTGGCCAATAAAATTTTTCCTCGACTAACGTAATGGTCTTATCTCTACCGAAGTGGCCACTCAACCCTCCGCTATGCAACTCCCATATAACCCTCCGCTATGCAACTCCCATATGATATGTAGTCGTAACGATGACTGCGGAATACATAGCTTCCCGTTCCTAAATAGGTAACTGTCCTTGATGACGTATGCAGATATCGTCGTGGGGGAGCTATCCTAGGCAGATAAATAGAAGTCATTGAAGTCAGGACACGTGGCGTACTCATCCTTAACCCGCTCAAATCCTACAACATGTACTTCCATAGAGGTGAGTAAAATAGTAAGACGACTAAGGGCGTCCGCGACTCGGTTATCAGCTCCCTTAAGGTGCTTGAGATTAAACGTGTAACCTTGTAAGAAAGCTACCCACTTAGCGTGTTGTGGGCTGATCTTATGTTGGCCGTTGATGAAATGTAAAGCCTCATGATCGGAGAGGATCACAAACTCCTTGGAGAGGAGATAGTGCCTCCAATGGTGTAGACATCGGACTACAGCATAAAATTCCCTATCGTAATTTGAATAGTTCAGCTAAGGGCCGGACAACTTCTTGCTAAAATAACAAACGGGATGGCCCTCCTGGTTCAAGACACCTCCAATCCCTTTCCCAGACGCATCACATGTGAGCTCAAAGACTTTAGCAAAGTAAGGTAGACGTAAGACAGGTGCCTCAGTCATAAGCTCCTTTATTCGTTCAAAAGAATAGGTGGCGGACTTCGTCCGCGTAAACTCTCCCTTCTTCATACAGTCTGTGATAGGCGTCATAATACTACTGAAGTCTCGTATGAAACGACGATAAAACATGGCTAACCCATGGAAACTACGCACCTCACATAGGGTGGTTGGCACGGGCCAGTCCTTAATGACCTGAATCTTGCCCGGATCAACTCGAATACCCTTAGAGCCGACTATATAGCCTAAGAACTCTACCTCCGAGGCATAGAAAGTGCATTTCTTAAGATTGAGAAATAAAGTCTCCTTCCACAGGGTGGAAAGGATCACTCTCATGTGGGAGATGTGCTCGGTAGTAGAGGTGCTATAAATCAGAATATCGTCAAAGTAGACAACAACGAACTTCCCCATGAATGGCTGAAAGACATGTGTCATCATCTGGGAGAAGGTACTAGGGGCATTGGATAACCCAAAGGGCATCACAAGCCATTCATACAGACCATCCTTCGACTTAAACGTCGTCTTCCACTCGTCGCCCTCTCGTATCCTAATCTGATGATAGCCACTCCGAAGATTTAATTTGGAGAATACGGTGGCTCCAGACAAGACATCCAACAAATCATCTAGGCGGGGAATGGGGAACCTATACTTGATGGTGATTTTGTTGATAGCCCGGCTATCAACGCACATCCTCCATGTACCATCCTTCTTGGGGGCAAGTAGGGCTGGTACATCACACGGACTCATACTAGTCCTAATAAAACCTTTCTCTAGCAAGCCCACTATCTGGGACTACAAATCCAGGTGAGCTGCGGGGTGGAGTCGATAATGGGGCTGATTTGGCAAGGAAGACCCCGGGATGAGATCTATCGCATGTTGGATATTCCTAAGCGGGGGTAACGTGGGCGGCAACTCATCCGGGTACACGTCCCTATACTCCTCCAACAGTACTCGTAACTCACTAGGTAACTCATCCAAAATGCTAGAATCGGGCTTCGCACTTAGGAGGACTAGCGCATACATAATTCCTTTAGAGAATGGATCTCTCTCAAACTCTTTCCTACCAACTAGATTCAACGTTTTCCGTTCTACCAGAATAGTTGTGTCCTTAGCCAAGACTATGGGCTCCTTTGGGATGGTCGGCCTCAAAGTGATGGTTTTGCCATTGAATTTGAATTCATAAGTGTTGGCTCTACCAAAATGTGTAACATCACGATCGTATAGCCAAGGGCAGCCTAACAACACATGACAAGCATCCATCGGAAGGACATCACACCACACCTCATCAATGTAGGATTTGAATGAGAGTGGGACCAGGCATCGCTTGGTAACGGGTACGGAGATCTTGTTGATCCAAGCGACCTAATATGGGGTCGTGTGTGGTTCCGTGGTCAAGGACATACCTGCAACGACATTCTCAGATACGACATTCACACATCTACCACTATCAACAATCAGCTTGCAAAGCTTCTCGCCACTCTTTAAAATCAGAGAAAATATGCTCGTCCTCTTCCAATCATCTAATGGACGAAGAGTGGTCAAGATACAATGCATCACCATAAGGGGGTGATCGTAGTCTAAGTCACTTGGGACCCCTTCTAGGTTGATCTCCTCAGTAGCCTCATAAACGTAATCCGTAAGATCGGTCGTCGACTCTAACAAGGCTATGGCTTTAGTTTTCATTGGGCATTCGAAGGCGTAGTGAACTTGAATGCCGCAAGAGTAACATGTAGCGTTAGTATTGCTAACCTTTCCGATGGGAATACGTTCGCTCGCAGGTTTCTTAGTGTTTCTAGCAGTGATCACGACATACTTTGACTCGGCGGACCGGAACTTCCCTTTGTCCTGATATGTGGAGGAAGATGCTCTGGTAGTGTATTTTCCCTTCGTATGGAAATAATGGGAGTGAGCCTTAGATGCTAAGTGTTTCTCAATGTCGAGGGTGGCATTGAATGTCGTGTTTAGATCTGTATGGCCATATCATAAGAGCTTCCGCTGAATATCGGGTTGAAGCCCCTTACGGAATCTATAAAGGGTGACCTCGGGGATTTCTTTAAAATCACAACGTACCATTCGGTCCTTAAGTTCTCCCATATACTCCGCTACTGAACTTGAGCCCTGCCGCAGGGTGGCAAGCTCGTCAAACATCTGTGTCTGATGGTACGCGGGGACGTACTGATCGGTCAACAAATTATTCATTACGGTCCACCCAATAATTGGGTATCCGTCCCCAACTCCTAATCTATGCTCTTCATTCAGCCAATAAGTTCTAGCACGGCCTGTCAGCTTCATCCTGGCAACTTTGTAAGACCCCCCTCCCGAAACACAAAACACGGCACGAGAGGGGTCTTATGCCCAGAATAGCCGCCTTGCAGTAACACTAGCACACGAGCCAGCCTGTACCACAAAACGTCTATCCTGTAGGCTACAACCAATATCAACATATAAATGCCAACCCAACCATAATAATATAAAAAGTCAATCCACACCAAGCATAAGTCCATAAGTACAGCAGAAGAGAAGCTAAACAAGCTTCTACATTATCAGAGTACGTAAATAGAATTGCCCCGAAGGGCTATAACAAAATCTCTCTCACTCACATCTGTAACCGACGGTAGCGACGGTACCGTCCCCTCAGGCCCTGTCGTCCTGGCCTTGCTATCCAGTTACAAGACCTGCTTCTCAACCTATGGGGTTTCCTCCTAAAAAGGAAGACGTAGCAACCGTTAGTCAAAAAGACTAAGTGGCTTCACATCCGCTCCCCCAGCGACTCCTCGGCACCGGGCGGAGAAAGGAACATGTACAATATATATAAAACAACAGTACAAGCAGGTGAAGTAAGTATACATGACATAAGTAACAATATAAGTAGTGAATAAATGAACAACCTCTTAATCTACAATTTTACCATTTACAGCAGCAAGAGAGTATAATGTTATAACAGTAAGTAACTCAACTTATATAGATGCCCATACAAGCATATAAGTTGAGGGTCGTTAAGCAGTAAGTAACCCATCGTATAGGAGTGCCCATACAAACTTATACGATGAGGGTCTTGTGTATGCAAAGAAGTGCAATGCTATGTATGCAATGCAATGACACACCCATGATCAAGCACATGCAATCGCTATGTCGACACAGACTTATAGTTCCCACTATTCGAGCAGGTAGCTAACCTCTCAGGCGTCAATCATCGTGGCCAAACGGTGAAAGTAGAGCGGGCATCTCCACTACTAGGCTGGTCTCCACACTACCTGGCCTAGGCCTCCGTATTCCTCAACGCCAAGAACACAACAGCGGAGCTCATATGCGTACTACGGCTCAGTGGGTTCTCTTGGGTAAAGGTGCACCAAGATCCTAGCCCCGAACTGGCCTAAGGTATGACACGGAAAGAACCCCGGAAATGAGCACGAGGACCAAGCCCAACCGTTCACTTGGCACGGAAGGAGCCTCGGGATGTGAACACCGAGGACCAAGCCCAACCGCCCAACGTCTAACTGTCAACTCCCATCGGTGTGACGATTGGCGAGCCCGTAGACTTTCCACACTATCCCTAACCTGGGATTACGACACCGTGTATCGACTCACACCACATGCTATTCCACCTTTTCGTGGCATGGAAGGAGCCTCGGGACGTGAAGACCGAGGACCAAGCCCAACCATCCATCAAATACGGAAGGAGCCTCGGGACGTGAACACCGAGGACCAAGCCCAACCGTCCAACTAATCTGGAAGGAGCCTCGGGACATGAACACCGAGGACCAAACCCAACCGTACAACTTAACTCAGCTCAACCTCATTCCAACTAGTGCCGGTCAAAATCGCACTTGTTACTTCCACAATGCTACCAGTAGGGAGACGACTCTCTAAGCATTGGATTACTAACTCCCTTCTTTCCATTCATCATACATCATGGCCATAGTTAAATCATTTATACATCTACCAATTTATATCTACCAATTTATATCTGGCTCTTTCCTTCAATTAAGCTTGCCCACAACTCATTATACGAATTTAGATTTATAACCTCAACTTATCATATCACTATGATGATTATTTCAAAAGAGTTCACCCAAGCCTCGAGTTGGATCGCAACATTAAATTCCACCAAATCGCACTCCACATTACACAGCCAAGAATTTAGGTGCAGCCTTAATCCGGAAAGCAACTTTGACCAGGGATTCCTGAGGCTACATAAATATGGCGAGTGCGTGTAACCACTCGTTGGAAAGATAATTTCAAGGGCTACAACTTTTGTGTTTAGTTGAAAGCCCATATCTGGCCAGAACACCCCCAAAATTGGCCTCGAAGATCACTGCGTGCAGAAATCAGATTTCTACACGCATCTAAGGCGAGATGAACGACATCCGTTCATCTTCCTCCTTGCACCGATCTCCCAAAAACTCCTCCAGAAATTCGTCCACCCTTATTCACCCTCACAAAGCCATATTACTCCACAAATCACTCTCTCATCTTCACTTTGAAGAATGAAGAGGTTGGAGGGGACTAAGCCTAGAAAATGACCTAGGCATGGCTTTTCCCTAAGAAATCTCCTCCTCACCATCAAGACTCTAAGGAGTCGATATCTCTCCTGGAATATTAACTACAGATCTAGCACCAAGGGAGAGGGGAGGAAGCTCACCTCATTTCCAGCGGTACCATCATTCCCTGCCATGGATCTAGTCATCCTCCTTCGCGGCATCCCTTCTTGGCGCAGTTGTTCTTCACGGCAATGGAAGGAGAGAGAGAGAGAGAGAAGGCCGCCTCCAGGAGTTCTGACGATTTCCCTCAGCTCTGTCGGTTTCACAAGGTCCGCGATGACGGCAAGGTCGATCGGCAAAATGGCTAGTGTTCGGCTTTATCTTCCCTTATAAACCGATGTATTAGGTAAAGTCCCTTCTTCCACGTGTCAACATCCCATTGGACCGCCCCTAATGGGTCATATTGAAGTGACTCGGTCCAAGGCAGCCAAGCCGCAGCCAGCCCGGTCCGGTTCAGTCCGCATGCACAGGACAGCGGAACCTAAAAAACTATCTAAGGAAAAATCGGCGGGTATCATCCTGATACCCGTCGATCGGCGTGTATTGCTACCGATACCCGTCGATCGGCGGGTATCACTCTCGATACCCGTCGATCGCCGTAAATTACTATCGGTACCCGTCGATCGGCAGGTATCACTCTCGATACCCGTCGATCGGCGTGAATAGCTACGGATACCCGTCGAATTTCACTTAACCTACTTCTCAAGCTCTGAATCTGGCGGATATCGACCACCGATACCCGTCGAATTCGGCGGGTATCATTCTCGATACCCGTCGATTTTAACTTGGCCGAGTTCCTTAACTCCAGCTACTGATTGGGGTATCCTTAAACCCAACCCTTCATGCCACACTCCTGACACCCTCTGTCAGTGCACCACGAGTCTGAGTCGAGTCTCTTGACTCAAAACTCGTGCGAGGGGCCTAGCCCGAAACGGGACGTTATAATTCCTATAAAAAAATAAAAGATTTCGTTCCTGAAGTCAGGTTAGGGCTATGGGGATGCAAGTACAAAATAATATGCGCTATAAGATGTTACCTTGGGAGAACAGCTCCGGGTAGCGTTTCTGCATCAAGTCCATCGGCTCCATGTGAACTCCTCCTTCCCATGATTAGACCATAGCACTTTTACCAAGGGAACAATTTTGCAGCGCAAGGCTCTTATCTCATTATCAATGATCCGCACCGGCTCCAGTCATACAGATCTGTCAGATGCCACAGTACCATCAGTTGTGGGGATGTATTGTTCGGGCCGCAACAGCGCCTTCCGAAGCGACGATACATGGAACACATCGTGGAGATTCTCTGACACTGGCGGTAGCTCCAACCGATAGGCCAAAGGACCAATCCTTTCCAATATGACATAGGGCCCAACATACCATGGGCTGAGCTTCTTCACTCCCCGCACCCGTGACACTCCATGCATCGGCCGGATTTTCAGGAACACTTTATCCCCCACTTGAAATTCCACCATACGGTGCCTTGCATTATAATACTTCGCCTGCCGACTTTGAGCCTATAAAATCCGATCCCGTATCAACCTAACCACCACATCTGTGTCATCTATATATTCAACACCCAAAGGGTCTTCATCTTGTACCCAAGACAAGGGGGTCCTACACCTCCTTCCATATAGGGCTTCATGGGGCGCCATGCCAATGCTGGCTTGATGGGTGTTGTTGTAGGATAATTCAACTAAGGGCAAGAGTCTTTCCCACGACTCTCCCCTATCTATCACACACAACCTCAACAGATCCTCCAATGTTCGGATAGTCCGCTCAGACTGCCCGTCCGTCTGAGGATGGAATGCGGTGCTGAAGGTAAGGCGAGAGCCCAAATACTCCTGTACCGCCTTCCACTCCTTGGAGTTAAAGCGACCATCACGGTCCGAAACTATCGTCTTAGGTACGCCGTGATACCGTACAAACTGCTCCACGAAAAGGCGTACTAAGACATCCACATGAGCCTCCTTCTTCATAGGAATGAACCGGGCAACTTTCGTTAGGCGATCAACGATCACCCATACTGAATCATTTCCTGAGCGGGAGCGAGGTAGCCCATGTACGAAGTCCATAAAAATATCCTCGAACTTCCACTCGGGGAATGGCAACGACTGCAACAGGCCACTGGGACTCCTGCACTCCTCCTTCACTCTTTGGCAGGCTTCACAATGTGTGACAAAGTATCGGACATCCTTCTTCATTCCTGGCCAACACATCGTCTTCCGTAAGCCGGCGTACATCTTGGAAATTCCCAAGTGCACTGAATATTGAGAGCAATGTGCCTCTCTCAAGATATCCTCCCGGATTTTACCGCCCTTGGGAATGTAGAGCAGGCCGCGAAAGTAAACGAGGCCGTCCTTTAGTGTGTACTCGTCGGTAGCCCCATCCTCGATCAACTTGAGTGTCGAGGCCAGAGCCGCATCCAATCCTTACTCCACTCCAATTCGGTCCCGGATATCACAAACCATGCTCATGTTGGACAAGTACTCTGAATATTCTGCCGAAGGAGCCTTAAAAATCAATGTAATATCCATCTACTCAATCATCCGCGCCAACTCCATGCTCATCAACCGAGACTTTGGGCTCGATCCGGGTACTTTCCTGCTCAACGCATCGGCTACAGAGTTTGCTTTTCCGGGGTAGTAGTTCAAGGTGAACTTATAATCGCATAGGAACTCTAACCACCGCCGTTGTCTTAAGTTCTACTCCTTCTGGGTAGAAACGTACTTCAAGTTTTTATGATCCAAGATGATTTCGCAGTGGACGCCGTATAGATAATGCCTCCATACATTCAAGGCGAACACCACTGCTCCTAGCTCCAAATCATGCACTGGGTAATTGATTTCATGCTTCTTCAATTGTCTTGAAGCATAAGCAATCACATGGTCGTGCTGCATAAACACCGCTCCCACCCCTGATAAGACGCGTCCGTGTACACTTGAAATCCTTCCTTTCCTAACAGCAGAACAAGAATGGGGGCGGAGGTGAGTCTATCCTTCAATTCCTGGAATGCCGCTTCACATTGGGGTGTCCACTCAAATGGCACACCTTTCTTTGTCAAAGAAGTCAGCGGGAGGGAAATCTTGGAGAATCCTTTTACGAACTTGCGGTAGTATCTGGCAAGTCCAAGAAAACTCCTCACATCGGCCGCCGACTTCAAGGGCGACCACTTCTTCATGGCACGCACCTTGGCCAGATCCACAGCTAGTCCAGCCCCACTGATTACATGACCCAAGAAAGCCACTTCCCTAAGCAAGAATTCACACTTACTAAACTTGGCGAACAGGGCGTGCTCTTTTAACTTTTTCAGAACTAAGGCCAGATGCTCGACATGTTCTTCCTCCGTCTTCGAGTAGACTAAGATGTCGTCAATAAACACAATGACGAAGAGATCTAGATAGGGCTCAAACACTTTATTCATCAAGCTCATGAAGGCTTATGGGGCATTTGTGAGCCCAAACGGCATCACTGTAAACTCATATAAGCTGTACATTGAGCTGAAAGCCATTTTCTGGATATCATCCTCTTGTATTCTCAATTGATAATACCCCGAGCGCAAATCCAGCTTGGAGAACCAATGCGCTCCCACAAGTTGATCGAACAACTCATCGATCCGAGGTAACGGATAGGTGTTCCGTACCGTCAGTCGATTGAGCTCCCGATAGTCTATACACAAACGCAGCGTTCCATCTTTCTTCTTAACAAATAGAATAGGGGCTCCCCAAGGTGATGAACTGGGGAGAACAAACCCTGATTCTACCAACTCCTGCAGTTGAACTCTAAACTCTGCGAGTTCTTTTGGGGCCATTCGATAAGGGGTCTTGGAAACAGTCTTAGCTCCTGATACAAGCTTAATATGAAAATCCACTTCTTTATGCGGGGGTAACCCTGGTAGTTTCTCAAGAAATACCTCAGGGAAATCCTGTGCTACCCGCACATCCTTCACATCTACCCTCACCTCCTTTAGTTCGAAACATATCATGTAGACATCATCCCCTCTCATATGAGCTTTCAAGGTTTGGATTGAGGATAACAATAATCGTGGTGCGAAATTTATACCTTGGAAGATTACATCAGTGTCTCCATGTCTCAAATAGATTTGCTTCTCCGCACAGTCGATTCTTGCATGGTGCCAATCCAGCCACGCCATGCCCAGAATGAGGTCGAATTCTGGTATTCTCAAAATTGTGGCGGGGGTATCAAAGGTCTTTCCCCCAATGGTTATCTCCAACTCACACTTCACGGTTTCCGTCATCTCAGATCTGTCTGGGAGGCATACCCTTCGAGCAATACCAGCGAAATATTGCACTCCGTGTATATCCTTGATGAAGTCTTCAGACACGAAAGAATGTGAGGCGCCGGTGTCAATTAACGTATAAGCCGGTTTCCTGCCGACCATCACGGTGCCTAAGTGTCATTAATAATACTCAAGCTAGGCATCTAGTATATCTTAAGCCAATAGAGGATATTAATGGAAGCAAAATGGCTAATTCAAGTCGTACCTGCAATCATCTCCTGAGGATTCCGCTCTTGAGTAATATCCAAGGCATACATCTGATCCCGAGCGAGTCCGGGGTTTCTTCCTCGTGGTCAATGTCCACGACCACGCACATACCCTCGCTCCCAAGGGGCTGCTGGAGGGAAAGCAGAAGGCGCATCTCCAAACAGTTGCGGACAGTAGCGTAACATGTGGCCCGGTTGGTTGCATTCAAAGCACACCCGTTCCTGCCTTCCGCCGTGTTGCTGAAATTGTTGAGGTGGAGGTAATGCTGGCGGTTGCGGAACCGGGCGCTCCTCTCAAAAATTCTGGTGGAAACGCCAGCCACCTCTCTGATACCCTTTTCCTATTCTATTGTCAAATCTCCTTTTGTTGCTGGGGCCGGCTTCCATCACGCCCTCCGCTGGCCTCTTACCACTTCCCAAGTGGTCCGCTTCCAATCTCTTCGCCATATCGATAATCTCCGCCAGACTAGAGTCCGCTACAAACAAAAGGGCTTGCCTTAGGGGATCTCTCAATCCTTTGTAGAATCGTTTGGCATACCCTCTATCATCCAACTCATACGAGTCAGCGAATCTAGCCAAGTGCTGAAACTCCCATTTGTACTCTGTCACTGACTTGGACCCTTGCTTTAGTTGCAAAAATCTCTATTCAAGATCATCCCGAGCGGCCGAGGGGATGAAATGCTCTAAGAAGGCTTCAGAGAATTAGCTCTAACTAATGTCCGTGTACACTCTTCCATGAAAAGTGGAGCCCATGAGGGACTTCCACCACCTTTTGGCGTGCAGCTCTAAGAGTGTCACCACAAGGGTCACCGCCATGTTGTTTGGGCATCTTATTCCTGCCAACAACTCTTGTACAGTGTCGAGCCACTCTTCCGTACGCACCGCCAACTCTGTCCCAATATAAGCGGGAGGAGAGAGAGCTCGGAAAATGCTTAACCAACTAGATCCCGGACTTTGTTGTTGTATAGGTGCCTGCTGAGATTGGGACCTAAAGGTGTCCAAAATAGTTGTGAGCGTCTGCCCCAGCTCTGATTGTTGGAATTGTGTAGGTACAGACGGGGCGGGGGTGCCCCTCCCTGGCTCAGTATGTACTGGGATCTACACATGGGGTACAAACCTAAGGTTAGCTTGGCTAATCTAAGGTCAAAGATGGACAAACTTAGTGTGAATTACATATGGGCACACCACTGCTTCTGCTAAGTAAGTTTGTCCCCAAACTGACTAATTAAACGGGGGTGGCACCATTGTTAAGTGACTTTCTCATTGGAGGATCGTAGCAAGCTGATACCATTTGTAAGACCCCCCCTCCCGGAACACAAAACACGGCACGAGAGGGGTCTTATGCCCAGAACAGCCGCCTTGCAGTAACACTAGCACACGGGCAAGCCTGTACCACAAGACGTCTATCCTGCCGGCTATAACCAATATCAACATATAAATTCCAACTCAACCATAATAATATAAAGAAGTCAATCCACACCAAGCATAATTCCAAAAGTACAGCAGAAGAGAAGCTAAACAAGCTACTACATAATCAGAGTACGTAAATAGAATTGCCCCGAAGGGCTACAACAAAATCTCTCTCACTCACATCTGTAACCGACGGTAGCGACGGTACCGTCCCCTCAGGCCCTGTCGTCCTGGCCTGGCTATCCAGTTGCAATACCTGCTGCTCCACCTGCGGGGTTTCCTCCTAAAAAGGAAGACGTAGCAACCGTTAGTCATAAAGACTAAGTGGCTTCACATCCGCTCCCCCGGCGACTCCTCAGCACCGGGCGGAGAAAGGAATAGGTACAATATATATAAAACAGAAGTACAAGCAGGTGAAGTAAGTATACATGACATAAGTAGTAATATAAGTAGTGAATAAATGAACAACCTCTTAATCTACAATTCTACCATTTACAGCAGCAAGAGAGTATAATGTTATAACAGTAAGTAACTCAACTTATATGGATGCCCATACAAGCATATAAGTTGAGGGTCGTTCAGTAGTAAGTAACCCATCATATAGGAGTGCCCATACAAACTTATACGATAAGGGTCTTGTGTATGCAATGAAGTGCAATGCTATGTATGCAATGCAATGACACACCCATGATTAAGCACATGCAATCGCTATGTAGACACAGACTTATAGTTCCCACTATTCGAGAAGGTAGCTAACCTCTCAGGCGTCAACCGTCGTTGCCAAACGGTGACAGTAGAGCGGGCATCTCCACTACTAGGCTAGTCTCCACACTACCTGTCCTAAGCCTCCGTACGCCTCAATGCTAAGAACACAACAGCAGAGCTCACATGCATACTACGGCTCAGTGGGTTCTCTTGGGTAAAGGTGCACCAAGATCCTAGCCCTGAACTGGCCTAAGGTATGACACGGAAGGAGCCCCAGAAATAAGCACGAGGACCAAGCCCAACCGTTCACTTGGCATGGAAGGAGCCTCGGGACGTGAACACCAAGGACCAAGCCCAACCGCCCAAGGTCTAACTGTCAACTCCCATCAGTGTGATGATTGGCGAGCCCGTAGACCTGCCACACTATCCCTAACCCGGGATTACGACACCACGTGTCGACTCATACCACATGCAATTCCACTTTTTCGTGGCATGGAAGGAGCCTCGGGACGTGAACACCGAGGACCAAGCCCAACCATCCATCAAATATGGAAGGAGCCTCGGGATGTGAACACCGAGGACCAAGCCCAACCATCCATCAAATACGGAAGGAGCCTCGGGACGTGAACACCGAGGACCAAGCCTAACCATCCAACTAATCCGAAAGGAGCCTCGGGATGTGAATACCGAGGACCAAGCCCAACCATCCAACTCAACTCAGCTCAACCTCATTGCAACTAGTGACGGTCAACACCGCACTAGTTACTTCCACAATGCTACCCGTAGGGATACGACACTCTAAGAATTGGATTACTAACTCCCTTCTATCCATTCATCATACATCATGGCCATAGTTAAATCATTTATACATCTACCAATTTATATCTACCAATTTATATCTGGCTCTTTCCTTCAATTAAGCTTGTCCACAACTCGTTATACGAATTCAGATTTATAACCTCAACTTATCATATCACTTTGATGATTATGTCAAAAGTGTTCACCCAAGCCTCGAGTTGGATCGCAATATTAAATTCCACCAAATCGCACTCCACATTACACAGCCCATAATTTAGGTGCAGCCTTAATCCGAACAGAAACTTCGACCAAGGATTCCCGAGGTGACAGAAATGTGGCGAGTGCGTGTAACCACTCGTTGGTAAGATAATTTCAAGGGCTACAATTTTCGTGTTTAGTCGAAAGCCCAGATCTGGCCAGAACACCCCCAAAATTGGCCTCGAAGATCGCTGCGATCAGAAATCAGATTTCTGCACGCATCTAAGGCGAGATGAACGGCATCCGTTTATCTTCCTCCTTGCATTGATCTCCCAAAAAATCCTCCAGAAATTCATCCACCCTTATTCACCCTCACAAAGCCATATTGCTCCACGAATCACTCTCTCATCTTCACTTTGAAGAACGAAGAGGTTTGAGGGGACTAAGCCTAGAAAACGACCTAGGCATGGCTTTTCCCTAAGAAATCTCCTCCTCACCATGAAGACTCTAAGGAGTCGATATCTCTCCTGGAATATTAACTACAGATCTAGCACCAAGGGAGAGGGGAGGAAGCTCACCTCATTTCCAGCAGTACCATCATTCCCGACCATGGATCTAGTCATCCTCTGCCGCGGCATCCTTGCTTGGCGCAGTTGTTCTTCACGGCAAAGGAAGGAGAGAGGGAGAGAGAGAGAGAGAGAGAGAGAAGGCTGCCTCCAGGAGTTCCGACGATTTCCCTCGGCTCTGTCGGTTTCGTAAGGTCCGCGATGACGGCGGTCGATCGGAAAAATGGCTAGGGTTCGGCTTTATCTTCCCTTATAAACCGATGTATTAGGTTAAGTCCCTTCTTCCACGTGTCAATGTCCCATTGGACCGCCCCTAATGGGTCATATTGAAGTGACCCGGTCTAAGGCAGCCAAGCCGCAGCCAGCCTGTTCTGATTCAGTCCGCACGCACAGGACAGTGGAACCTAGGAAAACTATCTAAGGAAAAATCGGTGAGTATCATCCTTATACCCGTCGATCGGCGTCTTTTGCTACTGATACCCGTCTGTTGGTACCCTAGTTTGGATTTGATTTCATTCCTCTCTTTTAGTCTCTTGACCCAAGATTTATCTATGGTCAAAGGTTAGTTGTTTAGTTAGTTTGCTCTAGTTTTAGAATTGTCACTTATCCAGATGAATATTTGGTTAAGTTGTTTTTTGTTCGACTATGGTCGAACGCCGCTCGACTATCGTCTATCGACTGTTCGACGATCGTCTATCAGTTGGTCGACGTTTGTCTGTCAGCAGATCGTCTATCTCTGAGTTAGTTCAACTCTTGTTAGCTCGACGTTCTGTGGAATCTGCCTCGCCGATCGTCGAACCCCGCTCGACTTCTTTTGACCAGACAGATTTCTTGATAGTTCAACTATCTGCTTGTATAGTTCAACTATCTGATAGTTCGACTATCTGTTTGATAGGTCGACTATCTGTGTTGCTTGATAGTTCGACTATCTGTCTTGATAGGTCAACTATCTGTTGTTTTTGATAGTTCGACTATCTGCTTGGATAGTTCAACTATCTGATAGTTCGACTATCTGTTTGATAGATCGACTATCTGTTTATTTGATAGTTCGACTATCTGTTTGATAGGTCGACTATCTGTTTTCTTTGATAGTTCGACTATCTGTTTGATAGGTCGACTATCTATTTTCTTTGATAGTTCGACTATCTGTTTGATAGGTCGACTATCTATTTTCTTTGATAGTTCGACTATCTGTTTGATAGGTCGACTATCTGTTTTGCTTGATAGTTCGACTATCTGTCTTGATAGGTCGACTATCTGATAGCTCGACTATCTATTCTGATAGGTCGACTATCTACTGTGGTAGTTCGACTATCTACTTTGGTAGTTCGACTATCTGTATCGTTCGACTATCTGTTTGATAGGTCGACGATCTCTGTGCTTTGGTCGACGATCTCCGAGGGTCGTTCGACGTTCTGCTGTATGTCTTTAGTAATTTTGTCCTCTTCTATTCTATGATTTATTTCATATTTATTTGGCATATTATTTCAGTAAATTTATGCTATTATTTCCAGGCAATCTCTGCTCCATTCCTTATGCATGAGCCAATCTTTTTCTGACAAAGTGTTTTGTCTTATTAGTTGAAATATATTTTCTGCTTTATCTGCCAGGCTGTCTTTTATAGCCGTTAGACTCAGAAAGTCTTCTCTGGCCGTAAAGAGTTCTTTCTGATGTGACTTTTTCTAGCCCCTTCTTATCTGATTGGATATGCAGCTTCTTAGAAAGCTTTATCCCCTTATAGCATGTCTGTCTGCAGGATTTGTTTTTTCTTTGTGCTTTTTGAAGCTCAGATTGCTGATTCCAGAAGAAGACAAGATTCAAACTCAAATTAGAGCCATTGCAAAGGCCCATATATAAAGAGTTTCTTTTGAAAAGAGAATATAACATATATACACAGAATACAGAAACATAAGAATTTTACACTCAGCAGCATAGATAAAGAGAGAAAGCAAGAAAGTTTTACAGCTCTCAGAAATTCACATTCAACTGAGAAGATCAAATCTCTTCAGCATTCTTCTTCATCCTGAGTTCATCCTGCTTACAGGAAGACTTTCACTCAGAGGCCTTTAAAAGAAGAAGAAGAAGAAGAAAGGAAGCTGTTTGAAGAAGAACACCTTTTCTAAATCAAGAGTCTTCTTCAAGCTTCTCCTTCAGAACCCCGAGACAGTTCTTTGTCTTAGTTCAGAAGAGTTCCTGCACCCTGAAGCAAGAATCCTTCCTGGATATTCTTTAAGCCAGGGGGAGCCTTGATTCTCTAGAGCTATCTAGCTCTGTGCAATCCACTAGCTTCTCTAATCTGTTTAATAATAGAGAAGATGCCTTAACTCTCTCAACCTCATGTACAAAGGGTTATTACTCCCTTCAAAAGTGAACCCTTGGTGGCAGGGCACCTGATCAAAAACTTGTGTTGGATTTTGAGCTCCTGATCAAAAGCTCAAAGGGTCTACTTGATCTACCTGAAGCAGATCAGTTGGTGGCAGGGCACCTGAACAAAAACCTGTAGTGGATTAATACCAGGGTGGTAGAAGAGTGGACGTACCTATTTAGAGGGAACTATTATAAAATTTCTTGTGTCGTCTGTGCTGCTTACTTAATTTATTGCATTGTGGCTGTGAGTAGAAATAACTAGGATTGCTAGTTGCTGTGATAGGTTCAAAGCTCAACTGTAATTGCAGTTGCTCTTCTCCAGTGCACTTCACTTTGTGTTAGTCTCTAGGGTTATCAATATCTATAAACTCATTCCGCAAATTAACTCTAAGGGAGTTGAGTAGGGTGTCCTAATTTTTGAATACTCTATTCACCCCCCCCCCCTCTAGAGTTGTATCTATCCTCACTTTCAATTGGTATCAGAGGGAGGTTGACTGACTGTACAGGTTAACACCTGAGTCACAAGATCCTTATAGATACCAAGCTTATAGATATTCACTTCATGGCCCAGTCCAAGGATTACTCAAGCACCAAACCTCCAACATGCAACTTAGCTAAGTTTAGCATCTGGAAGGCAAGAATAAGATTATATATGAACTCTATTGATGAAGACATTTTCTCCACTATTTTGACAGGACCTCCAGCACCTCCTATTGCAACCACTGCTACAACATCTACAAATCTAAGTGCAGTGCCTCCTCCAGATTACAATGATGCCTACAAGAAGGCAAAGATAGCTGATGCCAAAGCTATGAACATTCTGGCTCAGACTATGTCTGATGAAATTTTCCAGAAAGTGGCTGACTGCACCTCTGCAAAAGCCATGTGGGACTCACTGAACCAGATTATAGCTGGTTCAGTTGATGAAAGGAAGGACAGAAGGTCCAACCTTATATCCCAGTATGAAAACTTCAAGAAAACTGAAACTGAATTAGTTGAAGCCATGTACACCAGACTCAGCTCAATCATCAATGAGCTGAGAACTCTTGATAAGGAAATTACATTGACAGAGGTCAATGATAAGATACTCATGTGCTTCCCCAGCACATGATATCTTAGGATCTGGCCTATCAAGGAGGCCAGAAGTACAACTAAAATCTCAATAGAAGCTCTCCTTGATAAGCTCAAGTCTTTTGAGCAAGTGCTAAAGACCAAGGAAGCTGAGGCTGAAGCAAAGACTCCAACTCCAGTAAGAAAAGAGCAAACTCTTGCTCTCAAAGCTATTGATGCTTCTGAAGGAAGCCAATCTAATGAGGAGCTGATGACACTCTTTTGCCAAAAGGTTTCTCAAGATGGGAAGAAAAGACTTCAGAAAGAAATCTTCAAGATATGAAGATAAACCAAGGTATGATAGATCTTGAAAGAAATGGGGATAGATACTACTCTAGAGGGGGGGTGAATAGAGTAATCAAAAATTGCACTAGCAAAGTTGACTGTCTACTCAACTCCCTTGGAGATAATTGAGGAATAAAGGTTATAGATATTTGAGATTAAACGCTAAAGCCTAACACAAGTGATGTGCACAAAAAGCAACCAACTGTAATTACAGTTAAGGCTTGGAATCCTAAACAACAACTAGCAAACCTAGTTAAAGTCTAATCACAGCCACAATGCAAGTAATTAATTAAAGTAATCCGGAAGACACAAGGAATTTATAGTGGTTCCCCAAACAACTTGGGTACGTCCACTCTTCTACCAACAAGGTAGGAATCCACTCAGGTTTTTGATCAGGTGCCCTGCCACCAACAAGATCTGCTTCAGGTAGATCCAGAAACCCTTTAGACTTTTGATCAGGTGTCTAAAAACCAACACAGGTTTTTGATCAGGTGGCCTGCCACCAAGGGATACTTTTGAAGGGAGTAATAACCCTTTACAGTAGGGGGAAAGGAGGTTAAGGTGTCTTCTCTATTTTACAATAGATTAGAGAAGCACAATAACTTGCACTGAGCTAGAAAGTTCTAAAAGAATCAAGGCTCCCCCTGGCTCAAAGAGCGTCCAGGTGAAGTCTTGCTTCAGTGTAGAAACACTTCAGAAAATACTGAAGGAAAAAGCTACAAGAAGATAAATAATATAAGATTTCTTCTTTAGGCAGCTATCTTCTTCTTCTTCTTCTTCAAAAGACTCTGAGTGAAGATCTTCCTGTAAGCAGGAGAACTCAGGTTGAAGAAGAGTGAAGAACTCAAACTTCTTCTCAGTTAGATGTGTAAAGAGCTGAGAGCAGTTGGAATCTGTAAGTTCTAAGCTTGAATGTAGATGTTAGCTTTTGAACTCCTTTTTCTTGAATGAACTTGATTTTTGCTATGAGAACTAGTTAAATTCTTTCTTCAAGGAGTTCTTTATATAGCAGCAGCAGCAACGGCTCTAACTTGAGTTTGAATCTTGTCTTCTACTGAACTCTGCAAGCTAGGCTGCAAAAAGCATAAAGCAAAACAAATACTGCAGGCAGATATCCTATAAAAGGATAAAGCTTTCTAAGAAGCTGCAAATTACTCTGATGAAATAAAACTAGAGAAAGTCACATCAGAAAAGACTCTTTACAGCCAAGAAAGACTTTTTGAGTCTAACGGCTATAAAGGACAGCCTGGCAGATAAAGCAGAAAACATATCTCAGCTATAAGACAAACAACTTTGTCAAGAAAAGATTAGCTCATGCATAAGGAATGGAACTGATATTGCATGGAAATAATATCACAATCTATTCAGATAATCTTTTATAAAATATGCCAAAATAAATATGAAATTAATCACATTATAGAAGACGACAAAACTGCTCAAGACATACAGCAAAACGTCGAATGACACTCGGAGGTCGTCGACCGAAGCACGGAGATCGTCGACCTATCAGACAGATAGTCGAACGATCGAGATAGTCGAACTATCAAAGAAGATAGTCGAACTACCAAACAAAACAGATAGTCGACCTATCAAACAGATAGTCGACCTATCACAGAAAAACAGATAGTCGACCTATCAACAGATAGTCGAGCTATCAAACAAAACAGATAGTCGACCTATCAACAGATAGTCGAACTATCAGATAGTTGAACTATCCAAGCAGATAGTCGAACTATCAAAGCAACACAGATAGTCGACCTATCAACAGATAGTCGAACTATCAAAGCGGACAGATAGTCGACCTATCAACAGATAGTCGAGCTATCAGATATTTGAACTATCCAAGCAGATAGTCGAACTATCAAAGACAACAAATAGTCGACCTATCAACAGATAGTCGAGCTATCAGATAGTTGAACTATCAGGACAGATAGTCGAACTACCAAAGCAAACAGATAGTCGACCTATCAACAGATAGTCGAGCTATCAACGCAGACAGAACGTCGACCAACTGATAGACGATCGTCGATCAGCCGATAGATAATAGTCGAGCGGCGTTCGACCATAGTCGAACGAAAAACTACTTAACCAAATATTCATCTAGAAAGGCAATTCTACACAACTAGAGAATCTAAACTATCAACTAACCTTTGACCATAGATAAATCTTTGGTCAAGAGACAGAAAGAGAGAACTGAACTCAAATCAAAAGCTAGGGTTCCAACAATCTCCCCCTATTTGAGTTAAGTCTCTCAACAATTAAAACATACAAAACTAATTACTGAAAGTAAAATAAAATGCATAAAGGGAAATGACTAAGAAGATATCATCAATCAAACAGATAAGCAATTAACTGTCAATCAATGAAAAATTAAGGTGCTTCAGAGTTAGATTTAGGATTAGAAGAGCTAGAAACAAAAGTAATCTTTCTTGAGGGATTTATAGCTTCTTTTCTTGTTAGCTTCAGGTCTTGTTCTCCAATAATTTTCAGTTCTGTTGTTCTTGGGACCACTGCCTCAGGATGCTTTTCCATATACTTTGAAGGATCAAATATCTCAGGTCTAACCTGGAACTTGTCTAGCTCCTTCATTCTGAATTTAGACATTGTGGTCAATCCTGCAGTGTCCTTTCCTTCTGCTTTTGCTTTCTTAATTTGCGCTGCTCCAACCAGTTCAAGAAAATGAGCCATCCTAAAGTTAGGATCAAGCTCTGGGCTTTCATAAACAATCTCAGAAGAAGTATAAACTGGTTCTTTATCCTGAATATCTAGATAAGAAAGGGGAGCAGACTTAGCAAATATCTTGCTAGAATTTTCAGATAAAATAATTTGCTTACCTTTTGAAATATCCTTCTCAGAGTGATCTGGCTTAGGAGAGGTAGAGCATTTAAGTTCTTTGGACTGAGGAGGAGAAAATGTTGGTCTTTGATACACTACCTCCTTTACCTGTTCCTTAACAGCATCAGGTCTTTGATAGCCAGTTTGACTTTTACCTTGGTATCCTTGTGAACTTCTCCTTTGAGCTGACTGAGATGGATTTGATTTTTCGGACTGAGCAGCAGGTTTAGAAGATAAGTTTCCTGAGGCTCCTGCACCGGGAGGTGGAGGAGGAGGACCTCTAGGATTCCATCTAGGGACAGGAGAGTCATACCTCTTTGACTTTTTCCTTTGCTTTTACTGGTTCTTAGAAAACAACATCCAATGCTAGAAGTCTTTTGACTTAGGATCAATTCCTTTCAGTATATAATACGAGGTATCATTATCTGGATTAGCAGGAGGAGGAGCAACAGCTTTTCTTTTCTTTTTAGCAATTCTTTTTCTTTTAGACTCAACAGACTCATCAGAATCGATTTCATCTTCAGAATTAGAAGAGATGGGCATATCATATGGGTCAATTGCATCTTTCAAAGCTCTTTCCTTTTCCTTTAAAGCAGCTTTCTCTAGTTCTTCTTCTATGGCATCCTGTGCCAATAGAGCATCTAAATCCAAGCCCGGGGAATCATCCCATACAGTAGATTTTTCAATTTGGGCATCTGCAGCTGATTCTTGAAGATCAGAAACTGTCATAGTGACCAGTTCTGCTTGCACTTCTGGCTGAGCAACTTCAGAAATTTGAACGGCTGGTTCTGGTTGAACTTCTAGAGCAGGTGGGATAACAAGCTCTTGAACTTCTAGAACTTCTTCCAATTTATCTATAGTATTATGAATAAAATTGTTCTAAATGACATCTAATCATCCCTTCCAGATATTCCCAAACTATCATATCAGTTATCAAGTCTAAAAAGTAAGTAAAGGGAATACCTTCAGAATCGACCACAGCGTGTCCTAACTCCCATAATTCATCTAGAAAGGAAGTGATGATTCCTTCTAGGTATAGGGCAACCAAGGGAGTAGAACATTCTTCTAAACAAGCTTTAACAATGAATTCAGATTTCAACAAAGCATCAAAAATTTCTTGTTCAGATAGAGAAGGAGGAGCTGAATCTTCTATTGCTTTCTCTGCCACTGTATGATGAACTGCTGGAGGGGAGGCCAAGGGCTGCTCAGAGACATCTTCATCAAGCATCTCCCCCTGCCTGATTTCAGTAGAAACTGAAACCAGGCCCCTAGAAGAAGAGGGCTCACCAGACTTTGAGAGCTTCTGAATAGCAGCAGTCAAAGAGGAGATAGAGGAAGCAAGGGGAGCAATCGCCTCTTCAATCATAATTTTGATTGAGGGGGTAATTAACTCCACAATGCTAGAAATAAATGTTGGAGTTATTTCAAAAAATGATGATGATGGTGGTGGGGGAATTTCAGATGATGGAAGATCAGCAGGGTTGGTATATGCATGATGAGCTAGAGGATGAACTGGAGATGGAAGAGTGGATGCAAGGTGATCAATGTGATCAAAAGAGGGAATTGGAGAATGAACTGGAGTAGAAATTTCAGACACCAACAAATCAAAACTGGGATGAGAAATCCCAGCAAGATGAGTCAGGAGAGGAGATGCAAGAGGAGATGCAAGAGGAGAGGCAGAAGGTCGTACTTCAATTGAAGTTGAGGGAACTTCAACTGAAGTAGACGGCAAGGCAGATGAAGAAGATGGAAGAGATGGATTTGCTGAGCCAGCTGCTAGAAGGGGGGGAGTGACTGCGACCATCTTGGTGCTCTCAGAAGTAACTGGAGCAACCCCTGTGGGAGGGGGCTTCAGGAAGGTCCTTTTCCATTTTGCAAACAGCAGTGGATCTATCTTCTTGCTAGCGTTGATGGAGGTGGCGGCTGACACTAGCAGATGGGGGTATTTCTCCTTCAGAAAAATTCCAACTACCCTTCCTAGAGTAACTTCTTTCTTGCCAATCTTTTTCCTGATCAAATCAAAAAGAACGCCTGCCCAATTGATCTGCATCTTATTTACAATTGCACACATTAGTGCAAATTGCTGCCTTGTAACATTATCGTAGGCGGAGTGCTTTCTCAGTAGCACTTTTCCTACTATTTCAGCAAGAAACTTGATCTTAAACGGAAAATTCACTTTGAGCAGCTTAGAGGGAATGCCTTCGGCATGTCCCAGCTCTATTAACATCCTTCCAAACTCAGGAGTATCTTGCTCATACTCTTCTTCCCCATTAATTAATCCAAAAATTGCAGTCAAAATAGCGGGAGTCAATATTACCTCTTCTCCGCTAATAGTTCCAGTCATCGAGTCATCAGTTGAAGATGAAGTGAAAGCCCACTCTTTGATCTCTTGAGTGTTTATCTTTATTCTGTAGGACATGAGTTTCTCTAACCCTTGATCTTTGCATAGATTCAGAATCTCCACTATTCCTGATTCGCAGCAGCTGAAGGCGTCGAAATCTATGCTGAAACCGGCATCAAACTTCACTACTGCAAGAAGCGCTGGAGCAATCGCCATCGAAAAAGCTAGAGAAGACGAGAGAGAGACGGCGAGGACGGAGCGGCAGAAAACGCAAGACAAAGAGCAAGCGGGAAGACGGAATGCGAAAACACGCTCTTCGTCAACGATAAAAGCAACTATCTCTTAACCTAGGTCGACCATCGACTTTATATTAAAACAACGATCGTCGATCTATTTAAAAGATACTGGAGACGATGGTCGAATGGTCGTTCGACGATCGGTCTTGAAGCAGAGTAGTCGATCAATCGTTCGACTATTTCTGTCTTCACACACAGCAAGCTGTCGTCAACCATAGATCGATGATAGGCTCGACCTGTTCGACTATCTTCGAACGCCGATCGACGATCTTCAAGCAGATAAGCTATCTTCAACCAGGGGTCGACGATAGGCTTGATCCGATCGACTATCTTCGAACGTCGTTCGACGATCTTCAAACAAGTTTCAACAAGGCAGACGTCACACTTAGTCTCTTCCATTAATCATGCCTAGTTGAACCAAAAAGAACAGATGCTTCTGTTCATCTAAGGGCTTGGTGAATATATCACCTCTCTGAAGGTCTGTGGATATGAGCTCAAGGCTGATCTTGTTCTTTTCCACACAATCTCTCAGGAAATGGTGTCTAATCTCAATGTGCTTCGTTCTAGAGTGGTGCACTGGATTTTGTGCAATGGAGATAGCACTTGTACTATCACACATGATTTTAGTGTTCTTGTGTGAGTACCCATAATCCAAAAGTTGGTTTTGTATCCACAGGATCTGTGAACAACAACTAGCAGTTGTTATATATTCGGCTTCTGCAGTTGAAGTTTAGACTGAGGCCTGCTTCTTACAGAACCAAGAGACCAATCTCTCTCCCAGGAACTGGCAAGTTCCTGAGGTACTTTTCCTGTCAACTCGACAACCAGCATAATCAGAATCAGAATATCCAATTAATTCAAATTCTGACTCAGCTGGGTACCAAAGTCCTAGATTTGGACATCCCTTCAGGTATCTCAAGATTCTCTTGAGAAGAATCAGATGAGATTCCTTGGGGTTGACCTGGAATCTAGCACAAAGGCATGTAGCAAACATTATGTTTGGCCTACTTGCAGTTAAATACAATAGGGAACCAAGAATGGCCCTATAATTCTTTTGATCAACAGGCTTTCCCTGATCATCAGAATTAATAACTACATTAGTAGCCATAGGTGTATGCATTGCTGAAGCATCTACCATCCCAAACTTCTTTACTAATTCCATGGCATATTTGGATTGGGAGATGAAGATGTCATCAACATCTTGCTTTACTTGGAGACCAAGAAAGTAAGACAGCTCACCCATACTACTCATCTCAAACTTAGAATACATCAAGTTGGAGAACTTTTTGCATAGTTTGGGATCAGTGGAACCAAAAATAATGTCATCCACATACACTTGAACTAACAGGATTGTGTCCTTGTGGTGCTTGACGAAGAGGGTTCTATCAACTACTCCCCTAACAAAGTTGTGCTCTAACAGGAAACTAGCTAGAGTCTCATACCAGGCTCTTGGTGCTTGTTTGAGTCCATAAAGAGCTTTTTGTAACTTGAATACATGTGAGGGCTGAGTTGAAGAAACAAAACCGGGTGGCTGTTCAACAAATACCTCTTCCTTTAGCTCACCATTAAGAAAAGCACTTTTGACATCCATCTGAAAAACCTTAAACTTCATATAGGCTGCATAGGCTAAGAAGATCCTTATTGCCTCTAGCCTTGCAACAGGAGCAAAGGTTTGGTCATAATCTATACCTTCCTCCTGTCTGTAGCCCTGAGCTACAAGCCTAGCTTTATTCCTTACAATGATTCCATTTGCATCCAACTTGTTTCTATACACCCACTTGGTGTCTATGATCAGTTGGCCTTTAGGTCTTGGAACCAAAGTCCATACTTTACATCTTCCAAACTAATTGAGTTCTTCTTGCATAGCAATAATCCAGTGGGGATCTAGCTCAGCATCTTTAATGGTGAGGGGCTCAATCTGTGAAAGGAAACAAGTATGCATCACATCCTGTCTTAACTGATGTCTTGTTTGAACACCAGCTGATATGTCTCCTATCACTTGAGATGTAGGATGATCTCTAAGTGTGACAACATCAGCAGGTGGGATGTGATTTTCAGCAATAGTTGGGATTAATTCCTCAGGAGGAATTTGGTCTACTATTGGTGGTACATCAACAAATTCTGCAATGTCTTCATCACTGTCTGATTCAGTGATATGAAGAGTTGAAAGATGGAGGATTTCTTGAGTGACATCTTTGGTAGATTCTTGTACCTGTAATGAACTTGAGGAAGGGGAAGTTTCCTTCTCCTTGTAAAACATTTGGGATTCATCAAAGGACACATGAACAGACTCTTCAATTTTAGAAGATGATTTATTAAATGCCCTATAAGCTTTGCTTACTTGGGAATATCCAAGAAAAATTCCCATTGAAGCCTTTGCTTCAAACTTTCTAAGATATTCTTTATTGTTATTATGAATATAAACTACACAGCTAAACACTCTAAAATAACTTATTTTAGGTTTCTTTCCTTTAAGCAACTTATAAGGAGTTTTACACTTAAGCTTGTGTATCAGACTTCTATTCAAGACATAGTTGGCTGTACTAACAGCTTCTACCCAATAGGAAAGAGGCATATTAGCATCTGCCAACAATGTGCCAGCAGCTTCAATTAGTGTTCTATTCTTCCTTTCAACTACCCCATTTTGTTGGGGAGTTCTAGGAGCTGAGAAGCTATGTTTGATACCTTCTCTCTCACAGAATTCTTGCATGAGAAGAGAGTCAAACTCAGTACCATGATCACTTCTGATCAAGGCCACATGAGTAGAGTACTCAGTCTGCACACATAATAAAAAATCTGTAAGGGCTTTGAAGTTATCAGCCTTAGTTCTCAAAAAGAACACCCAAGTGAACCTAGAGAAGTCATCTACAATGACTAGGGTGTAATACTTCCCTCCTAAACTCTGTATATTTATTGGGACAAATAGGTCCAAATGTAATAAATACAGGATTCTAGGAGAATCACTTTTATTTACTGATTTAAATGAATTCTTGGTTTTCTTGCCTAGTTGACAAGCCTTGCATAGGCTCTCCTTCTTGTAGGGGCAAGAAGGTAAACCTCTAAAAAGGTTGTGTTTAGATAACCTAGATATATTCTTGAGGTTAACATGGCTAAGCCTTTTATGCCATAAAGTATTATTATTTGTTACTTCATTAAACAAGCAGATTTCAGAGTGAGTTGAGTTAAAATCTACTAAATAAATGTTACCTTGTCTAATACCTACTAATACAACATTATTATTTAAAGTAATATTATAAAGAGAGTTAGAGAATGATACCTGGTATCCAGCATCACATAACTGACTTACTGAAATTAGATTGTGCTTCAGTCCAATTACATAAGCAACTCTCTTGAATGTCACAGCTCCAATTGTCATCCTGCCATAGCCTTCAGTTTGACCACAGCTTGAATCTCCAAAGATTACCTTTGGGCCAAGCTTTGCCTTGAACCTTGACAGATGTTCTTTATTTCCTGTCATATGCTTGGAGCAACCACTATCCAAATACCACTTATTTTGAGTGATAGGATAGGTCTTCACCTACAAATAAATCAATTTAAACATTGTGGACCAAGGTAACCTTGGGTCCCTTGTTTTTCACATAAGAAAAACTGGAAATAAATGAATAAGCAGGCTGAGGGTGATAGCCTAATGGGTAAGATCTCCTAGGTGGGATTCTCCATGCAGATGATGGGTCAATAAACCTAGGGTTTCTATTCATATTCGGGTTTCTAAAGTTTTGGTTGGAATTTTGAAATTCTTGTTGAAAGCGTCGATCGGCGTTCGACGATTGGTACCCAGATCGTCGATCTTCGTTCGACCATTGGGCCTGTGATAGAGAAAATCGTATTCTCCAATCTATACTCGATTAAGGCAAGTGTACCTATCGAAATATAGTATAGGATATGAAAAATATCAAGGTCGTATAAAAACTCAGGGCAGGCAAGTACTATTACTCACAACGACTCTATTATACTACCGAACGATTAATGATGTTTGAAAATTAAAATAAACTAAACTTAAAGAGAAATAAACTATTACGAGAAAAGAGTGCGCGATCGACGATTCACTTTGAAATAAAATAATGAAATAATTTAGTTTAACAATTGTAAATCTATTAAGACCGTGACGGATCCGATATTAGGAAGTAATCTCGCTAGAGCATTAAATCCCCTAACTTGTAGACGTTTTGACCGAAATCTCTTTACAAGTCAAAATGCCCTAAAGTCGCATTATCGAAGTGACCCGCACTATTGGATTTGACTCCAATCCGGAGGATTTACGTCATCTTATCTCTAGGGGTGCGTTCAACTCCTTCCTTCCTTGAGTGATCTTTCATATTCATGAGCCTCTCGGCCACTCGAATATGAGATCGGAATCTACTACCGTATACTAGAAATACGGAGTCGATACGAGATAATTCAAGGAAGGATCAAAAATAGAAAACTACAAGAGAAAACATAAAAATAAAGATATGCTATTTCATTGCAAAGATCCTCGTGATCGGGCACAAACATAACTAGCTAAGCATAATTGAAAAGAAGATGAGAATAAGAGAAAAGAAATTTCATTGCATAATAAAGAGGTACACAATAATAATACTAAGACAAAAGTAATCTACTAAAGGAAAAATTACAACAAGGAAAGAAGCACACTTGAACTAACACTCTAATATTACTACTCTCAACTAAAACTACTTAACATAAACAAGAGGGGGAGGGGTTCCTTTTATAGATGAAGGAGAAGGATCTAGAAGGGAATAAGGAGGAGGGAGACATAGGGTGGCCGGCCACATGGAGGGGGAATTGGTTCATGCATGGCTTTAAATGAGGGGAGAGAGAATGCATGGATGCAATGTATTATATTAAATGAAATAAAATGGAAAATATAAAATAAAGAGAAGGGGAGATGAATGGAAGTGTGTAGAAGAAAAGAATAAAGGGGAGAGAGATGAATGTGGATGGCAAGGTGCATGCATGTTATTTAAAAGAAATAAAAAAAAGAAAATGCAAGGGGAATGAATAAGAAATAAAGAGGAGATAGGGGGAGAATGCATGCATGAGAGTGGCCGGCCACATAGGTGGAGGATCTTGGTGGGCTCGGGTTGGGCTTAGTGATGGGCTGCTCCATGTAGGGGCTCGGGTAGGTCTTGGTGATGAAGTGGGCTGCTCCAAATGGACTTGGGCTCGGGTAGGGGCTGCTCCATATGGACTTGGGCTCGGGTAGCATGCTATGGAGGAGGTCGGGCTGCTCTTAAAGTGGGCTTCATCATACATGGGCTGCACCTACAAACAAATAGAATAAAACATAATATTAGTTATATAGCAAACATAAATGATCATAAAGTAAAAATAACATAACAACATTAAAACATTTAAAATGAAATAACAACACATCAAGAACATTAAAACAAAACATAAACTAATATTAATTATAATTACATAACATATAATAAGACTATATATATTGTTATATAATAACATGAAATAAAATTGCGACAAAACAATAAAACTATAATAAAACTAGTAATTTTAATATGTTATAGAAAGATATTAAAACAAGCATAAACTATAAATAAACTTAGGTATTTAGGCTACTAAATTACCCCAAAAACGATGACTAAAACTAGTCATCAAACTCCCCCATGCTTAGGCTTTTGCTATTCCAGAGCAAAAGGAAGAGAAATATTTATAAGGCATTATATAATTTTCAACCAAACTAAAAATTTATTTACATCAAAATCTAGCCAAAAGTAAAATTTAGGGATTTAAGAATCAATTCCTAAATTTTGAAATTAAAGTGAAAAGAGAGAAATATTTAGCCAAAAATTCTCTAATAAATTGACTAGCATTCAAAATAGAGTAAAGTGCAAACAAGGTTAGATTGAAATTATAAAAACCATGACTTAAAAGAAACTTAAGGAAGAAGACAACCTACTACTTATGCTCTCCACATATTTTAATTTAAAGACTAAGAAAATGATATTGGCTAAGGGGGTTTTAGGGAGGAAATTAACATGAAGAGGTCTTTGTTTGGAGGTGATGAATTTTATCCTCTCACCCCACTCATTTTTATTTTTTGAATAATATATATGTAATAGCAGGAAATGATAGACTAACATCCTATCACTTCCCCCGACATATATGAACTTTTTAATTCTTCTCTTCATTTTATTTTTGGGTTGCATATGTTTACCAAGGAATAATGAATTTTATCCTCTTATTCCCATGACATATGATCTAACAATAAAAGAAAAAAAATGATGGGTTCAAACAAAATTTTAGAAAATAAACTAAAACACTAGAGAGCAACTACTAGTAGATTGAGATTTCCTAAGAATCTAAAAGCATGAAGTAAGAATAATTAAAATCCAAAATTGTTTAGCCAAATTACTACAAAATTGAAACTATTTAAAATAAAAGAGAAAGAGTGCTAAATAAATTACACTAAGCAAATTAAACCATAAGATGATTCTCAAAACAAAATCACTAAAAGTTAAATTTAACTAAATATGATGAAATAAAGATTAGCAAATAAAAAATGCTTATAAACTAACTCAAACTAAATTTCTGAAAATAACAAAACCTAAGCATGAGTTTATTATATTTTTTTGATTTTTTGACATTTTTCATTTTTTTGGGTTTTGAGATATTATCTTTTTTGGGAATTTTTGATTTTTCTAATTATTTTTTTGGGTTTTTGATAAGGCTAAATAGAAGTAGTACTAAAGAAAGATAAAAAAAACTTAATAAAACTATACTAATTTTTTTTGAAATTTAAAACAATTTTTTTTTTGAAAAGAAAGAAAAAGAAATAAAACACTAAACCCCCCAAGCTTAAACCTTTCATTGCCCTCAATGAAAGATAAAAACAAAAAAAAAGGGGGAGGGGGGATGCAATAAAGTAAAAAAAAGAAAACGACTTCCCCAGAGTCGTAAGGCCGAATACAGATGTCGCTCCCCCATGCTTGAGCTGGACACCGGCTCGGGCCTAAGGAAGAGATGAATTGATGGAGCCAAACGAACTGTCGGGGGTTTTATTCCTGCAAAATAAAACAAAAAAGAAAAAGAAAAAGAAAAAGGATAAGCAAGGGGTGCCTCCCAAGAGCGCTCTCTGTTTAACGTCGGCTGAGCCCGACGTTATTTGTTAGCTAAAGGGAAAATAAAAACTAAAGTGAAGAGGTAACTCCCTAAGTATGCGCTTAGGAGAGTAAACTAGAAAAAAGAAAAATTGAAGAATCGCACCGACATGCGGTGGGATCTTCAAGGGAATGACGCCCAAGAATGAACGGACGGAGTTATAGAAGAACTCCGCCATATGTAAGAGGGGGAAGAATGGGTCGTCAAAAGAGGAAGAATAAAAAGAAGAAGAAATAGAAAGAGGAATAAAAAAATAAAAGAAGAAATTTCATCATCGGAAATTTCACAAGAAGAAGAAGAGTCTTGTGAAATTTTGGGAGAGGAAGGGGAAGAAAGAACTAAAGAAGAGTTATCTAAAATAAAAGAAGAAGACAAAGAAGATTCGCTAAAAAGAGAAAAATTAGGAACAGTTGAATTTGAAAGCGTAATGGAATCACCAACGTCTTCAGATGGAGAAATAAAAGACGTCTCGTCATCCTCAACGGGTAAGAAGCACATCGGAATATCCATAGAGGCGTCTTCCAAAGGAGGAAGGAAACAATCCGGGATATCCGAATAGTTATCCTCCTCGAGTGGAACAAGACAAGCCGGGATATCCGGTGACTCATTACATAAAGAAATTGGAGGAGACGGAGAAGAAGATGAAGAAAAAGAAGCGGCCTCACGAGAAAAAGAATCCATAATGGTTTTGAGATGCAAATTAATATTATTAAGAGAAGATTGCAACTCAAAATACCCATTATCGAGAGAATTAAAACTAAAAGTAGGAGGCGCGGCGCTTTGTGGGGCAAAATCATAAGAAAAATACGGGTTTCCCGCCTCCCAAGTAGGATAAAAATTGGGGTAAGGGTCAAATTGGCCATTTTGACATTCCCTAGAAAAATTAAAATGAAAAGAGGGAGGGGTTCCCGAAAGGCATTCGGAATAAAAGTGGTCGGGCGACCTGCAAAAAGCGCAAAAATAAGATGATTCCATAAAGAAAAATTAACTGTTTACCAAAAAGAAAAAGAAAAGCAAATTTTTTTTTTTTGATTTGTTTTTTTTTAGGTATAAATTTTTGAAAATATATTTTTTTAGTGGATTGGCTCTCGAACTTCCCAAGGGCTACCCGGTGAAGGGTTCGCAAGGTACTAGGTAAAATGGTGGCGCTTAAAGCCCCTTACCCTTTTCGAGAGATTTTAGGTTGAGTAGAAATAAGATGAGGTGGGTGGATAATAATAATAATAATAACAATAATAATAAAAAAATTTTGTTTTTTTTAGTAGAAGTAGTAAACTCGGTGCTTTCGTAATATTGCCAAAAAAAATCCCCAGCAACGGCGCCAAAAACTTGATAGAGAAAATCGTATTCTCCAATCTATACTCGATTAAGGCAAGTGTACCTATCGAAATATAGTATAGGATATGAAAAATATCAAGGTCGTATAAAAACTCGGGGCAGGCATGTACTATTACTCACAACGACTCTATTATCCTACCGAACGATTAATGATGTTTGAAAATTAAAATAAACTAAACTTAAAGAGAAATAAACTATTACGAGAAAAGAGTGCGCGATCGACGATTCACTTTGAAATAAAATAACGAAATAATTTAGTTTAACAATTGTAAATCTATTAAGACCATGACGGATCCGATATTAGGAAGTAATCTCGCTAGAGCATTAAATCCCCTAACTTGTAGACGTTTTGACTGAAATCTCATTACAAGTCAAAATGCCCTAAAGTCGCATTATCGAAGTGACCCGCACTATTGGATTTGACTCCAATCCGGAGGATTTACGTCATCCTATCTCTAGGGGTGCGTTCAACTCCTTCCTTCCTTGAGTGATCTTTCATATTCACGAGCCTCTCGGCCACTCGAATATGAGATCGGAATCTACTACCGTATACTAGAAATACGGAGTCGATACAAGATAATTCAAGGAAGGATCAAAAATAGAAAACTACAAGAGAAAACATAAAAATAAAGATATGTTATTTCATTGCAAAGATCATCGTGATCGGGCACAAACATAACTAGCTAAGCATAATTGAAAAGAAGATGAGAATAAGAGAAAAGAAATTTCATTGCATAATAAAGAGGTACACAATAATAATACTAAGACAAAAGTAATCTACTAAAGGAAAAATTACAACAAGGAAAGAAGCACACTTGAACTAACACTCTAATATTACTACTCTCAACTAAAACTACTTAACATAAACAAGAGGGGGAGGGGTTCCTTTTATAGATGAAGGAGAAGGATCTAGAAGGGAATAAAGAGGAGGGAGACATAGGGTGGCCGGCCACATGGAGGGGGAATTGGTTCATGCATGGCTTTAAATGAGGGGAGAGAGAATGCATGGATGCAATGTATTATATTAAATGAAATAAAATGGAAAATATAAAATAAAGAGAAGGGGAGGTGAATGGAAGTGTGTAGAAGAAAAGAATAAAGGGGAGAGAGATGAATGTGGATGGCAAGGTGCATGCATGTTATTTAAAAGAAATAAAAAAAAAGAAAATGCAAGGGGAATGAATAAGAAATAAAGAGGAGAGAGGGGGGAGAATGCATGCATGAGAGTGGCCGGCCACATAGGTGGAGGATCTTGGTGGGCTCGGGTTGGGCTTAGTGATGGGCTGCTCTATGTAGGGGCTCGGGTAGGTCTTGGTGATGAAGTGGGCTGCTCCAAATGGACTTGGGCTCGGGTAGGGGCTGCTCTATATGGACTTGGGCTCAGGTAGCATGCTATGGAGGAGGTCGGGCTGCTCTTAAAGAGGGCTTCATCATGCATGGGCTGCACCTACAAACAAATAGAATAAAACATAATATTAGTTATATAGCAAACATAAATTATCATAAAGTAAAAATAACATAACAACATTAAAACATTTAAAATGAAATAACAAGACATCAAGAACATTAAAACCAAACATAAACTAATATTAATTATCATTACATAACATATAATAAGACTATATATATTGTTATATAATAACATGAAATAAAATTGCGATAAAACAATAAAACTATAATAAAACTAGTAATTTTAATATGTTATAGAAAGATATTAAAACAAGCATAAACTATAAATAAACTAATGTATTTAGGCTACTAAATTACCCCAAAAACGATGACTAAAACTAGTCATCAGCCTGCGATCGTCGAGCAGCGTTCGATGCTCTTTGTAATTCCTTAAATTTCTATTTTCTTTTCTCTCTTTTAGCTTTATTTAAAGCTCTATTTACTTGATTAACTTGCTCAGTGTTTTTTATTCCACTAGATGAAATAAAATTCACTGGAGTTGAAAGTTGGTTTTTAAGAATGATTGGGGGCTCACTAGAAGATGCTCCTAAGCCTAATTTGTTATTGCCTTACCTAGTGTTAAACATGCAGGTTATTTCAAGCAACTTAAGGCTTCTACCATTCAGAGACTCTTCTAACCTTTTGGACTTAGCTAATTCATTCTTAAGGAATTTTATTTCTTCACTAGCATTAGTGAGTTCTGCTATTAACCTAATGTTTTCATTAGCCATCAATTCAGATTCAGCTAGTTTAATTCTAAGCTCTTTTATTTCTTTTTCAGAACTAATTAAATCTAAACATAAAGATTTAAACTCAGATTTAAATTCAGCAGATGTAAAGTCATAAAGACAATACCTCATCTTCAGTTGGCATTTCTTCATCAGAATCTGAATTCTCTGCAGCTGAGTGATTGCTGCAGGCATCAATTGCCATCAGGCAAACTTCCTTTGCCTTCTTTTCTTCCTCATCCTCACTGGAGCCTGAGGAGTAAGATTCCTCATCAGAATCACTCCAGGTTTCAGCAACAAAGCCTCTCTCCTTCTTTTTGTTCTTGTAGGAGGATGGCTTGGAATGCTTCCTGTGTTGATCCTTGTCTTTTCTTTTATCTTTGTTCTTTTCCTCTGGACAATCTGGAAGAATATGTCCAGGCTTCCAACAACCATAGCAGATTATTTCTTTAGAAGGAGTACGATCATACCTTGGTTTATCTTCATACTTTGAAGATTTCTTTCTGAATTCCTTCCTTCCCATCTTGAGAAACCTTTTGGCAAATAATGCCATCAGTTCCTCATTGGTCTGGCTTCCTTCAGAAGCTTCAGCAGCTTTTAGAGCAAGGGTTTGCTCTTTTCTTGTAGGAGTTGGGGTCTTTGCTTCAGCCTCAGCTTCCCTGGACTTCAGCACTTGCTCAAAAGACTTGAGCTTGTCGAGAAGGGCTTCTATTGAGATTTCATTTGTGCTTCTGGCCTCCTTGATAGGACAGATCCTCAGATCCCATGTGCTAAGGAAGCACATAAGAATCTTATCATTGACCTCTGTCAATGAAATATCCTTATCAAGGGTCCTCAGCTCATTGATGATTGAGATGAGCCTTGTGTACATCGCTTCAACTGATTCAGCATCAGTTTTCTTAAAGTTCTCATACTGTGAGATAAGGTTGGACCTCCTGTCCTTCCTTTCATCAGCTGAACCAGCTACAATCTGGTTCAGTGTATCCCACATTGCTTTAGCTGAGGAGCAGTCAGCAACCTTCTGGAATACTTCATCAGATATTGTCTGAGACAGAATGTTCATTGCCTTAGTATCTGCTATCTTTGCCTTTTTGTACTCATCATTGTATTCTAGAGGAGGCACTGCACTCATATCAGATGATGATGAAGCAGTAGCTGCAGCAGGTGCTCTTGGTGGTCCTGTCAAAATAGAAGCAAAAATACTTTCATCAATAGAGTTCATATATAGTTTAATCCTTGCCTTCCAGATGCCAAACTTAGCCAAGTTGCATGCTGGAGGTATGGTGCTAGTGTAATCCTTGGACTGGACCATGATAGTGAAAGTGAATATCTATAAACTTTGGTATCTATCAGGATCTTGTGACTTAGGTGTTAGCCTATTCAGTCAGTCAACCTCCCTCTGATACCAATTGAAAGAAAAGGGGATAGATACTACTCTAGAGGGGGGGTGAATAGAGTAATCAAAAATTGCACTAGCAAAGTTGACTATCTACTCAACTCCCTTGGTGTTAATTGCGGAATGAAGGTTATAGATATTTGAGATTAAACCCTAAAGCCTAACACAAGTGATGTGCACAAAAAGCAGCCAACTGTAATTACAGTTAAGGCTTGGAATCCTAAACAGTAACTAGCAAACCTAGTTAAAGTCTAATCACAGCCACAATGCAAGTAATTAATTAAAGCAATCCAGAAGACACAAGGAATTTATAGTGGTTCCCCAAACAACTTGGGTACGTCCACTCTTCTACCAACAAGGTAGGAATCCACTCAGGTTTTTGATCAGGTGCCCTGCCACCAACAAGATCTTCTTCAGGTAGATCCAGAAACCCTTTAGACTTTTGATCAGGTATCTAAAAACCAACAAAGGTTTTTGATCAGGTGCCCTGCCACCAAGGGATACTTTTGAAGGGAGTAATAACCCTTTACAGGAGGGGGAAAGGAGGTTAAGGTGTCTTCTCTATTTTACAATAGATTAGAGAAGCACAATAACTTGCACTGAGCTAGAAAGTTCTACAAGAATCAAGGCTCCCCCTGGCTCAAAGAGCGTCCAGGTGAAGTCTTGCTTCAGTGCAGAAACACTTCAAAAAATACTGAAGGAAAAAGCTACAAGAAGATAAATAATATAAGATTTCTTCTTTAGGCAGCTATCTTCTTCTTCTTCTTCTTCAAAAGACTCTGAGTGAAGATATTCCTGTAAGCAGGAGAACTCAGGTTGAAGAAGAGTGAAGAACTCAAACTTCTTCTCAGTTAGATGTGTAAAGAGCTGAGAGCAGTTGGAATCTGTAAGTTCTAAGCTTGAATATAGCTGTAAGCTTTTGAACTCCTTTTTCCTGAATGAACTTGATTTTTGCTATGAGAACTAGTTAAATTCTTTCTTCAAGGAGTTCTTTATATAGCAGCAGCAGCAGCAACGGCTCTAACTTGAGTTTGAATCTTATCTTCTACTGAACTCTGCAAGCTGGGCTGCAAAAAGCATAAAGCAAAACAAATACTGCAGGTAGATATCCTATAAAAGGATAAAGCTTTCTAAGAAGCTGCAAATTACTCTGATGAAATAAAACTAGAGAAAGTCACATCAGAAAAAACTCTTTACAGCCAAGAAAGACTTTTTGAGTCTAACGTCTATAAAGGACAGCCTGGCAGATAAAGCAGAAAACATATCTCAGCTATAAGACAAACAACTTTGTCAGGAAAAGATTAGCTCATGCATAAGGAATGGAACTGATATTGCATGGAAATAATATCATAATTTATTCAGATAATCTTTTATAAAATATGCCAAAATAAATATGATATTAATCACATTATAGAAGACGACAAAACTGCTCAAGACATACAGCAAAACGTCGAACGACCCTCGGAGATCGTCGACCGAAGCACGGAGATCGTCGACCTATCAGACAGATAGTCGAATGATCCAGATAGTCGAACTATCAAAGAAGATAGTCGAACTACCAAACAAAATAGATAGTCGACCTATAAAACAGATAGTCGACCTATCACAGAAAAACAGATAGTCGACCTATCAACAGATATTCGAGCTATCAAATAAAACAGATAGTCGACCTATCAACAGATAGTCGAGCTATCAGATAGTTGAACTATCCAAGCAGATAGTCGAACTATCAAAGCAACACAGATAGTCGACCTATCAATAGATAGTCGAACTATCAAAGCGGACAGATAGTCGACCTATCAACAGATAGTCGAGCTATCAGATAGTTGAACTATCCAAGCAGATAGTTGAACTATCAAAGACAACAGATAGTCGACCTATCAATAGATAGTCGAGCTATCAGATAGTTGAACTATCAAGACAGATAGTCGAACTACCAAAGCAAACAGATAGTCGACCTATCAACAGATAGTCGAGCTATCAACGCAGACAGAACGTCGACCAACTGATAGACGATCGTCGATCAGCCGATAGACGATAGTCGAGCGGCGTTCGACCATTGTCGAATGAAAAACTACTTAACCAAATATTCATCTGGAAAGGCAATTCTACACAACTAGAGAATCTAAACTATCAACTAACCTTTGATCATAGATAAATCTTGGGTCGAGAGACAGAAAGAGAGAATTGAACTCAAATCAAAACCTAGGGTTCCAGCAGATCTCCTGCTAAAGAAATTAGTTGTTATGGTTGCAGGAAACCTGGACACATTCTACCAGAGTGTCCAGAGGAAAAGAGCAAAGAAAAGAAAAAGGAAAAGGAACATCACAGGAAACACTCCAAGTCCTCCTCCTACAAAAATAAGAAAAAGGAGAAGGGATTTGTTGCTTAAACTTGGAGTGATTCAGATGAGGAATCTTCCTCCTCAAGCTCCAGTGAGGATGAGGAAGAGAAGAAGGCAAAGGAAATCTGCCTTATAGCTATTGATGCCTGCAGTAATCACTCAGCTGCAGAGAGTTCTGATAATGATAAAGAAATGCCTACAGAAGATTAGGTATTGTCTTTATATGACTTTTCTTCTTCTGAATTTAAAACTGAGTTTAAATCCCTTTGCTTAGATTTAATTAGTTCAGAAAAGGAGATTAAAGAACTTAGAAATAAGTTAGTAGAATCAGAATCTATTTCAATTGAAAATGCTAGGTTAGAAGCAGAACTCACTAAATCTAGTGAAGAAATAAAGTTTCTTAAAAATGAACTACCAAAGTCCAAGAGATTGGAAGAATCAATAAATGGTAGAAGCCTTAAGGTTCTAGAAATCACCAGCATGACAAACACTAGGTCAGGCAATAATAAGCTAGGCTTAGGAGCTTCATCTTGTGAACCCCCAATTATTCTTAAAAATCATCTTTCAACTCCAGTGAACTTTATCTCAGCTGATGGGATAAAGAACACTGAGCAAGTAAAACAAGTTAATCAAGCCTTAAACAAAGCTAAGAGAGAAAAGAGAATGAAAAAGTTTAAAGAACTACAAAAAGCGTCGAACGCTGCTCGACGATCGCAGGCTCAGTGGTCGAACGAAGCTCGATGATCTGAGCATAAATCATCGAACGCCGATCGACGTTTTCAATATGAATTTCAAAATTATAACCAGAACCCTAGAAACCTTAATATGAATAGAAACCCTAGGTTTGTGGACCCATTAACTGCATGGTGCATCCCACCTAGGAGATCTTACCCTTTAGGTTACAAACCCCAACCTGCCTATTCTTTTATTTCTAGTTTTCATTATGTGAAGAATAATGGACCCAAGGTTACCTGGGTCCACAATGTTTAACTTAACTAACTGCAGGTGAAGACCTATCCTATCACTCAGGACAAGTGGTATTTGGATAGTGGTTGCTCCAAACATATGGCAGGGAATAAAGAAAATCTGTCAAAGTTCAAGGCCAAGCTTGGACCAAAGGTGATCTTTGGGGATTCTAGCTATGGTCAAACTGAAGGATATGGTAGGATTACCATTGGAGCAGTAACTTTCAAGAGGGTTGCATATGTAACTGGACTAAAGCATAATCTTATCTCAGTAAGTCAGTTATGTGATGCAGGATATCAGGTATCGTTCACTAACACTCTTTGTAATATTACTTTAAATAGTAATGTTGTGTTAGTAGGTATTAGACAAGGTAATATTTATTTAGTAGATTTTAATTCAACCCATTCTGAAATCTGCTTATTTAATGAAGTAACAATAACAACACCTTATGGCATAAAAGGCTTAGCTATGTTAACCTCAAGAACATATCTAGGTTATCTAAATACAACCTTGTTAGAGGTTTACCTTCTTGCCCCTATAAGAAGGAGAGCCTATGCAAGGCTTGTCAATTAGGCAAGCAAACCAAAAATTCCTTTAAATCTGTAAATAAAAGTGATTCACCTAGAATCCTGTATCTATTACATTTGGACATTTTTGGCCCAATAAATGTACAGAGTCTAGGAGGGAAGTATTACACTTTAGTAATTGTAGACGACTTCTCTAGGTTCACTTGGGTGTTCTTCTTGAGAACTAAGGCTGATAACTTCAAAGTTCTTACAGATTTTCTAATGTGTGTGTAGACTGAGTATTCTACTGATGTAGCCTTGATCAGAAGTGATCATGGTACTGAGTTTGAGTCTCTTCTCATGCAAGAATTCTGTGAGAAAGAAGGTATCAAACATAGCTTCTCTGCTCCTAGAACTCCCCAACAAAATGGGGTAGTGGAAAGGAAAAATAGAACCTTGATTGAAGCTGCTGGTACATTATTGGCAGATGCTAATATGCCTCTCTCCTATTGGGCAGAAGCTGTTAGCACAGCTAACTATGTCTTGAACAGAAGTCTTATACACAAGCTTAAGAGTAAAACTCCTTATGAGTTGCTTAAAGGAAAGAAACCTAAAATTAATTATTTTAGAGTATTTGGTTGTGTAGTATACATTCATAACAATAATAAAGAATACCTTAGAAAGTTTGAAGCAAAAGCTTCAATGGGAATTTTTCTTGGATATTCCCAAGTAAGCAAAGCTTATAGGGTATTTAATAAATCAACTTCTAAAATTGAGGAATCTGTGCATGTGTCCTTTGATGAATCTCAGATGTTTTACAAGGAGAAGGAAACTTCCCCTTCCTCAAGTTCATTGCAGGTACCAGAATCTAGTAAAGATGTCACACAAGAGATTCTCCATCTATCAACTCTTCATATCACTGATTCAGACAGTGATGAAGACTTTGCAGAAGCAGTTGTTGTACCACCAATAGTAGATCCAATTCCTCCTGAGGAATTAATCCTAACTATTGGTGAAGATCACATCCCACCTGCTAATATTGTCACACTTAGAGATCATCCTACATCTCAAGTGATTGGAGACATATTAGCTGGTGTTCAAACAAGACATCAATTAAGACAAGATGTGATGCATGCTTGTTTCCTTTTACAGATTGAGCCCCTCACCATTAAAGATGCTGAGCTAGATCCCCACTGGATCATTTCTATGCAAGAGGAACTCAATCAGTTTGAAAGATGTAAAGTATGGACTTTGGTTCCAAGACCTAAAGGCCAACTGATCATAGGCACCAAGTGGGTGTATAGAAACAAGTTGGATGCAAATGGAATCATTGTAAGGAATAAAGCTAGGCTTGTAGCTCAGGGCTACAAACAGGAGGAAGGTATAGATTATGACCAAACCTTTGCTCCTGTTGCAAGGCTAGAGGCAATAAGGATCTTTCTAGCCTATGCAGCCTATATGAAGTTTAAGGTCTTTCAGATGGATGTCAAAAGTGCCTTTCTAAATGGTGAGCTAAAGGAAGAGGTTTTTGTTGAACAACCACCTGGGTTTGTTTCTTCAACTTAGCCCTCACATATTTTCAAGTTGCAAAAAGCTCTTTATGGACTTAAACAAGCACCCAGAGCCTGGTATGAGACTCTAGCTAGTTTCCTGTTAGAGCACAACTTTGTTAGGGGAGTAGTTGATAGAACCATTTTCGTCAAGCACCACAAGGACACAATCCTGTTAGTTCAAGTGTATGTGGATGATATTATTTTTGGTTCCACTGATCCCAAACTGTGCAAAAAGTTCTCTGACTTGATGCATTCTAAGTTTGAGATGAGTAGTATGGGTGAGCTGTCTTACTTTCTTGGTCTCTAAGTAAAGCAAGATGCTGATGGCATCTTCATCTCCCAATCCAAATATGCCAAGGAATTAGTAAAGAAGTTTGGGATGGCTGATGCTTCAGCAATGCATACACCTATGGCTACTAATGTAGTTATAGATTCTGATGATCAGGGTAAGCCTGTTGATCAAAAGAATTATAGGGCCATTGTTGGTTCCCTATTGTATTTAACTGCAAGTAGGCCAGATATAATGTTTGCTACATGCCTGTGTGCTAGGTTCCAGGTCAACCCCAAGGAATCACATCTGATTCTTCTCAAGAGAATCTTGAGATACCTGAAGGGATGTCCAAATCTAGGACTATGGTACCCAGCTGAATCAGAATTTGAGCTAATTGGATACTCTGATTCTGATTATGCTGGTTGTAGAGTTGATAGGAAAAGTACCTCAGGAACTTGTCAGTTCCTGGGAGAGAGATTGGTCTCTTGGTTCTGTAAGAAGCAGGCTTCTGTCTCAACTTCAACTGTAGAGGCTGAATATATAGCAGCTGCTAGTTGTTGTTCACAGATCCTGTGGATTCAAAACCAGCTTTTGGATTATGGGTACACACACAAGAACACAAAAATCATGTGTTACAGTACCTGTGTTATCTCCTTTGCACAAAATCCTGTGCACCACTCTAGAACCAAGCACATTGAGATTAGAAACCATTTCCTGAGAGATTGTGTGGAAAAGAACAAGATCTGCCTTGAGTTCATATCCACTGACCTTCAGAGAGGTGATATCTTCACCAAGCCCTTAAATGAACAGAAGCATCTATTCTTTTTGGTTCAACTAGGCATGATTAATGGAAAAGACTAAGTGTGGCGTCTGCCTTTGTTGAAGCCTGTTTGAAGATCGTCGAACGACGTTTGAAGATAGTCGATCGGATGAAGCCTATCGTCGACCTATGGTTGATGATGGCTTATCTGCTTGAAGATTGTCGACCGACATTCGAAGATCGTCGATCAGGTCGAGCCTATCGTCGATCTATGGTTGACGACAGCTTGTTGTTTGTGAAGACAGAAATAGTCGAACGATTGATCGACTACTCTGCTTCAGGAACGATCGTCGAACGACCGTTCGACCATCGTCTCCAGTATCTTTTAAAATAGATCGACGATTGCTGGTTTAATATAAAACCGATGGTCGACCTAGGTCAAGAGATCGTTCTTTTTATCATCGATGGAGAGCGTCTTCTCGCATTCCATCTTTCTGCTTGCTCCCTGTCTCGCGATTTCTTCCATTTTGCCTTCGCCATCTCTCTTGCCTTCTCCAACCCCTTCGATGGGGATTGCTCCAGCCCTCCTATCCGTGGTGAAGTTCGATGCTGGTTTCAGCGTGGACTTCGATTCTTTCATCTGCTGCGAGTCTGCAATAGTGGAAATCCTCAACCTCTGCAAAGATCAAGGATTGGAAAAGTTCATGTCCACAAGAATAAAGATAAACGTTCAAGAGATTAAAGAATGGGCATTCACTTCATCCTCCAATGACGACTCTATGACCGGAACGATAGGCGGAGAAGAGGTAATTTTGACTCCCGCCGTTTAACTGAAATTTTTGGATTATTGAATGGGGAAGAGGATTATGAGCAAGATACCCCAGAATTTGGGAGAATGTTGTCTGAATTAGGACATGCCGACGGCATTCCTTCTAAGCTGCTAAAGGTGAACTTTTCATTGAAGATAAAGTTTCTTGCTGAACTAGTCGGAAAAGTGCTTCTGGGACAGCACTCTGCCCATGATAATATAACCAGGCAACAGTTTACCCTGATGTGTGCCATCGTGAACAAGAAGCAGATTAACTGGGCAGGAGTTTTGTTTGATTTGATAAGGAAAAAGAATAGCAAGAAGAAAGTCACCCTGGGTAGGGTGCTTGGGATATTTCTAAAGGAGAAACATCCCCATCTGTTGGTCTTAGTTTCTACATCCATCAATGCCAGCAAAACGATGGACCCAACCCTTTTTGTCAAGTGGAAAAGGAGCTTTCTGAAGCCTGCTCCAGCAGGGGTTTCTCCAGTTGCATCTGAGAGCACAAGGACTGCTTCAGTCACTCCCCTCCTTCAAGAAGCAGGCTCAGCCAATCTCTCCTTTCCATCCACTTCTTTTGCATTACCCTCCACTGAAGTGCCACAATCTACTTCAGTTCCATCTACTTCAGTTGAAGTTCCATCTTCTGCATCTCATCTTCTTGATTCCTCCACAATTCTCCATGCATCACCACCAGCATCTCCACTCCCTTCTCATCTTGCTAGGATATCTCATCCTAGTTTTGATTTATTGGCTTCTGAGCTATCCACTCCTCCTCAGTCACCAATTCTTCATTCAGATCATTGATCTTCTTGCATCCACCCATCATTCTCCAGTTCACTCTCCATCTCATCAAGAATACACCATCCCTGCTGCTCATCCATCTACTGTGATACCCCCATCTTCATTTGAAATTACCCCAGCCTTCATCTCAAACATCCTGGAGTTAATTACTCCTTCAATCAAAATAATGATTGAAGAGGCAATTGCTCCCCTTGTATCCTTCATCTCTTCTCTAACTGCCTTCATCCAAGCCCTCTCCAAATCTGCTGAGCCCTCTTCATCTAGGGGCCTGGTCTCAGTTTCCACTGAAATCAGGCAGGGGGAGATGCTCTATGAAGATGCCTCTGAATTGCCCCTGGCCTCTCTTCCAGCAGATCCTCCAGCAGATACAGAAAAAGAGATAGAAGAAATAGTACCTCCACTATCTGAAAAAGATATTTCTGATGTTATAATGAAATCTGAATTTGTTGTCAAAGTCTTCCTAGAAGAATTCTCCACTCCCTTAGTTGCCCTCTACCTAGAAGGAGTCATTACCTCCTTTCTAGATGAATTATGGGAGTTAGGACATTCTAAAGAAAATCCTGAAGGTAATTCTTTCACTCATTTTCTAGACTTGATAACTGACATGTTAGTATGGGAATGCCTAGAAGGAATGATACAATGTCATTTAGCAAATTTGTGTTCATGATACTACAGATATAGTGGAAGAAGTGTTAGTTGTCCAAGAACTTGATCATCAACCTGCTTTAGAAGTTCAACCTGATCCAGAACCACTTGTTCAAGATCCTGAGGCTGCTCAACCAGCTTAGTTAGCTGTGCAAGAAGAACTGGTCTCCATGACAGTTACTGATGAACAAAAGAATGTTTCAGAAATTTAAGTGGAAAAGTCTACAGTATGGGATGACACCCATGGACTAGATCTAGACACTCTTCTAGCACAGGATGCCTTGGAAGAAGAGTTAGAAAAAGCTGCTTTAAAAGAGAAAGAAAAAGCTGTGCAAGAAGCGTTTGATCCTTATGATCATCCCCCTTCATCAAACTCTGAGGATGAGGATGATTCTGATGAATCTGAAGAATCCAAGAGAAAGAAGTCTGCCAAAAAGAAAAGAAAAGCTGTGGCTCCTCCTCCTCCAAACCCTGACAATGATATCCCTTATAATATCTTGAAAGGAATTGATCCCAAATCTAAAGAGTTTCAGCATTGGATGGGATTCTCAAAGAATCAGCAAAAGTTAAGGAAGAAATCTAAAAGGTATGACAGTCCTGCTCCAAAATGGACTCTTAGAGGTCCTCCTCCTCCACCTCCCAGTGCAGGAGCCTCTGGCAACTTATCTGCAAATCCTTCTGCTCCGTCTGATAGGTTTACTCCATCCCAAACTCTCAAAGGAAAAGCAATCAAGGATATCAAGGCAGATCGCAATCTGGATACCAAAGGCATGATGCTGATGCAAAAGAACAAGTGAAGGAGGTAGTTTATCAGAAACCAACCTTTTCTCCTCCTCCTTCTAAAGAAACCAAGAGCATATCCTCTTCAAAGCCAGATCATGCAGAGAAAACTGTTTCAAAAGGTAAAAGAGTTATTTTCTCTGAAAAATCAAGTAAGAAATTTGCTGAGTTTGCTCCTCCTTCTTTTCTAGTTACTCAGGAAAATAAAGCGCCAGCTGAAAGCCTGTTAGATCTCTCTATTAAATTTAAAGCTGTGAAACCTGTAGATCCAACTTGTGAAAATGTGTATGAAAGTCAAGAGCTTGATCCTGATTTCAGGATGGCTAGATTTCATGAGCTAGTTGGATCAGCACAGATTAGGAAAGCCAAAGCTGAAGGTAAAGATACTATAGGATTAACGACTATATCTAAATTCAGAAAGAAGGAGCTTGATAAATTCCAGGTTAGACCTGAGGTATTTGATCCTTCAAAATATATGGAAAAGCATCCTGAAGCAGTTGTTCCAAGGAAATCAGAATCTAAAATTATTGGAGAGCAAGATCTAAAGCTATCAAAGAAAGAAGCTCTAGACCCTTTCAGGAAAATTACTTTTATTCCTAGTTCCTCTGAATCTAAACCAAATTCTGAAGCTTCTTAAATTTCATTGATTGACAGTTATTTATTTGTCTGTTTGATTGATGTTATCTGCTGCTTAGATATTTCCCTTCCTGTATTTTATTTATTTTCTATAGTTCGTTTTGTGTGTTTTGTTGTTGAGAGACTTAACTCAAATAGGGGGAGAATGTTGGTACCCTAGTTTGGATTTGAGTTCAGTCCTCTCTTTTAGTCTCTTGACCCAAGATTTATCTATGGTCAAAGTTTAGTTGTTTAGTTAGTTTGCTCTAGTTTTAGAATTGTCACTTATCCAGATGAATATTTGGTTAAGTTGTTTTTTGTTGGACTATGGTCGCACGCCGCTCGACTATCATCTATCGGCTGTTCGACGATTGTCTATCAGTTGGTCGACGTTTGTCTGTCAGCAGATCGTCTATCTCTGAGTTAGTTCAACTCTTGTTAGCTCGACATTTTGTGGAATCTGCCTCGCCGATCGTCGAACCCCGCTCGACTTCTTTTGACCAGACAGATTTCTTGATAGTTCAACTATCTGCTTGGATAGTTCAACTATCTGATTGTTCGACTATCTGTTTGATAGGTCGACTATCTGTGTTGCTTGATAGTTCGACTATCTGTCTTGATAGGTCGACTATCTGTTGTGTTTGATAGTTCGACTATCTGCTTGGATAGTTCAACTATCTGATTGTTCGACTATCTGTTTGATAGATCGACTATCTGTTTTCTTTGATAGTTCGACTATCTGTTTGATAGGTCGACTATCTGTTTTCTTTGATAGTTCGACTATCTGTTTGATAGGTTGACTATCTGTTTTCTTTGATAGTTCGACTATCTGTTTGATAGGTCGACTATCTGTTTTTCTTGATAGTTCGACTATCTGTCTTGATAGGTCGACTATCTGATAGCTCGACTATCTGTTCTGATAGGTCGACTATCTACTGTGGTAGTTCGACTATCTGCTTTGGTAGTTCGACTATCTGTATCGTTCGACTATCTGTTTGATAGGTCGACGATCTCTGTGCTTCGGTCGACGATCTCCGAGGGTCATTCGACATTCTGATGTATGTCTTTAGTAATTTTGTCTTCTTCTATTCTATGATTTATTTCATATTTATTTGGCATATTATTTCAGTAAATTTATGCTATTATTTCCAGGCAATCTCTGCTCCATTCCATATGCATGAGCCAATCTTTTTCTGACAAAGTGTTTTGTTTTATTAGTTGAAATTTATTTTCTGCTTTATCTGACAGGCTGTCCTTTATAGCCATTAGACTCAGAAAGTCTTCTCTGGCCGTAAAGAGTTCTTTCTGATGTGACTTTTTCTAGCCCCTTCTTATCTGATTGGATATGCAGCTTCTTAGAAAGCTTTATCCCCTAATAGCATGTCTGTCTGCAGGATTTGTTTTTACTTTATGCTTTTTGCAGCTCAGATTGCTGATTCCAAAAGAAGACAAGATTCAAACTCAAATTAGAGCCATTGCAAAGGCCCACATATAAAGAGTTTCTTTTGAAAGGAGAATATAACATATATACACAGAATACAGATACAAAAGAAGTTTACACTCAGCAGCATAGAGAAAGAGAGAAAGCAAGAAAGTTCTACAGCTCTCAGAAATTCACATTCAACTGAGAAGATCAAATCTCTTCAGCATTCTTCTTCATCCTGAGTTCATCCCACTTATAGGAAGACTTTCACTCAGAGGCCTTTAGAAGAAGAAGAAAGGAAGCTGTTTGAAGAAGAACACCTTTTCTAAATCAAGAGTCTTCTTCAAGCTTCTCCTTTAGAACCCCAAGACAGTTCTTTGTCTTAGTTCAGAAGAGTTCCTGCACCCTGAAGCAAGACTCCTTCCTAGATATTCTTTAGGCTCCAGGGGGAGCCTTGATTCTGTAGAGCTATCTAGCTCTGTGCAATCCACTAGCTTCTCTAATCTATTTATCAATAGAGAAGATGCCTTAACTCTCTCAACCTCCTGTACAAAGGGTTATTACTCCCTTTAAAAGTGAACCCTTGGTGGCAGGGCACCTGATCAAAAACCTGTGTTGGATTTTGAGCTCCTTATCAAAAGCTCAAAGGGTCTACTTTATCTACCTGAAGCAGATCAGTTGGTGGCAGGGCACCTGAACAAAAACCTGTAGTGGATTCCTACCAGGGTGGTAGAAGAGTGGACGTACCTATTTAGAGGGAACCACTATAAAATTTCTTGTGTCGTCTGTGCTGTTTACTTAATTTATTGCACTGTGGCTGTGAGTAGAAATAACTAGGATTGCTAGTTGCTGTGATAGGTTCAAAGCTCAACTGTAATTACAGTTGCTCTTCTCTAGTGCACTTCACTTTGTGTTAGGCTCTAGGGTTATCAATATCTATAAACTCATTCCGCAAATTAACTCTAAGAGAGTTTAATAGGGTGTCCTAATTTTTGAATACTCTATTCACCCCCCCCCCCTCTAGAGTTGTATCTATCCTCACTTTCACCGTCGATCGGCGGGTATCACTCTCGATACCCGTCAATCGGCGTGAATTGCTACTGATATCCGTCGATCGGCGGGTATAACTCTCGATACCCGTCGATCGGCGTGAATAGCTACGGATACCCGTCGAATTTCACTTAACCTACTTCTCAAGCTCTGAATCCGGCGGATATCGACCACCGATACCCGTCGAATTCGACGGGTATCATTCTCGATACCCGTCGATTTTCACTTGGCTGAGTTCCTTCGCTCCAGCTACTGGTTGGGGTATCCTTAAACCTAACCCTTCATGCCACACTCCTTGACACCCTCTATCAGTGCACAATGAGTCTGAGTCGAGTCTCTTGACTCAAAACTCGTGCGAGGGGCCTAGCCCGAAATGGGACGTTACAACTTGGACATTTTGGGGGTCCGTGAGATGGTGCCAGTCATAGTAACATTCCATGTCCACTATCCAAGTAAGGAAGTTCAGTGGATCTCCCATGCCGTCGAAAGTGGGGGCATCAATCTTGATGGCCCTCGTAATGTCGAACTCTCGCTCGTGGCGATGGCCTCGAGGGGGCACTCGTGGGAAGTCCCTATCAGAGTCCGAATCGGAGATGTGTTGGCGTCGGTGGGGCAACTCAACATGGGCAGGAGGTGGGGGTGGCCTAGCTTGATTTTGTAAAATCTGTGCTAATGTATCTGATGTAGGCCACTCCCTAAGGAATTAAAACACGATACGGCAAAAGGATTCCTAAGTGGAATTTAAGCGAACACGTGGTGTGCTTGCAAAACTCGAAATTTCGACAGAGTTTCGTTTGTAAATGCACGATCTCACAAGGGGGAAATTCCCACCCAAACCTGCACGAACATAGACATACACTAATATCATAACCTAATGGTCGGCGGCCAAAGAGGAAGAAGGAGGAGGAGGGCCGAATACTTGCCTTAGAGGAGGAGGAGGATTTCAATTCTTGAAATTGGTTTTCTTTTTATTCATTCACTAATATCATAACCTAACCATACATCTAACATCACATCACATCATTTCCATCCACATGGAGAGTGATTCGGACTATAGCTTTGATTCGGAAAATAATCCAAATGCAACCTTCAAAAAAACACCATACGAGGATATACCAAATCCTCTTGATACATTCGAAAACCAAAGGCTACACAAACACTGGTTTACAAACGTCCAAGGGGACCTATCCTTACGGAAATCTTCGCGAGAATCGGATATGAAAGCAATAACAATTTCAGATTTTAATAAGCAAATTAATTCAACATTTAGGATAAAATATGAAATCAAAAGTCTCCAATACACTCACAAATCTAGAAGAGGTTCACACAATGTTTTAGGGATAGGAAATCTTTACCCAAAACAAGAAATTAGAGAGGAGGTGAGGAGGAGGAGGAGCAAGATAATGGTGGAAGAGTCGCACTTCCACGGGTTACCGGAGTCGCACCGGATGAGAAAGAACCGAGCCGCCTTCTTCGGAGTCACACCAGAGGAGGTAGGATTCGTCGGAGCAGCAAGGAATAGCCCCAAAGGGGGGGCAGTAGCAGCAGTTCGGCGTGTATCCTGGGGGTCGTGTTTTGGCCAGGCCGAATAGAAACGGGAGGGGCGGCTTAGAGCAAACCGAAATTTTGTTTGGGTTTTTTTTCTTCAAATCATTAGGAACTACATCATAGTTGTGTCTTTTATAGGCATTACAATCAAAGGGACTAAATGCACTAACCATGGCTAAACATAGGCCACATTGAACAAAATTAAAATGCTGAAATTATGAAATAAATGCTGAAATTAAAATGCAGGAATTAAGCAATAAAATTATAATCTCATGCGTCGATGCAGATGAAATTTTGACGCAGCTTTGGCAGAGGATGTCGCGGCAAAGTCCCAACCTTCAAGCTTGCGACAACGTTCATCAAAATCAACAAACTCCATATGACGACGAACAACGGCACCAAACATATCATGGCAAGTCTTCATCTCGAGGCGGTAAGGTAACATCAAGCATGTGTCGGCACCAATATCATCCAGGTCACCATAATCATCCGGAAGGGGATCTTCTTCAACAACATGATGCGGGTCTTCAACATGTACCGGATCACCAACGTCGTCCGGAGGGGGATGCTCCAAATCAACATGTCGGGGGAAGACGGCTCCATCAATCCTCCCCCTCTTGAAATCACTCATCCCTGATGAGTGGAAAGGTAGAGAATAGCAAGGGACATCAGCATCCACAGGTGGCATAGCAAGAGTGGACATCCACGGGGCAGGACCAGCAGTGCGGGCATCCACAATAGAACAAAACCTATCATGAGCAATAACAGCAGGAGACCTCGTAGATGTGTCAGCAAAAAGAAAAGCAGTGCGAATCTTACCATCCAATGTGAGAACCAGTAAACCCAAATGGAAGTGCGACACGAAAAAAATCTCACCTCTCAACCCACGAGAATTTGAAGTGGAGGAGAGAAACGTCGGAGAAAGCCGCTCATATGGAGACCAGATTTCCAAAATTAAATCTGAAAAATTGAAATGCGGTGATAAACCGATTGCATCGTAAAAATCCAAAGAAATTGCATTTAACCCAAAATTCTTGAAATTCATGAAAGGATTAGCGCTCCAATGTAAAAATTTTGTTATAGAACCCGAAGGTATCCACTCGGGGGCTAACAAGACTAAATTAGAATCAACAATTCTGCAGTCAGAAGCTCTCGAAGGTGAACGGACGTGAAAGTTATGCAACACATAGACACTGGCATAAGGCAACGATATGTTTACATGCAGTTCGTACCAGGATGGACGAAAGATATGTGCAATTTGATTTGGCGGGTAACAATGTCGTGAGGGCACCAAATCAATAGGCACAGTCGCCGTGAAATCATACGCAGTCGCAAATGAAAACATGCCCGCCGGCGGATACTCACTAATATATAGCCCACTAGTCATATCAAACGGAGGTGCTAATAACGATGGTTTAATTAAGTGGATCGGACAATGTAAAATCAATTCGTGTCCTAACAAGTCCGCTAATCGATCCAAAAGGATGGCTCCCTCGCATTGCAAATCGTCCAACTCAGTAAATACGTCAGCTAACCTGTGCCATTGTACGGTTCCTTAACTATCATAGAAGACGAGCCTGAAATATGGTCGAGGGGAGGTGGGTTAATCCCAGGGAGGGATACCTCAGAGGAGACATCATCATCTAGGTAACTAGGATAACCAATCTCCTCATCGTCACTACAGTCGTCAGAACAATCGGCATCGCCTTCAGTGGCAGGCTCAGACGTCGAATCTAAAAGAACCAAAGCCCTAGGCTTTGTGGGGCACTCCACGGCATAGTGGCCAATCAACCCACAAACATAGCATGTAGCGTTCTCCTTGCAACTCTTAACTATTTGCCTAGGCTTATCCCGCGGTCTTATAGCATCCCTAGTTGAGACAATGACAAGTGGCGGGACGGAGGACCTAACCTTTTCCTTCTCACTAACGGTAGGTGTAAAAGTGCTCGAAATAGTCAGATTTTGGCGGAGCAAGGATCTAGCGTGAGGTTTATAGTCACTCCTATGATCATAAACGGGTCTAGTGCCCTGGCGAGGAGAAACAAAATCATGAGATATCCGAGTATGGGAGTACGAGGGGACATACTGGTTCGACGTAGGCAAAATCTTAGGCGGTAACTCACTTAAATAATCAGAAGACGGAGAGCGGCAGTATTGAGGGTAATACTCATCCGTTAACAAATTCTTCATAACCCTCCAACCTACAAGTGAGTCGTTGAGGGACGTCCCAAAACGTCACTCCTCATTAAGCCAGAAGGTTTGTGCTCGACCAAATAATTGTACTTTCGCAACGGGAATCCTGTGGGGATCCATAATCTGATATCTCTCAAAATAGCACTCCATATCCTTCACCCAACATAAAAATACTCGTGGATCACCTAACCCATCATAGGTCGGAGCAGGAACTCTAATAGGTCCTAGAGGTGCGCGGTGGTGGTGTCAGATATTGTGATAACATAACATTATGCTTAACGAATGAAAGTGAGTGTGTGGAGCTCTCAATGTACGCCATAACGGACCAACAGAACACACAAACAAAGTAAACACGTAAAACAATTTTTTTTTGTTTTTATATTACTAAAATTTTTTTTTAAAACCAACAAAACATGCCTAAGTGCAAATGGGGAGGGGGTGGCTCGGAACGAGCGGATCGTTGCCAAGTGTAGAAATTGGCAAACCTCCATCTGATACCAAATTGATGTAGGCCACTCCCTAAGGAATTAAAACATGAGACGGCAAAAGGATTCCTAAGTGAAATTTAAGCGAACACGTGGTGTGCATGCAAAACTCGAAATTTTGGCAGAGTTTCGTTTGTAAATGCGCGATCTCACAAGGGGGAAATTTCCACCCAAACCTGCACGAACATAGAAATACACTAATATCATAACCTAATGGCCGACGGCCAAAGAGTAAGAAGAAGGAGGAGGGCCGAATACTTGCCTTAGAGGAGGAGGATTTCATTTCTTGAAATTGGTTTTCTTTTCATTCATTCACTAATATCATAACCTAACCATACATCTAACATCACATCACATCATTTCCATCCACATGGAGAGTGATTCGGACTAAAGCTTCGATTCGGAAAATAGTCCAAATGCAACCCTCAAAACAACACCATACGAGGATATACCAAATCCTCTTGATACATTCGAAAACCAAAGGCTACATAAACCCCGATTTCCAAACGTCCAAGGGAACCTATCCTTACGGAAATCTTCGCGAGAATCGGATATGAAAGCAAAAACAATTTCAGATTTTAATATGCAAATTAATTCAACATTTAGGATAAAATATGAAATCAAAAGTCCCCAATACACTCACAAATCTAGAAGAGGTTCACACAATGTTTTAAGGATAGGAAATCATTACCCAAAACCAGAAATTAGAGAGGAGGTGAGGAGGAGGAGGAGCAAGATAATGGTGGAAGAGTCGCACTTCCACGGGTCACCGGAGTCGCACCGGATGAGAAAGAACCGAGCCGCCTTCTTCGGAGTCACGCCGGAGGAGGTAGGAGTCGCCGGAGCAATAAGGAACAGCCCCAAAGGGGGGCGGTAGCAGCATGTCAGCGTGTATCCTGGGGGTAAAGTTTCGGCTAGGCCGAATAGAAACGGGAGGGGGAGGCTTAGAGCAAACTAAAATTAGGTTAGGGTTTTTTTTCTTCAAATCATTAGGAACTACATCATAGTTGTTCCTTTTATAGGCATTACAATCAAAGGGACTAAATGCACTAACCATGGCTAAACATAGGCCACATTGAACAAAATTAAAATGCTGAAATTATGAACTAAATACTGAAATTAAAATGCAAGAATTAAGCAATAAAATTATAATCTCATGCGTCGATGCGGCAGAGATTTTGACGTGTCTTTGGCGGAGGATGTCGCGGCAAATTCCCAACCTTCAAGCTTGCGGCAACATTCATCAAAATCAACAAACTCCATATGGCGACGAACAACGACACCAAACATATCATGGCAAGTCTTCATCTCGATGTGGCAAGGTAACATCAAGCGTGTGTCGGCACCAATATCATCCGGGTCACCATAATCATCCGGAAGGGGATCTTCTTCAACAACATGACGCGGGTCTTCAACATGTACCGGATCACCAACGTCGTCCGGAGGGGGACACTCCAAATCAACATGCTGGGGGAAGACGGCTCCATCAGTATCCCTAAGCTCCGTCATATCATTACGTATACCTTCTATCGCTTCAGCGTTATGAAGCTCATGCTCGTTCTCATCCACCCTAGACGTAGACGGCGTCGTATACTCTGTGTCTAGCCTAGTGCGCATGCAAGACCATGAAAATTAGGAAAGACGATTTTTCCCTAGGGATGTAGCTAGACTGAGAATAAAATATTTCTATCAAAGCTTGATGTGAGTAACACGTAGATCGTTAAAAAAAATTTTGAAATTTCGCTGAAAAATGCAGATTTTAGCCCGCTATTGGCAGACCAACGAAAAATTATTTTTTTTGATTATTTTCTCCGTTTTGATGGAGCATCAAGCGAGGACGTTTCAATTAGTAAATTGAGACGACTGCCTCTGATACCAAATTGATGTAGGGGGCGTCCGGAATCGGAGATCTCCACGAAGCTAACGCTCTATCTACGCACTACACGTCGTAGATCTACCATACCTACACAACATCTATCGCTCACAATAGTTTCTCAATGCAAGAACGCAGACCAAATAATAAAGGAAGAATGGTCGACTCGAAAATAATGATCAGAAATTTGAGTCGGAATATTCCCCAAGAAAAACACAAAGGTTGCCACTCCTTTTGAGAGCAAGACCAAGGCTATAGGCCAAGATCCGCTCAGGCAAATAAGATCCACCCGATCCGGAATTAAAAAGCTTAGCAACGGTGATTTCGATTCAAAACTTGTCGCGATTAAATTAATTTTTTGGAGAAAACGAGTGCGAAACCACCACAACTAAAGAAGAGAATCACACAAGGGAGAGGGAAGAGATTACCCAACCGGAAAGCTTTTTACACAAGATAACTGTGGGAGAATCACTCTCTCCATGGATCCACCGGCGTCACACTGAAGGGTTTGCAACCTTCTTCCAAGGAGTCGCACCGAAGGAAGCCGCGCCGGAGTCACACCGAACGGATGGAGGTAGCAAGGAGGGGCGGCGGCTTCACACCACAAGAAAGGGGGCGGCGGCTTGGAGAGGTCTCCTCTTGGCCGAAATTCTCAAGGAGAAATTAGGTTTAACTCTTGTCTAATTATCTCATAAGGAAGCCTCCTTATATAGGATTTACAAACAAGCCTTAACCATTCATGATGGAGATTTAATCTCATCCATCTGAATGGCTAAATGCACACCAACATTAAAATTGTTCAAAATTAAAAATAACAAAACATGCAATGAATATAAAATTAACACTTAAACATAGGATAATTTTATATTCCAAATATAAAATAGAGTTCAAGAAAATGAAATAAATAAGGCTAATTCTTTGTAGTGGATGTAGCACGCCGCGGGTGAAAGTTGTAGCGTAGCCTTCCGTTAGCATCATCGTGTCGCCTCACATCCTTGAGTTGTTGTCTTATCAACCGGATCATCATCAGCATCGTCAGCATCGTCTTCAAATGGTGGAGGAGGGGGAACGCCATCATTTGCTAAGTGAGGTTTAAAGGGAAACTCAAATCTATGACTAATTTTCCCAATTGGCAAAGTCTAGACCCCAATAAACAAAAGATTATCCCCTACTCTTTAAACTTCAGTCCTACTAGTTTATAATAGGAAGGTAAATCGAACATCCTTATAGGTTATGAGGTATACCTGACTGAACAACTCTGGATACTTTTGTCGCATTAAGTCCTGCGGTTCCCAGGTATGCTCCTCTTGGTTGTGGTTCCTCCACAGAACTTTGACTAAAGGAACCTTCTTGCGACGCAAGATCCGTACTCCTCTATCCTCGATCCGAACCGGCTCCAAGTGAACTGACTGGTCTGAAGCTACCGGCCCATCTGTGGTCGAAATCTGCTGCTCCGGGCGTAGTAGAGCCCTCCTAAGTGAAGAAATATTGAACACACCGTGTAAACCTGCCAGTTCCAGTGGCAACTCCAGCCTGTAAGCTAGGGGCCCGAACCGCTTTAGGATCCTGTAAGGGCCCATATACCTAGGGCTGAGCTTCTTCTTCCGACCACGCACCCGTGAAACTCCGTGCATGGGCCGGATCTTCACAAAAACCCGGTCTCCCACCTGAAACTCTACCTGACGGTGTCGGGCATCGTAATACTTAGCCTGTTGGCTCTTCGCTTCCAGCATTCTGTCCCATATCAGTGTCACCTGACCCTCGGTGTCTTCAACAAAATACGATCCCAATACCTTCGGATCCTCGTCCTTAATCCATGAAAGCGGAGTCATACATCTCCTTCCGTACAAGGCTTCATAAGGAGCCATCCTTATGCTGGATTGATAGTCGTTGTTATAGGAGAACTCAACTAGTGGTAAAAGCTTCTCCCAAGGTTCGTTTCGATCCAAAATGCATAGCCTTAGGAGGTCCTCCAATGTTCGGTAGGTGCGTTCCGTCTGCCCATCCGTCTGGGGATGAAAAGTTGTGCTGAAGGTCAGCCGCGTGCCAAAGTAGGTCTGCACGGATCTCCACTCCCTTGATATGAACTGACCATCCCGATCTGACACGATCTTCCTGGCACCCTGTGGTAATGAATGAACTGCTCTACGAATCTCCGCACCAGTACCCCAACCGATTCATCTTTTCTGATCGGAATGAATCTGGCCACCTTCGTCAGCCGATCGACGATGACCCAAATCGATATGTTTCCCGTCCGTGATCGGGGGAGGCCATGAATGAAATCCATTGCGATGTCCTCAAATTTACACTTCGGCACATGAAGTGGTTGTAGCAATCCTGCGGGGTTCTTGCACTCCGCCTTCACTAGCTGGCATGCCTCGCAATGAGTCATAAAGTATGTAATGTCCTTCTTCATCCCTTGCCAAAACATCGTCTTCTTCAAGTCTGTCGTCATCTTGGAGATCCCCAGGTGTATAGAATATCTGCTACAATGTGCTTTCGCCATGATGTCCTCCCGAATCTGGCCTCCTACGGGTATATAGACCCTGCCTCTGAAATATAGCAATCCATCTCTCAGTGAATAATCTCCCGTCGAACCTTCCTCCAAGGCTTGTAATATCTGCTCTGCCCATGCATCTATCCTCTGTCCGTCCCGGATGTGGTCCCGAATATCATCTATGGCAACCATCGATGCTAGATACTCCATATACAGTTCTGGATCATTCTCAGATACTAGAGATATCTGCATATCTATGAAAGACCGGACTAGCTCCATAGACATCAGATGTGGTCCCTTCCCTGAGGTATCTCCTCTCTGACTCAAAGCATCGGCCACCATGTTCGCCTTCCCGGGATGGTAGTGCATGGTATACTGGTAATCCGACAGGAACTCCACCTAACGTCTCTATCTTATGTTGAGTTCCTTCTGTGTGTCCACGTATTTCAAATTCTCGGATCTGAGAAGATGTCACAGTGAACCCCGTAGAAGTAGTATCGCAAAATCTTCAGAGCAAAGATCACTGCACTCATCTCCAGATCATGCACCGGATAGTTCTTCTTATGTATCTTCAGCTATCGGGAGGCATGGGCTACTATGTGCCCGTTCTGAATAAGAACAACACCCATCCCCTAGTAGGAGGCGTCCATGTACACCTGGAATCCCTCCCTTCCCGACGGAAGAGCGAGAATAGGAGCCGAGGTAAGCCGACCTGTCAACTCTACAAAGGCCACCTCGCATTGTGGCGTCCAAATGAAAGGGGATTCCTACTTCGTCAGGGATGTAAGAGGGAGTGCAATCAGGGAGAATCCTTTGACGAACTTTCGGTAATATCCGGCAAGTCCCAGGAAGCTCCGTACATCCGTGGCTGTCTTCAATGGTGGCCAATCCTGAACTACTCGAATCTTGGCCGGGTCTACTGCCAACCCAGCACCGTTGATAATGTGACCTAAGAAGGCAACCTCCTTTAGCCAAAACTGGCATTTGATGAACTTCACATACAGTTGGTGCTCTCGTAGCCTCTCTAAAGTCAGAGTCAAGTATCGTGTATGCTCCTCCTCCGTCCTTAATTAAATAAGGATGACGTCAATAAATACGATGACGAATACATCCAAATACTCCTCGAATACCCTGTTCATAAGGCTTGTAAATGCTGATAGCGCATTTGTGAGCCCAAAGGGCATCACTGTAAACTCAAACAGTCTGTACCTACTACTGAAGGCGGTCTTTGGAATGTCTTCCTCTCGAATCCGTAGCTGATAATAACCTAACCTCAAGTCAAGTTTCGAGAAGAAATGTGCTCCCTCCAGTTGATCAAACAACTCGTTAATCTGTGGCAGAGGGTATGTATTCCAGACCGTCAGTCTGTTCAGCGCTCGATAATCAATACATAAGCGGAGACTTCCGTCCTTCTTCTTGACAAATAGCATCGGGGCTCCCCATGGTGAAGAGCTTGGTCGGACAAACCCTGCCTCTACTAGTTCCTGTAACTAACTTCGGAACTCTGTCAACTCTTTCAGGGCCATCCGGTAAGGGGTCCTAGATACTGGCTTGGCCCGCGGTACAAGATGTATCTGGAAGTCCTGCTCTTGGTGCGGAGGTAGTCCTGGCAGTTTCTCTGGAAAGATGTCAGCAAAATCTCGCACCACCGGGATGTCTGTTACAAACACCTTGACCTCTGCCATCTCAAATAGAATCTGATAAACCTCCTCTCCCTACAGATGGGCCTTAAAGACCTATACTGAAGATAAGAGTATACGAGAGGCAGGTCTTATACCTCCCGATGACAATGAAAGAGTCCCCGTGCCTCACGGTGATCCTCTTTGCTTGGCAATCAATCTGGGCCATATTCCAGTGCAGCCATACCATGCCCTGAGGATCAAGTCGTAGTCCGTCAACTTCAAAAGCATAACTGGAGCCTCAAATGCCTTTCCACCGATTTCTATCTCCATATTGCAGTGGTCAGAGGTAAGGAGTTCATTTCCATCAGGTAGTCGCACCCTCATCTCCGAGCCCATGAATCGCTCCACGTCTTCCAATCCTTCTACGAACATCTCCGACACAAAGGAGTGAGAAGCTCCGGTATCGAAAAGCAAGCGGGCAGGCTTGCCACTAATTAAGACTATACCTGGGGTGGTTAAATGTCTTAGGATTCTATAATGAGTTTTCTTTCCTATTTATTCTATCTAGTGCAGTTCTACAAATTTGTCAACTGAGAAAGGGGAATTCTTTTTAAACAATTAAACATCTCGTACATAATGTCCAGCCATTCTTCCATCCGAACGGATGACTCTGTCCCTAAGTAGAATGGGGGAGAGATTCCTCGGAAGATGCTCAGCCAGTTGGCCCCCGGGTTTGGCTGCGGAGCCAGAACCTGCTGGCCCCTGAAAGCGTCCAAAATGGCTGTCAGAGTCTGCCCCATCTCTGACTGTAGGAACAAAGTTGGGACCGAGGGAGGTGGTGCAACATTCGGAGTCTGCTGGACTCCTCCCTGTGGTGTAGGATGTACTGGAGGCTGCATTTAAAAAACCATTTGTAAGCAATTGACTCAAGCCTAATTAGCAGTGGACAATTACATGTGATCCCCATATGGGCACACCACGCTTCCACTGCTTAGTTTGTCCTCAAACTAAACCTGCGCGGGGGTGACCCAGGGACTTGTGGACTAGTACTTTTCCGATAGAGGCTCCTCTGATACCACTTGTAAGACCCCTTTTTTTTCTTTTAAAACACCGGGGTCTTAGGCGAAGAACCGCCGCTTTGCGGTGACACATTCACGCCCTGAAGGGTCATCACCATGAATCGCCGATTCTGCCGGCCGATTCAATCACAAAAAAGCAATAAAGGTAGAGTAAACACAAATGAGGTAAAAACTCTAACCATAAGTCCTCAATAAAATCACATCAGAGTAATAATATCTCCACGAAGGGAGAGTCCACAAAATATAAATGTACTGAAAATAAGGGCTTAAGCCCGATACATCAAATCCTCACTACATAGTCACTCAAGCGGAAGAAAAGTAAAACACTACTAAGGTCAGGTACTCACAGTCCCAGCTATCTGAACTCTTGAGCTAGACTGCCCTATCTCCAAGCGGGCCGACCTTCGGGGCTGCTTCTCTATGCTGGGCTCCACGATCCCCTAAATGATGTGGTCCGAAAGCCGTTAATCTATAAGAATAAGTCCTATCATCCCCCACCCCTTCCCCTATGGCCCCTAGGCACCGAGCGGAGATGAAGAAATGGGAGGACGTGAAAGTGGAGAGTAAACAAGAAACAGATGATAGCGGACCTATACTAGAAAGTTTACAGTACATGTCATAGTAAAGTAAAGTAAGAAAAGTAACCTTAACTTATGTGCGGAAATGCATAAGCCAAGGGATCTTCTGCAGGGCTCCCATCGTATAAAGAGTCTCATACCAATTTATACATTTGGGTGTCGGTTATTAACAGCAATATATATGCAAAGAATTTGACCTTAATTTATAAACTTTCTCACACAAGCTTATATACCAAGGGGTCATTTTGCAAGTCCTATTGTGTAAGCGTCTCATACCACTTACATAATAGGTGATAGGGGTTGTATGCAATGACTATGCTATGACATGCTAGTGGGTTATGATGCGATCATGTAAGTGCAACTCACCCACCCGACTCTATGTATACAGACCTTTAGTTCCCCCTTTCTAGAGCCTCACCTCCCAGGATACCTCCGTAGTGGCTGACGGAAGCGGTGGGTTGGGTCTCGCCCAACTCTAAACCAGTAAGGCACTACTGGTAAGACCTATCGTATGCTTCAACGCTTAGTGCACAAAGCAAACTCCTGCGTACTCTTGCCGGCTGTCGCACCGGACTTCTGTTGGCGAAGTGCTAACCACACTTGCCGAGCCAACGTATTAGCGTCGGTGCATCGACCACTAACACCGAGGGTCCACCACCTTATAACTTATGCACATATAATATTAATATGTTTCCCACCGAGCCAAAGCTCCCCGGACTATCCCATCCATTCCAATTATCAACCAGGCCTTCAGCCCGCCGGTCTATCCCGCCCGTTTCCATAACCACCGAGCCTATCGCTCGAATATCCTAGAAGACTACCTTCCCGAGACGTCGGGGTGTGTGAAAGTGAACCCCTAATTATTCTAGTTGCTCTTTAAGATTTATCACTCCTACAGTTTACGTTAGCCCAGGACTGCCCCCGGTATACCCCGTGAAGGGCTCTCAAAGGGCACTAGGAACTATTATGGTAGCTGAAGCCCATCGTTCCCTTTCGCAAGGCTAAAGGACTTTATTTCAAGAGCCTAAACACCTAGAGGGGGGTGAATAGGTTCTTATCTATTTGAGTCTTTTTAATTTTTAGGCAAACAAATATATAACTTTTTTTATCACAGATCAATCTATCTACAGAAATTTAAACATAACACAGAATACACTAGATCTATAATGGTTTCCCAAGATATGGGTACATTCACTTTCCCCCTTTTACTATCCAGCAGATAACTTGATTCAGCCTAACTTCCTTCCACTGGCTCGGATCCACAGATCTTACAATCTCAGAACCAAAGATGGTTCTTACACCTCAGACTTTACACAAGTCCTACCTCAGATTCTTCCCCAGAATCCTACCTCAGGCCTCAGCCTTTATAATTAGGCTTACAACTCAGACTTTCCACAAGTCCTACCTCAGGCACACAGCCCTACCTTAGCCATTATAATTTTAGGCTTACAATCTAAGATCTAACAGTAGATCCTATAAGAATTTGTGAGTAAAAAGTAACTGAAAACTTTACCAGGTAGATTTCTCTGTTGATGTTGTCTTCTTGATCAGTTCTTATATAGACTGATCCTTCTGATCCAACCTAACTTAGCTTTTCAAAGCTTCTTGATTAGAACAAAATAAGGTGGATCTTCTCTTGATATTGAAGTTGAACCTCAGTCAGCTTCTTCTGTAAATTCAAATTGAACTCTGAATCTTTCTTGCAGACAACCCTTGATCTATCAGAATTCTTCTTATTGATGCTTGTTGGTACCGTAGTTTGGATTTGAGTTAAGTCTTCTCAATTATTTTATTGAACCAAGATTTATCTATGGTCAAAGGTTAGATTTAGGTTAGATTCCATCAGTTGTGTAGAGTTGTTGTTTATCAAGTTGAAAATTTGGTTAAGATTTTTAGTTCGACTATAGTCGAACGCTGATCGACTATCGTCTATCAGTTGATCGACTATCGTCAGACAGCTGATCGACTATCTCTGAGTTTGTTCATCTCTATTAGCTCGAAGATATGTGGTCTCAGTATCGTCGATTGTCGAGTCCTGCTCGACTCCTTTTGCCCAGACAGATTTCTTGTAGGTCGACTATCTGTTCTGATAGTTTGACTATCTGCTCTGAGAGTTCGACGATCATCGTGATTCGTTCGACGATCTTTTTGTCTGCATTTAGAGATATTGTACTCTTTCTATTCTGTGATTTATTTCTCATTTATCTGGCTTATTTTATTAAAGATTATTTCATTGATTTTATGCTTACATTTCAAGGCAATCTTTGCCTCATTCTTTATGCATAAGTCAAGTTCTATCTGACAAAGTCTTTTGTCCTATTAGTTGAAAAATCTTTGTGCTTTATCTGTCATGCTGTCCTTTATAGCCATTAGACACAGATGTCTTTCTCTGGCCATAAAGAGTTTGTTTTTGATGTGACTTTCTCTAATATCTTTTGGTCTTGCAGAATGGATAAGCAGCTTCTAAGAAATCTTTATCTCTTTATAGCATGTCCTTTCTACAGGCTAGCTGTATTGTGTTATTTGCAGCCAAGATCTCAGATCTCAGAAGAAGACAAGATTCAAATCAAGAGAAAGATAGAAGCCGTTACAAAGGCTGATATATAAAGAGATAGTGAGAGAAGTTAAGATACAGATAAGAGATATACAGATATTCATATACATAGATACACAGATTCAACAACAAGAACAAGTGTAGAACAACTCTCTTCAGAGCTCTCTTCTTCAATCCTGAGTTCATCCTGCTTACAGGATCATTCATACTCAGAGCTTCAAGTAGAAGAAGAAGAAGAAAGATAAGCTGTTGAAGAAGAACAACCATTCCATATCAAGAGTTTTCTTCAAGATGCTCCTTCAAGAACCTCAAGACAAACAGATCTTCTCTGTCAAAAGTTCAAAAGAGATCCTACACCCTGAAGCAAGGCTTCTTCCTGGATATTCTCTAAGCCAGGGGGAGCTTTGATTCCTTCAGAGCTTTTTATAGCTTAGTGCAATCCACTAGCTTCTCTAATTTTGTTTAACAATAGAGAAGACATTCTAACTCTCTCAACCTCCTGTACAAAGGGTTATTACTCCCTTCAAAAGTGAACCTTGGTGACAGGGCACCTGAGACAAAACCTGTGTTGGATTTTGAGCTCCTGATCAAAAGCTCAAAGGGTTTACTTGATCTACCTGAATCAGATCAGTTGGTGGTAGGGAACCTGAACAAAACCTGTAGTGGATTCCTACCAGGGTGGTAGAAGAGTGGATGTACCTATGGAGAGGGAACCACTATAAATCTTCTTGTGTTGTCTGTATTGCTTATTTTAATTACTGCACTGTGGCTGTGAGTATAATTAACTTGGATTGCAAGTTGATGTGTAAGGACTAAAGCTTAAACTGTAATTACAGTTAGCTTTCTCTTGTGCACCTCACTTTGTGTTAGGCTCTAGGGTTTCATATATCTATATACTTATTCCGCAAATTAACTCTAAGGGAGTGGAGTAGATTGTCAAATTTTTGAATACTCTATTAACCCCCCCCCCCCCCTAGAGTTGTAACTATCCTCACTTTCAATTGGTATCAGAGCCAGGTTAACTGACTGTACAGGCTAACACCTGAGTCACAAGATCTAGATAGATACCAAGTTTATAGATATTCACTTCATGGCCCAGTACAAGGATTACTCTAGCACCAGACCTCCAGTATGTAACTTAGCTATGTTCAGCATCTGGAAGGCAAGAATCAGACTGTATATGAATTCTATTGATGAAGATATCTTTTCTTCTATTTTGACAGGACCACCAACACCACCTCTTGCAACTACTGCTACAACTTCAACAAATCTGAGTGCAGTGCCACCTCCTGACTATAATGATGTTTACAAGAAAGCAAAGATAGCTGATGCAAAAGCTATGAACATTCTGGCTCAGACCATGTCTGATGAAACATTCCAGAAAGTGGCTGATTGCACCTCAGCAAAAGCCATGTGGGACTCACTGAACCACATTATAGCTAGTTCAGTTGATGAGAGGAAGGACAGAAGGTCCAACCTCACATCCCAATATGAGAATTTCAAGAATACTGAAGCAGAATCAGTTGATGCAATGTACACCAGGCTCAGCTCATCATCAATGAGCTGAGAACCCTTGATAAACAGATCACATTGACAGAAGTCAATAACAAAATATTGATGTGCTTCCCCAGCACATGGGATCTCAGGATCTGGCCCATCAAAGAGTCCAGAAGTACAACTGAGATTTCAACTGAAGCTCTCCTTGGCAAGCTCAAATCATTTGAGCAAGTACTGAAGACCAGGGAAGCTGAAGCTGAAGCCAAGAATCCCACTCCTACAAGGAAAGAGCAAACTCTTGCTCTAAAGGCTTCTGATGCATCTGAAGGAAGCCAATCAAATGAGGAGCTGATGGCACTCTTTGCCAAAAGATTTCTCAAAATGGGCAGAAAGGACTTCAGAAAGAAGTCTTACAGATATGAAGAAAAGCCATGGTATGACAGAACACCAGCTAAAGAACTTATATGTTATGGCTGCAGGAAACTTGGACACATTCTACCTGAGTGTCCAGAGGAAAAGAACAAAGAGAAGAGAAAAGACAAAGAATATCAGAAGAACCATTCCAAGTCCTCCTCCTACAAAAACATGAAGAAGGAGAAAGGATTTGTGGCTAAAACCTGGAGTGATACTGATGAGGAATCTTCCTCCTCAAGATCCAGTGAAGATGAGGAAGAGAAGAAGGCAAAAGAAATTTGCCTAATGGCAATTGATGTATGCAGCAATCATTCAGCTGCAGAGAATTCTGATGAAGAAGAAATTCCTACTGAAGATCAGGTATTGTCTTCTTATGATTTTACTTCTGTTGAATTTAGATTTGAATTTAAATCTCTCTGTTTAGACTTAATTAGCTCAAAGAAGGAAATTAAGGAGCTTAGAAATAGGATAGCTGAATCAGAATCCCTATCTAGTGAAAATGCTAGGCTAGAAGCTGAACTCACTAGATCTACTGAAGAAATCAAATTTCTTAAAACTGAACTACCTAAATCTAAAAGATTAGAAGAATCTCTTAATGGTAGAGTCTTAAGCTGCTAGAGATTACAAGCATGTCAAACACTAGGATAGGTAACAATAAGCTAGGCTTAGGAGCTTCACCAAGCAAACCCCCCATGGTTCTGAAAAACTATCTTTCCACTCCAATAAACTTTATTTCAGTTGATGGAATAAAGAATACTGAGCAAGTAAATCAAGTTAACAAAGCTTTAAATAAGGCTAAGAGAGAAAAGAGAAAATAGAAATTTAAAGAAATACAAAAATCGTCGAACTATGCTCGACGATTGCAGGCCCAATGGTCGACCGATACTCGGCGATCTGGGCAACGATCATCGAACGTTGATCGACAATCTGAACATGATTTTCAAAATAATAATCAGAACCTTAGAAACACTAAGGTAAATAGAAACACTAGGTTCATTGACCCATCAACTGCATGGAGTATTCCACCTAGGAGATCCTATCCCTTAGGATATAAACCCCAGCATGCTTATTCTTTCATTTCAAGTTTTAATTATGTGAAGAATAATGGACCCAAGGTTGTCTGGGTCCACAATGTCTAACTGTTTGTTTTGCAGGTGAAGACCTATCCAATTACTAAAGACAAATGGTATTTGGATAGTGGCTGTTCCAAACATATGATAGGGAACAAAGACAATCTTTCAAGCTTCAAGGCCAAGCTTGGACCAAAGGTGATCTTTGGGGATTCCAGCTGTAGTCAAATAGAAGGATATGGTAAGTTTACCATTGGAGCAGTGACATTCAAAAGGGTTGCATATGTAACTGGGCTGAAGCACAACTTAATCTCAGTAAGCCAGTTATTTGATGCAGGTTATCAGGTATCATTCACTGACACTCTTTGCAATATTACTCTAAATAGTAATGTAGTGTTAGTAGGCATTAGACAAGGTAACATTTACTTAGTAGATTTATATTCAACTCAATCTGAAATCTGTCTGTTTAATGAAGTAACCAATAATAACACTTTATGGCATAAAAGGCTTAGCCATGTTGACCTCAAGAATATATCTAGGTTATCTAAATACAACCTTGTTAGAGGTTTACCTTCTTGTCCCTACAAGAAGGAAAGTCTATGTAGGGCTTGTCAATTAGGCAAGCAAACCAAAAATTCTTTCAAATCTGTAAATAAGAGTGATTCACCTAAAATCCTGTATTTATTGCACTTGGACCTTTTTGGCCCAATAAAGGTACAGAGTCTAGGAGGAGAATTTTACACATTAGTGATTGTAGATGATTTTTCTAGGTTCACTTGGGTGTTCTTTTTGAGAACTAAGGCTGATAACTTCAAAGTTCTTACAGACTTTCTGCTATGTGTGCAGACTGAGTATTCTACTCATGTTGCCTTGATCAGAAGTGATCATGGTACTGAGTTTGAGTCTCTTCTCATGCAAGAATTCTGTGAGAAAGAAGGTATCAAACATAGCTTCTCTGCTCCTAGAACTCCTCAATAAAATGTGGTAGTGGAAAGGAAAAATAGAACACTAATTGAAGCTGCAGGAACATTATTGGCAGATGCTAACATGCCTCTCTCTTATTGGGCAGAAGCTATTAGCACAGTTAATTATGTTCTGAACAGAAGTCTAATACATAAGCTTAAGGGTAAAACTCCTTATGAATTACTTAAAGGAAAGAAACCTAAAATTAACTATTTTAGAGTCTTTGGTTGTGTAGTGTACATTCACAATAACAACAAAGAATACCTTAGAAAGTTTGAAGCAAAAGCTTCAATGGGAATTTTTCTTGGATATTCCGAAGTAAGCAAAGCTTATAGGGTGTTTAACAAATCCACTTTAAAAATAGAAGAATCTGTGCAAGTTCCCTTTGATGAGTCAAAAATGTTTTACAAGGAGAAGGAAACTTCCTCTTCCTCAAACTCATTGCAGGTACAAGAGTTATGCAAGGATCTCACTCAAGAGATTCCCCCTCTATAAACTCTTCATATCACTGATTCAGACAGTGATGAAGACACTGTGGAAGCAGTTGTTGTACCGCCAACAGTTAATCCTATTCCACAAGAGGAATTAATCCAAACTATTGTTGAAGTTCACATCCCACCTACTGATCTTGTCACACTAAGAGATCATCCTACATCTCAAGTGATTGGTGACATATCAGCTGGTGTGCAAACAAGACATAAATTAAGATAGGATGTGATGCATGCTTGTTTCCTTTCACAAATTGAGCCCCTCACCATAAAAGATGCTGAGCTAGATCCCCACTGGATCATTGCTATGCAAGAGAAGCTTAATCAATTTGAAAGATATAAAGTATGGACTTTGGTTCCAAGACCAAAAGGCCAACTGATCATAGGCACCAAGTGGGTGTTCAGAAACAAGGTTGATGCCCAAGGAACTATTATAAGGAACAAAGCTAGGCTTGTAGCTCAGGGCTACAGACAGGAGGAAGGTATAGACTATGACCAAACCTTTGCCCCTGTTACAAGGCTAGAGGCAATAAGGATCTTTCTAGCCTATACAGCCTATATGAAGTTTAAGGTTTTTCAAATGGATGTTAAGAGTGCATTCCTAAATGGTGAGCTAAAGGAAGAGGTGTTTGTTGAACAACCTCCTGGGTTTGTTTCTTCAACTCAACCCTCATTTGTTTATAAGTTGCAAAAAGCTCTTTATGGACTTAAGCAAGCACCCAGAGCCTGGTATGAGACTATAGCTAGTTTCCTGTTAGAGCACAACTTTGTTAGAGGAGTAGTTGATAGAACCCAGTTTGTTAAGCAACACAAGGACACAATCCTGTTAGTTCAAGTCTATGTGGATGATATTATCTTTGGTTCCACTGATCCCAAACTATGCAAAAGGTTCTCAGACCTGATGCACTCTAAGTTTGAGATGAGTAGTATGGGTGAGCTGTCTTACTTTCTTGGTCTCCAAGTGAAGCAAGATGTTGATGGCATCTTTATCTCCCAATCCAAATATGCCAAGGAATTGGTAAAGAAATTTGGGATGGCTGATGCTTCAGCAATACATACACCCATGGCTACAAATGTAGTTATAAGTTCTGATAAAAAGGGTAAGCAAGTTGATCAGAAAAACTATAGGGCCATTGTTGGTTCCCTATTGTATTTAACTGCAAGTAGACCTGACATAATGTTTGCCACATGCCTATGTGCTAGATTCCAGGTCAACCCCAAGGAATCTCATTTGATTCTTCTCAAGAGAATTTTTTGATACCTGAAGGGATATCCAAATTTAGGACTGTGGTACCCAGCTGAATCAGAATTTGAGTTAATTGGATACTCTGATTCAGACTATGCTGGTTGTAGAGTTGATAGGAAAAGTACCTCAGGTACATGTCTGTTCCTGGGAGAGAGATTAGTCTCTTGGTTCTGCAAGAAACAGGCTTTTGTCTCAACTTCAACTGTAGAGGCTTAATATATAGCAGCTGCTAGTTGTTGTTCACAGATCCTGTGGATTCAAAACCAGCTTTTGGATTATGGGTACACACACAAGAACACAAAAATCATGTATGACAGTACCAGTGCTATTTCCATAGCACAAAATCCTGTGCACCACTCTAGGACCAAGCATATTGAGATCAGACACCATTTTCTAAGAGATTGTGTGGAAAAGAACAAAATCAATCTTGAGTTCATATCCACTGACCTTAAAAGAGGTGATATTTTCACCAAGCCCTTAGATGAACAGAAGCATCTGTTCTTTTTGAATCAACTAGGTATGATAAATGGAATAGACCAAGTGTAATTTCTGCCTATGTTGAAATCTGCTCGAATATCGTCGAATGTCGTTCGACCATAGTCGAACAGGTTGAGCCTATCGTCGACCTATTGTTGATGACGGACTCGATTGTTTGTGAAGACAGAAATAGTCGATCGATAGCTCGACTACTTTGCTTCAGGAAACGATCGTCGAATGATCGATCGACCATTGTTTCTAGTATCTGTTGAAATAGGTCGATGATTGTTGTTTAAATATAAACCGATGGTCGACCTAGGTTAATAGATTGTGCTTTTTGTAGTCGACAGAGCTCGTCGTTTCATATTCCTCATTCCTGCTTGAAAGGTTTGACTTGAGCTCTGCCTCGCGCTTTCTGCTTTCGTTTCTCTCGTCTTCCCCAACCAAATCCATGGCGATTGCTCCAGCTTTGCTGACCATGATGAAGTTTGATGTCGGCTTTAGCGTCGATTTTGAGTCTTTTAGTGCCTATGATGCCGATATACTCGAGATGCTACAGTTATGCAAAGATCAAGGACTGGAGAAGCTTATGTCTACAAGGATTAAGATAAATGTTCCATAAATCAAAGAATGGGTCTATACATCGTCTTCCAGCGACGAATCGATGACAGGGACTATCGGCGGCGAGGAGGTAATTTTGACTCCTGCCGTCTTAACTGAGATTTTTGGTTTAATCAATGTTCAAGAAGAGTATGATCAAGATACTCAAGAGTATAGCAGGATGCTATTAGAGCTAGGACATGATGAAGGCATTCCTTCCAAGTTGCTGAAGATAAGCTTCCCGATGAAGATCAAGTTCTTAGCAAAACTAGTAGGGAAAGTGCTGTTGGGAAAGCACTCTGCGCACGATAACATTACCAGGTAGCAGTTTGCCTTAATGTATGTTATTGCTAACAAGAAAGCAATAAATTGGGATGGAATAGTTTTTGAATTAATCAGGAGAAAGAACTCAAAGAAAGAGGTAACCCTTGGAAGGGTGATTGGGATATTTCTAAGAGAGAAGTATCCTCAGCTGTTGGGAACAGTCTCAACATCAATCAATGCAAGCAATAAGATGTATCCCACTCTGTTTATAAAGTGGAGAAGGAATATCGAGAAGCCTTCACCTGCTGTGGTTGCTCCGATTCCATCTGAGAATATAAGGACAGTAACAGTCACCCCCACCTAATTGAAGAAGGCTCTTCCATTTCCCCCATTCCATCTTCATCTGCATTGTCATCCACTTCTACTGCAGTACAATCTACATTCACTGCTATTCTCCATGCATCACCACCAGCATCTCCAACTCCTTCACACCTTGCTGGGATTTCAAATCTTAGCATTGATCTGTTGGTTTATGAGACACTTCCAACTCCACCTCAGTCACCAATTTCATCTCAAGATCATATTGATCTTCATGCATCTGCATCTCCATCACCAGTTCACACTCCATCTCATCAGGAGAACATCATCCCTTATGCTCATCAATCTGTTGTGATTCCCCCATCTACATCTTTTGAAATCACACCAGCTCTCATTGCAAGCATCATGGAGCTAATTACTCCTTCAATCAAATCAATGATTGAAGCAGCAATTGCCCCTCTTGTTTCCTCCATTTCATCTCGTACATCCTCCATTGCAGCCCTCTCAATTTCTATTGAGCCCTCTTCTTTTAGGGGCCTGAGTTCAGTACCCACTGAAGTCAGGCAGGGGGAGATGTTCCAGGAAGATGTCTCAGGACTTCCACTGGTCATTCTTTCAGCTGAAGATTCAGAAATTACAACATCAGTTGCAGTTGCAGTTCCAGATACAGCTGAAGTTATAGCTGAAATTCAAGACACAACTGTTGCTCCAAAAGCTCAAGTTTCAGAATAAAGGACAGCTGAAGTTATAACTGAGGCTGAATTTGCTTTCAGAGTTTGTCTTGAAGAATCATCTACTCCTATTGTTGCCATGTACCTAGAAGGAGTCATTACCTCCTACCTAGATGATTTATGGGAGTTAGGGAATTCTTCAGGTAAAATAATTTCTGAATTCACTGACCTATTGACTGACATGTTAACTTGTGAATACCTTGAAGGGATGTTTCTATACCATTTAGAAAAAAAATTTGTCCCTTGGGCTACAGATCAAGCTCAAGATGTTCAAGAACCTGCTCCAGAACCTGCTGCAAAAAATAAAGAACTTGGGTCTGTTATACCAGATCAGGAATTTGTGCAAGCCTCAGAAGAACTGGTCCCCAAGACAGTTACAGATGAGTCAGTAGAAAGATCAACTGTCTGGGATGATACTCCAGGACCAGATCTGGATTCTCTATTGGCTCAGGATGCCATAGAAGAAGAAAAAGAAAATGCTGCTTTAAAAGCAAAAGCAAAAGCTGAACAAGATATCATTGATCCATATGACCAACCTCAGTCATCACATTCTGATGATGAGGAAGATTCAGAGGATTCTGAAGGAACCAAGAAAAGGAAAATTGCTCAAAGGAAAAGGAAAGCTCAAGCCCCTCCTCCTCCTAATCCAGAGAATGACATCCCTTATTACATATTGAAAGGGATTGACCCCAAGTCTAAGGACTTCCAACATTGGATGGGATTATCTAAGAATCAGCAGAAGAAGAGGAAGAAGAGCAAAAGATATGATACTCCAGCTCCCAAGTGGACTCCCAGAGGTCCTCCTCCTCCTCCTAGTGCAGGAGCTTCAGGGAATGTATCTTCTAATCCCTCAGCTCCTCCAGTCAGATTTAATCCTTCTCAGGTCTATCAGAGAAGAGGAAACCCAGGTTACCAAGGCAGATCCCATTCAGGCCAGCAAAGAAAAGTAGTTGGACCTAAAGAGCAGGTGAAGGAGATGACTTACCAAAAACCAACATTTTCTCCTCCTCCTTCACCAAAAAGAATAGTTTCACCTCCTAAGGAGAGCAAAATTCTTCCCTCCAGAAAGCCAGCTCAGATTAAGCAAGTAGATTCAAAAGGAAAAAGAGTAATTTCCTCTAACAAGTCAAGAAAGAAATTTGCAGAGGTTGCTCCACCATCATCTCTTGTTATTCAAGAAGATATAGAACCAGCTGCAGGTCTGTTAGACCTTTCAACAAAGTTCAAGACTATAAAGCCTCTAGATCCAGCTGATGAAAATACTTATGAAATCCAAGAGCTTAATCATGAGTTCAGGATGGCCAGATTTCTTTAGTTAGTTGGATCAGCCCAAATTAGAAAAGCTAAAGCTGAAGGCAAAGACATAACAAGCATAACAACTATGTCAAAGTTCAGAGAAAAGGAACTAGACAGATTTCAAGTCAGACCAGAAGTTTTTGATGCCTCAAAATATATGGAAAAGCATCCAGAGGCTGTTTTGCCCAGAGAAGGAGAATCTAAGATTATTGGAGAACAGGACTTGAAGACTTCAAAGAAGGAAGCTCTTGATCCCAAAAGGAAAATTTCCTTCCTTCCTGTTTCTTTCACTTCTAAACCAGACTCTGATAATGTATAAATTTATTAGTATTGACAGTCTGTTTTGTTTGATTTTATGTTTGATATGAAATGATGCTTATTGATATGATATGATACACGTTGATCCTAATAGGTTATTGTTGTTTTTATATCTATTTATAGCATTCTTTTTGTTTTGAGAGACTTGACCCAAATAGGGGGAGATTGTTGGTACCCTAGTTTTGATTTGAGTTAAGTCTTCTCAATTAGTTTCTTGACCCAAGATTTATCTATGGTCAAAGGTTAGATTTAGGTTAGATTCCATCAGTTGTGTAGAGTTGTTGTTTAACCAGTTGAAAATCTGGTTAAGTTTTTTAGTTCGACTATAGTCGAACACTGATCGACTATCGTCTATCAGTTGATCGACAATCGTCAGACAGCAGATCGACTATCTCTGAGATAGTTCATCTCTGTTAGCTCAATGATCTGTGGTCTCAGTATCGTCGATCGTCGAGTCCTGCTTGACTCCTTTGTCCCAGACAGATTTCTTGTAGGTCGACTATCTGTTCTGATAATTTGACTATCTGCTCTGAGAGTTCGACGATCGTCGTGATTCGTTCGATGATCTTTTTGTCTGCATTTAGAGATATTGTACTCTTTCTATTCTGTGATTTATTTCTCATTTATCTGGCTTATTTTATTAAAGATTATTTCATTGATTTTATGCTTACATTTCAAGGCAATCTTTGTCTCATTCTTTATGCATAAGTCAGGTTCTATCTGACAAATTCTTTTGTCCTATTAGTTGAAAAATCTTTGTGCTTTATCTGCCATGCTGTCCTTTATAGCCATTAGACACAGATGTCTTTCTCTGGCCGTAAAGAGTTTGTTTTTGATGTGACTTTCTCTAATATCTTTTGGTCTTGCAGAATAGATAAGCAGCTTCTAAGAAAGCTTTATCTCTTTATAGAATGTCCTTTCTTCAGGCTAGCTGTATTATGTTATTTGCAGCCCAGATCTAAGATCTCAGAAGAAGACAAGATTCAAATCAAGAGAAAGATAGAAGCCGTTACAAAGGCTGATATATAAAGAGATAGTGAGAGAAGTTAAGATACAGATAGAGATATACAGATATTCATATACACAGATACACAGATTCAACAACAAGAACAAGTGTAGAACAACTCTCTTCAGAGCTCTCTTCTTCAATCCTGAGTTCATCATTCTTACAGGATCGTTCATACTCAGAGCTTCAAGTAGAAGAAGAAGAAGAAGAAAGATAAGCTGTTGAAGAAGAACAACCATTCCATATCAAGAGTCTTCTTCAAGCTACTCCTTCAAGAACCTCAAGACAAACAAATCTTCTCTGTCAAAAGTTCTGAAGAGATCCTGCACCCTGAAGCAAGGCTTCTTCCTGGATATTATCTAAGCCAGGGGAGCTTTGATTCCTTCAGAGCTTTCTATAGCTTAGTGCAATCCATTAGCTTCTCTAATTTTGTTTAACAATAGAGAAGACATTCTAACTCTCTCAACCTCCTGTACAAAGGATTATTACTCCCTTCAAAAGTGAAACTTGGTGGCCGGGCACCTGAGCAAAAACCTGTGTTGGATTTTGAGCTCATGATCAAAAGCTCAAAGGGTTTACTTGATCTACCTAAATCAGATTAGTTGGTGGCAGGGCACCTGAACAAAAACCTGTAGTGGATTCCTACCAGGGTGGTAGAAGAGTGGATGTACCTATTGAGAGGGAACCACTATAAATCTTCTTGTGTTGTATGTGTTTCTTATTTTAATTACTACACTGGGGCTGTGAGTAGAATTAACTAGGATTGCTAGTTGCTGTGTTAGGACTAAAGCTTAAACTGTAATTACAGTTAGCTTTCTCTTGTGCACCTCACTTTGTGTTAGGCTCTAGGGTTTCATATATCTATATACTTATTCCGCAAATTAACTCTAAGGGAGTGGAGTAGATTGTCATATTTTTGAATACTCTATTCACCCCCCCTCTAGAGTTGTATCTATCCTCACTTTCAATGTCTCTCTGTCGTTTCTGATCTGTCTCTTATATAGAGCTTTCTCCATGGTTACCGGCTGATCCGGTTCATAACAAACTTCTGACAGTCTTATAGTGGTGTCAGGCTGGCTAGTTATGACAGCTGTCAAGTCACCAGTCACGTCACCAGGTTCTTCAATGTCTTTTCAACTCAGCACACAACACTCAGCAGACTGCTTCACATGTGTCGACATATATAGACTAAGTGTCGACACAAGTCTTCATGGTGTCGACACAATTACTCCAAGTGTCGACACAGTCATACTTCTGCTTCTCGACACTTCTTTTGTTATATGTGTCGACACAAGTCCTATGTGTCGACACAGTAGCTTCTTGTCGCGACATTTCTGTTGCAGATAGTTGGCGTTGAGTGTTTGTCAAATGGCATTGAGTGTGTGTCGACACAAGTCCTGTGTGTCGACACAATTAATTCTGAACTCGACACATCCTTTTGAGAGTTAGTGTGTCAACACAAGTCCTGTGTGTCGACACAATTGCTTCAGGTGTCGACATATATCCTGAGTGTCGACACAGCTTCAGTTTTAAGTGTCGACACAAGTCCTGCTTCAGATGTCGACACATTTCTGGATGTCGACACAACTGGTTCTTTAGGTGTCGACATAGCTTTGAGTGTCGACACAACTTCTTTATAAGCGTCGACACAAATTCTGGGTATCGACACAAATTCTTCATAAGTGTCGACACATTTTGCCAGTGTGTCGACACAGCTTGCCTGAGTGTCGACACAGTCTTCCTGAGTGTCGACACAGTTTCTTCACAAGTTTCGACACTTGTACTTAGAAAATTTTTCTTCAAATTCTTAAACCTGCAGAATGAAACTCAAACTTCTATTAAATACAAATTGATGCATACCATTTACTAAGTTCTTGTTTCTCCAAATCGGGTACACATTTTCCAATGTACCCAACAATCTCCCCATATTGTGAGAAGTCATAACCCTTAGTCAAAGATATACATCTTTTAAGATAAAACAAAATTGTAATAGATGTAAAAACATTTCAGAGCAGGTTATCACATAATCATTGTAAACAACAAATAATTAATACTGAAAGACATTTCATTAATTAGTAAAATTTTTGTTTACTACAATTTCTTATATAACAAAAGAAACAAATTAGTACATTGTTCTATTACATAAACCTAGCAATCCTATTACTGACTAGGTTCCTTAATAACTATTCCTTTGCTAGAATTTATTTTAGCCTGCACAGAAGGTTCAGCATCCTCAGCTGGCTTTTTCCCTTTTAGAGCTTTCTTCTTTAATTCTTCAGCCCTGATCTTCTGTCTTTCAAAATAGTGGAAAGGTTTGGGGAAGTACTTGCTTGGCTCTTGAGCATTAGCAGGTAGCTTCCCAGCCTTAGCACTTCTTCAATGTTGAAGAATTGCTTCTTATCCTGCTTGATATTTATTCAACTCTTGCTCTGAATACCACTAACCCCTGTCATGAGTTTTATCCTTTACAGCTTTACAGGCAGTAAGTATGATGTTTCTAGAAGTTAGGCTCCACTGCTAAAAATCTGGCTTCAGCTCAGCCTGCTCTCTAAATCTCTTCTTGGAAAGTTGAGCTTCCTTCTGAGCTTATAATGCAGCTTTTGACATTTCAACCTTTTCCAGAACTATATTTTTTACCTCTGGTGGAGGAATATACATTTTCAGCATTTCTTCTTGAACCATCTCAAAATCAGCTGGGGGGTAGATCACCTGAGCAACTTCAAGCTGATCTCCTTCAAAATATGCAGGTTGTATCCCAGACTCTGATATATTATCATCATCACAAAGAGGAGGATATCCAAGAGTAGCTATGATGCTATTGGAAGTCCATTTAGCATGGTCAGAGCTGGCTTTGACTAGTAATCTCTCCCCCTTTATGACTTCTCTTGTAACATGATCTCGTAAATCTTCTTTCTGTAATCTGACTTGATCAGCTACATATTCAGTTCCCTCTTTAAAATAAGCTCTGAATTTTGTAAGGAAAGCATTAATCTTCTCCTGAGAATCTTGAAATGTGGCTTTGACAGCATATATATCTTCCTGGATTTGCTTGGAGATTTTAGCCTTCAAAGCAGTGCTAGAATCAGCGAGCTTTGTTAATATGGCATGATGTGAATCCTTAAGGTTTTCATTCATTCTGATTTGATTCTCCAGTACATAGACTTGCTTCACTTCAATTTCATCCACTGTAGCTTTGACATCTTGCTGTTGCTTGGCCAGGAACACCACAGCATTACCTCCTTTATGGAAACAATCTTTCATCTCCTTCTTATTCTGATTTACTTCAAACCTAATAGATTTGATGTCTTGGGCCAACTGAAACTGTAACTCCTTATGAGTTTCATCCACATATTTCTCTATTATCTGTCTTTGATTATCTAATTTTATCTGCATTTGGACCTGTAAAGAACTGAAGTCCATGCTTGATGTAGATGGTGCAGTTCTCATTTGTAAAGCTTTCTTATATCCAGAAATCTTTTTCTTTAACACGGTCAGCTTTTTTTTCTTAGCCAATATGGCTTCTTCATCTTTAGAAGATTCAAATGTACTTTTAATATCAACGCGTCTTTTTCAGCTGGGGTATCCTTGCATAACTCCCCCTCAGTCCTTGGAATTTCTTTTTATTTTTCAGTATGCTCCCCTCAGTCCCATCTGTAGAAAGATCTGAAAACAATTCTTCCAAGGTGAATTCCTGTTGTATCTATACAGAAAGAATAAGATTATTTTTTAAAGTACTACTTAAAAGACTAATAACACATGAATGATTTTTTGTGTAGACAAAAGTGTCCCCTAGAACAATTTTTTAGGAGAATCCCATCATATATCACTAGACTGTGGAGAAGATACTTACTGGCTCATTTTGAGCATCTTTCTTATCAATTTCTTCAGCTGCGGTGTTGATTTCAGATACTACATCCATGATTGTATCTGCAGCTAAGTCACTGTCTAGGACAGCATCATCAATACCTCCCCGTTGGGCAGGCAGCTCAGTTTCTTGTTCTAAGTTTTCTCCCCTAGAGTGGAGTCAACTTGTTGCTCCTGGGGCTCACTGTCCTTTACTTGATCATGAGCATCCTGTTGGTGTTGGTCTTCATCAGAACTAAAGACCACTTCCTCCTAAGAATCACTGGAGGAGTCAGCTTGTACAACAACTTTCTATTTCTTCTTGTCTTTCTTAGATTGCTCCTTAGGAGCAGGGACTTCCTTGGTCAGAAGTCTGTCCCACCTTGATAGTATCTTCACATCCATTTTCCTCATATGATTTATCTTAGAGCCATTTGCTTGTTCAGAACATCTAGAATTACTGATGTTAAGCATAGACTTAGAATCCGTGCAAGATAAGTTTCTTTATTCCTTCTTGTATTTTATCAAACAGTACTGCTGCCCAGTTAGTGTTTATCTTGAATATGATCCTCACCATCAGATTGAACATGTGGGCAGAAATCCTATCATGTCCACCAGTCTTGTAGATAATCACTTTGCCCACAACTTATGAAAGAAATTTTCCTTGGGGATTCATCCCTTTTCTATTGATAGATGATCCAATCTTAATACTGGGACTCAGTCTATACAAGCTTAAAGCTTCAGTTATCTGGGATGTAGTTATTTCGTCTGTATCATTGATCAATGGTAGATGTAGTGCTTTCCTGATAGATTTCAATGTGAGCTTCACCCAGGTATCTTGAATAGATGCCTTGATTTTCTTTCCTTCTGTGTCCACAGTAGCGGTTGTGTAGAACTCCATGACTTCCTTTTTCCAAATTTTGGTCGGTTCAAAGACCAAAAATTCTAATCCATTTTCAGAAGTTAGGGCAATAACTCCCTGAATTTCATCAAAAGCTGTCATGAAACCTTCACAAACCAGTTCATAACCTTCATTAACCTTATATTCTTGGTGTGGTGCCATTGACGTAAGTGATAGAAGAGAAGAGAAGAGAAGGTCTATGTCGACAGAAGGTGTAGAGTCAAAAATTCTGATAGCGTAGTCGACCAGATTTTGGATTCACCTATTTATAGTACTTGTGTCAAGGGCATGTCAAATGACGGGCCTAAGTTGACAAGTCAGTTTTTGTGTCGACAAACAAATGACCTAGGTCTTGACAGAACTTAAGTTGAGTCGACACAACTATGTGTCGACATACTAATATCTAAGTCGACAAAATGTATTTTAAGCCGACACATTTATGTGTCGACATACTTGAGTCTGTGTCGACATACTTGCGTCTGTGTCGACACTGACCACATTAGTCTCGACAAAGTTGTCTCGACACCAACTTTTTGTGTCGACACAAATATCCTCTCGACATATAATCTCGACAAGGTTGTGTCGACACCTATTCTTTTGTCGACACATATACTGTTTCTGTGTCGACACATCCTTTTTCTGTTTCGACACAACACACTGAGTGTGTCGACACAACTTACTTGTGTCGACACAAACTTTGTACTTAGATAAATTTCAAGAGAAATTTGGTGCTTACTTATGCTACTTATGGAAACTTATATTAACCTATTCTAGGTTCAACATACCTAATTCAATTTTGAAATTATTGAATTTAGTTTCATCCAGTGGTTTTGTAAAAATATTAGCTATTTGATTATCAGTTTTTACAAACTGTAGATTAATATTTTCCTTCTCTACATGTTCTATGATAAAATGAAACTTTATTTCTATATGCTTGGTCCTACTATGTGATACGGGATTCTTAGCAATAGAAATAGCACTTGTAGAATCACAAAATAGTTGAATTCTACTTACCTCGATGTCATAATCTTCTAGTTGATGCTTTATCCACATCAATTGTGCACAGTAGCTACCTGCAGCTATATACTCTGATTCAGCTGTTGATATAGCTACACTGGTTTGCTTCTTATTGCTCCATGACACCAGCCTCCCACTAAGGAATTGACAGGTTCCTGTGGTACTTTTTCTGTCTTCTTTGCATCCAGCAAAATCTGCATTTGAGAAACCTGTTAATAGAAAATCTCTATTCTTAGGGTACCAAAGGCGTAGATTAGGTGTGCCCTTAAGATATCTCAAAATTCTTTTAACTATAGTATAATGAGATTCCTTAGGGCATTCTTGATACCTAGCACAGACACATGTTGCATATATGATGTCAGGTCTACTAGCAGTCAAGTATGGTAGGGAGCCAATTATCCCTCTATACAAAGACTCATCAATAGGTTTCCCTGCTTCATCTTTGCATATAGGCATACTTGTTCCCATTGGAGTTTTCATAGTAGAAGCTGAGTCCAAACTATACTTCTTAATCAACTCCTTGGTGAACTTAGACTGGGATATGGACAACCCACTCTCAGTTTGTCTAACTTGAAGTCCTAAGAAGAACTTCAGCTCACACATACTGCTCATCTCAAACTTTCCTTGCATAAGTTTGGCAAACTTCCTACAAAGGCTGTTTTCAGTAGTACCAAAGATAATGTCATCCACATATATCTGGACTAGTATTATCTTGCCTTTTTATTCCCTATAGAATAGAGTTTTGTCTATCTTTCCTTTAGAGAATTTATTCTCAATGAGGAAGGCAGATAAGGTTTCATACCAAGCCCTTGGAGCTTGCTTCAAACCATATAGAGCTTTCCTAAGCCTATATACATAATCAGGAAAGTGAGAGTATACAAAACCTGAGGGTTGTCCTACATAGACTTCTTCTTTTAAATCACTATTCAAAAATTTCTATTTCACATCCATCTGATATACTTTGAACCCTTGATAGCTAGCATGGGGCAAGAACAGCCTTATAGCCTCCAGCCATGCCACTAGAGCAAATGTTTGATGAAAATCAATACCTTCCTCTTGCCTGTAGCCTTTTGCTACCAGTCTAGCATTGTTCTTGACTATAGTGCCATTCTCATCAAGTTTGTTCCTGTAGATCCACTTAGTTCCTATTATGTTGTGATTCTTAGGTTTTGGCACCAATTCCCAGACCTTACACATTTTGAACTGACTGAGCTCTACTTGTATTGCATCAATCCAGTTGGTGTCTTGCATTGCTTCTTCAATCTTCCTGGGTTCTATCTGAGACAGGAAGCTAGAACATAGAACTGTGTTCATGTTCCTGCTCCTTATTAGAACACCCTAACTTGCATCACCAATGATCTAGTGAGCTAGATGATCCTTCAGGTGTCTCCTTGCTGGAGGAATTCTGTCAGTAGTATGGCTATCTCCAGTTTCCTCATCTTGATGCTCTATATTTTCTTCTTCACCTAGAGGGACTTGGTCTTTCCCTGGATAGCTGGCATCTTTATCCTCATCCAGTCTAGCAGGAACATTTTCAATGATGGTCAGCTTCTCCAGCTTATCTGTTAGACTTGTAGAACTAACTGAAGAACTAGACAATTCATTGTTAATAAACATTGACTCATCAAATACTACATGCACAGATTCTTCTACAACTTGAGTAGTCAAGTTGTAGATTCTATATGCTCTACTTTGGTTGTTGTACCTAACAAATATCCCTTCTAGGGATTTGGCAGCAAACTTAGTTTTATAGTGCTTATCATTGACTAGTACAAAACACTTACTACCAAAGATTCTGAAATAAGATATGTTTGGTTTTCTGCCTTTCAAAATCTGGTAGGGTGACATCTTGTGTTTCTTGTTGATGGAAGCTCTATTGAGCAAATGACAAGCAGTATTTACTGTCTCGGCCCAGAAGTATTCAGGGAGAGTAGTGTCATTCAGTAGAGTTCTACTGGCCTCAATTAGAGTCCTATTCTTTCTTTCTGCAACACCATTTTTCTGAGGAGTTCTAGGTGAAGGGAATTCCTTATGAATCCCAAGTTCTTCACAGAATTTTTTCATACATTCAGACTGAAATTCAGTTCTATGGTCACTTCTGATTTTGACCACTGAACTGTTGTATTCATTCTATATTTGTCTGACAAAAGACTGGAAAACAGTTGGAGTTTCAGATTTCTGGCTCAAGAAGAAAACCCATGTAAATCAAGAATAGTCATCCACAACAACAAGTGTGTATGCTTTCCTCCCAAGACTATGAACTAGCATAGGACCAAACAAATCCATATGCATGAGATATAATCATCTCTTTGAATCTTTGATGTCAAGTGACTGAAAAGAGGACTTAGTCAGCTTGCCTTTTTGGCAAGCTGAACACACACCCTCTTTAATGCACTTAACTTGAGGACCATTCCTCACTAATCCCATGCTGAATAGCAATGCAATTGACTTATAGTTCAGATGAGCTAGCCTCTTGTGCCATTTGACACATAGAGAAGCTTTCTCTCCAGCAACCAAACAAATAGGTGAATTGTTAGACTCACAATCTAGGTTAAGACAATACACATTTCCTTTCCTAGTGCCAGTCAAAATGATCTCTTGATCACTTGACCTTTTTACTAGGCATTCCCCTTTGAGGAAAGAAATATCATAACCTAGATCACTAAGTTCACTTATGCTAATCAGGTTATGTTTTAAACCCTGTACATAAGCCACTTTAGTGATTGTAATTGAATCACAAGAGATGTTACCAAATCCTTTTATGATTCCCTTTTCTGATCCACCAAAGATTACTTTGGGTCAATTTTCTATGGGCACATAGTCCCTTAACATTCTCCTAGTTCCAGTCATGTGTCTGAAACAGCCACTATCCAAGTACCATATAGGGGTATGATCACTTGGATTCACCTGCAACAAATAAAGAATCACTTACCCTTAGAACCCAACTTGCTAGTCGGTCCTAGGTCCTTGTTAGTTTGAAATCCTGTAACTGATCTAACATGAATCCTACTTTTGGTTTTAACACTTGAGTTAAACCAGTAATCCATGGCAAAGTGGCCCACCTTGCCACAACACCAACACTCAAACCTATTATACCTATTCTTAGGTACATGCATTTTTACTTTGTTGACAATTGACTTATTAAGTGTTGGTGCTGGAACAGCATTCTTCAAGAACTCCTCTTGAATATGATGGGCATGCCAATAGATTGGTCTATTGACATTAGCACCCTTGCTCATGAAATTTTCATGCTCATAGTGACTATGTGTAATGTCATGATCATACCTGTTAGTAGGATTCACTACCTTCTTAAAGAAAATAGGGGGATTAACAGCTAGAGGCTTAACTATGGCTTTACCTTTTCTATGAGAATTGGTAGCCCTAGTTCTTCCCTTAAAGCCTAGACCAGTCTTCTATTTTTGTGAAACAAAATTATCTATCAAAGGTAAGAGAGATTTTTGGCTTGGAGAATTTAGCCACTAGCTCTCTCTCTTGCTGAAACTTTACCTCCAGTTTCTTGATATGATTCTCTTTGAATGAGATTGTGCCCATCTGAATAACTGTAATGTTTTTCAATTTGGCAACCTCATTCAGTTTTTGATCCAGCAGTTTTGCTGAATCTGCTGCAGCCAGCTTAAGAGACTCAATCTCTTTGGCCTGCTCTTTAACAAGAAACTTGCTCTTCTTTAGAGCATGCAACAACCCACCATACACATTAATGAGTTGGTGAACATCCCCCTCAGACTAAGATCCATCCACTTCTTTTGAAGCAGATGCTTTTGATTCTGATCCAGTAAAGTAATCTGAGACTAGGGGAGAATTGTTTACCTTACTTGGTCCAGGCTGATCCTGGCACTTATCTTCTTCAGATTGAGCCATCAACCCTTTACAGCAATATTCTTCCACTCCATTTATGGAGTCCAGCATCTGTAGGAATTCTAGTTCCCTAGAATCCTCTTCTGTTGAGAAGATTCCAACATATGCTTCTGCCTCTTCTTCTCCAGATTCTGAAGATGAAGAGTTTGTCTAACTCTTCTCCTTCTGAGCCACTAGAGACTTCTCCTTCTTGCCATTGACCGGCTACTTCTTCTTGTCCTTTGACTTTTTTCTTTTATCAGGACAGTCAGCTATGACATGCCCAGACCTTTTGCAGCAATAACACACAATCTTAGAATTAGATTTTTTACCAGGTTTAGAAGCATACCTGTCCTCCTTAGGTGTTTTCTTCTTCCTGTAGTATTCATCCTTGGAATAGGATGTTGATGAAGGCCTGGTTCTCCATTTCTTTTTCTTCACGAACCTTTGGAATTTTCTTGTGAAGGCAGCAAAGTCTTCATCAAATGTGTGACTATTTGATGTACTTGTTTCAGGAACTCCTTCTGATTCATTATTCCTTCTAGGTGGAGAAGGAGATTTTCTCCTACCCTTCCTTGAGCCCTCAGCCTTGAAGGCTACTGAATTTTCTTTATGTTCAGATCTGCTGCCCTTCTCTTCCTCTTTCCTAGTAGTAAGCTGCATTTCATATGAAATTAGTTTTCCAAAAAGTGTAGGTGGAGGTGTGTCAGCCAGTTTGGCCACTTCCCTGATGGCACATATCTTAGTGTCCCAATCCTTTGTTAGGGACCTAAGAAACTTGTCATTCAGTTCATAAGTACTGAAGACTCTTACATATGTCATCAGTTCATTCACTATTCTAAAAAACTTTTTATAGCATTCAGCTATGCTGTGAGTTTTAGTCTGCCTAAAGCTCTCATACTCCTGATTCAGCATAGACTTTCTGTCCTATCTGACTTCTTATGTGCCTTCCATTTAGACAATCAATGTATCCCACATTTCTTTGAAAGTTTTACAGTGCACAAGATTCTGGAATGTTGCATCATCTATGGCACTTATAATTATATTCTGAGCTCTTTTATCTAATGTAGCCAAGATTATTTCATCCTTAGTCATCTATGAATAACTCTTTGGAGTTTGAATGCTTGCATCAAGAACTGATACCTTCATTGGGATGAAGGGGCCTTCCTGTACTATGATATAAATTCTTGGATCAGATGCTTCCATAAACAGCCTGACCCTTTCTTTCCAAATGCCAAAAGATTCTTTCCTGCATATGGGCAATTTCATAGATCCAAATTCCTTTTGATTTTCACTTGAACCCATTCTTGTTATCTGTTATTTTCCTTGGAGAAATCCGCTGACTGTTAGGTAAAATTTTGAGGAACCTCCCTCTAATACCACTTGAAGGACTTTATTTAAAGAGCCTAAACACCTAGAGGGGGGGGGTGAATAGGTTCTTATCTTTTTGATTCTTTTTTTTTGCAAACAGATATATAACTTCTTTTAGCACAGATCAATCTATCTACAGAAATTTAAACACAACACAGAATGCACCATATCTATAGTGGTTCCTCAAGATATGGGTACATCCACTTTCTCCCTTTGCCTATCCAGCAGGTAACTGGATTCAGCCTAACTTTCCTTCCACTGGCTCGGATCCGCAGATCTTATAATCTCAGAACCAAAGATGGTTCCTACACCTCAGACTTTACACAAGTCCTACCTTAGTTCTTCCCCAGAATCCTACCTCAGGCCTCAGCCCTACCTCAGCCTTTATAATTAAGCTTATAACTCAGACTTTCCACAAGTCCTACCTCAGGTACACAACCCTACCTCAGCCTTTATAATTTTAGGCTTACAATCTCAGATCTAACAGTAGATTCTACAAGTATTTATGAGTAAAGAGTAACTGAAAACTTCACTAGCTAGATTTCTCTATCGATGTTGTCTTCTTGATCAGTTCTTATATAGACTGATCCTTCTGATTCAACCAAACTTATCTTTTCAAAGCTTCTTGATTAGAACAAAATAAGGTGGATCTTCTCTTGATATTGAAGTTGATCCTCAGTCAGCTTCTTCTGTAAATTCAGATTGAACTCTGAATCTTTCTTGCAGATAGCCCTTTATCTGCCAGGATTCTTCTTATTGATGCTCTCTGTCGTTTCCAATCTATCTCTTATATAGAGCTTGTTCTATGGTTACCGGATGATCCGGTTCATAACAAACTTCTAACAGTTCTGACAGTGCTGTCAGACCGGCTAGTTATGACAGCTGTCAAGTCACCAGTCACATAACCAAGTTCTTCAATATCTTTTCAACTCAGCACACAACACTCAGCAGACTGCTTTACATGTGTCGACACATATAGACTAAGTGTCGACACAAGTCTTCATGGTATCGACATAATTACTCCAAGTGTCGACACAATCATACTTCTGCTTCTCAATACTTTTTTTATTGTATGTGTCGACACAAGTCCTGTGTGTCGACACAGCAGCTTCTTGTCTCGACATTTCTGTTGCAGACAGTTGGCGTTGAGTGTTTGCCAAATGGCGTTGAGTGTGTGTCGACACAATTCTTGTGTGTCGACACAATTACTTCTGAACTCGACACAGCCTTTTGAGAGTTGGTGTGTCGACACAAGTCGTGTGTGTCGACACAATTGCTTCAGGTGTCAACATATCTCCTAAGTGTCGACACAGCTTCAGTTTTAAGTGTCGACACATGTCCTACTTCAGATGTCGACACATTTCTGGATGTCAACACAACTGCTTCTTTAGGTGTCGACATAGCTTTTAATGTCGACACAACTTCTTTATAAGTGTCGACACAAATTCTGGGTATCGACGACAATTCTTCATAAGTGTCGACACATTTTGCAAGTATGTCGACACAGCTTGCCTGAGTGTCGACACAGTCTCCCTGAGTGTCGACACAGTTTCTTCACAAGTGTCGACACTTGTACTTAGAAAATTTTTCTTCAAATTCATAAACCTGCACAATGAAACTCAAACTTCTATCAAATACAAATTGATGCATACCATTGACTAAGTTGTGGATTCTCCAAATTTGGTACACATTTTCCAATATACCCAACAAAGGCACTTATTGTTATTAGTTTATTCCCTTACCTATTCCCGTTTCATATTATGCTAGATCTATCATAGGGTGATTTTGACCTTCCCACTCCACGGGATAAGACGATCTTTCATCGATCCCGAGCACCACCTAACACTAGTCAACCTCACACTCTACTAATCATGTCTTCCAATGATGAACTCCTTTATTTACCCAAACCAGCAACCTACTATGGATCCAACTCTTCAAATTCATTACCCACTCTAGTTCAATTTTCGCAGTTACTATATGCAAACCCCCCTATACTATATGAGATGTATAAAGGAGGTACTCCAGATTGTCTTCCAAATCTCCTATAAAATTTACCGGAGGTCTATCATAACAAGTTTAGTCTAAAATCAGAGATTTATAATTTTTCTAATTAATTTGATATTTATTGAATTTTCCCAAATGTTTGGCCATGGGCAATTTTGAACATGAACTATATGATCTAATCAATTAATGGTCACCCAAAAATTTTGATCACTAAATAACAAAGATATATTACTAGATACTAATTTCCATAATTTTTCAGAAATTATTTGACCCCAAATTAATTTATCCAAAATAATTCCCTTAATCATATGTAAAGGAGGAAGTACTAAAATTATTCATCAGAAAATTATACAAAAATTTAAAATCTTAATATCGTGCAGAAAAGGGCATGGTGCAAAATTCATAATTTTACAGGCTTGCTAGGCTCCAAAATAAATTTAATTAGGTTTTCATGGAAAACAATACTTAATGAAGCAACCCTTAGAAATAATCTTCCAAAAATCCCATAAAAATTCACAGAGCTTTAAAACACAATAAAAAGTCCTTTTGCTAAAGTTCATCAATTTCTAGCAAGTAGTTACTTCATAATAAATTTCTAAGTGAATAATACAAATTCCTAAATTGTTATTGAAGTATCCAAAATAATAATCCTAAATTCATAACAAAATTTCCAAAGCTTGTACTAACTTTAAACCCTACTCTACCCAAAACTCATCACTGTTTAGTGAGTTTTAGTGGAATTTTCTATCACTATAAGGTTTGTGCCCTAAGCTCGGGTTAAGGTTTTGAGGGGATCAAGGCTTTCAAACTCACTAAAATTTCAACCAGAGGGCCATAGCTACCCTATGATCCCTTCCACCAAGTGTCAAGTCATTCCAAGGTCATTTGACCCCATGACCTTTAAACCCTAGAAATCTCCATAAAGGGGCCTACACTAGGTCTCTAGGACTACCCAATCCAAAACCACCGGCCCATATCCAATAGAAGGGTATTACAAACCACATAAAATCAGTGGCCCAAAAATAGGCCTCTGTTGAGGTGATTGGACCACTTAAACACCAAAAGAGCATTTGGACAAAAAAACCCTTATTATGGCAAGACTAGAGTTTGCAAGATTTCAATTCAAACCACCTCTAAATGTAATAAAATTTTAACCAGAGGTTAATAATGACCCCATGCATCATCCACCAAAATTTGGATGAGTTTAGAGTTCATTTGACCCCTAAATTAATTTACCCTAGAGAAATTGAATTATTAACAAACTATAGAAAAATTGTTCCCAAAAATTCCCATTTTTGGGCAGGGTCTAGATATTGTCAAGGGTGACTCCCTGCTAAAATTTCAGGTCATTTGGACTAAAGATGAGGTGTAGGCAGCAATTTCAATTTCTGTCCAACCATATGTATAGACCCCACCACAATGAGTGCCCTGGTCAACCCAGGCACCCAAATTGGTTCAAACTAATTTTGCAGTAAACTAGACTCATCAGGCTACAATTTCTATGTTGACCATTTCCTCTGAAATTTTCTTTAAGTATTTTTAAAAATTAAAGACATTAAATACAAAAAGTGTGACCTAATGAAATAAAATGGAATATTTAATCCTATAGTTTGAAATCTAATACGGCACGAATCTTGGCACAGATCCTGCGGCCCGGGCTTATCGTCTACCTCAAGCCAACGGTCCTGATTTCGTGCACCTGGGCCAACTTCAAACCTCCACAGTCGACCATCCGGCCACCTCCCTGGCCAGCCACCGCCACCAACACCTCTGTTGTGGTGGTGACAATCGACTGGCGACGGCGCAACCTACGGAGGGGCGGATTCTGGCGGTTCTGCAAGGAAGTTTTTCGGCCCAAAACCATGAAAATCGAGAATTGGTTCGGGCTCAATTGAGCCCGAACCTTGAACCTAAGCATTCCTATGATCTACCCATGAAACAAGGAGAGGAGGAGGACCTTGGCGGCGGCCTGAAGGCGCGACGATCGTCGGGAAACCATTTCTGATGGCGGCGCCGCTCGACTTCTCTAACAGTATAGTAGGAGGGCTCATATTCTTCTGTAAAAGGTCGGGAAATGTTTCTCTTGGGCCACTGGTGGTGTTTAAAGGCTCGGTTGAGGAGGGGAGAGGCCAAAACTTCAATGGCCATTAATGCCATTGAAAGCTTGGGCTCGGGTTAGGAGGAGGGGGATGAACCAGCCCCTTGGTGGCCGGGAAATGGCTAGAAACTTCTCCCCTTCCCCAGGGGAGTTGAATCCAAACATCAAGGGTGTCCTTTGGCCTCCCTTGGCCGGGTTGACTTGCCCCTTCATTCTCTCCTTTTTCTCTCTCCTCCATTACCATGGAATGGAGCTCCTCTCTCTCTCCTTATCACTAAGTTGACTTGGTCAACCTTGGGGGTTTATTTGCAGCCCACACATACACATAGTATTCTTAATAAAGCTATATGAGGAGGCTTGAGCTCATGCTAGCTTATTTGGGCTAGGTTGACCCAAAGTAGGTTTGGGTTGACTTTAGTCCCTTTGACCTTTTGGTTTGCCCCTAATGGGTCCCTGGTGATCCATTAGTATCTCCTAAGGATTAGGTGGGGTGGGACAGGACCTATTGGGCAACTTGAGGGTCATATGACCCTTGGTAAGGGCACTTTGACCACTTTGGGGCTAGAGTTGACTTGGGTCATCTTGGCCTTTAGGACTGAACCCAATGTGTCCTTGGTGACCCATTGACCTCCCCTAAGGTCTATGTAGGGTTGGGTAGGGTTGACTTGGCACCTTGGAGGTCACTTGACCTTTCGTAAGGGCACTTTTTGTAACACCTCCCCTGTAAAGACCATATAATATGGGTCCGGCCGGGGCCCCACAACATACGGACACCACAGCTTTAGTATTAAAAGATGATATGAAACTACCCAAACTCAAAACTCCAGACAAACACAGCGAAAACATAAAACTAAAAGACAGAAGTTATCCACTAACAATAGAGTATCGAAATGGCCTTAAGGCCTTACACAATATAAGTCCAAAAAATATAAAAGTGCCATGCACTCCTAGGCTACCTCGGCATGCAAGCCGGACATGATCAAACAACATCATCAAAATAAGGAAAAGTAACTAGCCAAGCACAGCAACACTTCATGAGGCTTAGGGCTTTTCGCCCGGCGCGCTAGCTCCTGCATGCGATCCTTGCCCTGTATGGATTTGAAGTAACGTGGGTCAGCAAAGGCTGACCTCTACTGTGTAACAAACACATCTCCTCCCGGCCGTCCCTAACGGACCCCGGGGTACCACTCCACCTGCAAGTTAACACTTCGTATACCAAAAGAGCATATATATTAAAGCGGTAAACAGGCTTGGATGTCTCACACAGCATACATGTTCTCTATGTTTTGTACAAAGTAAAAGGGGCCTACTATGCAACATGAATGCAACCCAGGTTTCACCCAAGGCACCCTAGCTCGTATGCATCTAGCACAACATCAAACATTGGGTACTTCCATTTCCTCATTGGCTTAAAGCCGCAAATAAAAGGGAAAACACCATGTCCCCAACGGCACACAGGCCGTCACACGAAACCTTGCAATGGCCCCACCCGCACATGGGTCTTAAACCCCGGGCTTGCCCGCATATTCTGACGTCGCACGTCAGGGTTCCGTCTCACACTGACCGATTCTAAGAAGCCTTGCTGGACCCCACCCGCTCATGGCCATATTGCCCGGGCTTGCCCTCCGCTCGGCATTCTCGTCAGTCTCACACAAGGGCTAGTCTCGCCGGGACACTTTCCCCACATGACTTGCGCGTCACGGGATAGCCAGCCGACCACAGAGACCTAGCCGCACCTTTGCACAGCACAAAACAAGGTTTCCCCACCCCAATTACCATTCGTACCGCATCTTTCCCGCGCTCCAAGGAAACCATCTACCGCACAAAGCGGAGCTAACCTTGTCCGGTTCTGACTGCGAGTACTCACTCAAACAAAAGTGCAAAACGCATACATACAACGGCATATTGCCGCAACGGATTTTCTACCGAAGTTCGCTATGCAACATCACCGGGTCGGACTATCGGTCGCGACCACGGCTTCACCCACAATGCCTAATCCGCTAACGGAGCGGATCTCTAATGCAAGCATGCCGGGATGAACATACTCAACCCGGAGGTTCCTCTTGAACCGCTACACGAATCCCTCTCATTTGAGAGATTCAGCGCTCAAAATACGAAAGGAAGGGGATGCTATTCATGCATCCTAAAGCCTAAAAACCGAGAGGAGAAGTGTCGTTACCTTCCGTCCCCTCTTCCTAGCCATGGAGAAGATTTGCTCGGTTGAACACCACCGCAACGCTCCCACCTTCGCGGATCTGAACTCCGCTCGCGAAACGGACCTCCGTAGCTTCGCCGGCGGCCGGAACTTGGCCTCCTTGCTCTCCCTTCTCTCTAGAACTTAGAGAGATAAAAGAAAATGGGGAATGAGGGTTTGGAACCCTATTCCCGGCCTTAAACCGCCCAGGGAGGCCCCCCACCGTTGGATCTTCCAAGGAAAAGAACGAACGGCCACGATCGGAACCCAAATTAGAAAATCTGGGCCAAACACGGGTTGCAACACGGCCGTGTGCATGGCCGTGTTAGCCATTCGCCGTCTCGATCGATTCGAAAACCAGCACACTGCTCCTGACACGGCCTTCGACACGGCCGTGTACGCTCCACACGGCCGTGTCGTGACCCGTGTCACGGCACCCGTTTTCAACATTTACAGTCAGAGAAGTACACGGCCTCTGACACGGCCCCTGACACGCCCGTGTCACCTGGGACACGGCCGTGTCGAGACCCGTGTCATGCCCCATGTGCAATACCTTAGAAAAGTTCGAAACGACCCGATGCTACACGGCCTGGGACACGGCCGTGTGCCTGGCCGTGTTCCATACTCGAAGATCGTCGACCTTAACATGGTCGACCACACGGCCAGCTCGACACGGCCGACACGGCCTCCGACACGGCCGTGTCGGGACCCGTGTCACCTGCTCAAAAAAACTGCCTTGGCCAAAAGCGATCCCCGTCGCTCCTACAACATCTTGGGGCGTTACAATTCTCCCCCCCCCCCTTAAAAGAATTTCGTCCCGAAATTTAAAACATGGAAAGAACACAAATTCTAAACGATACCTGAGGAGAAAAGCTCGGGGTACTCCTCCAGCATGGCCTGCTCTCGCTCCCATGAGAGCTCCTCGCAGCCACAATTGTCCCAACGGACCTTTATGAGTCAGATCTCCTTGTTCCGCAGTTGCCGAACCTCTTAATCTTCTAATCCGACAGGACGTACTCGCGTCCTCAAGTCTTCCTCTACCGGCACCGCCGCCGGTTCAATCACCACGCTGGCCTCTAACAAGGCTTTCCTCAAGACGGAGATGTGAAAAACGTCATGCAATCCACTTAGCTCCGTGGACAACGTCAACCGGTACGCTGCCTCTCCCACTCGCTCGATGACCTTTAATGGTCCCAAAAATCTCGGACTCAGCTTCTTGTGTCGGCGAATTCGTGAAACGCCTTTGAACGGCTTGATCTTAAGATACACCCAGTCGCCCACCGTGAATTCCACATGTCTGTGGCGAGCATTGAAATACTTCGACTGCCGATCTTGAGCTACCTTCATGCGCTCTTGGATGGTCCGCACTAGTTCACTAGCATCGGCTACCACTTCTTTCCCCAAAAGCTTTGTGTCTCCCGCCTCTGTCCAAGACATCGGTGTTCGACATCGCCTCCCATAAAGAGCTTCATATGGCTCCATCTTGATACTAGCTTGGTAGCTATTGTTATACGCAAACTCCACCATGAAGAGGTGATCCTCCCACTTCTTGCCGAAGTCGAGAGTACACATCCTTAGCATATCTTCCAAAGTACGGTTCGTTCTCTCAGTTTGCCCATCGGTTTGAGGATGAAAAGCCGTACTGAACTTGAGTTTTGTGCCCAAGCTCTTATGCACCAACCGTCAATCCTTAGACGTGAAACGTCCATCCCGGTCGCTGACTATACTCTTCGGAATCCCATGAAGTCGCACAATATTGCGGACATACAACTCCACCAACTTTTCCACACCGTCCTCCTTCCGGTTTGGGATGAAATGTGCCACTTTGGTCAAGCGGTCTACAATCACCCAAATGGCATCATTGCCTTGCTGCGATTTAGGCAACCCATGCACAAAATCCATGGAGATGTCCTCAAATTTCCATTCGGGGATTGGAAGAGGCTTCAAGAACCCGCCCAGCTTCTGACACTCGGCCTTCACTAAGGCAATTACTCTCAACACACCCCCGCAGCAGGACAACCTCCCTCTGATACCAAGTGAGAACCCGCCAACCCATATCGCATCTCAAAACCCAGGTATTGAGATGAAGGGTGGCGGGGTACATAAACACGGAGGAGCAGGCGCTGCGGGCGATGTAGGACTAATCCCAACCACAGAACCGCGGGGATATTCCGCCACACAGGGGGCCCACCGGGGTCAACACCCAGACCAGGAACGCGATGGGGAAAGCCACGGGGGCGGTCCCACACACACGGTCCTGCTGGCAAATTACTCTCAACACACCCCCGCAGCAGGACAACCGTACAACCTCTGATACCATGTGAGAACCCGCCAACCCATATCGCATCTCAAAACCCAGGTATTGAGATGAAGGGTGGCGGGGTACATAAACACGGAGGAGCAGGCGCTGCGGGCGATGTGGGACTAATCCCAACCACAGAACCGCGGGGATATTCTGCCACACAGGGGGCCCACCGGGGTCAACACCCAGACCAGGAACGCGATGGGGAAAGCCACGGGGGCGGTCCCACACACACGGTCCTGCTGGCAAATTACTCTCAACACACCCCCGCAGCAGGACAACCTCCCTCTGATACCAAGTGAGAACCCGCCAACCCATATCGCATCTCAAAACCCAGTTATTGAGATGAAGGGTGGCGGGGTACATAAACACGGAGGAGCAGGCGCTGCGGGCGATGTGGGACTAATCCCAACCACAGAACCGCGGGGATATTCCGCCACACAGGGGGGCCCACCGGGGTCAACACCCAGACCAGGAACGCGATGGGGAAATCCACGGGGGCGGTCCCACACACACGGTCCTGCTGGCAAATTACTCTCAACAGTTTGGCACCGACTCACACACAAATCTACATCCCGCTTCATCCCAGGCCACCAATAGGACTTCTTCAAATCCAAGTACATCTTTGTACCACCCGGGTGAACGGAGTACTTAGTGAAGTGGGCCTCATACATCAACTCCTCGCGGAGCTTGCCGAACTGCGGTACACAAATCCTTCCGCCCTTCCTCAGAACCCCATCAACCATCTCCCAGGCGCTACCCTCGCCCTTAAGAGCTTCCTCCACGAAAGGTTGGAACTCCTCATCCACACGGGTCGCTTCCCGAATATGATCGCATAAGTCATTCTGCATCTCAATCCAGTTTAGCCGAGCCACGCTAGACTCGCCTCTTGCCACACATTCCAAACCAAGGGACTCCCAGTCCCGCCTTAACCGCTCATCGTGAGCTTCAATCCAATTTCCTTGCCCCGAGTATTTCCTACTCAAAGCATCCGCCACCACATTGGCTTTTCCTGGCGTGTACTGAATCGCCACCTCGTAGTCCCCAAGGAACTCGACCCACCTGCGCTGTCGCATATTTAGGTCCTTCTGATCCAGGAGATACTTCAGGCTCTTGTGGTCCATGAAGATCTCCACCTTCGCACCGTAAGCGTAGTGCCTCCACAGCTTCAAAGCAAAAATTACCGCCGCCAATTCCAGATCATGGACGGGGTAATTTCTCTCATGACGCTTCAGCTGCCTCGACCCAAAAGCTATCACACTGCCATGCTGCACCAACACGCACCCTAAACCGCATCCGGATGCGTCGCTGAAAATCTGAAATCCTTCGGTCCCCTTTGGTAGACTTAGGATCAGTGCCATCATTAGCCTCTCCTTCAGGGTTTCAAACGCCTGACTGCACTCTTGAGTCCACATGAACTTCTGATCCTTGCGAGTTAGCGAAGTGAGGGGTAGAGCTATCCGCGAAAAGTTTTCCACAAACCTTCGGTAGTACCCGGCTAGTCCAAGAAAGCTCCGGACTTCCGCCACAGTCCTCAAAACTGGCCAATCTCTGATGGCTTCCACTTTCGTTGGATCTACCGCCACCCCATCCCCACTAATCACATGGCCTAAAAACGCCACCTTCTCCAACCAAAACTCGCACTTGGAGAACTTCGCATAGAGCTGGTTCTCTCTCAATACTTGCAACACTGTCCTCAAGTGCACCTCGTGCTCCGCTTCCGACTTGGAATACACCAAAATGTCATGGATAAAAACGACGACGAACCTGTCCAAGTATTCGCGAAACACTCGGTTCATCAAGTCCATGAACACGGACGGCGCGTTCGTCAGCCCGAACGGCATCACCGAGAACTCAAAATGACCATATCTCGTACCAAACGCTGTCTTGGGTATGTCTTCATCACGAATCCGCAACTGATAATATCCGGACTTCAAGTCCAACTTGGAGTACACCACCAACCCCACCAACTGGTCGAAGAGATCGTCTATCCAAGGAATCGGATACTTATTCTTGATTGTCAATTTGTTCAACTCTCGGTAGTCTATGCACAAACGCATACTACCATCCTTTTTCTTTATAAATAACACCGGCGCACTCCACGGTGAAGAGCTGGGTCTGATATACCCTTGTTCCAAAAGCTCCTATAACTGAACCTTGAGCTCGGCCAACTCCTTTGGTGCCATCCTAAATGGTGGACGCGACACCGGTCTAGCCTCGGGCACTAACTCGATGGAGAAATCAATCTCGCGCCGAGGAGGTGCTCCCGGTAGCTCCTCGGGAAAAACATCTCCAAACTCCGCCACCACGGGCACTTCCCCAAGAGACAGCCTGGAAAGGCTAACCTCCAACAACGCTACTAGAGCTACACCTCCCTGGTTAACAGCTCGCACTAGTTGAAGTGCCGAAACTAGGGAACAGGCCACTCCATGCAGGCCCTCAAACTTGACTTCCGCTTGCCCCACGCCCCTCAGGGTTACCACCTTGGACAAGCAGTCGATACTGGCACGCTGCTCCGCTAGCCAGTCCATCCCTAAGATCACATCGAACTCGGACAATGGCAAGATCGTCGCTACCAACACGAAGTCGACCCCCTCAAGACTCCAACAAATCCGGCCTCTAGCCCTGGTAGTCATAGACGACCCATTGGGCATGCGCACCTTCAACTCTGAGTCCGTTGAGAAGGACTCAACTCCAATCCTCCGGATGAAACTTTCCGCAAGGAAGGAGTGCGACGCTCCCGTATCGAAAAGTACCCTAGCGGGGTACCCTGATACCACTACAAAGCCTACACACATGCAACAAACATAAAAAGGCTTGAAAGGAAGAAATCTAAGGTGCAGGTTGAATTCTCGTACCTGTCACCACATCAGGTTGACGGATTGCTTCCTGCTGCCCAAGGTTGTAGGCCCTTGGCTGCACTGGTTGAAACCGAGAAGCACTCGACTCCTCCATCTTCCCTTTCTCCGCGGCACTGGGGCCGGAGCGCACAGTCTGCTCTTGCCTTGGCTCTTGCTCAGCGCCCCCTTGGGTACAAAATCTTACTATGTGACCTGGCTTGCCACAACTGTAATACGTCTGCGGTCCCTTAGAGCGTGACCCTCCGGACGTCCAATTACTTTTCTCGCCCGACTTAAACGGGGAAGGCTTCTTATTCCATCGGCTCCCTTCCGCCTTTCTATGGGACTGAGCCGACTTCTTCTCTTCCCCCTGCTTGGGTGTGAAACCCTTTCAGCGCTGGGATCGCTCCATATCGCTCTCCAAAATTCGAGCCGCCTCCACCAATTCGTTGAAGCCCGTACGCTTCATCGATATGAGGGGTTGTCTTAGATTCTCCCTCAATCCATGGTAGAAGAGATTGTCCCTCTCTTCATCGTCCGCCATAGTCGTCCCCGCATAATGACCCAATCGAGTAAATTCCTAAACATACTCATCCACTGTCTTGTCTCGCTGCACAAGATGTAGAAACTGCCTCTGGAGGGCTAACCTTGTTGATGCAGGAATGTACTTCTTCAGGAAGGCATTCCCAAACTCCTCGATGGACGGTGTGCGTCCTGGAAACTGCCAACCACTGTGGCTCACCCACCATAACTTGGCATCTCCCTCCAACATAAAGGCTGCGAACTCTGCCTTTATCTCATCTAGCGCCTCTGCCTCCCTCAGAAGCTCCTGAATCCTAGCCCACCAATCCTCTGCATCGTTGGGCGTGCCGATTCCCTTAAAGGTTGGAGGGTGGAAACTCAAAAAGTACTTCATTTGCCGGTCCCCATGCCCGACAACCACTCTCTCGGCCTGCGGCTCCACCCGCCTGGCCTCCTCAACCTGCACGGTCGCTGCCGTGACCGGGGTAGCAGGAGTTGCTACCTGAGCAACAGGAGCTGCTACCTGTGCTATCGCTGCAGCTTGGGCCACCACCATCGCTTCTGCAAGCATGCGGCAGAAGTCGGCCGGTGTGACCCCCATCCCTAGCGGACCTTGCGCGGTCGCACTACTTGCCGAGAGCTCTTCTCTTGGCCTCGAGGTCCCAGCCTCGTTGCTTGCACTCTAAACACAAGCAAGAAAATGCAAATCAGTCTCTAATCGCAAGACTCGAACACAAGGACACTCATGGTCCCGCGATACTCCTATGTGGATAACTTCTTATACGCGTCTCGACTTATACTTTCGACTGCAAAACTTCTCCTTGGAACGCTAACCTCCCTCTGATACCAAATTGTAACACCTCCCCTATAAAGACCATATAATATGGGTCCGACCGGGGCCCCACAACATACGGACACCACAGCTTTAGTATTAAAAGATGATATGAAACTACCCAAACTCAAAACTCCAGACAAACACAGCGGAAACATAAAACTAAAAGACAGAAGTTATCCACTAACAATAGAGTATCGAAATGGCCTTAAGGCCTTACACAATATAAGTCCAAAAAATATAAATGTGCCAAGCACTCCTAGGCTACCTCGGCATGCAAGCCGGACATGATCAAACAACATCATCAAAACAAGGAAAAGTAACTAGCCAAGCACAGCAACACTTCATGAGGCTTAGGGCTTTTCGCCCGGCGCGCTAGCTCCTGCATGCGATCCTTGCCCTGTAAGGATTTGAAGTAACGTGGGTCAGCAAAGGCTGACCTCTACTGTGTAACAAACACATCTCCTCCTGGCCGTCCCTAACGGACCCTAGGGTACCACTCCACCTGCAAGTTAACACTTAGTATACCAAAAGAGCATATATATTAAAGCGGTAAATAGGCTTGGATGTCTCATACAGCATACATGTTCTCTATGTTTTGTACAAAGTAAAAGGGGCCTACTATGCAACATGAATGCAACCCGGGTTTCACCCAAGGCACACTAGCTCGTATGCATCTAGCACAACATCAAACATTGGGTACTTCCGTTTCCCCATTGGCTTAAAGCCACAAACAAAAGGGAAAACACCATGTCCCCAATGGCACACAGGCCGTCACACGAAACCTTGCAATGGCCCCACCCGCACATGGGTCTTAAACCCCGGGCTTGCCCGCATATTCTGACGTCGCACGTCAGGGTTCCGTCTCACACTGACCGATTCTAAGAAGCCTTGCTGGACCCCACCCGCTCATGGCCACATTGCCCGGGCTTGCCCTCCGCTCGGCATTCTCGTCAGTCTCACACAAGGGATAGTCTTGTCGGGACACTTTCCCCATATGACTTGCACGTCACGGGATAGCCAGCCGACCACGGAGACCTAGCCGCACCTTTGCACAGCACAAAACAAGGTTTCCCCACCCCAATTACCATTCGTACCGCATCTTTCCCGCGCTCCAAGGAAACCATCTACTGCACAAAGAGGAGCTAACCTTGTCTGGTTCTGACTGCGAGTACTCACTCAAACAAAAGGGGAAAACGCATACATACAACGGCGTATTGCCGCAACGGATTTTCTACTGAAGTTCGCTATGCATCATCACCGGGTCGGACTATCGATCGCGACCACGGCTTCACCCACAATGCCTAATCCGCTAACGGGGCGGATCTCTAATGCAAGCATGCCGGGATGAACATACTCAACCCGGAGTTTCCTCTTGAACCGCTACACGAATCCCTCTCATTTGAGAGATTCAGCGCTCAAAATACGAAAGGAAGGTGATGCTATTCATGCATCCTAAATCCTAAAAACCGAGAGGAGAAATGTCATTACCTTCCGTCCCCTCTTCCTAGCCATGGAGAAGATTTGCTCGGTTGAACACCACCGCAACGCTCGCACCTTCGCGGATCTGAACTCCGCTCGCGAAACGGACCTCCGTAGCTTCGCCGGCGGCCGGAACTTGGCCTCCTTGCTCTCCCTTCTCTCTAGAACTTAGAGAGATAAAAGAAAATGGGGAATGAGGGTTTGGAACCCTATTCCCGGCCTTAAATCGCCCAGGGAGGCCCCCCACCATTGGATCTTCCAAGGAAAAGAACGAACGGCCACGATCGGAACCCAAATTAGAAAATCTGGGCCGAACACGGGTTGCAACACGGCCGTGTGCATGGCCGTGTTAGCCATTCGCCGTCTCGATCGATTTGAAAACCAGCACATGGCTCCTGACACGGCCTTCGACACGGCCTTCGACACGGCCGTGTACGCTCCACACGGTCGTGTCGTGACCCGTGTCACGGCACCCGTTTTCAACATTTATAGTCAGAGAAGTACACGGCCTCTGACACGGCCCCTGACACGCCCATGTCACCTGGGACACGGCCGTGTCGAGACCCGTGTCATGCCCCGTGTGCAATACCTCAGAAAAGTTCGAAACGACCCGATGTTACACGGCCTGGGACACGGCCGTATGCCTGGTCGTGTTCCATACTCGACGATCGTCGACCTTAACATGGTCGACCACACGACCAGCTCGACACGACCGACACGGCCTCCGACACGGCTGTGTCGGGACCCGTGTCACCTGCTCAAAAAAACTGCCTTGGCCAAAAGCGATCCCCGTCGCTCCTACAACATCTTGGGGCGTTACACTTTTACCACTTTGGGTTGACTCTAAAGGACCCTTAAGGCTCTAGTGGACCCTCTAATAGGTTAGTGATGTTGTGGTGGGGACATGGATTCATGGTGAAGCCCTAAGGTCAATCCCTAGGTTTGGTGATGAGGTTATGCCATTGGCAGACCAAAGTGATTCTCACCTTGGCCTTTGATTACCTGGCCCTTTTTAGCTTCCTAGGGTTTTGTCATGACCTAGTCATAACCAAAACCACTAAGATATTTTAATTAAGTGGTCTAATGACCTCCAAACCCTCCCAAATTTTTGTGAGTGGTCCCTGGGTTCATCATAAGGCTCTATATAGTTTATCATCTCAATTGGAGATGTTTTAGATTTGAAATGAATAAACCTAAGCTTTGCCCTATTAAGGGGTTTTAGGTTAAAAGTGCACTTTGTGATTTGAGTGATCAAATCACCTCAATAGAGGCTGATATTTTGACCACTAACTAGTCATGATTTCTAGCACCCTCTCATGAATTTTGAGGTGGATTGGAGTAGATTTGCCCTAGGACCCAAGGCCAAACCCTAAGGATGGTTCTTGGTGGTTTGTGAAGGGTAGGTGGTCAAATGACCTTGATATGATTTGAAACCTGGTGGAGAGGATTCTAGGGTAGCTAGAATCCTCTGGCAAAAATCTAAATGGATTTTAAAGTGAATAAGTCCCTCAAAACCCTAACCCTAGTTTAGGGCACAAATCTTTTAGTGATAGAAAAAGTTATTAAAACTCACTGAACTATGGTGAAACTTGGGTAGTGTAGTTTTAAAGTTATTATGAACCCCTGAAAATTTAATTGAGAATTTTGGAACATAATTTTTAGTACTTCTTTTATAAGTATGAAAAAGGGCAATTTTGGTAAATAATTTATTCAGAGCTCATTTATTGTTGTAAAATTATGAAACATTGTCATGATATTTGTAGGGCATAAATTGTCATACTGGAATTTTTGTATAATTTTTGGAAGTTTAAATGCATTACTTGCCCTTTAATTTATGATTTTTAAAATATTCCAAAGTTAAGGAATAATGATTTAAACCTTGCAAAAATTATATGAGATTTGGATTAGCTGTTAATTTGCTGTTTAGTATTTGTCATAATTTTGTGGGGCCTTATACATACCTGAAAAGTGTACTTCATGTTCAAAATCTCCATATTATAGTTTTGAAAGAAAATAATTAAATATAGGTTAAATTAGGAAAATTATGAATCTCTGATTTTAGACTAAGTTGGACATGATAGACCTCTAGTAAATTTTATAGGAGTTTTGGAAGATAATTTTGAGTACCTCCCTTTGTGCATCTCATATAGCTTTGAATGGTCTTTGTTTAGTCGAAGATGCATAAGTTATATTAAGGTGCAAAATGATCTTGGAGATTGGAGTATTAAAAAGATGACTACGAATGAATAAGAATGTACCCTCAGTGGTCAAGATAGGGATAGGGTGGTAGGTTGTCTAGTCATAAGAGGTTCTCGGGATCGACGAAAGATCGTCCTCCCCGGTAGGAGAGGAAGAGTCTTAACACACTAGGCTTAGATCCAAAGTAATTTAAAAGGGATCGGGTAATGGGTATTAACCAATAAAAGTAAGTGCCTTGTGAAAGGGAATGATTGGCTTCAGCTACCATCATAGTTCCTAGTGCCCTTTGAGAGCCCTTCACGGGGTATGCCGGGGGCAGTCCTGGGCTAACATAAACCGTAGGAATAATAAACTAAAAGAGCAACTAGTATAACTAGAGTTTCATATTCACACACCTTGGTAGTTAGGGAGGTTGAATAGGTTAGTTTGATTGTCTTTCAGACGGTAGCTTCTGAAAGTAGATGCACAGACGGGACAGTCCGGGGAGCCGAGGGCTCAAGGGTTTAAATACAGAATAAGGTGGTGGGTCTTCGGTATTTGACTATCGTTCACACCGACGTCGATACGTAGACTCGGCGGTGTGGAACACTTAGCCAAAGAAAGTCTGGTGGATACAGCCAGCACTAGTATGCGGATACTCTAGGTTGTGTTCTTCTAGGGGCGTATGGAAGGGCTAGGCCCGGTAGTGTGGATACCCGCCTAGGAGTGGGGGCCTGACCCACTGTCTCTGTTTGCCACTACGGAGGTTCCTGGGAGTGAAGCTAGCTGCCCGAACAGGGGGAACTAATGGTCTGTGCACATAGAGTCGCGTGCGTGAGTTGCACTTGCATGAATCATGGCATAACATATCACTACACTCATATTTGCATACAACCGTCACCCCAACGTATAAATCGGTATGGGACTTTTTATACGATGGGAGCCTTGTAGAAGAAACCTTAACTTATATGTTTGTATGGGCACTCATATAAGTTAAGGTTACTTACTTATTTTCTATTTTTCTTCTTATATTTATACTGCTTACTACATGTTTACCTTACTGCTCACTATCATAGAACTGCTAGATGTACTTTATTTTACTTAGCTGTTTAAACACCATGAATGCCTGCTAGACTAGTTCCACGGTCATCTACTTGCTTATTCTCCGTCTTTGAAGTTTCCCTTTCATCCTCTCCGCTCGGTGCTTAGGAGCCGTGGGGGGAGGGGTAGGGGATGATAGGGCTTAGTCTTTATGACTAGTGGTTTTCTAACCACAACATTACAGGAGCTCCGAATGGGAGACATGGACCAGTAGTCCAGGGACCAGCACCAGCGGAGTACGGTGCGCATGGAGGTGTCCAGTCTAGTTCCGGAGTACCCGTGACCAGCTCCGTGAGTGATTAGTCTTTCTTATAGCTTCTGCGATGACTGAATTATAGTGAGGACTATGGTGTACTGGGCTTGAGCCCGTTTTTTTATATTTCATTTGTACTGATCTTTCGCAGTACTCTACTTTCTATATATTGATGGACTTACTGTGATTTTCTTTAATATATGATTATGTGGACATGTTATATTTACTTCTCTCTCTGTTGTGATCGAAAAAGGCCGGCAGAATTGGCATTTTGTAGTGTCGGCCTTCCCTAGTGTCGGTGCCACCGCAAAGCGGCAATTCTGGGCATAAGACCCCGATGGTTGAAAAAGGAAAAAAATTGGGGTCTTACAGTCTGAATGTTTCATATTGCGCATCAGAGTCCCTTCTTCAATGGCAAAGGACAAATTTGACGTGTTGTTGCCGAATGGGTGTTCTATGCATGCGGACAGAGTATGTTCCGTAAAGATCCATATTGGAAGTCAGGAATTCGACTTACTAGCGTCGTTACTTCCGCTAGTAGATTTCGACATCATCTTTGGTATGGACTGGATTTCGGAGTAGAAGGCATTCATTGATTGTAACTGTAAGGAAGTCAAGCTGGGTGCTGGGCGGGAGGCAACATTTGCGGGACTGAAGGGGTCGAGCAAGACTTTAATGTCTGCTCTTCAGGTGGTCAATGCAGTCTGTGCTGGTGCAGAGCTGTTCTTCACGTTAGTGGAGGCTGTAGAGCCTAAGCCCACATTGGGTAGAATACCAATAGTGTGCGAGTACCCTTACGTGTTCCCAGACAATCTTCTCGGAGCCCCGCCTTAGCGGGAGATCGATTTCACGATCGACCTAGTGTTAGGTGCCAAACCTGTGTCACGCTCTCCTTATAAGTTGGCACCTAAAGAGATGGCGGAGCTAAAGGTTCAACTCGAGGAGTTATTGGAGCAAGGGTATGTGCGCCCAAGTTCGTCGCCTTAGAGCGCACCGGTCCTCTTTGTTAAGAAGAAGGACGGGAGTTTGCGGCTGTGTATCGACTACAGAGAATTGAACAAGTTAACGGAAAATAACAAGTACCCAATTCCAAGGATTGATGATCTTTTTGATCAGTTAGTCGAGTCATCGGTGTACTCAAAATTAGATCTTAAGTCCAGTTACTATCAGCTGAGGATTAGGGAGAGTGATATCCAAAAGACAGCGTTCAACACAAGGTGTGGGCATTTCGAGTTTACGGTCATGCCGTTCGGGCTGACTAATGCGCCTTCAGTGTTCATGGATCTGATGAACAGAGCGTTCCAGGAGTACTTAGAACATTTTATGATCGTCTTTATCGACGACATGTTGGTGTACTCGCAGTGCGAAGAAGATCACTTCAAGCATATGCATTTGGTGTTGGAGATGCTGAGGAGGAATGAACTATATGCAAAGTTCTCCAAATGCGAGTTCTGGTTGTCCTCAGTGGTGCTCCTTAGTCACATAGTCATTGGTGAAGGGATTGCAGTAGATCCAGCGAAGAAAGTTGCGATACGGGAGTGGCCTGTATTGTCTTCGGTAACGGAAGTCCGGAGTTTTCTGGGGCTTGCCGGTTATTACAGGCAGTTCGTAGAGAACTTCTTATGGATAGCATTACCTATCACGGCGTTGACAAGGGAAGATCAGAAGTTTGTATGGACGCAGGAGTGTGCGCAAGCGTTCGAAAAGTTGAAGAGTCGGTTGACCATGGCATCAGTGCTAAGTTTGCTGAGTGGGACCAAAGGTTTTGAGATATACAGCGATGCCTTAGGTAGTGGTTTGGGTTGTGTGCTGTTGTTGCATGGTAGTGTTATTGTGTATGGCTCATGTCAGCTGAAAGTGCACGAAAGGAATTATCCGGTCCACGACTTGGAGTTAGTGGAGTAAAGTTCGATATTTATACAGACCATAAGAGCCTGAAATACCTGTTGGATCAGAAGGATCTGAACATGAGGCAGCGGAGGTGGATGGAGTTCCTGGGGGACTATATGTTCAAAATTCATTGTGTGCCCCATAAAGGCAATGCAGTTGCGGATGCGTTGAGTCGCAGGGCTCCCGCCCAAGCCAAATGGTTGTCGATTCATGATGAGTGGTTGATTCGGGAGTTGGAGGCGTTAGATATCTGTTGTGCTGACAAGTAGACTAGCGCCTAAGCGTTATTGAACTGGACGAAAGTTCAATATGATCTTGCTGATCGGATTCGGCAGGCTATGGATTTGGATAGCAGCATGAAGGAAATCATGGATGCAGCTTCGGATGGGTCAAATTCCCAATTTACAGTTGAAGATCGACTATTAAGGAAGGATAATCGTTTGTGCGTCCCAAATGTGGGTAATTTACGGGTGGAGTTGATGTACGAGGCTCATCATACAAAGTACTAAATTCACCCAGGGAGCATGAATATGTACCGAGATCTGAAGAAGTTGTTCTTGTGGCCAGGACTCAAGAAGGATGTGGCACTATATGTGGCTAAATGTCAGACTTGCACCTTAGTGAAGGCAGAGTGCCAAAAGCCAGGGGGTTTCTTGAAATTTTTGCCTATTTCGGAGTGGAAGTTCGACGACATTTCGATGGACTTTATGCATGGCCGTCCAAGGTCGCATAAGGGAAACGATGTCATCTGGGTTATCGTAGATCGGTTAACAAAAGTGTCGCACTTCATTCTGCATAGGAAGGATGTTTCGGTGGAGAAACTGGCGAAGCTGTATATGGATAATATAGTCAGACTGCATAGTGTGTCCCGCAGCATTGTGAGCGATAGAGATGGATGTTTCATGTCCAATGACTGGAGTTTGGTGCAGCAAATGCTGGGAACTAAGTTGAAGTTCAGCACAACCTTTCATCCGTAGACGGATGGGCAGACCAAGAGGGTCAACAGGACGATGGAGGATATGCTTCCATGTGTGTCTTGGACTTCGGAAAGCAGTGGGAATACCATCTGTATTTGGTGGAGTTTGCATACAACAACAACTACCAAGCGAGCATACAAATGGCGCCCTTCGAGGCCCTATAAGGTAGAAAATGTCGCACGCAGTTGTCGTGGTTAGAAACGGGTGAGGCAAGGTTGTACAAAAAAGCAAGAGGTGGAAAGAACCAGTTCATTGGTGCAAACAATTCGAGAGCGTTTGCTGATCGCTCAGGATAGACAAGCTAAATACTAAAATGTCAAACATCAGAACGTGGAGTTCGCGGTTGGCGATTGGGCGTATATGATGATAAAGCCATTCAAGGGTGTTTTACGGGTACGATGCTTGAAGAAGCTGAGCCCGAGATACCTTGGAACATTTGAGATTCTGGAGCGGATCGGCGAAGCGGCTTATCGTCTAAAGCTATCGGTGGAGTTGAGTGGTCTACACGATGTATTCCACATATCAGTATTGCAAAAGGCGGTGCAAGAGCCTTCGCAAGTGATCGCTGTTATTCAAGTACCAGTGTACAAAGGGTTGATGACGAGGGTCAAGCCCGTTCGTATTGAGGACTTTGAAGTCAAGCGACTTCGTAACAAGGAGATCAGGATGGTGAAGATCTGTTGGGACGATTGCGGTCGTGAGGAGCTCTCTTGGGAACGGGAGCAGACCATGCTGGAGGTGTACCCAGAGTTATTCCACTCAGGTACCGCTTTTGGTTTTGTGTATCTTTTCCTTTCGGTAATTTCGTGGACGAAATTCTTTTAAGTTTGAGAGATTTGTAACGCCCCGAAACTCAAAAGAGGGACGGGTTTCGTTTTGAGCCAAGTCTGGGATTTGGTGGTGGTGATACGGCCTGGGACACGGACGTGTCCCAGGGGCTTGTCATGCTCGGGTTCGGCGATGGTCGTGTGGTCGACGAAATTGCAGTCAACGGTCATCGGGGCAGTGAACACGGTCTGGGACACGGGCATGTCCCTCGGCGTGTCAGCCACTCGACGCCTCAGAACTCAACACTTTTCACACAATGAGCTTCGAGTTAGGGAACACGGCCTCCGACACGGGCGTTTCCATGGTCGTGTCCTGCTCGGGTGATTTGTTTGTTTGTGCTGAGGAAGCTACACGGCCTGGGACACGGGCGTGTCCCAAGACGTGTCTAGCACACAGCATGTGACACGGGCGTGTCACATGGCCGTGTTGTGCTCTGGACATTTTGGTCCTGGGTCGTTGGAGAAATACGCCCAGCTACACGGGTGTGTACTGAATGACACGGGCGTGTCAAGCCTTACACGGGCGTGTCGAGTGCCCGTGTTCTTTTCGGGACACGATGGTTTTGACGGCAAATGAGTTACACGGCCATAGACACTGGCATGTCGCAAGCCGTGTTTGGCCCAGGAAGTTTATTTTCAGGGCGAATTGTAGTCGTTTGTTTCCTTATTTTGGGATCTAACGGCTCAGGCCTCTCCATGCTAGGGTTAAGGCCGGGATTGGGGGTTTAAACTCTCATATTCCTTTGGCCATTCTCTTTCTAAATCCTAGAGAGAATGGAGAGCGAGGAGGAAGAAGGAAGAGGGAGATCCGGTCGTCGGAGGACATTCGTAGCGCCAAATCGCAAACCGAGCCCAGATCTGCGGAGGCAATATCATTGCGGTGCTTTTCATCCGCATAGTTTTCCATGGCACTGAAGAGGAACGCTAGGGTAATAATTCTCATCTTGAGCATGTGAAGCTCTTCTTCTTTTGTATAGGAAAACCCTATCCTGCGAGTATGCGGCGAGTTTTCGGTATTCCTTTGTAACATCCCATTTCCGGCTAGACCCCTAGGAGTCGTTTGGTCGTAAGAGAACCCTAGGAAGCCCAAAAATTGAAATAAATCGACCGAGACTTCGGGTCACGGGTTGGTCACGCCCGTGACCGACCCGTCACGCCCGTGACCTAGGGCGTGACTCCTTCGACGATCGTCGATCTCCGTGAGACGATCGTCGAACATGCTGTCGGGGCATGTCACGCCCGTGACCAAGGTGTCATGCCCGTGACCAAGGGCGTGACTCCTTCGACGATCGTTGATCTCCGTGAGACGATCGTCGACCTTGCAGCCCGGACATGTCACACCCGTGACCAAAGTGTCACGCCCGTGACCAGGGGCGTGACTCCTTCGACGATCGTTGATCTCCGTAAAACGATCGCCGAAATTGAACTCGGGCCTGTCACGCCCGTGACCTAGGTGTCACGCCCGTGACCTAGGGCGTGACCACCATTCGATGACCGTCGATCTCAAATCGACGATCGTCGACCCAGAATTAACCACCCGGGCCTGTCACGCCCGTGACCCAAGTGTCACGTCCGTGACCATCCTTCGACGATCGTCGATCTCAGTTCGACGATCGTCGAGCCCAGAATTGGCTATCCAGGCCTGTCACGCCCGTGACCTATGTGTCACGCCCGTGACATTGGCCGAAACGATGGTTCAGGGCCGAAATTATTCTAACACGCGTGGAAATAAATGTTGGTGTGGGAAGTTACACCAGGAGTAATTACAGGCCGTTTTTCCTTCTATAATTATATAATAAAGGAGGAAGATGTGGTCCAATAGGAAACCGCCAACTGGACACACCTGTTCTTCTTCCACCATTTCCTATCCCTTCACTGTAACCGAAAGGCTATTAAGAGGAGCCTTCATGGACATTACGGCTTTACCCTTTCACCTCCCCACTTTCTGACTTATAAAAGCCCACTTGGGGCAAGAGGAGAAGGTTACACGCTCAAACAAACGGATCAGACCTTTGTTCTTGCTGTAGGAGAAGTTCGGCTATACCACCACTGCGCCATGGCACCCCGACGTTCATCTCGCCTTCAAACCGCGAACAAGGTCCTCCTCTGCTCCTTCTCTTTCATGGGTAGATCTTAGGATTCTTAGGAAGGTAGTTCACGCACAACGGAGCCGGACTCATCTCTCGTTTTCATGGGAAAACCATGAAAAAGGTATTTTTGAGTTCGCCGGAAACCGCCACCTCCGGCGGCCAAACCACCGCCGACCGCTAGCCATCGCCTCAACGGAGGTGGTGGTGGTGGTGGATGGCCAGGGAAGTGACCGGACGGCCGGCGACGGATCACAGAAATGTTATAGGAAAAATGATTTCCTGAGTTCTGGTTTTCGGGTTCTGTAGAAGATGAACAGTAAAAACTGTTTTAAATATATAAACTATGTAAATAATTTTGTATGGAAATTATACTTGGATGGGCATATTTTAATGCTGCAAAACGAGGCTCTTAGAAGCCATTTTAGGAAAAGTGACCAGACACGAAAGTCGTAGCACTTCAAGTCTAGATTAATTTAAAATTGGTTTCAACTCGTTTGGGTAAGCGGTTCGACCGCAGCACCCGTTTTAGTGGGGGCTGTACCTAGAGTTGGGCAGAAATTAAAACGAATGCCCACTCTTCGTCCCTTGTCCAAATGACCTGAAATTTGGGCAGGGGGTTAACCTTGGTTATACCTAAAGGCAGACCAAAAATGGAAATTTTTGGAGATACTTTGCCTAAAGTTTTTGTTTTAATTTAATAAACTTAGAGGAATTTATTTAGGTAGTCAAATGACCTCCAAACCCTCCCAAATTTTGGTGAGTGGTCCCTGGCTATAAAACCTAGGTCTGTACAAAATTCCAATTTATTTGGAGGAGTTTTGGGTAGGAAATCTTCTACCCTTAACTAGGCATTAGAGAGACACCTTTTAGTAAAAAGTGCACTAAGAGTTTGGAAAGGTCAAATCACCTCAACAGAGGCTGATTTTCTGACCTCTGACTTAGAAGGGTGTTATAACCTGCTTGGAGAAAAATGGAGTGGTTTAGGGTTGACTTACCCTAGGATCCAAGCTCAAACCTTAAATGAAGGGTTTTGAGGGTTGTGAAGGACATAGGAGCTAAAGCTCTTGTATGCCCTTGAAATTTGGAGGAGAGTGGCATGATATGATGAAAACCCTCTGGTTGAAACAGTGAAGGAATTGGAGGTAATTAGGTACCTTGAAAGTTGAGACTTTGAATTAGGATAGAAATGTAATTTAGTTATTTTAAGCACTAAATCTAACCCAAAAATTATGAAACTCAGGAAGAGGGTGTTTTAGGATGTTTTGGACTTATGGTAATTTTCCTGGAATTTTATGATTAATAAATATTATACTTCATGTGTTAAAGGATTTATAGCCCGATTTGTTGTTTCAAATATTTGGAGGCTTTAAATTATTATAATCAGTTAAAATTCTGTATTTAGATCTTGACTAGTAGAACATTGATCCCTGAATTTTTATAGAATTTTATGTTGAGTAAATCTAGTACTTTGTTCTCAGATATTAGAAAGGGGTTTTGTTGTTTAAAAATTAATTATGGATAAATTACTTGCTGGAAAATTATGAAACTTGGTCAGTGCTAATTTTAGGCCTTTATCTGCATGGCATAAATTATTTATAATTTTTGGAAGAATATTTTCTGTACTTGATTCATAAACAACAAAAGTTAGAGATTATTTCTAAAATAGTTTTCATGCCCTTTTGATAGTAAAAAAATTATGATACTTAGGATTTAACCTTTTGAGATAACCTACTATTTATCATAAATTTGCTGGACATCTTGCATGATTACTTAGGGTAGTTCATGTTCAAACCGGTAGCCCTTGGGATTTTCGAGGAATTTAATTAAATGCCAAATAGATTAGGAAAATTTCCATTTTCTGGATTTAGGTCATTTATATCATGGTAAGTCCCCAATAAATAACTTAGGGCATTTGGATGAGTATTAGGTCATGGCATAACCGGTTCCACATATAGTCTAGATCAGTCAGCATATAACAAATTTGTGAATTGAAATAAGACATGATCTGAGGAAGACATTGGAGTTAATCATTTTGTTTGGGTGGGCAATAGTGGAGAAAAATGCAATAGGAAGATATAAAGAGTAGCGAGGAGTGGTGATAGCTAGAGTTAAGAGATGCTCGGGTTCGGCGAAAGATCGTTTTTCTCGAAGAGAGGAAGGTTAAAAATCACCCTAGGATAGTCTAACGTAATATGAGAAGGTAATCGGGTTAAGGGAAATCAACCAATAACAATAAGTGCCTTGCGAAAGGGAACTTCGGGCCGTAATGCCGCCGTCTTGGTTCCTAGTGCCCCTTGAGAGCCCTTCACGGGGAATACCGGGGGCAGTCCTGGGCTAACGTAAACTGTAAATAACAAACCGACAAGAGTAACATAGTAACTAGGTCTGCACCTTTCACAAACACGGTTGGCACAGGAAGATTGATGGGAGCTTCGGCTCGGTTGGTTTGGGATGGACATTTTGGTCCGGGGAGCTTCGGCTCGGTTGGTTAAGAGACGGACGGGATGGTCCGGGGAGCTTCGGCTCGGTTGGTTTGGAGACGGACGTTTTGGTCCGGGGAGCTTCGGCTCGGTTTTTATGTGTTTACGATTAAACTTGCATGTGCATAAAATAGGAAAAGTTAAGGTGGTGGGTTTTTCGATATCGGGGAGTTCGATTGCACCGACACCGATATCGTTGACTCGGCGGGGTGATTAGCACTTCGCCAACAAAAGTCCGGTGCGCCAGCCGGCAAGAGTACGCAGGCGTCCGCTTAGTGCACCAAGCGTTGAGGCGTACGATAGGTCAGACCAGTGGTGCTTTTACTGGTTTTGAGGTGGGCGAGGCCCAACCCACCGCTTCCGTCCGCCACTACGGAGGTATCCTGGGAGGTAACGGCTCTGAAAGGGGGAACTAAAGGTCTGTGTGCACAGAGTCGGGTGTGTGAGTTGCACTTGCATGTTTCATCATACCCACACGCATGTCATAGCATAATCGATTCATTAAACCCTGACACCTAAAGTATAAGTGGTATGGGACGCTTATACATTAGGACCTGCAAAACGACCCCTTGGTCTATAAGCTTGTGTGGGCAAGTTTATAAATCAAAGGTTAATTTCAATGTATAACAACCATTGCTGTTTGATAACCGACACCCCAAGGTATAAGTGGTATGGGACACTTATACGATGGGAGCCTTGCAAAAGATCCCTTTGCTTATGTGTTCTCGCATAAGTGAAGGTTTAAATTCATATAATTGCTTTTCTTACTGCTAGACCTATTATAACATTCATATTAACTGCTCACCGAATACAACTTGCTAGATTAAGTCCACTGACACCTGTTTACTTTTATTCTCCACAAATATGTCCTCCCCTTTCTTCCTCTCCACTCGGTACCTAGGAGCCATGGGGGAAGGGGTGGGGGATGATAGGACTTAGTCTTTATGACTAACGGTTTTCGAACCGCATCATTTAGGGGATCGTGGAGCCCAGCATGGAGGAGCAGCCCCAGAGATCGGTGCGCCTGGAGATGGGGCAGTCTAGCTCCGGAGTTCATACAGCCGGGACCGTGAGTCTCGACCTTGAGTAGTTTCTGTTTTCGCTTCCGCATGTGTGATATTGTAGTGAGGACATGATGTATCGGGCATAAGCCCGCATTTATAGTACTCTGATGTTTTCTGTGGACACTCCCTTCGTGGAGATTTTATTATATACATGTGATTTATTATTGTGGACTGCATTGCTCTTACTTCTAATAATGTGCTACCTTTCTGTGATCGAATTGGCCGGTAGAATCGGCGCCTTGTGGTGATGACCCTTCAGGACGCGAAGGTGTCACCGCAAAGCGGCGATTCTGGGCCTAAGACCCCGGTGGTTGAAAAAGAAAAAAAAGGGGTCTTACAAGGGGTATCAGAAGAAACATCGATCAGAAGGAAGTAGCAGTCCACAAACCCTGGGTCACCCCCGCTCGAGTTTAGTTTGGGGACAAACTAAGCAGCGGAAGCAGTGGTGTGCCCATATGGGGATCACATATAAATTGTCCACCTTTATGTAATGTTTGAACGTTTTCTCAGCATGTGTTTTTGTTACGCAGCCTCCAGCACGGACTACGCCACAAGGTGGAGTCCAACAGGCTCAGGATGTTGCACCACCCCCACCGGTCCCCACTCCTTTCCTTCAGTCAGACATGGGACAGACCCTGACTGCCATCCTGGAGGCCTTCAGGGCCCAGCAGGTTCCGGCCCCGCAGCCAAACCCGAGGGCCAACTGGCTGAGCATCTTCCGGGGTCTTTATCCCCCGTCCTATTTGGGGACAGAGTCGGCTGTTCGGACGGAAGAGTGGCTTGATATTATGTATGAGATGCTGACCGAGATACGGTGTCCCTGGGAGGAGAGGGTGGCTCTGGTTGTCTCCTGCCTGGAGTCCCATGCAAAGAGGTGGTGGAAGACGCTGTTGGACAAGACATTTGCTGATAGGGAGGTTGCGGAGGTTACTTGGGAGGAGTTCAGGGCCGTACTGCTGGAGCATTTCGTTCCGCAGTCGGCTAGGGATGATTTGGAGGAGCGGTTCTTACAGCTGAAGCAGGGCACCCGGACCGTGGTGGAGTACCAACGAGAGTTCGACCATCTGGCTCGATACGCAGATTCCTACCAGCTGGACGAGGCAGGGTATATCAGGAGGTTCTAGTAGGGCCTGCGGGAGGACTTGAGGGAGGCTCTGTTGTTTGTATCTGACGGGCCCATCTCCCGGATTTTGGAGATGGCAAAAAGGATTGAGGCAGATTGGCACGCCACCCGGGGTCGGAAAAGGCCAGCAGAGGATCAGGGACGGAGAGGTAGAAATGACCAGCGGCGAGGTGTTGTACTAGAGGGGAGGAGGACGGAGGACCAGCCTCGTCAGGACGTGAGGCAGGAGCCGAGGGAACAGGTGATATTGGCCCCTCCACCTCTTCAGATGCAGGAGATGCCGAGACCCGGGGGAATGGCATATCCCCCACCAGAGTGTTTTCTTTGTCATCAGATTGGGCACATTCGGAGGAACTGCCCCATGAGGGGGGCACCACCTCCAGCACCACAGGGTGGCTCACCAGCTCAGCATTACGGAGGTCGAGGACGCAGCCACGGTCGTGGATACCGGGGGGAGATCGTAGACAGGAAAGGGAGCAGGTATATGCCTTGGACCTTGCGCAGCCTCGGAATCCGGAGCAGGTCATAGCAGGTACGCTGCAATGCCTCTTTATTTTCATAGAATTTCCCTTTCAATGGTTAAAACTTTGAATCGCACTAGATAGATTAGCAAGGAAAGTTAAACTCACTATAGAACCCTAATATATTTAATCACCCCAGGTATAGTCTTCATCAGCGGCAAGCCTGCCCGCACGCTTTTTGATACTGGAGCTACTCACTCCTTTATGTCGGAGACGTTCGTAGAAGGACTAGAAGGCGTGGAGCGGTTCACAGGCTCGAGGATGAGGGTACGACTACCTGATGGATCTGAACTCCTTACCACGGATCACTGTAATATGGAGGCGGAAATTAGTGGAAAGGCATTCGAGGCTCCAGCGACGATTTTGAAGCTGACAGACTACGACCTGATCCTGGGCATGGTATGGCTGCACTGGAACCATGCCCAGATTGACTACCAGGCGAAGAGGATCACCGTGAGACACAAGAACTCTTTCATCACCATCGAAGGTATAAGACCTGTCTCGCGTATACTCTTATCTTCGGTACAGGCCGTTAAGGCCCATCTGCAGGGAGAAGTGGTCTATCAGGTTCTATTTGAGATGGCGGATGTTAAGGAGTCGGTGACAGACATCCCGGTGGTGCGACATTTCGCTGACATCTTTCCAGAGAAACTACCAGGATTACCTCCACACCGAGAGCAGGACTTTCAGATACAGCTTGTGCCGGGGGCCAAGCCGGCATCTAGGGCCCCTTATCGAATGGCCCCAAAGGAGTTGGCAGAGTTTCGTACTCAGTTGCAGGAATTGGTTGAGGCAGGCTTTGTTAGACCGAGTTCCTCGCCATGGGGAGCACCGGTCCTATTCGTGAAGAAGAAGGATGGGACACTCCGCCTGTGCATCGATTATCGAGCACTAAACAGGCTGACCGTCCGGAATACCTATCCGCTCCCACAGATAGACGAATTGTTTGACCAGCTGGAGGGAGCCCATTATTTCTCGAAGCTGGACTTGAGGTCAGGATACTACCAGCTACGGATCCAGGAGGAGGATATCCCGAAGACAGCCTTTAGTAGCAGATATGGCCTGTATGAGTTTACTGTGATGCCCTTCGGGCTCACGAATGCTCCGTCGGCATTCATGAGTCTCATGAACTGGGTTTTCGAGACCTACTTGGATGTGTTCGTCATAGTATTCATAGACGACATCCTGATCTACTCTAGGACGGAGGAGGAGCACACTCGGCATCTGGCACTCACTCTGGAGAGGTTGCGGGAGCATCGTCTTTATGCAAAATTCAGCAAGTGTCAGTTTTGGTTGAAGGAGGTGGCCTTCCTAGGCCACATTATCAGCGGAGCCGGGTTGGCAGTGGATCCGGCAAAGATTCGGGCAGTTCGAGATTGGCCACAGTTGAAGACAGCCACCGATGTATGAAGTTTCTTGGGACTTGCCGGTTACTACCAGAAGTTCGTGGAGGGGTTCTCTCAGATTGCCCTCCCCCTCACATCTTTGACGAAGAAGGAGGCACCTTTCGTTTGGACCCCGCAGTGCCAGGTGGCTTTCCAGGAGCTGAAGGACCGACTCATCTCAGCCCCTATTCTGGCCCTTCCATCTGGAAAGGAAGGATTCCAGGTGTACACCGACGCATCATACCAGGGGATGGGAGCAGTGCTGATGCAGAACGGACACGTCATAGCATATGCCTCCCGCCAGCTGAAGACCCATGAGAAGAACTACCCAGTGCACGACCTTGAGATGGGGGCGGTCGTTTTTGCTCTGAAGGTCTGGCGCCATTATCTTTATGGAGTCCACTGCGACATCTACTCCGACCATAAGAACCTGAAATACGTGGACACTCAAAAGGAGCTGAATATCAGACAGAGGCGCTGGGTGGAGTTCTTAGCAGACTATCAGTATGAGATGCACTACCATCCAGGGAAGGCAAACGTGGTGGCCGACGCATTGAGTCGGAGAGCGGCCACTTCCGAAGCTGGGCCCCAAGTTATGTCCATGGAGCTAGTCCGGTCATTCAGAGATATGCAGATATCCCTAGTGTCTGAGGATGATCCAGAGCTGTATAGGGAGTATCTGACATCGATGGTGGCCATAGACGATATTCGGAATCGCATTCGGGACGGACAGAGGACAGATTCGTGGGCAGAGCCGATGTTCCGAGCCTTGGAGTAGGGTTCGACAGGAGATTATTCCCTGAGAAATGGTCTGCTACATTTCAGAGGCAGAGTATATATACCCGCAGGAGGCCAGATCCGAGAGGATATTATGACAGAGGCACATTGCAGCCGGTACTCAGTGCACCCGGGGATCACAAAGATGACCGCTGATCTGAAGAAGATGATGTTTTGGTCGGGCATGAAGAAGGACATTACGTACTTCGTGACCCATTGCGAGGCGTGTCAGTTGGTGAAGGCGGAGTGCAAGAACCCTGCAGGATTATTGCAGCCACTCCCGGTGCCGGAGTGGAAGTTCGACGATATAGCTATGGATTTTATACATGGTCTTCCCCGGTCTCGGACGGGGAATGACTCGATCTGGGTGATTGTCGATCGGTTGACGAAGGTGGCCCGCTTTGTACCGATCAGGAAGGATGACTCGGTGGGAGTGCTGGTACGGAAGTTCATGGAGCAATATATCTGATATCATGGCGTGCCCCGGACGATAGTGTCGGACCGCGACGGACGGATTACATCCAGGGAGTGGCGGTCAGTGCAGGCATATTTGGGCACCCGGTTGACTTTTAGCACGGCCTTCCACCCTCAGACGGACGGGCAGACAGAGCGCACCAACCGAACCTTGGAGGATTTACTACGACTGTTTATACTGGACCGAGGGGAGCCGTGGGAGAAGATGTTACCGTTGGTCGAGTTCTCCTATAATAATAGCTACCAGTCCAGCATCAGGATGGCGCCTTATGAAGCCTTGTATGGAAGAAAATGTAGGACCCCGCTTTCTTGGGTTCAAGACGAGAATCCGAAGGTGTTGGGATCGGACTTTGTTGAAGACACCGAGGCTCAGGTGAGACTGATCAAAGATAGGATGTTGGAGGCGCAGAGCAGACAGGATAAATACTATGACGCCCGGCATCGTCAGGTGGACTTTCGGGTAGGAGATCGAGTGTTCTTGAAGATCCGGCCCATGCACGGAGTCTCACGGGTGTGCGGTCGGAGGAAGAAGCTCAGCCCTAGGTATATGGGCCCTTACAAGATCCTGGAGCGGATCGGACCCCTAGCCTACAGGCTAGAGTTGCCGCCAGAGCTGGCAGCTCTACACGACGTCTTCCACATTTCTTCGCTGAGAAGGGCTCTACTACTCCCGGAGCAGCGGATTTCGACCACCGAAGGGCCGGTAGCTTCAGACCGATCTATTCACTTGGAGCCGGTTCGGATCGAAGACAAAGGTGTACGGATCTTGCGCCGCAAAAAGATCCCCTTAGTCAAGGTTCTGTGGAGAAACCACGGTCAGGAGGAGCACACCTGGGAACCGCAGGACCTGATGAGGCAAAGATACCCGGAGTTGTTCAGTCAGGTACATCTCACCACCTCTCGGTATACTATAGATTTCCTTCTTGTTTAGGACAGTTAAGACTAGATAAGGAAAATTCAGGACCTAGGCATGCACACTTAATCAGAAAAGTAGGGGCTAATCTTTTGTTTATTGGGGAGATTGTCTTCGTTTATCGAACGAATAGTCGCCTAAAACAAATAGAAAGATCGTATGGGATGTTACAAGTTTAACTTATTCCGATAGAAATCCCCGTAGGCTCAACCTCAATTTCGGGGACGAAATTTTTGTTTTGTTTATTGGGATTTGTAACATCCCATTTCCGGCTAGACCCCTAGGAGTCGTTTGGTCGTAAGAGAACCCTAGGAAGCCCAAAAATTGAAATAAATCGACCGAGACTTCGGGTCACGGGTTGGTCACGCCCGTGACCGACCCGTCACGCCCGTGACCTAGGGCGTGACTCCTTCGACGATCGTCGATCTCCGTGAGACGATCGTCGAACATGCTGCCGGGGCATATCATGCCCGTGACCAAGGTGTCACGCCTGTGACCAAGGGCGTGACTCCTTCGACGATCGTCGATCTCCGTGAGACGATCGTCGACCTTGCAGCCCGGACATGTCACACCCGTGACCAAAGTGTCACGCCCGTGACCAGGGGCGTGACTCCTTTGACGATCGTCGATCTCCGTAAAACGATCGCCGAAATTGAACTCGGGCCTGTCACGCCCGTGACCTAGGTGTCACGCCCGTGACCTAGGGCGTGACCACCATTCGATGACCGTCGATCTCAAATCGACGATCGTCGACCCAGAATTAAACACCCGGGCCTGTCACGCCCGTGACCCAAGTGTCACGCCCGTGACCATCCTTCGACGATCGTCGATCTCAGTTCGACGATCGTCGAGCCCAGAATTGGCTATCCGGGCCTGTCACGCCCGTGACCTATGTGTCACGCCCGTGACATTGGCCGAAACGACGGTTCAGGGCCGAAATTATTCTAACACGCGTGGAAATAAATGCTGGTGTGGGAAGTTACACCAGGAGTAATTACAGGCCGTTTTTCCTTCTGTAATTATATAATAAAGGAGGAAGATGTGGTCCAATAGGAAATCGCCAACTGGACACACCTGTTCGTCTTCCACCGTTTCCTATCCCTTCACTGTAACCGAAAGGCTATTAAGAGGAGCCTTCATGGCCATTACGGCTTTACCCTTTCACCTCCCCACTTTCTGACTTATAAAAGCCCACTTGGGGCAAGAGGAGAAGGTTACACGCTCAAACAAACGGATCAGACCTTTGTTCTTGCTGTAGGAGAAGTTCGGCTACGCCACCACTGCGCCATGGCACCCCGTCGTTCATCTCGCCTTCAAACCGCGAACAAGGTCCTCCTCTGCTCCTTCTCTTTCATGGGTAGATCTTAGGATTCTTAGGAAGGTAGTTCGCGCTCAACGGAGCCGGACTCATCTCTCGTTTTCATGGGAAAACCATGAAAAAGGTATTTTTGAGTTCGCTGGACCGATCGGTCAGCTTGACCCATGATCCCTTTTCCTATAAATAGGCCACCTCACCAACCCTGACTTACGGCTTTTATTACTTCTGTACTTTCCTCCCCTACTCTCCTTCTCCCTACCTGTACTCGCTCCCTACACCTTTTGCAAGCATGGGAAAGACCAACTCAGACTCTGATGATCACTCCAAGTGCGCTCAGCACTTCACCAACTATTGTTTCTTTGAGAGGAACACGACGGAGGAGGAGTTCGCCGTGTTCACTACCGAGTTCAAGACCCCTAGCTTCGAGGCGCGCCGGCCTAGGGAGGGCGAGGCCATCAACACTTTCTACTCCGAGGAGCCCATCTTTCCCATCTCGAATTTTGAGATGGGTTTGCGCCTTCCGCTCTGGCCGGAGATCCTCCAGATCCTCAAATACTTCGGCGCGGAGCACGCGCAGCTGAACCCGAACTTCATCGTCATGATGGTGGCGTTCGCGAGTTTCCTCTGCCAGGAGCGAATCGAGTTCAACCTGACAGTGTTCAGGAAACTCTTCACCTACAAGGCGACTCCCGATTGCATCACATTCTTTGGGGGTTCCTTTATCAGGGTTTGCGAGATCATGAACAAACACCACAACTAGATGACCAAGATCGTCTTCCTCAAGGGCGATCTCGGCAACGTCCCCTACTCATCCCAGCAAAAAGGTGAGGAGGTATACCGACCCACCCCCCCACCCCCCCACTGTCTCTAGCAATGACGTCGAGCTCCACAATTTTTTCCTCCACAAGGACTTTGAGGTCGCCTTCCTCCGAAGGGGCCTCGACTCGCTCCTCCTCGTCCTTACCGGCCAAGGTATATCTTTCAACTCTCCTCCTTGCCAGATCGCGCCAAATCCATCGGAATTTTTACTAAGTTATTTATGTAGGGGAGCGGCTGATTCCTGAGAACCCGCCTTTTATGGATATGGGACTACTCACTAACCAACTCGCCCGTGAGAAGGCGATTGCAGCCGCCTGCCAAGACGAGTCGTCGTCGTATAAGCCCTATAAAAAGAAGCGGGCTGATCCTGTAGGGTCCAGATCGCCTCGTGGCCATCCACCGCAGAAGAAGCTGAAGGCGGTGGTGGTTTCTCGTGCGAAGCAAAAACAACAACCCAAGTACATGAGCTCGCCTGAGACGACCCCGGACGGATCGTCGGGGAGCCCGCTGAAGGAGACAACGGGCAAAGAGCAGGAGGGAGACGAGCCCTCTGCTCTTGGATTAAAGAAGGCCCCAGCCCACAAGTCAGGCCCGCCAAAGGTCCCTCCCCTCTTCGGCCTTGGGGGGAGGTGGAAGGACTCGACCGGTGAGCCTGTGGTTCAGTGGGATGAATCTGCCCACCGGGTCTCCGTCTCCACCCTCCAATCCTTCTGGGCCGACCGCGAGCCCTCCTCAGGTTAAGCTTATGCGCTTGGCTTCGGTCTCTATGGGTGTGAGGATGTCGCGGCCTACAAGTGCATGACCCTATGCCAACTCGGCCATGAGGGCCTGCAGGCCAATATACGGGCACTGGATCTCCACCATATGGTGGTTCGTTGCGGCTTCAACCTCATCCATCTCCTACATAAGGAGGAGCAGAAGCGCGACCTTGCCTAGGATAAGGTCATTGACCTGGAGAGGAGGCTCGGCATTGCTGAGGACTTGCTCGCCAAGGGTGCCGGCGGACTGGTGAGCACTGGTTACCCCTTCCTCCTTTCACTTGGGATTTTTAGCTAAAGATTTACTTATATGTTCTTGCCTCAGGATGCCGAAGCAGCCAGGGAGCTGCGAACTCATGCTATCGGGCTGGAGGAAGAGAATAATCAGCTCCGTGCTTGATCCACCGAGCAGGAGACTCGCGTCGCCGATCTAGAGGCTCACGCCGCCAAGCTGGACGCTCGCACCGCTGAGATGGAAGGGAGGAACGCGAAGCTGAGCGAGGAGAATAAGGGGCTTCATGGAGAAATCGCCCGTCAGGCGGATGCCTTCCTCCCCCCATGTAGTGGTGAGCCCCCCTTCCCATATAAGAGCCCGAGGATCTTTGGCGAGGCTGAGGTCGTTGAAAGGCTGCGGGTCAACTCAATCGAATCCGTCGAATGCACCCTATAAATTATGAAGGATATGTAGGTGCTGGCGGAGGGCTGCGAGGAGGTCACGGTGCGAGACCTCATGCTGAGTCTGTTCCAGCCCGCACCGCCGAGCGAGAAGGAAGATAGCCTCGACTTGTTCATTTGCAAGAACTTCAAGGACAATCCTTCTGGCGGTGCGGGCAAAGATCGCCAATCCAGGAGAGGAGGCGAAAGCTGACCCCCCCCCCCTTTTTGTAACTCTCTCCCCCCTTTTGTAACCTCGCCGAGGCGAGCTCTCCTTTTGTAATCATTTTATACTGAATGAAAAGTGAATTTTTCTATCTTCTTTGCTTTTGAACTTTCCTTCTGTGATGCACTCGCCCGCGAGCCCTCCCCTTTGCTAGATCTCGCTAGGACGGAATTTTCCGCTAGAGCGCATGTCTAGGATTCGTACCTACGAGCGGATTCCAAGAGCTCGCCCCTCCCCAGGTTGACCAGGAATGGACCATCTGCCAAGCTGGGTTCATAACCACCCAGCTCGCGGGCGAGTTGTCCCTTCTATTGCTGATGCTGAGTCAAAAATGTCCAAATATTTCACAAGTGAAACTAAAGGGGGGGCAGATTGCCTTTTCGAAGCTTGCCTTCCTTAATAGGAGGAACGATTGGGGCTCGTCTTCTCTCTGCCGAGCTGGGCCTTCGAGTTCAAACTCGCCTTTAAGTACCTTCCCCCACCACCTACACCCTTAGGAAAGCGATCTTCCTAAACAACTCCAGGAGAGGGCCGAACTCCCTCGAGTGACATCCAGCCCTGCCAGCTAGGTGAGAGCCTGACAGCGGGATCTGCTCAGAGTTTGGGGCAGACTCCCTCGAGTGACATCCAGCCCTATTAGCTAGGTGAGAGCCTGACAGTGGGATCTACTCGGGGTCTGGGGCAGACTCCCTCGAGTTATGTCAATCCCTGCCAGCTAGGTGAGAGCCTGATAGCAGGATCTGCTTGGGGCCTGTGGCAGACTCCCTCGACTGACATTCAGCCCTGCCAGCTAGGTGAGAGCCTGACAACGGGATATGCTCGGGGTCTGGGGCAGACTCCCTCGAGTGACATCTAGCCCAGCCAGCTAGGAGAGATCGTGACAGTAGGATCTGCTCGGGGCCTGGGGCAGACTCCCTCGAGTGACATCCAGCCCTACATGCTAAGAGAGACCGATATCGGGATCTGCTCGGGGTCTGGGGCAGACTCCCTCGAGTGACATCTAGCCCTGCCGGCTAGGTGAGAGCCTGGCAGCGGGATCTGTTCGGGGTTTGGGACAGTCTCCCTCGAGTGACATCCAGCCTTGCCAGCTAGGTGAGAGCTTGACGGTGGGATCTGCTCGGGGTCTGAGGCATACTCACTCGAGTGACATCCAGCCCTGCCAGCTAGGTGAGAGCCTGACAGCGGGACCTGCTCGGGGCTTGGGGCAGACTCCCTCGAGTGATATCTAGCCCTGGAAGCTAAGTGAGAGCCTGATAGCGGGATCTACTCGGGGTCTGGGGCAGACTCCCTCGAGTGACATCCAGCCTTGCCAGCTAGGTGAGAGCCTGACAGCGGGATCTGCTTGGGGTCTAGGGAAGACTCCCTCGAGTGACATCCAACCCTGCCAGCTAGGTGAGAGCCTGATAGCAGGATCTGTTCGGTGTCTGGGGTAGACTCCCTCAAGTGACATCAAGCCCTGCCAGCTAGGTGAGAGCCTGACAACGGGATCTACTCGGGGTCTTGGGCAGACTCCCTCGAGTGACATCCAGCCCTGCCAACTAGGTGAGAGCCTGACAGCGGGATCTTCTCTGGGTCTGGGGCAGACTCCCTCGAGTGACATCCAGCACTGCCAGCTAGGTGAGAGCCTAACAGCGGGATCTGCTCGGGGTCTAGGGCAGACTCCCTCGAGTTACATACAGCCCTGCAAGCTAGGTGAGAGTCTGACAGCGGGATCTGCTCGGGTTCTGGGGCATACTCCCTCGAGTGAAATCTAGCCCTGCCAGCTAGGTGAGAGCCTTATAGTGGGATCTGCTCGGAGTCTGGGGCAAATTCCCTCGAATAACATCCAGCCCTACCAACTAGGTGAGAGCCTAACAGGGGGATCTGCTCGCGGTCTGTGGCAGATTCCCTCGAGTGACATCCAGCCCTGCCAGCTAGGTAAGAGCCTGATAGCGGGATCTGCTCGGGATCTGGGGCAGACTCCCTCGAGTGACATCTAGCCCTGCTAGCTAGGTGAGAGCCTGATAACGAGATCTATTCGGGGTCTATCAAACAAACCTCAACCATTCTCATAGGTAGCGACGCGAGCAATAACACTTCAAATTTTATTAGAAAAAGGAATGGTACTTACATGTTCTAAGGTAAAAAACGGTTCAAGTCATCATCGCTCCAGGTGAGACTTAGGGTCTCTCCCTCCACATTCTGGAGGCGATACCCTCCTGACCTCAATGTTTCTTTTACAATATACGTACCCTCCCAATTGGGGTTGAGATTTCCCACGACGGTTGATCGTCCTGCGGCATCTACCTTCTTTAGGACCAAGTCCCTTTCTGCGAATTGCTTGACACTGACATGCTTGTCAAAATACTTTGTCATTCTTCTTTTCACTTCCTCCTTGCGGATGGTAGAGAGGTCGCGCACCTCCTCCACCATGTCAAGGGAGAGCCACAATTCCTCCTCATTCTCGTCTCTCCACTCCTCTTTATCTTCCCTTGCCTCGACCACCCGAGGCGTCCGAACCTCAAACTCTACCCGGAGTACCGCCTCGCACCAATGGGAGAGTTTGAAGGGAGTCTCTCCTGTGGCTGTGTTGGGTGTGGTCCTAAGAGCCTAGAGGACTGAAGGGAGTTGTTCCACCCAGCTGCCCCTCAAGTTCTCCACCTTTTTCTTGAGGAGGTTGATAATGATCTTATTTTCCGCCTCCACCTGTCTGTTGCTCCTGGGGTGATGAACCGAAGCAAATATGAGATCTATCCTGAGTTGCCCATGAAAGCTGATGAATTCGGCGCTAGCAAACTGGAGTCCATTGTCTGTGACAATGTCCTGGGACAGCCCGTGCCGGCAGATGATTTCCCTCCACACAAAGTTCCTGATGACTTGGGAGGTCACCTTGGATAATGCCTTGACTTCTAACCACTTGGAAAAATAGTCAATCATGACCAACAAGAATCTCCTCTGCCCGCTGGCTTGGTGGAAAGGCCCTACCAGATCCATTCCCCAGATTAAAATGGGCCAGGGCGCGGTGATGCTCCTGAGGCGTTGAGCCAGCTGCAATTGGAGGGGAGCAAATTATTGGCACTTGCTACACTTCCTTGCAAACTCTGCGGAGTCATGGCTTAGGGTCGGCCAGAAGTACCCTTGCCTGATAATTCTTCCTTCCAGGGTCCGACCCCCAGAATGGCTCCCACACTCTCTGAAATGGACTTCTTCTAAGATCCTCGGGACCTCCCTCTCAGCCACACAATGCGCCAATATCCCTGAGAGGGTTTTCCAGTACAGCTGCCCGTCTCGTACGAGGTAATACGCCGACTTGTACTTGAATTTCTTCTTGTCCATCCCTTCAAGATAGTCTCTTGTAGAGAGGAAGGTTGTGAACGGATCCATCCATGAGGGGTGTTGCTCCACTTCCATGATGGCGAGGACCCCCCGCCATTTGTTCGTGTCGACATGGATTTCACGTTTGACTGCCGCCGCTACATGTTCGTGGACATTGATGGCCGTTGCCGCAATCATCGTCGCCACCACCGCCATCGCCGCGACATGTTCGTAAACTTTGTTGATCGTTGCCGCAACCGCCGCCGCATCCGTCGCCGCTACCGTCGCCGCAACCGCCGCCGCCGCCACCATCGCGTCAACTTGATTTAATGTTATTTCAAAATAAATGAAATAACATTAAACCCTTTCTCTTGTTTTCATTTAATAAGTTTATAAGTTTATAAATTAGAAATTATAAACTTATAAACATATTTGTCATGTTGTGATTTATAAGTTGTTATGTAAAACATTTTAGTGGCTAGGATTTAGTTGAGTATGATGAAGGGTGATGATGGAGTGAGGTGTAATAATATATATATGTGTGTATGAGGAGTAGAAGAGGTATTGAAGATTAAAGAAAAAAAACCTAAGAAGGAGCTTGGCCCTCAGCCGCCCCCCCCCCCCCTCCCTTTTCTATTCGGCCTGGCCGAAACCCGACCCTCCCAGGATCCCGCCAACCTGCAGCTACCGCCCCTCTTTGGGGCTGTTCCGCGCGGCTCCGGCGACTCCTCCCTCCTCCGGTGTGACTCCGAAGAAGGCGGTTCGGTTCTCCCTCATCCGGTGCGACTCCGGTGAACCCCGTGGAAGAGCGATTCTCCACATTTATCATTCCTTCTCCTCCTCCTCCTCCTCTTTAATTTCGGAACCTTGGGTAACGATTTCTCCCCCTAAAACCTTGTGTGATCCCTCTTAATTTATGTGAGCTTGTGGAGATTATGAATGCTAGTTTTTATCCTAATTGTTGTCTCCAATTGCATGTGTTAAAAATCTGAAATTTATAGTGTTTATGTCCGATTTTCGCGAAGGTTTGGAAGGATAGGTCGTCTTGGGCGTTTGTAAATCAGGGTTGGTTTAGCCCTTTGGTTTCGGACGACTCAAGGGGATTTGGTATATCCTCGTTGAGATTTGTTTTGAGGGCTGAATTCGGACTACTTTGGATCGTTGCTTGAGTCCGGAACAACCTCCACATTGATATAGAAAATGCTTGGAAATGAATGCTTAGGTGTTGTGTTAGGTTATGCAATGTGTTTGTGGATGTTCGTGTAGGTGTGGTTGGGAAATACCCATTTGTGAGGTCGTGCCGTTATGAACAAAACCCCGCCGGAAATTCCAACTTTGCACGCACTTTACATGTTCGTAGAAATGCTTCATAGGACGTTTTAAATGCACGTTAGGTGTTCGCTCTAATTCCCCTTAGGCTTCCCCTTCCTTATTTTCAATTTAGCGTCGCGTAGGGGTGGCCTGCATCAATTTGGTATCAGAGCGAGGTTTGTCAATTTCTCAACTTGACAACGATCCGCTCGAACCAAGCTACCCCCACTTGCACTTAGGTACGTTTTGTTCGTTTTAAAATTTTTATTTTAGTTATATAAAAACAAAAAAAAAAGTTTTTAAGTGCTTTCCTAATTTGAGTCTTTTTTGTTTTTTCGTTAGTCCCTCATGGCACGCGTTGGGAGTCCTCTTCCCCCATGTTCCTCGATTGGTGCCCTTCGCAAGAAGATGACTCGCCAATGTGATGACATAATAGATATGTTAGCACAACTTGGAGGTCGGCTTCCGACACCGCATCTTGATGCCCCTAGGCAACAGCTTAGGACCCATGTTCCTTCCAGTACGGTTAGTCCAGCGATTACGACACCACCATCGCGCACCTCTAGGCCTGTTAGAATTCCTGCTCCGACTTACGATGGGTTAGGTGAACCGCGGGTTTTCTTACGTTGGGTAGATGACATGGAAGTTTACTTTGAGCAATATCGTCTCGTGGACCCCCACCGGATTCCCGTTGCGAGATTGCAATTATCTGGTCGAGCCCTGACATTCTGGGTCAATGAGGAGAGGCGTTTTGGGCCGTCCCTCGTTGGCTCATGTGTGGGTTGGCAATTTATGAAGAACTTGTTGACGGATGAGTATTATCCCTCATACTGCCGTTCTCAGTCTTCTGGTTATCCGAGTGTAGCGCCGCCTGAGATTTTGCCTATACCGAGCAAGCACGTTCCCCCATACTCCCGTATGAGGACGTCTCGTGATGTTATCCGAGTGTCAGCACTCCCTCCTCGATGGAAGGGTAGAACAGGTCGGTGATGGTACCTCCCACCCGGGGACCATGCTTTGTCAGTTGATCCATCTGCTTGTTCTCCTCCCTAGGCACGTGCCGGATGGAGAAAATATGGAACATGTCAATGACCCCCTTCACCTTTGCCAAGTATAGTTGTAGAGTTGTCCCCCTTACTTCGAATTCTCCGTTGATCTGGGAATCCACCACCATGTAGTTAGTGAGGACCTCCACATCATGCACCCGCAGCTCCTTGGCTAGGCAGAGCTCTGCGATTACTGCTTCGTACTCGGCCTGGTTATTGGAGATGGGAAAGTGCACCACCACCGTTTGCTCGATCCTAATCCCTTGAGGGTTCTCCAAGATTACTCCAACCCCCATAGAATTCCTCCCTGAAGCACCATCCATCATCACCTTCCAAGGAACGGGGCGAGCAAGTTTTGCCTCCTCCACCTCGACCACATAGTCAGCCAGGAAGTCGGTCATGGCTTGGGCCCTGATCGAGAGGAGGGGGACGAAGGAGATATCAAACTCGCTCAGCTCCACCGACCGCTTAGCCAATCTGCCTGAATACTCTACCCCCTCGAAGATATTGCGGAGGGGGTGGTCAATCACAACTCGGATCGAGTGTGCCTAGAAGTAAGGCCGGAGCCTCTGAGCCGAGATGACTAGAGCGAAGGCCAGCTTTTCCAAGATGGGATAGCGAAGCTCGGCCTTCCTCAACACCTGACTTACATAATATATGGGGAGATGCTTCTTCACCTCTTCTCGAACCAGGACGGAGCTAAGGGCCTCTGCTCTGACCCCTAGATACAGAGATAGGTCTTCCCCCTCCTTTGGCCCCTAGAGCAGGGGGGCTTGAGTCAACTGCTTCTTCAAGGCCCAAAATGCCTCCTCGCATTCCGAAGTCCACTCGAACTTCTGGCCTCCCATTAAAGTCTTTAAGAAGGGAGAGCACTTCTCTCTGGCCCGGGAGAGGAACCTGCTCAACCCTGCAAGCTTCCCCATCAACCTCTACACTTCTTTAGCATTTTGAGGTGAACCTAGCTCCATGATTGCTCGGACCTTTTCAAGATTGGGCTCTACCCCCGCGGGGGTGAGAAGGTGGCCTAGAAAATTGCCCCTGCTCGCCTCGAAGACACACTTCAGGGGTTTCAGCCTCATCTTATACTTGTGTAGGGTGGCGAAGGTTTCCTCTAAATCCTGGAGGTTAGAGTTGACATCTCGACTCTTGATCATGAGGTCATCAACATACACTTCCAAGTTCCTCCCCCTTTGCTCTCAGAAGACCCTGTCCATCATCTTCTGATAGGTTGCACCTGCGTTCTTTAGCCAAAAGGGCATCATTTTATAGTAGTGGAACCCATCCCCAGTGATGAAAGAGATATCTTTGACGTCGGGGGGGAGGTGAATCCTTATCTTGTGATAACCTGAAAATGCATCTAAAAAACTCATTACAGGGAAACCGACAGCTGAATCAACTAGCGTATCGATCCAAGGCAAGGGGTAACAATCCTTGGGGCATGATTTATTAAGTAAAGAAAAGTCAACACACAAATGCCATCGGCTGTCTCCTTTTTTAACCATTACTATATTGGAGACCCAGCCGGAGTATTGGGTTTCGGATACAAAGCTAGCCTTGAGAAGCTTGGCTACCTCCTCCCTGATCGGCTCGGCCAACCTGTCTGTCGTGGATCTGTTCTTTTGCAGGACGGGGCGAGCCTCTGGGTCAAGGTTGAGGCAATGGCAGGCCACGTCGGCATCGATCCTTGGCATCTCCGCGGCGCTCTAGGAAAAGATGTCCACGTTCTTCTGGATGCACTCCAGCATCCTGCCCTGGGCCTCCGGGGTCAGCCCCCCGCTGATGCGAACCTTCTCCACCCTGCCTCCCAGGGTGAGAACCTCCATCTCCACCACCTCTTATGCTACTTCTAGGCGAGATTGCTCCCCCCATTCTTTAATGTCCTCCCCTCTGGGGGCAAGGAATTCCTCTCCAGCCTCCTCCACGGCCATTGCCTCGGCCGAATTCTGAACTTCTTCCGCCACCTTCACCTGGGTGAGGCTCTCCTCTACCTCCATATCCTCCCTGCCGGCCTCCTGCTCTACCTCCTCCATCATCCAACCCATCTCCTCTTCCCCTCTTTCCAAGAGATGGAGTTCACTGACGTGACGTAGCACTCCCTCGCTACCTTGGGATCTCCCCATACCCCGATCTGGACCCCTTAGGCTTGAACTTCAGGCACTAGTGGAAGGACGAGGGGATGCAGCGGAAGGCGCTGATGAGGGGCCTCCCGAAGATGACGTTGTAGCCACTGGGGGCATCCAAAATGACGAACCTGTAGGTGCGGGACTGCCCCCCCTAGAGAGACATGGAGTCCCACTCCTCCTTCGACTTCCTTCCTCTCCCCTGAGAAGCAAAACAGGGGCCCGTCCGAGGTCATCACCCTCCTGGCCTCCACCTTCATCGCGTCGAACGCCTTCTTGAAGATGGTGTTAACCAAGTCCCTGTTGTCGATGAGGATCCGGGAGATGGTGAAATCTTCGATGGCCGTCTGGATGACCAGCGCATCGCAAAAGGGATCCTCATGAACTGGCATATCCTTGACTGAGAAGGTGATTCTCTCTTTCGAGGGTGGGGTCTGGGATGTGGAGCCAACACTCCTGCGGTATATGGTGTGGAGACTTGCCTTTCGGGAAGCCTCGACTCCCCCCCTGTAGATCACTCTGATCCCTCCCCGGGTTCCCACATCTGCCCGGTCTTCGCACCTGTCCTCCTCTGCTAGTGGCAGGACCTCCTCGATCTGCACTCCTTGGCGGTCTCGCTGCTGTTGCTGCTCCCTATTTCCTCTCATCTCGAGGAACTCTAGGCACGTGGTTGTGGCGTGCCCTTCCTCCTGATGGAATTCACAGTAGGGCAGCTCTACCCTAACCTCTCTTCTTCTCCTTCCCGCTGCTCTCCTCCTCTCTCCCATGGCTATTGTCATGGCCTGCTCCTAGTTGGGTAGAGGTGGCCTCTAGCCTTGTCTCTTTCCTGGAGGGTAGAACTGGCCCTAGCCTCCCTGGCAGTCATCCCCACCATGATGACCTCTCCTCGGCCCTTGATCTTGCCACTCCGGCCTCCAACCTAGCAGATGTTTAGGCTCCTGACGCCCCCACCTGGGTTGTTGCTATTGCTGCTCCCTCTACCGGGGCTCAGCTCTCCTCTCCTCCTGACCTCTTCCCCCTCTGGTCGTTTCCTCCTTCGTAGCCCACCTGGCTAACTTCCGAGCGAACTCCGGGTTCAACGCCTCCCCGTCACCTCTCTCGCCGCCCTCTCCATCAACTCCTCATAGGAGAGGGGCGGCACCTTCTTCAGCTCCATTCAAAATAAACCCTGTTGTAGTATAACACCCCAAATTCCAATTTGGAGTTCAGGCTGGGTGACACGGCCTGGGACACGGGCGTGTCCCAGGGCGTGTCCAGCTCTGTGTACTCGAGTGCTTCTTGAGTAGGACTCATGTGAGCCTCGATTGAGACACACGGACTGGGACACGAGTGTGTCCCATGGCATATCCTTCACTGTGTGTCGCGAGTCCTCGATGAAAATGCAGTCGATGATCTTCGAGATGCGACGCGGCTTAGGATACGGGCGTGTCCTGCTCGGGTTGGTAGCCGAGCTATGTCGGGTGAGGAACACGGCCTGGATCCCAAACATATTCTGGATGACACGGGCGTGTCAAAGGTGACATGGGCGTGTTGGGAACCCATGTCCCTTTCAGGATGTTTGGTCCTGTATCCACTGAGGGACACGCCCCTCAACACGGGAGTGTACTAGTTGACACGGGGGTGTCAGGGCCTGACACAGGCGTGTCTAAGCCCGTGTCTTGATCTGGTTTGAGTCGTTTGTGTGCCGCTTAAGGGACACGGCATGTGACACGGGCATGTCACAAGTCACTTCATCCCTGAAAAGATGCTTTTTAAAGTGAATCGTGGCCGTTCATTTCTTTTTAATTAGATCTTGTGGTCCAAGCTCCTTCCTGATGTTATAAGGATAAGGATTGAGAAGTAATTCTCATTCTAATATTTTCCATTCACTTTCTAAAGAGAAGAGAGAGAAGAGCAAGGAAGGAAGAAGGAGAAGAGATTCAGCCACCGGTGGAGCTACAGTGATCCAAATCGAGAGCCGAGTTCAGCATTGTGGAGACAAAGCCGTCGCGGTGATTACCATCCGGCTAGTTTTTCCATGGCTCCAAAGCGATCATCAAGGGTAACGATCTCCTTCTTGGACAAGTGAAGTCCTACTTTATACATGTGCATGGGATCCTCCACCAAGAGGTGGAAAGTGTAAGCGATTCCAGCACGTTGATTGGTTATACCCCCGGGTTAGTCTGCATCCAGATCCGGAAATAAGTAGTACCGAATAGGCATACTGTATGAAGCCAATCCGGACGATTAGTCTTGATTGGTGATGTTTATATTGTGAATCGGAGAAGACTCTGTGTATGTAACAAGTAGGTTACGGAGTTTGTGAGGATGCTTGTGAGTTCCTTGGGTTGTATGCTCTATATGAGATATTTGTGAGGTGGCCGTGAGAGCCATTCTTTGGATTATGAAGCCAGTCCTTGCTAGACACTGTGTCTATGGTGAGCTGAGAGCTCTTTAAAAGGCTTTGTGGTGAATGGGAAAGATAAAGCTGTACCCGCGTCAGTCTAGTTTTGAGTCTGATGAATTTGAGCAACGGTAAAGGTGGATATGTACCCGCATTATAGTTGTCTAACCTTGGGTGCTTAAGGCCCTGTTAGGATCACATAGCGAGAGTATTAGGCCTGCGTGCTATTAAGACTAAATGCTCAATTGTTGCCGTGAGGTGAACACCTCTGAGTGGTATGGGAGAGGATGTCTCCAGCATGCATGTTGCGGTAGACTAGTGCCCACGGCCAATAAGCTAATAACCACTGATCGTTGGTGGGACCTAGAATGATTCGGTATACCGTAAGCGTGCCCTGAGTGCACAGAGCATCTGGCACGAAGGCTGGCGTTCGTGATGTTGTTGTGCATGAGTGCACTTGTTGTGACATATATATATATTATTATTGCAATGCATGCAGGGAAGGAACCACTGGCCCGGGTGAGGGGTAGGGTCATTATAATTAGTCAGCTGAATGCTGACCATTTCTTTGTTTATCACCCTTGCAGTGGACGTCCATGTGCAGGTGCTGCCCTTGCTGATGCTGACTTGGATTGTGGGCTGAAGCCCTTACTGCTACTACTTATAGGCCCTTGAAGGCCGTGAGAAGAATTGGATTTCATGTGTGGCCAGCCTGCGTGCCGATGTATGAAACCACCTCTTATAAAGAGAAACATGTAAGGCCTTAAAGCCGTAAGCGTTTGAGCTCTTATATACATTCCTGGTATTATATATAAATGGTTATTTATATATTTATTGTACATTCGTTGTATGAGTTCTTAAAATCTTTAAACTTCCGCTAGAATTCTCTAAGTTAAGATGCGAGTAGAAAGTATTTTTGTATTCACACGTGATTCTGTTCTCTGTCTGTGAAATATGGCGTGGGGCCCCGGCCGGACCCTCTGTTATATTCCATGTGATGGATGGAGGCATTACAATGTGGTATCAGAGGTTAGGGTTTGGTAGGGATCATATAATTGAACTCATAAATGTCCACTAGGAATGCAATACATGTGTTTGAGGACTGTGCGTGTGTATACTAGGCATGTTTTTCGTTGTGGAATGGACGTTAATAATGTCTTGTTCACGTATAGGTGACAAGTAGTGGAGCTGGGAAGTCTGAACCCCAGCGTTCGGATGAGAGTGTGGCACTATCTGAGATGCCCACACCTTCTCCCTCTACGGAAACCATACGCTTAGTTGCGGAAAGCACTATTTGCCATGTTTCATGCTCAGCCTACTGGGTAGGCAAGGCCTGCAGTGGAGCAAGTACAAGTTGGTGTGAGGCAAGAGCGTGTTGGGGCTCTGATTGATGAGCAAGCAGCTGATGAGCAATTGAAATAGTTTATGGAGTTTCACCCACCTATGTTCGATGGGGCGGGTTCCCCAATGCAAGTTGAGGATTGGCTCGCAAGAGTGAAGAGGATCCTGATAGCAATCAGGACTATTGAAGGCCTTCGTAATGAGCTGAGGTTGGTGCTCCCGAGTTCGGTGAACCAAGGCTTCCAAGCATTAGTAGATATAGCATGTACGCTCAAAAAGGATTTGAAGCAGGTGCAGGAGAAGAAAAACTTGGCGGTGGAAAAGCCAGAGTTAAAAGTTCCGCAGTAGGAACAATCAGAATTGAGGAAACGAGATAAGAAGAGGTTCAGGCCTGCTGAATAAACTTCTTCGGATGTTGCTTCGGGAGCAACATTTGGGCAAGCACGTGTGCAGATGCGTACATATTATAATTGTGGGAAGCAGGGACATGTCGCCCGCAATTGTTGGAGTGGCCCTTCAAAGGGTGAGGAGAAAAAGACCGGTGCGTCCTATGAGGAAAAGGGCAAGGCAGTAACAGAGTCATCTGCATCCTAGGCGCAGCCTCGAATGTACAATTGCAGGAGCCGTAAAGCTCGACTCGTGAGGTACATCAGCCTCGTGTGTATAATCTGGAGTTACCGGAGGCCGTAAAGCGGACTATGAGGAACACAGACAAGCGGAATTAAAGTCAGAGTGTACCTTACTAATTTCTTGATGTTGTGTTGTTTGTAAAAACTGTTGTTTGTGCGATGTCGCTGGGCAAGACAAGCTGCGGCCTCTGAGCTCTAAACCCGGATCATTTTTGTTTATATTGCAACGAAGTAGTTGTGTTGGTATATATGTTGCGCTAAATTTCGGGAAGAAAATTCTGTAAGGAGGGGAGGGTTGTAACACCCCAAATTCCGAATTGGAGTTCAGGCTGGGTAACACGTCCTAGGACACGGGCGTGTCCCAGGGCATGTCCAGCTCTGTGTACTCGAGTGGATCTTGAGTAGGACTCGAGTGGGCCTCGAGTGTGTCTCGAGTGAGGCATAAGGCCTGGGACACGGGCGTGTCCCAGGGCGTATCCTTCACTGTGTGTCGAGAGTCCTCGACGAAAATGCAGTTGACGATCTTCGAGAGGCGACACGGCCTAGGATATGGGCATGTCCCAGGGCATGTCCTGCTCGGGTTAGTAGTCGAGCTGTGTCGGGTGAGGAACACAGCCTGGATCCCAGACATGTTCTTGATGACACGGGCGTGTCAAAGGTGATACGGGCGTGTTGGGAACTCGTTTCCCTTTCGGGATGGTTGGTCCTGTGTCGACTGAGGGACACGCCCCTCAACACGGATGTGTACTAGTTGACACGGGCATGTCAGGGCTTGACACAAGCGTGTCTAAGCCCTTGTCCTGATCTGGTTCGAGTCAGTTGTGTGCCTCTTAAGGGACACGACCTGTGATACGGGCGTGTCACAAGCCGTGTCAGCCCTGAAAAGATGTCTTTTCAAAGCGAATCGTGGCCGTTCATTTCCTTCTAATTGGATCCTGTGGTCCAAGATATTTCCTATTGTTATTGTAAGACCCCCTTTTTTTCTTTTCAAACACCGGGGTCTTAGGCCCAGGATCGCCACTTTGGGGTGACACCTTCACGTCCTGAAGGGTCATCACCACAAGGCGCCGATTCTGCCGGCCAATTCCATCACAGAAAGGTAGCAAAATGAATGAAGTAAAAGCAAGTCCACTGGTAAATAACATATATAGAAATAAAAACTCAACGAATGGGGTGTCCACCGAATAATAATTAGAGTACTATAAATGCGGGCTTATGCCCAGTACATCATGTCCTCACTACATTAACTCATGCGGAAGCAAAAACAAAACAACTCAAGGTCGAGACTCACGGTCCCGGCTGTATGAACTCCGGAGCTAGACTGTCCCATCTCCAAGCGCACCGGTCTCTGGGGCTGCTCCCATGTGCTGGGCTTCGCGATTCCCTAAAATGATGCGGCTCGAAAACCATTAGTCATAAAGACTAAGCCCTATCATCCCCTATCCCTTCCCCCATGGCTCCTAGGTACCGAGTGAGAGGAAGAAAGGGAAGGACATGAGGGTGGAGATTAAAAAAAAGAAAACATGTGGCAGCGGAGCTAATCTAGCAGTTCTATGATAAATATGACAGAAATAGAAAGTAGGTAAAGTAACCTTAACTTATGTGCGGAAACACATAAGCCAAGGGATCTTCTGCAAGGCTCTCATCGTATAGAGTGTCTCATACCACTTATACGTTGGGGTGTCGGTTATCAAACATCAGCATATAATTATAGAATTTAACCTTAATTTATAAACTTTCCCACACAAGCTTATAGACCAAGGGGTCGTTTTACAAGTCCTAATGTATAAGCGTCCCATTCCACTTATACTTTAGGTGTCAGGGGTTAAATGAATCGATTATGCAATGACATGCAAGTGGGTATAATGGAACATACAAGTGCATCTCACACACCCGACTCTGTGCACACAGACCTTTAGTTCCCCCTTTCAGAGTCGTTACCTCCCAGGATACCTCCGTAGTGGCAGACGGAAGCGGTGGGTTGGGCCTCGCCCACATCTAAACAAGTAAAGCACTACCGGTCAGACCTATCGTACGCCTCAACGCTTGGTGCACTAAGCGGACTCCTGCGTATTCCTGCCGGCTGGCGCACCGGACTTCCGTTGGTGAAGTGCTAACCATACTTGCCGAGTCAGTGTATTGGCGTATTGGCGTCGGTGCATCGACCCTCCAATATCAAATACCGACCACCTTAATTTCTTTCCTTTTATGCACATGCAAATTTAATCGTAATCAAACAAAACCGAGCCGAAACTCCCCGGACCAAAACGTCCGTCTCTTAACCAATCGAGCTGAAGCTCCCCAGACCATTCCGTCCGTCTCTTAACCGATCGAGCCGAAGCTACCAAGATTCTTCCTGTGCTAACCGTGTTTGTGAAATGTGAGATTCTAGTTACTAGGTTACTCTTTTCAGTTTGTTATAGCAATTTACGTTAACCCAGGACTGCCCCCAGTATTCCCTGTGAAGGGCTCTCAAAGGGCACTAGGTGTAACACCCCAAAAAGCTCAAAATTGGATTTGAGGTGCAGGTTGCTTAACACGGCCTGGGACACGGGCGTGTCCCTGGGCGTGTCAGGGGTACACGGCCTAGGACACGGGCGTGTCCCAGGGCGTGTCACTCAATAAATAGCTGGTTTGAGTCAGAAATGTACACGGCCCGGAACCAAGCCTTGAACACGGCCGTGTCAGATTTGACACGGGCGTGTCCAAGGGCGTGTGCCTACCCGTTTACTGCTCTGATTGATTTAGCGCTCGTTGAGTACCGTGTAACAGGGGTGACACGGGCGTGTCACATAGCTGACACGGGCGTGTCAGGTTCGACACGGGCGTGTCGATGCCCGTGTTCTGGTAATTTTCAGTCGGTGCGAGTGCCGCGTGTGCCGCTTAAGGGTACACGGCCTGTGACACGGGCGTGTCACAAGCTGTGTCGGCCAAAGGAATAGTTTTTCAGGCAAATCTTGGCCGTTCATTTTTCCTTAAAGAGGATCCTGTGGCTGGGTCTCATTCCTGGGCTGATAAGGCCGGGAAAGGAGGAGGAAAAGCTCATTTTTGAGTTTCATCTTCTCTTTCTACATCTAAGAGAGAGGGGAGAGCAAGGGGAGGAAGAAGAAGTGGAATCCGGCTGTCGGTGGTGCTACGGTGGTCCAAATCGCGAGCCGAGTTCGGATTTGCGAAGGCAACGCTGCTGCGAAGGCTTTCATCCGTCTCAAATTTCTCTCCATGGCTCCAAAGCGAGTTCCTAGGGTAACGATTTCCTGCTTGGACATGTGAAGTCCTTAATTCCTGCATTGCATAGGGAAAACCCTTCCCCGCGAGTGTGCGGTGGGTTGTGGCGTCCCTTGGGGTAGATATGTGAAGTCCCCCTTGTTAGAGTCCGGAATTGGAGTACGGATCTAGGCATGTTGCGTGAAGCCCATCTGCACATGGTCTGGATTGGTGATGCTTGTTTGCATATCGGAGAAGACTCCGTGATTATTGCTTGTAGGCATGATGGATAAAGTACTGGAGGAAGTCCAGGAAATTATGAGAGTTGGACTCTCTTGTGGCCGTGAGTTTCTACTTTGTGTGAGGTTGAGTCGTTGGGATGCAACTAGGCAAATGCCTTGGTGGTGGAACGGGCAAGGTGAAGCTGTACCCGCGTCAGTCCAGGCTTGAGTCTGACGATTTGAGCAACGGGCAAGGTGGATCTGTACCCGCGTTATGGTTGTCTAACCTTGGGTGCTTAAGACCCTATTAGGATCACATAGCGAGAGTCGACGGCCTGTGTGCCGATCAGACTAGAATGCTCATATTGGACCATTATGTCTGGGACCTTTGAACGGTGGTGTGGCCGTGGAACTACGGAACACCGATAATGTGCCCTGAGTGCACGGAGCGTCGGGCCGTCGTGCCGACGTTTGTAATATGTATTGACGGTGCGTTCGTGCACGTCTTGGGTGGCTTATTATACATACACTGAATTGCTATGCAGGGAAGGAATTCCGCTGCCCCGTGCCAGGGGCAGGGTCGTTATAATTGGTCAGCTGAATGCTGACCGTTGCCCTGTTTACCACCGTTTGGTGGATTGGTTCTTATAGGTACTGGAGGTGCTGGTCCGAGCGGGACTTAGCGGGCTGAAGCCCAAAGCTGCGCTGCTGCCCTCGAAGGCATTGTTTTGTTTCTTTTGTTCATGTGTGGCCGGCCTGCGTGCCGATGTCTGTAATCCACACTCTTGTTCAGAGAAATAATGTAAGGCCTTAAGGCCAGACTCTTTTGATATTTGTGTACGCTCCTATGTTATAGTGGACAATTTTTGTTATCTTGAGTTCAAAGATTCAACCGTGAAACTTCCGCTAGAATGCTCTGTGTTAGGATGCGTGGTTATGATATTATTTCGTAGCGTCTCCGCCTGTTTGTGGAATATGGTGTGGGGCCCCGGCCGGACCCTCTATTATATCCTTCTTGACAGGTAGAGGTGTTACAATTTGGTATCAGCTTGTTGGTCGATCTCTTCCGAATTCGCGGAAGAATTCTTTTGAGAGGTGGCGAGCACGTGTCAGTGCTATCGTTATAACACTTAATTTGAACTCAAGATCGTCCACTTAGGAATGCAAATACACTTGTTTGTTGAACTTGTGTATTCTTTTTGTATGGTTGCTGTTTTCATTGGTCGTTAACCTGTGTATTTTACACATATAGGTGACCAGAAGTGTTGCGGGTCAATCCGAACCACAACGTTCTGTTGAGAGTGCAGCACCAGCCGAGGTGCCCACAACTCCTCCATCCGCTGAAACAGTCCGTCTCATCACGGAAACGGTACTTGCTATGATGAATGCTCAGCAGGCTGGGCAGGCACGTCCTGCAGTGGTGCCAACGCAAGCTGGGGTATGGCAAGAACCGGTAGAAGCCGAAGTTGATCCGCGGGTAGCAGATCAATAATGGAAGCAATTCTTGAGCTTCAACCCTCCGCAGTTTCATGGGGCGGGTACACCGACCCAAGCAGAGGATTGGCTTGCAAGAATCAAGAGGATTATGAGAGCTATCAAGGTTGAGGAGGAACAGAAAGTCATGTTAGCCACTTTCCTACTGTAAGGAGAGGCGCGATTGTGGTAGGATGCGATTGAAATGCATCACTTGGCCGGCAGGCAATTGGCAGAGGTTACAATGGAAGAATTTTCTCGATTGTTCTTAGCGCAACATCTGCCAATGCAGCAAAGGATATTGATGGAAATGGAATTTCAAAGGTTAGCACAGGGAGATCGAAGTGTGGATGACTACCTGCATGAGTTCACCCGTTTGGGAAGATATGCGGGCACGATCTTCGCCGAAGAAGAGCGTAAGACTAGTCGTTTTATGCGGGACTGCGAGATGAGCTGCGGTATTTGCACTCGAGTTCTGTGAGTCAGGGATTCCAAGCCTTAGTCTATACGGCTCGTTCTTTGGAGATGGACATGAAACGGGGGCAAGCAAAGAGCAACTTGGCTGTTGTGAAGCCAGAGTTTAAGCCGCCGCGTCCGGAAAAGTTTGGCTACCGAAAGAGATGGAATAAGAAGTCTAAGTCTTCTGGACAAGCTCCTTCTGCGACTGTGACGGATACATCTGGGTATGGATCTCGTGCTTATTTAATGTGCGGGAAGGTTGGACACTTCGCACGTGAATGCCGATCTGGTCCTCCAAAGGGTGATAAGAAGACGGGAGCGTCTTATGCGGAGAAGGGGAAGGCTGTGGTGGAGTCTTCTGCCTCGCACGCGCAGCCCAGGGTCTTCAACCTTGGACAACAGGAGTCCATTAAGCAGGCGGATGTCGTCACAGGTGCGCTTAGGTTTTAATGTTCTTGTTTTTTTGATGTGCTGTGCTTGTTTTAATTGTAATGTTATAGGGTTTGTCCTTATACGAGAGTATCCGGCGCGAGCACTGTTCGACACAGGTGCTTCACATTCGTTTCTATCTGAGGACTTTGTCTTTCGTGTCGGGGTACCTATCCGGACCACGACAGACAGTGTAAAGGTGTTGTTGCCTAACGGATGTTTGATGTGCGCGGATCGATCTTGCGGTCTTGAGGTCAAGATAGGAAGTCGGGAGTTCAAGGTGGAAACATTAGTATTGCCGATCAAAGAGTTTGATATAATCTTTGGTATGGACTGGCTTTCAGAGCAGCGTGCCTGTATAGATTGCACTTCAAAAGAGGTCACACTTGGGCAAAATACCGAACAAGAGACCAAGTTCATTGGTATGCAAGGGATGAGTGGGATGTTGTTATCCGCTCTCCAAGTTGTTAAGGCAGTTCTGAAGGGTGCGGAGTTGTTCTTCACACTCATAGAGGCGGTGGAGCTGAAGGCCAGTGTGAGTGAAGTGCCGATTGTGTCGGAATATGCTGATGTGTTTCCAAAGGATCTTCCTGGGTTACCTCCCCAAAGGGAAATCCACTTCGCTATCGAGCTGGTGCCGGGTGCGAAACCTGTGGCCCGTTCGCCGTATCGGGTAGCGCCAAAAGAAATGGCTGAACTGAAAGTTCAGTTGCAAGAGTTGTTGGAGCAGGGATACTGTCACAACCCGCATTTTCTCCGAATTTAGGAAATATCAGAGTATGAGAAAATACGCGCCATGATGCCACGTCAAGCAGGGGATAACTGCTGATGCTCAGGCTAAACCAACTACAATCCTTATGCAAGAAAATCCTGAGTTTTATGAATAGAAAATCAGTTATATTTTAGAGGCCGTATCCCTCGGCTCAGTGGATCACCTAGTCCACAAAAGAAAACGATATTTGCACGCTGCGGAAAAAAATACTTTGTTTAGGTTTTACACCCTAAAGAGCGCATGGGGATCCTTAGAGAACCACTTACGCTATGCAAGCCTCTACGTTTAATTTATACAATATATAAGAAAACGGTTTTCATACGTGATTTGGAAAATAGTGATTAAGTTTATAAAACATGCTGATCATGAGCTTCATTTATAATAATATTTATAGTTTAAAAATATCTAGCAACCTAGCATAAATCCTTCTCAAAGCAAGTAGACTATCTCCAGAAAATGGTAGCAGCATAAGTAATATATCTAGTACAAGGTAACAACTACCAGTGGGCGCCAACAACCTGACACGAACCCACTGGCACATATGTATGTCTGTAAGAAAGTGCTGAAAACTACCTCACTAACAAGATAAACGGTACTCCAAAGTCCGGGAGACCGCCAACACCACCACTGCAAACTAGCCACCCAACTGGCTATGGCTCAGAACCTGGGGTATTCCAAAAGAAAACAGAATACCTCAGCAAGCAACAAGGTAAAAACAACTGCATGTAAGAGTCAACCAAAAGGAAGAAGTAACTGAAAAACATGCAGTAGAAAGAGTCACAACTGCCAAAACAGGACAACAGGAAAAAAAATGCACCACGTGCAAGAAAACAGCAACAACCCAACCCAGGAACAACATCCTGCAGGGCCAACTAGGCTACCAAGAGCCAAAAGTGCTGCAAACCACCAAGGGAACAACTTCTAACACCCTAAACTGAGGGAAGTGGTAGTAGCAAAAATAAACACTGAGGAACCGGATCAGAGGCAAACTCAGTTCCCCCCATCCACCATGTCTAAGTCAACAAGCTCGAGGGTCTACACGTGAACGCACAAGGGACCTTCCACCCACACATGCCCAGCCTGTACCTGGAGCAAGAAAAACAAGAGTGGCCTTGGCTATATCACACAACTCCACCCTCCTGAAGAGCTACAAACCACCACTACTAACCACGACCCACGATTCGGCCTTTAAGAAGGTAAAGAAAACAGCCGACAAGGAAATATCAGAAATATAACAAGAAAACTACTCGGGAACGAAAAACAAGGTAAAGGAAGAGTGTTGAAAAGAATCAACATGACAAGGCGTTGAGTGAGACCCACTCAGTGCCTACTTTCACCTTGGCGTTGAGTGAGCTAGCCTCACTTAAAGCCGAAACCAAACTCTAACCACAATCCCACTAAGGTAACACGGAGCTCGACGATTGTCGACCGGAGGTCGACGATAGTCGAACAGCCTAAGGCAGAAACCGAGATCGACGATCTCCATTCAGAGATTGACGATAGCCGAACGATTCTAAGACAAAAAAAAAGAGACAGGGAACTTCCAGTACTCGAGTAGTTGCCTACTACTCATGTATTCAAATTCCAGCACTCGAGTAGTTACCAACTACTCGAGTACCCCAACCCTCTACTCGAGTAGTCGCCTACTACTCGAGTATACAAACATAGCCAGCACTCGAGTAGTTACCAACTACTCGAGTACTCCAACCAGCTACTCGAGTATCTACAAACAGCTACTCGAGTATCTACAAACAGCTACCCGAGTATCTACAAACAGCTACCCGAGTATCTACAAATAGCTACTCGAGTACTCGAACCAGCTACTCGAGTATCTACAAACAGCTACTCGAGTATCTACAAACAGCTACTCGAGTATCTACAAACAGCTGCACTCGAGTAGATGCCTACTACTCGAGTAAACCAAACCACCTACTCGAGTAGTTACCTACTACTCGAGTAACTCAGAACCCCTACTCGAGTAGTTACATACTACTCGAGTAACTCCAAGGCAAATACTCGAGTTAATGCCTTCTACTCGAGTATCTCAAAGCTACTACTCGAGTACTCGAGCCCACTACTCGAGTAACCCAAGACCCCTACTCGAGTAGTTACCTACTACTCGAGTAACTCCATGGCTAATACTCGAGTTAATGCCTTCTACTCGAGTATCTCAAAGCTACTACTCGAGTATCTCGAAACCACTACTCGAGTACTCCAGAACTAATACCCGAGTATCTACTACCTACTCGAGTAACATACTCCCATACTCGAGTAATACACTTAACAAATTTGGGAAACCCCCCCCCCCTCCTAAGACTCCCTCTCGGCTACACCCAAACCAGAGCAAATCTGAACAAAGATAAACGGCATTACGCCGGCAAAGTTGGGTTCCAACAGCACAAGTAGGTGGGGTCAATAGGAAGAACTAAATCCTAAAGTTAGCAAGAAAAAGAGAACAACAAGGCCTCTACCCTAGGGCTAACAGGGATTTCAATTTCAGCAAGAATAATCAAAAAAGAAACTTGGCAAGGGCAAGAATACCACTTGCCTCAACTTTCAGCGAAGCTTGGATGGCTCTCCTCCTCTTAACACGGAACAAACAGCCACGGCACCTAGAATAAATCTCACGACCATTAATGGCGGAAAACTCCAAAACCAAAACCCAAATCTCATCAAAACTCAACGAAAATCGAATATCTTACCGACGAAACGAAGATCTCGGAGAGAGCAAGCCAACGCCACTTTCGGAATCGAATTCCGTTCACGAACAAGCCCGAAATCGCTGACCGAAAGAGGTACAGGACGGGCGGTTTTCTCCGTTTTCTCTCGTACAGGGGCGGCGGTTTCTTATGGGGAAGATGATACGGGCTTTCCTACTTCTAACCTAACTATATATATAGGTAAATATATTTATTAATATATAATAACATAATTTATTACATAAAGCACCAAAACGACGCGAAAACCGAATCGCCTCGGAATTTAACGAAATTCGCACCGTAGCTAAATACTCATGCTACGAACACAACGGCAAAGTAGAAATTAACTTTCGACAAACAGAACTCGAGTTATACCCATATAAAGCCAAACACAAACATCCCTCCGAGAGGCCACACCGGGTCACCCAAAACGACTCGGCTTGCTAGGGAGATCTTGCCAACAGGCTACAAAATAGGGCACTCAGTTCCAAGGAGCTAAACCACACTCCACAAATGGCACAAGCCACAGAAACGCGTCATCGTAACGCCAACGAGAATAAAAAAATAATCGCAGGAAAAATCGGGGGCGTTACAGTCACTCCCCCTAAAAGAAAGTTTCGTCCCGAAACTTTACGCACAACACTCCTATTAAAGAAGGAGAAACAACTAATAGGAGTTACAAGAAGGAAAACATACTGATTAAATCAACGAAACAGGTGAGGGTAAGCCCTCCTCATAGCCGACTCTAACTCCCAAGTCGCGCTTTCCAAATCCTGATTCTTCCATAGAACCTTAACCATCGGTATGGACTTCTTTCGCAGCACACGCTCCTGAGTATCCAAAATATGAACCGGCATCTCAACAAAAGAGAGGTTGGGCTCCAACTGGGGCACAACATCTAAGAGCTCTGCCCACTGCTGCGAACACACTTCCGCAATTGGCTAACATGAAAAACATTATGCACACCTGGGAAGTTCGCCGGCAAATCCAATCTATAAGCTGACACACCAATCCGCTCCAAAATCTCAAACGGACACACATACCTTAGGTCTAACTTCCGATTCTTACCAAATCTCTTAACACCTGCCATCGGGGAAACTTTGAGGAATACAAGGTCCCCGACGGAAAACTCCAAAGCAGATCTACGTCGATTGGCGTTCTTTTCATATCTCTCCTGGGCTATAAGAAGCTTCTCCCGAATAAGCTTCACTGCGACTTCCATTTCCTCAAGCGCATCGGGACCCAACAAAGGCCTCTCACCAGCCTCAGCCCAAAACAACGGAGTCCTACAGCGCCTCCCATACAAGGCTTCGAACAGAGCCATCTGCAAACTTTCCTGATAACTGTTGTTGTAGGCAAATTCCATGAGTCGCAATCGCTCATCCCATGCTCCACCGTGGTCTAAAATATAGCACCGGATCATATCCTCAATAATTTGGTTCACCCTCTCCATCTGCCCATTGGTCTGCGGGTGGTAGGCAGTAGAATACCTCAGATCCGTACCCAAACCTTCCTGCAGACTCTGCCAAAAATGAGAAGTAAACCGGGAGTCTCGATCGGAAATGATGCTAACTGGCACACCGTGGAGTCGGATGACTTCACTCATGTATAACTCCGCTATCTTCTTCATCGAGTAATCAATCTTATAAGGCACAAAGTGAGCACACTTCGTCAATCTATCCACTATAACCCAAACAGAATCAAATCCCCTCGGGGATTTCGGTAATCCCGTAATGAAATCCATAGATATACTTTCCCACTTCCAAGTCGGGATCTCTAGCGGAGTCAACTTACCACCAGGCCTTCCTTGATCGGCCTTCACACGCTTGCAAGTGTGACACTCAGCAACAAATCGGGCTATATCTCCTTTCATGCCATACCACCAGGCAATTTGCCTTAAGTCACGGTACATCTTCGTAGATCCTGGATGGTAGGAAACGCTGGAACCATGAGCCTCACTGCAAATCATCCTCCTAATATCCCCGACAGCGGGAACGCAAAACCTGCCGCGGTACCTCAAAGTACCCGCACCATCGATAGCAAAGTCGGGCAACTCTCCCTTCTCAGTCCTGGTTAAAAGGTGCATAAGATCAGGATCGTCCTTCTGGTGAAGCCTAGTCAAAGAAATCCAGGACGGCTCTGCCACTGACAAACTACTCTGCAAACTACAGCATCCCACTGAAATATCCATAAGGAGGAACTCCTCCACTAAACAATCAGCGGAGAGGTTAAAGATCTTTCCCGTCTTTCGGCTCAGGGCGTCAGCCACCACATTGGCCTTGCCCGGATGATACTGGATCTCTACATCATAATCAGCCACATACTCCAGCCACCGCCGCTGACACAAATTCAACTCCTTCTGCGTGAACACGTACTTTAGGCTCTTATGGTCAGTGAAGATCTTGCATTAAGCCCCATAAAGTAGGTGCCTCCACAACTTCAAAGCATAAATAACCGCTGCAAACTCGAGGTCATGCGTGGGATAATTCTTCTCATGAGTCTTCAGTTGCCATGACCCATAGGCAATTACCTTTCCCTCTTGCATTAATACGCATCCCAGACCTACAAGCGAAGCATCCACATAAACATCATAATCTACTCCCTCGGTAGGCAGGGTCAGAACGGGAGCAGTGCACAATCTTTCCTTTAGCTCCAGAAAAGCCTCCTCGCACTTTTCGCTCCAAACAAATGCCACATTCTTCTGAGTCAACTTGGTCAAAGGTGCGGCTAGGGAAGAGAAACCCTCCACAAATCTTCTGTAATAGCCAGCTAACCCTAAGAAACTCCTGATCTCTTTAGGCGAACTCGGTCTACTCCAATCCATCACTGCTGCAATCTTTTCTGGATCGACCGAGATCCCATCCTTGTTCACCACATGGCCTAGAAAAGAAACATGAGGCAACCAAAATTCGCACTTGCTCAACTTGGCGAATAACTTGTGGTTCCTCAACTCTGATAGGACCAAACGCAAATGCTTCTCATGATCCTCTGCACTGCGAGAGTAAACTAATACGTCATCAATGAAAACCACAACGAACTTGTCGAGGAAATCCTTGAACACTCGGTTCATCATATCCATAAAGGCTGATGGTGCGTTGGTCAGACCAATCGACATTACCAGAAACTCAAAGTGTCCATGCCTCGACCTAAACGCAGTCCGTGGAATGTCCGCCTCACGGATCCTGAGTTGATGATAACCAGAACAAAGATCGATCTTGGAGAACACCGTGCTACCACACAACTGGTCAAATAAATCATCGATCCTCGGCAGAGGGTACCTGTTCTTGATAGTGACCTTGTTCAACTCTCTATAGTCGATGCAGAGCCGCATCGACCCATCTTTCTTCTTTACAAACAAAACAGGAGCACCCCAAGGCGACGAACTCTGCCTAATAAACCCCTTAGCTAACAGCTCATCCAACTGAACTCGCAACTCCTCTAACTCACGAGGGGCCATCCGGTACGGCGCCTTAGCAATAGGACGCGTACCCGGCTCTAAATCGATCACAAACTCAACATCCCGATTTGGAGGAAGACCAGGAAGATCATCAGGAAAAACATTGGCGAAACCACGATCAATAGGAATCTCTTCCAAGCGTGGTACGCTAACAGCGGCTCCCACCGCCGAGACTAAACAAATACAACAACTAGAAAGAAACAACCTCTGAGCACATACCGCAGAGATGACAGGAAAATCCTGACACAGAATAACATACATGCTGCTGGGCTGACCGTCGTCTCTGATGAAGTCCAAGCACTTTCCTTTGCACTGAATGACCGCATCATACCGAGAGAGCCAGTCCATGCCCAAAATGACATCGAAATCCTCCAGATCAATCATTTTTAGGTCCGCCTTCGCAAGAAAGTCCCCCAACAAAACCGGGCAATCCAAGATGCCCAAATCTGACAACACAGATTCACCAGAAGGAAACTTGACACGGAAGGAATCCCGAATACGATCTAGAGTCAACCGATGACGCTCTACAAAGGCTCTAGCCACGAACGAGTGGGTAGCGCCGGAGTCAAACAGAACGAGCGCCCAACGGTTCTTCACCTTAAACTTCCCTATAGGAACACATAAACTAAGGAACTACCACAGCAATACCGCAACATACAAGCAAATAAAACTACCAGGCTAGTAAAACAACAACCGCTAACCTGAAATAACCTGGGTCGAAGTCTGAGCCTCCTCGGAAGAAATCATGTTCAGCTTCCCTTTTCCCTTGTCCACACGCGGAGGTGGAGGTAAAGCCTACAACGGAACTGCAGGAAGAGCTGACTGAACCTGAGGACACCTCGACTTGATATGAACCTTCTGCCCACACTAAAAACAGACTCTATCCTTGGTCCAACACTGGGCCGCATCATGCCCGGACCGCTTGCAAACCGAACAGGAGACATCCCTCCTAGGAGCACCCTGGATCGCATGCACCTGCTCCTTCTTCTGAGCTGCTGACCTCTTAAAACATTTCTCGACAGGATGGACTGACCGGCCACAGAAACTGCACACTACTCGGCTCCTCTTTCCCGGAACAGCATCGGGTACCAGGGGCTTCTTCCCCTCCACAGACTTTCTCTTGTCCTTTCTCATCTGCTGGCCTCTGCTCTTTGCCGTTTCAATAGCCTCAACCTTAAGAGCAGCCTCTACAACTCCAACATAAGTCACAGACCCATAAGCACTGGTCAACTGTTGCACCTCGCTCCTCAAACCACCAAGAAATCTCTTAACTCGATCAGCCTCAACGCTGACCAAAGCAGGGGCAAAACGGCTCAACTTACTAAATTCTATTTCATACTCACCCACCGTGAGTTGCCTTTGCTTCAGATAGAGAAAGTCATTCATGAGGCGGTCACGCTCGACCGAAGGCAAGAACTTCCTCAACAACATCTCCTTAAACATTTCCCAAGAGCATCCAGCTACTAAGCTCTCCTTCTCTCTCAGCCACCAACTCTTAGCCAATCCTTTAAGCTGATAGGTGGCTAGCATCACCCTCTGGTCACCTGCAATCCCTGAATACGAAAACATCTCCTCCATGGAGATCAGCCAATCATCAATAACCATGAAATCTGCCTTCACGTCATAAGTGGGAGGGCTCATCCTCTGAAACTGCGAGATGAAGGCCATCTCCGCTGGCACCACTACCGGAGGTCTCACGTGTAACACCTCTACCCGTCAAGAAGAATATAATAGAGGGTCCGGCCGGGGCCCCACACCATATTCCACAAACAGGCGGAGACGCTACGAAATAATATCATAACCACGCACCCTAACACAGAGCATTCTAGCGGAAGCTTCACGGTTGAATTATTGAACTCAAGATAATGAACATTGTCCACTAAAACTTAGGAATATATATAAACATCACAAGAGTCTGGCCTTACGGCCTTACAACAGTTTCTCTTTACAAGAGTGTGGGTTACAGACATCGACACGTAGGCCGGCCACACATGAACAAAAGAAACAAAACAATGCCTTCGAGGGCAGCAGCGCAGCTTTGGGCTTCAGCCCGCTAAGTCCCGCTTGGACCAGCACCTCCAGTACCTGTAATAACTAATCCACCAAGCGGTGGCAAACAGGGCAACGGTCAGCATTCAGCTGACCAATTATAACGACCCTGCCCCTGGCACGGGGCAGCGGAATTCCATCCCTGCATAGCAATCTTCCAATATGATATATAGTAATTCAAGCAAGACGTGCACGCCCGCACAGTCACATATCACAAACGTCGGCACGACGGCCCGACGCTCCGTGCACTCAGGGCACATTATCGGTGTTCCACACCACCGTTCAGAGGTCCCAGACATAACGGTTCAATATGAGCATTCTAGTCTGATCGGCTCACAGGCCGTCGACTCTCGCTATGTGATCCTTACAGGGTCTTAAGCACCCAAGGTTAGACAACCATAACGCGGGTACAGATCCACCTTTCCCGTTTCTCAAATCGTCAGACTCACGCCTGGACTGACGCGGGTACAGCTTCACCTTGCCCGTTCCACGTTTCCTAGTTGCAGCCCCACGGCTCAACCTTATACAAAGTAGCAACTCACGGCTACAAGAGAGTCTAACTCTCATAATTCCTGGACTTTCTCCAGTACTTTACCTATCATGCCTACAAGCAAGAATCACGGAGTCTTCTCCGATATGCAAACAAGCATCACCAATCCAGACCATGTCCAGATGGGCTTCACACAGCATGCCTAGATCCGTACTCAAATTCCGGACTCTAACAAGGGGGACTTCACATATCTACCCCAAGGGATGCCACAACCCACCGCACACTCGCGGGGAAGGGTTTTCCCTATGAAATGCAGGAATTAAGGACTTCATATATCCAAGCAGGAAATTGTTACCCTAGGAGTTCGCTTCGGAGCCATGGAGAGAAATTTGAGACGGATGTAAGCCTTTGCAGATCCGAACTCGGCTCGCGATTTGGACCACCGTAGCTCCACCGGCAGCCGGATTCCACTTCTTCTTCCTCACCTTGCTCTCACCTCTCTCTTAAAAGTTAGAAAGAGAAGATGAAACTCAAAATGAGCCTTTCCTCCTTCTTTCCCGGCCTTATCAGCCCAGGAATGATCCCCAGCCACAGGATCCTCTTTAAGGAAAATGAACGGCCAAGATCTGCCCCAAAATATTGAACTTTTTGGCCGACACGGCCTGTGACACGCCCGTGTCACAGGCCGTGTACCCTTAAGCGGCACACGCGGCGCTCGCAACGACTAAAAATTACCAGAACACGGGCATCGACACGCCCATGTCGAACCTGACACGCCCGTGTCGGTCATATGACATACCCGTGTCACACCTGTTACACGGTACTCAACGAGCGCTATAACCAGTCAGAGTAGTACACAGGTAGGCACACGCCATATGACACGCCCGTGTCAAAACTGACACGGCCGTGCTCAAGCCTTGGTTCCGGGCCGTGTACATTTCTGACTCGATACGGCATTTTATTGAGTGACACACCCTGGGACACGCCCGTGTCGAAGGCCGTGTCCCAGGCTCGACTATCGTCGACCTCCGATCGTCGGCTAACCTGAACACGCCCTGGGACACGCCCGTGTCCCAGGCCGTGTACCCCGACACGCCCTAGGACACGCCCGTGTCCCAGGCCGTGTTAAGCAACCTGTACCTCAAATCCACTTTTGAGTCTTTTTGGGGTGTTACAACTCTCCCCCCCCTTAATAAACTTTCGTCCCGAAATTTGAAGACAGTAGGGAGAAAAATAACAAAACATTTATATGTTTCTATTACATATATAACGAGCAAACAAGTTACGAAAATAACTCGGGAAACTCGGCTTGCATGGTCTGCTCACGCTCCCATGTTAGCTCTTCTCGGCCACAATTTTCCCACCGGACTTTGACCATCCCGATCACTTTGTTCTGCAACTGTTTCTCGGCTCGATCCTCGATCCGTATAGGCTTCACCTTTGTTGTTAGCCCATACTCAACCGGTACTCGATCATTGCCAATTACTTGAGCTGGATCCTTGACTGCTTTCCGTAGCACCGAGATGTGAAACACATCATGCAATCCACTCAATTCCGATGAAAGAGCTAGCCGATACTGAATGCTAACTTCGTGCCCAACATCTGATGAACTAATCTCCAATCTTTCGAGGTAAAGCGCCCATCTCGGTCACTTACGATGCTCCGGGGAACACCGTGCAATCGAACAATCTGCTCCACATAAAGCTTTGCCAACGTTTCCACTGAATCGTCCCGCTTGTACGGTATAAAGTGAACCACCTTTGTCAACCGGTCTACAATCACCCAGATTGAGTCATGGCCATGCTGAGATCTCGGCAATCCGTGCACGAAATCCATAGAAATATCCTCAAACTTCCATTGCGGAACCGGCAACGACTTTAGGAAACCACTCGGCCGTTGACATTCTGCCTTTAACAAAGCACAAGTGCGACATTTAGCCACATACGCAGCTATGTCCTTCTTTAAACCAGGCCACCAGAACAGTTTCTTCATGTCCTTGTACATTTTTGTGCTCCCAGGGTGAATTGAGTACTTTGTAAAGTGTGCTTCATATAGCAATCCTTCTCGCAATTTACCCGCACTAGGGACGCACAATCGGCCATCTTTTCGTAATAAACCGTCATCCCAGGAGAATTTATCATCAGACCCCTCCTTTGCATAGCGTTGGAGACTTTCATCCAACTCCGTTGCCCGCCGAACCCTGTCAGCAAGGTCATATTGAACCTCCAACTAGTTCACGCATGCAACAGTCGAAGAATCTCTTTCCACACAAGATATCTCCAAAGCTTCTAATTCCTGGATTAACCGCTCATCATGTATCCGCAACCAATTTGCCCGTACCGGAGTCCAACGACTCAAGGCATCAGCGACCACATTTCCCTTTCCGGGAACATAGTGAATGTCGAAGGTATAATCCCCAAGGAATTCCATCCACCTCCTTTGTCGCATATTCAATTCTTTTTGATCAAGCAGATATTTTAAGCTTTTATGATCTGTATAAATATCCACTTTCACTCCATAAAGATAATGCCGCCACAACTTTAGCGAAAAGATCACCGCCGCCAACTCCAAATCATGGACGGGGTAATTACGCTCATGCACTTTCAATTGACGTGAACCATAAGCGATCACCTTGCCAAACTGCAGGAGAATGCAGCCTAAGCCGCTTCCTGACGCATCGCTGTATATTTCAAATCCATCTGTACCACATGGCGACGTCAAAACGGGCGCCGTGGTCAAACGATTCTTCAGCTCATCAAAAGCTCGTGCGCACTCCGGCGTCCAAACGAACTTCTGGTCCTTTCTCGTCAACGTAGTCAGAGGCAAAGCAATCCGGGAGAAGTTCTCCACGAACCGTCTATAGTAGCCCGCCAGTCCAAGGAAACTCCTGACTTCGGCCACCGAAGACAACATTGGCCAACCACGAATGGCACTTATCTTTGCCGGATCCACCACTATGCCCTCTCCACTTACTACATGGCCTAGAAAAGCCACTGACGAGAGCCAGAATTCACACTTCGAGAACTTGGCATACAGCTTATTCCTTCGCAAGGTATGCAATACTAATCGCAAGTGGTTTGCATGATCTTCCTCCGATTGTGAATATACAAGGATATCATCAATAAACACAATCACAAACAGATCCAGGTATTCGCGGAACGTTCGATGCATGAGATCCATGAAGACCGAAGGCGCATTACATAAGCCGAACGGCATCACTGTGAACTCATAATGACCATAGTGTGTGCCAAACGCTGTCTTGGGAATGTCACCTTCCCTAATCCGCAACTGGTAATACCCGGACTTCAAATCCAACTTCGAATAGACGGTTGAGCCTGCTAGTTGATCGAACAAGTCATCGATCCGTGGAATTGGATACTTGTTTTTCTCCGTCAGCTTGTTCAGTTCGCGATAATCAATACATAGTCGCAAACCACCGTCTTTCTTTTTCACAAACAGAACAGGCGCGCTCCAAGGTGACATACTTGGGCGTATATATCCCTGCTCCAACAACTCTTGCAACTAAACTTTCAGTTCGGCCATTTCTTTTGGCGCTACCCGATACGGCGAACGGGCCACAGGTTTCGCACCCGGCACCAGCTCAATAGCGAAGTCGATTTCCCTTTGGGGAGGTAACCCCGAAAGGTCCTTTGGAAACACATCCGCATATTCCGACACAATCGGCACTTCACTCACACTGGCCTTCGGCGCCACCGCCTCTATGAGTGTGAAGAACAACTCCGCACCCTTCCGAACTACCTTAACAACTTGGAGAGCGGATAACAACATCCCACTCATCCCTTGCATACCAATGAACTTGGTCTCTTGTTCGGTATTTTGCCCAAGTGTGACCTCTTTTGAAGTGCAATCTATACAGGCACGCTGCTCTGAAAGCCAGTCCATACCAAAGATTATATCAAACTCTTTAATCGGCAATACTAATGTTTCCACCTTGAACTCCCGACTTCCTATCTTGACCTCAAGACCGCAAGACCGATCCGCGCACATCAAACATCCGTTAGGCAACAACACCTTTACACTGTCTGTCGTGGTCCGGATCGGCACCCCAACACGAAAGACAAAGTCCTCAGACAGAAACGAATGTGAAGCACCTGTGTCGAACAGTGCTCGCGCCGGATACTCTCGTATAAGGACAAACCCTATAACATGACAATTAAAACAAGCATAGCACATCATAACAAGAACATTAAAATCTACGCGCACCTGTGACGACATCCGCCTGCTTAATGGCCTCCTGTTGTCCAAGGTTGAAGACCCTGGGCTGCGCGTGCGAGGCACAGCCTTCCCCTTCTCCGCATAAGACGCTCCCGTCTTCTTATCCCCCTTTGGAGGACCAAATCGGCATTCACGTGCGAAGTGTCCAACCTTCCCGCACATAAAACAAGCATGAGATCCATACCCAGATGTATCCGTCACAGTCGCAGAAGGAGCTTGTCCAGAAGACTTCGACTTCTTGTTCCATCTCTTTCGGTAGCCAAACTTGTCCGGACGCGGCGGCTTAAACTCCGGCTTCACAACCGCAAAGTTTCCCTTTGCTTGCCCCCGTTTCATGTCCAGCTCCAAAGAATGAGCCGTACAGACTAAGGCTTGGAAGCCCTGACTCACAGAACTCGAGAGCAAATACCGCAGCTCATCTCGCAGTCCCGTATAAAACCGACTAGTCTTACGCTCTTCTTCGGCGAAGATCGTGCCCGCATATCTTCCCAACCGGGTGAACTCATGCAGGTAGTCATCCACACTTCGATCTCCCTGCGCTAACCGTTGAAATTCCATTTCCATTGATATCCTTTGCTGCACCGGCAGATGTTGTGCTAAGAACAATCGAGAAAATTCGTCCATGGTAACCTCTGCCAATTGCCTGCCAGCCAAGTGATGCATTTCAATCTCATCCCACCACAATCGCGCCTCTCCTTCCAGTAGGAAAGTGGCTAACATAACTTTCTGTTCCTCCTCAACCTTGATAGCTCGTATAATCCTCTTGATTCTTGCGAGCCAATCCTCTGCTTGGGCCGGTGTACCCGCCCCATGAAACTGCGGAGGGTTGAAGCTCAAGAATTGCTTCCATTGTTGATCTGCTACCCGCGGATTAACTTCGGCTTCTACCGGTTCTTGCCGTACCCCAGCTTGCGTTGGCACCACTGCAGGACGTGCCTGCCCCGCCTGCTGAGCATTCATCACCGCAAGTACCGTTTCCGTGATGAGACGGACTGTTTCAGCGGATGGAGGAGTTGTGGGCACCTCGGCTGGTGTCGCACTCTCAACAGAACGTTATGGTTCGGATTGACCCGCAACACTTCTGGTCACCTATATGTGTAAAATACACAGGTTAACGACCAATAAAAATGGCAACCATACAACAAGAATACACAAGTTCAACAAACAAGTGTATTTGCATTCCTAAGTGGACAATCTTGAGTTCAAATTAAGTGTTAGAACGACGGCACTGACACGTGCCAAGCTGATACCAAATTGTAACACCTCTACCCATCAAGAAGAATATAATAGAGGGTCCGGCCGGGGCCCCACACCATATTCCACAAACATGCGGAGACGCTACGAAATAATATCATAACCACGCACTGTCACAACCCGCATTTTCTCCGAATTAAGAATTATCAGAGTAAGAGAAAACACGCGTCATGATGCCACGTCAAGCAGGGGATAACTGCTGACGCTCAGGCAAATCCAACTACCATCTTTATGCAAGAAAATCATGTGCTTAATGAATAGAAAATCAGTTATGTTTAGAGTCCGTATCCCTCGGCTCAGTGGATCATCTAGTCCACAAAAGGAAACTATATTTAAACGCTGCGGAAAATACTTTAATTAGGTTTTACACCCTAAAGAGCGCATAAGGGTCCCAAGAGAACCACTCATGCTATGCAAGACACTACACTTAGTTTATATAATATATATAAGAAAACGGTTTCCGTACGTGATTTGGAAAATAGTGATTAAGTTTATAAAAACATGCTGATCATGAGCTTCATTTATAATAGTATTTATAGTTTAAAAATAACTAGCAACCTAGCATAAAACCTTCTCAAAGCAAGTAGACTATCTCCAGAAAATAAATGGTAGCAACAATAGTATATATCTAGTACAGGGTAAAAACTACTAGTGGGCGCCAACAACCTGACACGAACCCACCAGCACGCATATATGTCTGTAAGAAAGTACTGAAAACAACCTCACAAACAAGGTAAACAAAACTCCAAAGCCCGGGAGTCCACCAACAACAACACCTCCAACTAGCCACCAGACTGGCTACAGCTCGGAACCTGGGGTATTCCAAAAGAAAACAGAATACCTCAGCAAGCAAAAATCAAGGTAAAACTGCATGAAAGAGTCAACCGAAAGGACAAAAATAACAGAAAACATGCAGTAGAAAGAGTCACAACTGTCCAAAACAGGACAACAAGAAATGCACAACGTGCAAAGAAACAGCGACGACCCAGCCCAGGAACAACATCCTGCAGGGCCTACTAGACTACCAAGAGTCAGAATGCTGCAAACTACCAAAGAAGAAACTTCTAACGCCCTAAACTGCGGGAAGTGATAGTAGCAAAACAACAACGAGGAACCGGATCGAAGGCAAACGCAGTCCCCCAATCCACCATGTCCAAGTCAAAAGCTCGAGGGTCAACACGTGAAAACACAAGGGACCTTCCACCCGACATGCCCAGCCCGTACCTGGAGCAAGAAATCCATGGGTGGCCTTGGCTATATCACACAACTCCACCCCCATAAAGAGCTACAACCACCACTACTATCCACGACCCACGATTCGGCCTTTAGGAAAATAAAGGAAACGGCCGACAAGGAAAACCCAGAAATACAACTGGAAAATCCACTCGGAAACGAAATACAAGGTAAAGGAAGAGTGTTGAAATAAACCATCACGACTAGGCGTTGAGTGAAACCCACTCAGTGCCTACCTAAACTTTGGCCTTGAGTGAGCTAGCCTCACTCGCCGCCAAAATTAAGTTACTACCCACAAACCCACTAAAGAAAACGGAGCTCGACGACAGTCGAACGACCAAGGCAGAAGATCCAGAACTCAAGTAATTGCCTGCCACTTGAGTATCTAAACTCCCGCACTCGAAACCATCTAAATTCGCCTATCAAAAGAAATTATACAAAGCGCACGATCAGTGACGCACGATCAGTGGTCGTGCGCACTCATCGGCTGATGATCGTGCGAAACGAACCTGGAAACCAGACAGAAAACCTAGCAACTGCGCACGATCAGTGTCGCACGATCAGTGGTCGTGCGCACTGTCGCCAGCGCTCGTGCGATTGCCCGAGACAGAACTTTGGAAACTGAAATATATATGCGCACGAACAGAGGCACACGACCAGTGGTCGTGCGCCCTAAAGGTTAATGACCGTGCGCGGCAAACCTGTACCGTTTGGAATTTTCCGAACGACACCGGAACGCGCACACGACTCACGCCACTGCAGAAGCAGTAGACAACTATCAACGTCGCACGCTACTACCGTTCAAACTATGCCTAACCATTCGAATAATACCATAACGAAGGAAATTGGCAACCACACCCCCCTCCTAACTCTCCCTCTCGGCTACGCCCGAACCAGAGCATCAATCAAAATTAAAGGAAAACAACGGCTTCACGCCGACAATTTGGATTCCAAACATCACAGCATAGGGGGGGTTTCAGTAGGAAGAACTAAGCCCTATAGTTAGCAAGAAAACGAGAACAACAAGGCCTCTAACCTGGGCTAACCGGGATTTCAATTTCAGCAAATAAAATCAAAGAAAACACTTGGCAAGGGCAAGAATACCACTTGCCTCAAATCTCAGTGAAGCTTTGGACTGCTTTCCTCCTCTTCGCACGGATCAAGACGGCCGCAACACCTAGAACAAAGACTCGACCATTAATGGCGGAAAACTTCCAAAACTGAAAATTCCAATCCTTCCAAAACTCCACGAAAATCGAATTTCTTACCGCAGGAATGAAGGTCTCGACGAGAGCAATCCGAATCCACTCTCGGAATCGAATTCCGTCCACGAACGCTCCGGGAATCGGCGTCCGAAGGGAAGGCTCGGCGGTTACTCGGTTTCTCTCGTACACGGGGCCGGCGGTTTTCTTACGTGAAGAAGATGATGACTCTATTCATTCTAAATATATATATATATATATATAATTATATAATTATATAATTAATTACAAAATTACATAAAGCACCAAATCGACGCGAAAACCGATTCACCTCGGAATTCGACGAAATTCGCACCGTAGCTAAATACCCACGCTACGAACACAACGGCGAAGTCGAAATTAACTTTCGACGAACAGAACTCGAGTTATGCCCAAACAAAGCCAAACACAAACATCCCCCCGAGAGGCCACACCGGGTCACCAAAACGACTCGGTTTGCTAGGGAGATCTTGCCAACAGGCTACCAAACAGGGCACTCAGTTCTAAGGAGCTAAACCATACTCCACACATGGCACAAGCCACGGAAACGCGTCATCGTAACGCCAAACGAGAATAAAATAATCGCTGAAAAGACGGGGCGTTACAGTCACTCCCCCTAAAAGAAAGTTTCGTCCCGAAACTTTACGCACAACCCTCCTACAAAAGAAGGAAAAAGTAACAAACAGAAGTTACAAAGGGAAACATACCGATCAAATCAGAGAACAGGTGAGGGTACGCCCTCCTCATGGCCGACTCTAGCTCCCAAGTCGCGCTCTCCAAATCCTGATTTTTCCATAGAATTTTCACCATCGGTGTGGACTTCTTTCGCAGCACACGCTCCTGAGAATCCAAAATACGAACTGGCACCTCAACGAAAGAGAGGTTGGGCTCTAACTGGGGCACAACATCCAAGAGTTGCCCACTACTGCGCACACACTTCCGCAATTGGCTAACATGAAAAACATTATGAACACCAGGGAAGTTCGCTGGCAAATCCAATCTATATGCCGACACACCAATCCGCTCCAAGACCTCAAACGGGCCCACATACCTTGGGTCCAATTTCCGATTTTTACCAAATCTCTTCACACCAACCATTGGAGAAACCTTGAGGTATACATGATCCCCTACTGAAAATTCCAAAGCAGACCTACGCCGATTGGCGTTCTTTTCATACCTCTCCTGGGCTAAACGAAGCTTCTCCCGAATAAGCTTCACGGCGACTTCCATCTCTTCTAGAGCATCAGGACCCAACAAAGGCTTCTCACCAGCCTCAGCCCAAAACAACGGAGTCCTACAGCGCCTCCCATACAAGGCTTCGAACGGAGCCATCTGCAAGCTTTCCTGATAACTGTTATTGTAAGCAAATTCCATGAGTCGCAGACGCTCATCCCACGCTCCACCGTGGTCTAAAATATAGCACCGGATCATATCCTCAACAATCTGATTGACCCGCTCTGTTTGCCCATTGGTCTGAGGGTGGTACGCAGTAGAATACCTCAGATCCGTACCCAAACCCTCCTGCAGACTCTGCCAAAAACGAGAAGTAAACCGGGAGTCTCGATCAGAAATGATGCTAACTGGCACCCCGTGGAGTCGGATGACTTCATTCAAGTACAACTCCGCTATCTTCTTCATCGGGTAATCAATCTTATAAGGCACGAAGTGAGCACACTTCGTCAATCTATCCACTATAACCCAAACAGAATCAAATCCTCTCGGGGATTTTGGCAAACCCGTAATGAAGTCCATAGATATACTCTCCCACTTCCAAGTCGGGATATCTAGCGGAGTCAACTTACCACCAGGCCTTCCATGATCGGCCTTCACACGCTTGCAAGTGTGACACTCAGCAACATATCGGGCTATATCTCCTTTCATACCATACCACCAAGCAATTTGCTTTAAGTCACGGTACATCTTCGTAGATCCTGGATGGTAGGTAACGCTGGAACCATGAGCCTCTCTGCAAATCATTCTCTTAATGTCCCCAACAGCGGGAACGCAAAACCTGCCGCGGTACTTCAAAGTACCCGCATCATCAATAGAAAAATCTGGCAACTCTCCATTCTCTGTCCTGGTAAAAAGGTGCAACAGATTCGGATCGTCCTTCTGATGCAATTTAGTCAAAGAAATCCAGGACGGCTCTTCCACTGATAAGCTACTCTGTAAACTACAGCATCCCACTGAAATATCCATAAGGAGGAACTCCTCAACTAATCGATCAGCGGAGAGGTTAAAGATCTTTCCCGTCTTTCGGCTCAGGGCGTCGGCCACCACATTGGCCTTGCCCGGATGATACTGGATTTCCACATCATAATCCGCCACATACTCAAGCCACCGCCGCTGACGCAGATTCAACTCCTTCTGCGTGAACACGTACTTCAGGCTCTTATGGTCAGTAAAAATCTTGCACTGAGCCCCATAAAGTAAGTGCCTCCACAACTTCAATGCATAGATAACCGCTGCAAACTCAAGGTCATGCGTAGGATAGTTCCGCTCATGAGTTTTCAACTGCCTTGACCCATAAGCAATTACTTTTCCATCCTGCATTAATACGCATCCCAGACCTATATGCGAAGCATCCACATACACATCATAATCCACGCCCTCAGTAGGAAGGGTCAGAACGGGAGCAGTACACAATCTCCTCTTTAACTCCTAAAAAGCTTCTTCGCACTTCTCGCTCCAAACAAAAGCCACATTCTTCTGAGTCAGCTTCGTCAATGGTGCGGCTAGAGAAGAGAAACCCTCCACGAATCTCCTGTAATAGCCAGCCAACCCTAAGAAACTTCTGATCTCCTTAGGAGTATTCGGTCTACTCCAATCCGTCACTGCTGCAATCTTTTCTGGGTCAACCGAGATCCCATCCTTGTTCACCACGTGGCCTAGAAAAGAAACCTGAGGCAACCAAAATTCGCACTTGCTCAACTTGGCGAATAACTTGTGGTTCCTCAACTCTGATAGGACCAAATGCAAATGCAGCTCGTGCTCCTCAGTACTGCGAGAATAAACCAACACGTCATCAATGAAGACCACAACGAACTTGTCTAGGAAATCCTTGAACACCCTGTTCATCATATCCATGAAGGCTGATGGTGCGTTGGTCAGACCAAACGACATCACCAGAAACTCAAAGTGCCCATGCCTCGACCTAAACGCAGTCCGTGGAATATCTGCCTCACGGATCCTGAGCTGATGATAGCCCGAACGAAGATCGATCTTGGAGAACACCGTGCTACCACGCAACTGGTCAAATAAATCATCGATCCTCGGCAGAGGGTACCTGTTCTTGATAGTGACCTTGTTCAACTCTCTATAGTCGATGCAAAGCCGCATCGACCCATCTTTCTTCTTTACGAACAAAACAGGAGCACCCCAAGGCGACGAACTCTGCCTGATAAACCTTTAGCCAACAACTCATCTAACTGAATTCGCAACTCCTCTAGCTCACGAGGGGCCATCCGGTACGGCGCCTTAGCAATAGGACGCGTACCCGGCTCCAAATCAATAACAAACTCCACATCCCGCTCAGGAGGGATACCAGGAAGATCATCAGGAAAAACATCGGCGAAACCACGAACAATAGGAATCTCCTCCAAGCGTGGCACGCTAACAACGGTTCCAACTGCCGAGACTAAACAAACACAACAATCAGAAAGAAACAATCTCTGAACACATACCGCAGAGAGAACAGGAGAATCCTGACACGGATCAGCATACATGCTGCCGGGCTGACCGTCGTCCCTGATGAAGTCCAAGCGCTTTCCCTTGCACTGAATGACCGCATCATACCGAGAGAGCCAGTCCATGCCCAAAATGACATCGAAGTCCTCCAGATCAATCATCTTCAGATCCGCCTTCGCAAGAAAATCCCCCAACAAAACCGGGCAATCCAAAATACCCAAATCTGACAACACAGATTCACCAGAGGGAAACTTGACACGGAAGGAATCCCGAACACGATCTAGAGACAACCGATGACGCTCCACAAAGGCTCTAGCCACGAACGAGTGGGTAGCGCCGGAGTCAAACAGGACACGCGCCCAGCGGTTCCGCACCTTAAATTTCCCTATAGGAACGCACAAAGCTAAGGAACTAGCACAACAGTACCGCAAATAATCTAGCAACTAAACTACCAGGCTAGAAAGAAAACAACAAACAACTAACTACTAACCTGAGATCACCTGGGTCGAAGTCTGAGCCTCCTCGGAAGAAATCACTTTCAGCTTCCCTTTTCCCTTGTCCACACGCTGAGGTGGAGGTAATGCCTGCAATGGAACTGCAGGAAGAGCTGACTGGACCTGAGGACACCTCGACTTAACGTGACCCTTCTGCCCACACTGGTAGCAGACTCTTTCCCTGGACCAACACTGGGCTGCATCATGCCCGGATCGCTTGCAAACTGAACAGGAGACATCTCTCCCAGGAGCACCCTGAATAGCATGAACCTGCTCCTTCTTCTGAGCTGCCGCCTTCTTGAAACACCTCTCAACAGGATGGCCTGACCGGCCACAAAAACTGCACACCACCCTGCTCCTCTTTCCCGGAACAGCATCGGGTACCAGGGGTTTCTTCTCCTCTACCAACTTCCTCTTATCCTTCCTCAACTGCTGGCCTCTGCTCTTCGCCGTCTCAATGGCCTCAACCTTAAGAGCAGCCTCTACAACTCCAGCATAAGTCACTGACCCATAAGCACTGGCCAACTGCTGCACCTCACTCCTCAAACCACCGAGGAATCGCTTAACTCGATCAGCCTCCACGCTGACCAATCCAGGGGCAAAACGGCTCAACTTACTAAACTCTATCTCATACTCACCCACCGTGAGCTGCCTTTGCTTCAGATAGAGGAAATCATTCATGAGGCGGTCACGCTCGACCGAGGGTAAGAACTTCCTCAACAGCATCTCCTTGAACATCTCCCACGAGCATCCAGCCACTGAGCTCTCCTTCTCTCTCAGCCACCAACTCTTAGCCAATCCTTTAAGCTGATAGGCGGCTATCATCACCCTCTGATCATCCGAAATCCCAGAGTACGAGAACATCTCCTCCATGGAGATCAGCCAGTCGTCTATCACCATGAAATCTGCCTTCCCATCATAAGTGGGAGGGCTCAGCCTCTGAAACTGCGAGATGAAGGCCATCTCTGCTGGCATCACCACTGGAGGCCTCAAGGGTGCAGGAGGAGGAGGAACAGCTAACCCCCCTGCAGGAACTTGCGCACCCTGAGCCTGCTCTGCCACAACTGCCACCAAAGACTGAATCTGGGCTTGCACTCCCTCCAACTGCCTCCCCATAGCTTCGCTACTCTGACGCAGACCCTCGATCACCGCATCGTTCTGAGCTCCAGAAGATTCACCCTCAGACAGGGGAGTCGATCGGGTCGCAGGACGCCTAGCCATCCTAAAAAAAATTAATACAACGCAAATCAGATCCAAAACCCACGACTAGAACCGACTAACAGTACAGACAATACATATGTAGATATAGACTTAAAGCTGCTAAACTTGCTCTGAGAGTTTATCTTCTTCACAATAATTAGATGATATGCCCTATCCTAGGATGGTTAACCACCACCTCACTAACTCTTGTGCCTAGATCGGATGCATGAACTTATGTTAGTTTGAAGACTTATGTGTGTACATATGTCATCCTGCAAATCTTTAGCTCGGCGCGTTGTGCTTATGCAATGATATGATATGAATGATTGTGCTATGCATTCTAAAAAGGCCCTAATGCATGATATGAGCGGCGTACACATGAAAATGTTATGCATCCCATACTACATAACATTTCCATGCAACGAAAAAGAAACGTGCTAGTCGCAGTCATGTGGTGAGGTTATGCATCCCATACTACATAACCCTCACATGTAGCCCCTATGGTGGATCCATATACGAACACATATTATGCATCCCATAATACATAATATGCCCCGTATACTTCATGTTATGCTATGAGTGTAGTGTTCGTGCTTTTGCCAAGACATGCTGATGACATATCGGTGTGTGAATGACATGATGCTGAACTACTAACAGCATCCAAGGAAGGTTGCCCAACTAACTTGTCAAGCAACCTCCCTCTGATACCAACTATCACAACCCGCATTTTCTCCGAATTAAGAATTATCAGAGTAAGCGAAAACACGCGTCATGATGCCACGTCAAGCAGGGGATAACTGCTGACGCTCAGGCAAATCCAACTACCATCTTTATGCAAGAAAATCATGTGCTTAATGAATAGAAAATCAGTTATGTTTAGAGTCCGTATCCCTCGGCTCAGTGGATCATCTAGTCCACAAAAGGAAACTATATTTAAACGCTGCGGAAAATACTTTAATTAGGTTTTACACCCTAAAGAGCGCATAAGGGTCCCAAGAGAACCACTCATGCTATGCAAGACACTACACTTAGTTTATATAATATATATAAGAAAACGGTTTCCGTACGTGATTTGGAAAATAGTGATTAAGTTTATAAAAACATGCTGATCATGAGCTTCATTTATAATAGTATTTATAGTTTAAAAATAACTAGCAACCTAGCATAAAACCTTCTCAAAGCAAGTAGACTATCTCCAGAAAATAAATGGTAGCAGCAATAGTATATATCTAGTACAGGGTAAAAACTACTAGTGGGCGCCAACAACCTGACACGAACCCACCAGCACGCATATATGTCTGTAAGAAAGTACTGAAAACAACCTCACAAACAAGGTAAACAAAACTCCAAAGCCCGGGAGTCCACTAACAACAACACCTCCAACTAGCCACCAGACTGGCTACAGCTCGGAACCTGGGGTATTCCAAAAGAAAACAGAATACCTCAGCAAGCAAAAATCAAGGTAAAACTGCATGAAAGAGTCAACCGAAAGGACAAAAATAACAGAAAACATGCAGTAGAAAGAGTCACAACTGTCCAAAACAGGACAACAAGAAATGCACAACGTGCAAAGAAACAGCGACGACCCAGCCCAGGAACAACATCCTGCAGGGCCTACTAGACTACCAAGAGTCAGAATGCTGCAAACTACCAAAGAAGAAACTTCTAACGCCCTAAACTGCGGGAAGTGATAGTAGCAAAACAACAACGAGGAACTGGATCGAAGGCAAACGCAGTCCCCCAATCCACCATGTCCAAGTCAAAAGCTCGAGGGTCAACACGTGAAAACACAAGGGACCTTCCACCCGACATGCCCAGCCCGTACCTGGAGCAAGAAATCCATGGGTGGCCTTGGCTATATCACACAACTCCACCCCCATAAAGAGCTACAACCACCACTACTATCCACGACCCACGATTCGGCCTTTAGGAAAATAAAGGAAACGGCCGACAAGGAAAACCCAGAAATACAACTGGAAAATCCACTCGGAAACGAAATACAAGGTAAAGGAAGTGTGTTGAAATAAACCAACACGACTAGGCGTTGAGTGAAACCCACTCAGTTCCTACCTAAACTTTGGCCTTGAGTGAGCTAGCCTCACTCGCCGCCAAAATTAAGTTACTACCCACAAACCCACTAAAGAAAACGGAGCTCGACGACAGTCGAACGACCAAGGCAGAAGATCCAGAACTCAAGTAATTGCCTGCCACTTGAGTATCTAAACTCCCGCACTCGAAACCATCTAAATTCGCCTATCAAAAGAAATTATACAAAGCGCACGATCAGTGACGCACGATCAGTGGTCGTGCGCACTCATCGGCTGATGATCGTGCGAAACGAACCTGGAAACCAGACAGAAAACCTAGCAACTGCGCACGATCAGTGTCGCACGATCAGTGGTCGTGCGCACTGTCGCCAGCGCTCGTGCGATTGCCCGAGACAGAACTTTGGAAACTGAAATATATACGCGCACGAACAGAGGCACACGACCAGTGGTCGTGCGCCCTAAAGGTTAATGACCGTGCGCGGCAAACCTGTACCGTTTGGAATTTTCCGAACGACACCGGAACGCGCACACGACTCACGCCACTGCAGAAGCAGTAGACAACTATCAACGTCGCACGCTACTACCGTTCAAACTATGCCTAACCATTCGAATAATACCATAACGAAGGAAATTGGCAACCACACCCCCCTCCTAACTCTCCCTCTCGGCTACGCCCGAACCAGAGCATCAATCAAAATTAAAGGAAAACAACGGCTTCACGCCGACAATTTGGATTCCAAACATCACAGCATAGGGGGGGTTTCAGTAGGAAGAACTAAGCCCTATAGTTAGCAAGAAAACGAGAACAACAAGGCCTCTAACCTGGGCTAACCGGGATTTCAATTTCAGCAAATAAAATCAAAGAAAACACTTGGCAAGGGCAAGAATACCACTTGCCTCAAATCTCAGTGAAGCTTTGGACTGCTTTCCTCCTCTTCGCACGGATCAAGACGGCCGCAACACCTAGAACAAAGACTCGGCCATTAATGGCGGAAAACTTCCAAAACTGAAAATTCCAATCCTTCCAAAACTCCACGAAAATCGAATTTCTTACCGCAGGAATGAAGGTCTCGACGAGAGCAATCCGAATCCACTCTCGGAATCGAATTCCGTCCACGAACGCTCCGGGAATCGGCGTCCGAAGGGAAGGCTCGGCGGTTACTCGGTTTCTCTCGTACACGGGGCCGGCGGTTTTCTTACGTGAAGAAGATGATGACTCTATTCATTCTAAATATATATATATATATAATTATATAATTATATAATTAATTACAAAATTACATAAAGCACCAAATCGACGCGAAAACCGATTCACCTCGGAATTCGACGAAATTCGCACCGTAGCTAAATACCCACGCTACGAACACAACGGCGAAGTCGAAATTAACTTCCGACGAACAGAACTCGAGTTATGCCCAAACAAAGCCAAACACAAACATCCCCCCGAGAGGCCACACCGGGTCACCAAAACGACTCGGTTTGCTAGGGAGATCTTGCCAACAGGCTACCAAACAGGGCACTCAGTTCTAAGGAGCTAAACCATACTCCACACATGGCACAAGCCACGGAAACGCGTCATCGTAACGCCAAACGAGAATAAAATAATCGCTGAAAAGACGGGGCGTTACACGCACCCTAACACAGAGCATTCTAGCGGAAGCTTCACGGTTGAATTATTGAACTCAAGATAATGAACATTGTCCACTAAAACTTAGGAATATATATAAACATCACAAGAGTCTGGCCTTACGGCCTTAATACAGTTTCTCTTTACAAGAGTGTGGATTACAGACATCGGCACGCAGGCCGGCCACACATGAACAAAAGAAACAAAACAATGCCTTCGAGGGCAGCAGCGCAGCTTTGGGCTTCAGCCCGCTAAGTCCCGCTTGGACCAGCACCTCCAGTACCTGTAATAACCAATCCACCAAGCGGTGGCAAACAGGGCAACGGTCAGCATTCAGCTGACCAATTATAACGACCCTGCCCCTGGCACGAGGAAGCGGAATTACATCCCTGCATAGCAATCTTCCAATATGATATATAGCAATTCAAGCAAGACGTGCACGCCCGCACAGTCACATATCACAAACGTCGGCACGACGGCCCGATGCTCCGTGCACTCAGGGCACATTATCGGTGTTCCACACCACCGTTCAGAGGTCCCAGACATAACGGTTCAATATGAGCATTCTAGTCTGATCGACTCACAGGCCGTCGACTCTCGCTATGTGATCCTAACAGGGTCTTAAGCACCCAAGGTTAGACAACCATAACGCGGGTACAGATCCACCTTTCCCGTTGCTCAAATCATCAGACTCACGCCTGGACTGATGCGGGTACAGCTTCACCTTGCCCGTTCCACGTTTCCTAGTTGCAGCCCCACGGCTCAACCTTATACAAAGTAGTAACTCACGGCTACAAGAGAGTCCAACTCTCATAATTCCTGGACTTTCTCCAGTACTTTACCCATCATGCCTACAAGCAAGAATCACGGAGAATTCTCCTATATGCAAACAAGCATCACCAATCCAGACCATGTCCAGATGGGCTTCACACAGCATGCCTAGATCCGTACTCCAATTCCGGACTCTAACAAGGGGGACTTCACATATCTACCCCAAGTGACGCCACAACCCACCGCACACTCACGGGGAAGGGTTTTCCCTATGAAATGCAGGAATTAAGGACTTCACATGTCCAAGCAGGAAATCGTTACCCAAGGAGTTCGCTTCGGAGCCATGGAGAGAAATTTGAGACGGATGAAATCCTTCGCAGATCCGAACTCGGCTCGCGATTTGGACCACCGTAGCTCCACCGGCAGCCGGATTCCACTTCTTCTTCCTCACCTTGCTCTCACCTCTCTCTTAAAAGTTAGAAAGAGAAGATGAAACTCAAAATGAGCCTTTCCTCCTTCTTTCCCGGCCTTATCAGCCCAGGAATGATCCCCAGCCACAGGATCCTCTTTAAGGAAAATGAACGGCCAAGATCTGCCCCAAAATATTGAACTTTTTGGCCGACACAGCCTGTGACACACCCGTGTCACAGGCCGTGTACCCTTAAGCGGCACACGCGGCGCTCGCACCGACTAAAAATTACCAGAACACGGGCATCGACACGCCCGTGTCGAACCTGACACGCCCGTGTCGGTCATATGACACACCCGTGTCACACCTGTTACACGGTACTCAACGAGCGCTATAACCAGTCAGAGCAGTACACGGGTAGGCACACGCCATATGACACGCCCGTGTCAAAACTGACACGGCCGTGCTCAAGCCTTGGTTCCGGGCCGTGTACATTTCTGACTCGATACGGCATTTTATTGAGTGACACGCCCTGGGACACGCCCGTGTCGAAGGCCGTGTCCCAGGCTCGACTATCGTCGACCTCCGATCGTCGGCTAACCTGAACACGCCCTGGGACACGCCCGTGTCCCAGGCCGTGTACCCCGACACGCCCTGGGACACGCCCGTGTCCCAGGCCGTGTTAAGCAACCTGTACCTCAAATCCACTTTTGAGTCTTTTTGGGGTGTTACATCACGTGTGCAGGGGGAGGAGGAACAGCTAACCCCCCAGCAGGAACTTGCGCACCCTGAGCCTGCCCTGCCATAACTGTCACCAAAGACTGAATCTGGGCTCGCACCTCCTCCAACTGTCTGCCCATAGCTTCGCTACTCTGACGCAGACTCTCGATCACCGCATCGTGCTGAGCCCCAGATGACTCACCTTCAGACAAGGGGGTCGAACGAGTCGCAGGTCGCCTAGCCATCCTAATATCAACATATCCCAATCAGAACCCCCAATCAACGACTAGAACGAAACACAAGTACAGACAGTACATATATAGATATAGACTTAAAGCTGCTAAACTTGCCCTGAGAGTTTATCTTTTAATAAAAAAAAATTTGATGATAAGCCCTAACCTAGGATAGTTAGCCATCACCTTGCTAACTCTCGTGCCTAGATCGGGAATGCATGACTTTATTTTGTTTTGAAAACTTATGTGTGTACATATGTCATCCTGCAAATCTTTAGCTTGGCACGCTGTGCTTATGCAATGATATGCTATGCATGATTGTGCTATGCATTCTAAAGAAAAGGCCCTAATGCATGTTATGAGCGGCGTACGCATGAAAATGTTATGCATCCCATACTACATAACATTCCCATGCAACGAAAAAAAAAACATGCTAGTCGCAGTCATGTGGTGAGGTTATGCATTCCATACTACATAACCCTCACATGTAACCCCTATGGTGGATCCATATACGAACACATATTATGCATCCCATACTACATAATATGCCCCGTATACTTCATGTTATGCCATGAGTGAAGTGTTCGTGCTTTGGCCAAGACGTGCTGATGACATATCGATGTGTGAATGACATGATGCTGAACTATTAAAGCAAACCAAGGAAGGTTGCTCAACAAACTTGTCAAGCAACCTCCCTCTGATACCAACTGTCACAACCCGCATTTTCTCCGAATTTAGGAAATATCAGAGTATGAGAAAATACGCGCCATGATGCCACGTCAAGCAGGGGATAACTACTGACGCTCAGGCTAAACCAACTACAATCCTTATGCAAGAAAATCCTGAGTTTTATGAATAGAAAATCAGTTATATTTTAGAGGCCGTATCCCTCGGCTCAGTGGATCACCTAGTCCACAAAAGAAAACGATATTTGCACGCTGCGGAAAAAAAATACTTTGTTTAGGTTTTACACCCTAAAGAGCGCATGGGGATCCTTAGAGAACCACTTACGCTATGCAAGCCTCTACGTTTAATTTATACAATATATAAGAAAACGGTTTTCATACGTGATTTGGAAAATAGTGATTAAGTTTATAAAACATGCTGATCATGAGCTTCATTTATAATAATATTTATAGTTTAAAAATATCTAGCAACCTAGCATAAATCCTTCTCAAAGCAAGTAGACTATCTCCAAAAAATGGTAGCAGCATAAGTAATATATCTAGTACAAGGTAACAACTACCAGTGGGCCCCAACAACCTGACACGAACCCACTGGCACATATGTATGTATGTAAGAAAGTGCTGAAAACTACCTCATTAACAAGATAAACGGTACTCCAAAGTCCGGGAGACCACCAACACCACCACTGCAAACTAGCCACCCAACTGGCTATGGCTCAGAACCTGGGGTATTCCAAGAGAAAACAGAATACCTCAACAAGCAACAAGGTAAAAACAACGGCATGTAAGAGTCAACCAAAAGGAAGAAGTAACTGAAAAACAAGCAGTAGAAAGAGTCACAACTGCCAAAACAGGACAACAGGAAAAAAAATGCACCACGTGCAAGAAAACAGCAACAACCCAACCCAGGAACAACATCCTGCAGGGCCAACTAGGCTACCAAGAGCCAAAAGTGCTGCAAACCACCAAGGGAACAACTTCTAACACCCTAAACTGTGGGAAGTGGTAGTAGCAAAAACAAACAACGAGGAACCGGATCGGAGGCAAACTCAGTTCCCCCCATCCACCATGTCCAAGTCAACAAGCTCGAGGGTCTACACGTGAACGCACAAGGGACCTTCCACCCACACATGCCCAGCCCGTACCTGGATCAAGAAAAATAAGAGTGGCCTTGGCTATATCACACAACTCCACCCTCCTGAAGAGCTACAAACCACCACTACTAACCACGACCCACGATTCGGCCTTTAAGAAGGTAAAGAAAATAGCCGACAAGGAAATATCAGAAATATAACAAGAAAACCACTCGGGAACGAAAAACAAGGTAAAGGAAGAGTGTTGAAAAGAATAAACACGACAAGGCGTTGAGTGAGACCCACTCAGTGCCTACTTTCACCTTGGCGTTGAGTGAGCTAGCCTCACTTAAAGCCGAAACCAAACTCTAACCACAATCCCACTAAGGTAACACGGAGCTCGACGATTGTCGACCGGAGGTCGACGATAGTCGAATGGCCTAAGGCAGAAACCGAGATCGACGATCTCCATTCAGAGATTGATGATAGTCGAACGATTCTAAGACAAAAAAAAAGAGGCAGGGAACTTCCAGTACTCGAGTATTTGCCTACTACTCGTGTATTCAAATTCCAGCACTCGAGTAGTTACCAACTACTCGAGTACCCCAACCCTCTACTCGAGTAGTCGCCTACTACTCGAGTATACAAACATAGCCAGCACTCGAGTAGTTACCAACTACTCGAGTACTCCAACCAGCTACTCGAGTATCTACAAACAGCTACTCGAGTATCTACAAACAGCTACCCGAGTATCTACAAACAGCTACCAGAGTATCTACAAACAGCTACTCGAGTACTCGAACCAGCTACTCGAGTATCTACAAACAGCTACTCGAGTATATACAAACAGCTACTCGAGTATCTACAAACAGCTGCACTCGAGTAGATGCCTACTACTCGAGTAAACCAAACCACCTACTCGAGTAGTTACCTACTAATCGAGTAACTCAGAACCCCTACTCGAGTAGTTACCTACTACTCGAGTAACTCCAAGGCAAATACTCGAGTTAATGCCTTCTACTCGAGTATCTCAAAGCTACTACTCGAGTACTCGAGCCCACTACTCGAGTAACCCAAGACCCCTACTCAAGTAGTTACCTACTACTCGAGTAACTCCACAGCTAATACTCGAGTTAATGCCTTCTACTCGAGTATCTCAAAGCTACTACTCGAGTATCTCGAAACCACTACTCGAGTACTCCAGAACTAATACCCGAGTATCTACTACCTACTCGAGTAACATACTCCCATACTCGAGTAATACACTTAACAAATTTGGGAAACCCCCCCCCCCCCCTCCTAAGACTCCCTCTCGGCTACACCCAAACCAGAACAAATCTGAACAAAGATAAACGGCATTACGCCGGCAAAGTTGGGTTCCAACAGCACAAGTAGGGGGGGTCAATAGGAAGAACTAAATCCTAAAGTTAGCAAGAAAAAGAGAACAACAAGGCCTCTACCCTAGGGCTAACAGGGATTTCAATTTCAGCAAGAATAATCAAAAAAGAAACTTGGCAAGGGCAAGAATACCACTTGCCTCAACTTTCAGCGAAGCTTGGATGGCTCTCCTCCTCTTCACACGGAACAAACAGCCGCGACACCTAGAATAAATCTCACAGCCATTAATGGCGGAAAACTCCAAAACCGAAACCCAAATCTCATCAAAACTCCACGAAAATTGAATATCTTACCGACGAAACGAAGATCTCGGAGAGAGCAAGCCAACGCCGCTTTCGGAATCGAATTCCGTTCACGAACAATCCCGAAATCGCTGACCGAAAGAGGTACAGGACGGGCGGTTTTCTCCGTTTTCTCTCGTACAGGGGCGGCGGTTTCTTATGGGGAAGATGATGCGGGCTTTCCTACTTCTAACCTAACTATATATATGGGTAAATATATTTATTAATATATAATAACATAATTTATTACATAAAGCACCAAAACGACGCGAAAACCGAATCGCCTCGGAATTTAACGAAATTCGCACCGTAGCTAAATACTCATGCTACGAACACAACGGCGAAGTCGAAATTAACTTTCGACGAACAGAACTCGAGTTATACCTATATAAATCCAAACACAAACATCCCCCGAGAGGCCACACCGGGTCACCCAAAACGACTCGGCTTGCTAGGGAGATCTTGCCAACAGGCTACAAAATAGGGCACTCAGTTCCAAGGAGCTAAACCACACTCCACAAATGGCACAAGCCACGGAAACGCGTCATCGTAACGCCAACGAGAATAAAAAAATAATCGCAAGAAAAATCGGGGGCGTTACAGATACATACGCTCAAGTATGTCACCTTGGAGCGCGCCTGTTCTTTTTGTGAAAAAGAAAGACGGTGGTTTGCGACTATGTATTGATTATCGCGAACTGAACAAGCTGACGGAGAAAAACAAGTATCCAATTCCACGGATCGATGACTTGTTCGATCAGCTAGCAGGCTCAACCGTCTATTCGAAGTTGGATTTGAAGTCCGGGTATTACCAGTTGCGGATTAGGGAAGGTGACATTCCCAAGACAGCGTTTGGCACACGCTATGGTCATTATGAGTTCACAGTGATGTTGTTCGGCTTATGTAATGTGCCTTCGGTATTCATGGATCTCATGCATCGAACGTTCCGCGAATACTTGGATCTGTTTGTGATTGTGTTTATTGATGTTATCCTTGTATATTCACAATCGGAGGAAGATCATGCAAACCACTTGTGATTAGTATTGCATACCTTGCGAAGGAATAAGCTGTATGCCAAGTTCTCTAAGTGTGAGTTCTGGCTCTCGTCGGTGGCTTTTCTAGGCCATGTGGTAAGTGGAGAGGGCATAGCGGTGGATCCGGCTAAGATAAGTGCCATTCGTGATTGGCCAGTGTTGTCTTCGGTGGCCGAGGTCAGGAGTTTCCTTGGACTGGCGGGCTACTATAGACGGTTCGTGGAGAACTTCTCCCGAATTGCTTTGCCTCTGACTACGTTGACGAGAAAGGATCAGAAGTTTGTTTGGACGCCGGAGTGCGCACGAGCTTTTGTGGAGCTGAATAATCGTTTGACCACGGCGCCTGTTTTGACGTCGCCATGTGGTACAGATGGTTTTGAGATATACAGCGATGCGTCAGGAAGCGGCTTAGGCTACGTTCTCCTGCAGTTTGGCAAGGTGATCGCCTATGGCTCACGACAATTGAAAGTGCATGAGCGTAATTACCCCGTCCATGACTTGGAGTTGGCGGCGATGATCTTTTCGCTAAAGTTATGGCGGCATTATCTTTATGGCGTGAAGGTGGATATTTATACAGATCATAAAAGCTTAAAGTATCTGCTCGAGCAAAAGGAGTTGAATATGCGACAAAGGAGGTGGATGGAATTCCTTGGGGATTATACCTTCGACATCCACTATGTTCCCGGAAAGGGAAATGTGGTCCCTGATGCCTTGAGTCGTCGGACTCCGGTGCGGGCAAATTGGTTGCGGATACATGACGAGCGGTTAATCCAGAAGTTAGAAGCTTTGGAGATATCTTGTGTGGAAAGAGATTCTTCAACTAATGCATGCGTGAACTGGTTGGAGGTTCAATATGACCTTACTGACAGGGTTCGGCGGGCAACGGAGTTGGATGAAAGTCTCCAACGCTATGCAAAGGAGGGGTCTGGTGATCAATTCTCCTGGGATGACAGTTTATTACGGAAAGATGGCCGATTGTGCGTCCCTAGTGCGGGTAAATTGCGCGAAGGATTGCTATACGAAGCACACTTTACAAAGTACTCAATTCACCCTGGGAGCACAAAAATGTACAAGGACATGAAGAAACTGTTCTGGTGGCCTGGTTTAAAGAAGGACATAGCCGCGTATGTGGCTAAATGTCGCACTTGTGCTTTGGTAAAGGCAGAATGTCAACGGCCGAGTGGTTTCCTGAAGTCATTGCCGGTTCCGCAATGGAAGTTTGAGGATATTTCTATGGATTTCGTGCACGGATTGCCGAGATCTCAGCATTGCCATGACTCAATCTGGGTGATTGTAGACCGGTTGACAAAGGTGGCTCACTTTATACCGAACAAGCGGGACGATTCAGTGGAAACGTTGGCAAAGCTATATGTGGAGCAGATTGTTCGATTGCACGGTGTTCCCCGGAGCATCGTAAGTGACCGAGATGGGCGCTTTACCTCGAAAGATTGGAGATTAATTCATCAGATGTTGGGTACGAAGTTAGCATTCAGTACGGCCTTTCACCCGCAAACGGATGGCCAAACTGAACGAACCAACAGAACGATGGAGGATATGCTCCGTATGTGCGCCCTGAACTTCGGTAAGAATTGGGAAGAGCATCTTGTTATGGTGGAGTTTGCCTATAATAATAGCCATCAAGCGAGTATAGGCATTGTAAGACCCCCCTCCCGGAACACAAGACACGGTACGAGAGGGGTCCTATGCCCAGAACAGCCGCCTTGCGGTAACACTAGCACTCAGGCTAGCCTGTACCACAAGACGCCTATTCTGCCGGCTACCAACAATATCAACAGATAAATACCAACCCAACCATAATAATATGAAAGTCAAATCCACACCAAGCATATGTCCATAATATCATAAATAAAGAAGCTACAACAAGCTTCTAATATCAGAGTACGTAAATAGAATTGCCCCGAAGGGCTACAACAAAATCTCTCTCTCACTCACATCGGTAACCGACGGTAGCGACGGTACCGTCCCTTCAGGCCCTGTCACCCTGGCATGGCCGTCCATCTGCATAGCCTGCTGCTCCACCTGCGGGGTTTCCTCTTAAAAAGGAAGACGTAGCAACCGTTAGTCAAAAAGACTAAGTGGTTTCACATCCGCTCCCCCGACGACTCCTCGGCACCGGGCGGAGAAAGGAACGGGTACAATATATAAATAACAGTAGTACAACAGGTGAAGTGAGTATACATATTATAAGCAGCAACATCAGCATTGTATAATAAACAAGCTCTTATTTCAAATCTACGAACTAAAGCAGCAAGAGAGTATATAACTAGAACAGTAAGTAACTCAACTTATATGGATGCCCATACAAGCATATAAGTTGAGGGTCGTTCAGCAGAAAGTAACTCATCGTATAGGAGTGCCCATACAAACTTATACGATGAGGGTCTTGTGTATATAATGAAGTGTGATGCTATGTATGCAATGCAATGACACACCCATGCTCAAGCACATGCAATCGCTATGTCGACACAGACTTATAGTTCCCACTATTCGAGCAGGTAGCTAACCTCTCAGGCATCAACCGTCGTGGCCAAACGGTGACAGTGGAGCGGGCATCTCCACTACTAGGATGGTCTCCACACTACCTGGCCTAGGCCTCCGTACGCCTCCATGCTAGGACACAACAGCGGAGCTCACATGCGTACTACGGCTCAGCGGGTTCTCTCGGGTAAATAAGCACCAAGATCCTAGCCCCTGACTGGCCTATGGAATGACACGGAAGGAGCCTCGGAAATGAGCACGAGGACCAAGCCCAACCGTTCACCTGGCACGGAAGGAGCCTCGGGACATGAACACCGAGGACCAAGCCCAACCGCCCAAGGTCTAACTGTCAACTCCCATCGGTGTGACGATTGGCGAGCCCGTAGACCTGCCACACTATCCTTAACCCGGGATTACGACACCGCGTGTCGACTCACACCACGTGCAATTCCACAATTCCGTGGCATGGAAGGAGTCTCGGAGAAAGCACGAGGACCAAGCCCAACCATCCATCAAATACGGAAGGAGCCTCGGGACGTGAACACCGAGGACCAAGCCCAACCGTCCGATTTTATCCAACTTAACCTCATTCCCATTAGTGACGGTCAACACCGCACTTGTTAACTTTCGCAATGTTACCCATGGGGAGACGACCCTCTTAAGCATTGGACTATCCATTCCCTTCCATCAATGCATTACACATCTGGGCCATAGTTTTAACCATTTACAAATCCTTCCAAATGAATTCCACATATTATAGATAATGCGCATAATGTTGATCTAACAAATATAACAAAGCCTTTCATTCACTTAGGCTTGATTCACATCTCGACATAGGAATTCAAGTCCTCAAACATCAACCTTCACATTACCTCGGTGATTAACACAAAAGAATTCACCCAACCTCGAGATGAATTGCAACATCTATTCCATCGAATCCAAGTTCATATTATAATCATCTAGAATTATGCATAAACTGGTCAGCAACTTTGACTGAGGATTCCCGTGGCTACTGGTATCGCCCAAAAACGTGCCACCACTCTTTGGAAAGGTAATTTCAAGGGCTACAACTTTCGTGTTTAGTCGAAAGCCCAGATCTGGTCACATCATACCAGAAATGCAACTCGAAGTCTGCTGCGTACAGGATACCGAATTCCTGGACATTAACTTCCAACCGCAGCAGATTCAAACAGACTTTCCCGTGGCTATAGGTATCGCATGGAAACGTGCAATCACTCGTTGGAAAGATAATTTCAAGGGCTACAACTTTTGTGTTTAGTCGAAAGCCCATATGCGCCCCCTTCTTGCTTAAAAATAGCCAAGAAGGTCGCTGCACGCAGAATACAGATTCTGCACGCATCTTGAAGCGAAGTGAACGGCATCCGTTCATTTCCTCCTTAAGCGATTTTCCCCAAATCGCAACCAGAAGTTCCTCCACCCTTATTCTCCCTCTTGAGGCCATTTCCTCTTCACGTGACCACCCCTATCATCACTTTGAAGCGAGGGGAGGTTGAAGACGACTAAGCTTTAGAACACAAGCTCTAGCATGGCCTTCCTAGAAAGCTTCATCTCACAAATCAAGACTAGTTTGAGTCAATGTCTCGCCTAAGAATAACTATAGATCTAGCACCAAGGGAGAGGGGAGGAAACTCACGTTATTTCCGGCGTTTCCTCCATTGCCGGCCATGGATCGCGTTATTCTCCGTGGCGGCATCCTTGGCTTCGTTAGCAGTGTTCTTCCACAGAAACGGCGGAGCTTTTCCTCCAGAATCCGGCTCCGGCGACCCGCGATATCTCCTCTTACGCTCCCGTCGGTTTGCATGGTGACGGCTCGGCAAGAACGATCGGCTAGGGTTTGGTTTACTCCCTTTTATATTACATATTAGGCTAAATCCCTTCCGCTACGTGTCACTCTCTAATTGGACCGCCCAAATTAGGTTTCATTTGAAGTGACCGGTCCAAGGATCATTCAGCATGAATCCCGAAGTCCGGTTCAGTCCGCCTATACAAGCCGGCGAATCTGCCTGGGCGAAGAAAACGCCCAAGTAAAATTCGGCGGAAATCAGTCGTCATTCTTGCCGATCGGCGAGAATCGTCAGGTCATTCTCGACGAATTCGTCGGGAATCAACAATGATTCCCGACGATTTTCCCTTAGCCTTTTTACTGGACATCCTGCGTTGATTGCGTTGAGTATTCTCGGCGATACTCGACGATCGGTGGGTATAACAGGGGATTCTCGACGATCGGCGAGAATCGCCGAGCATTCTCGCCGAATTTCCCTTAGTCTACTTGCAGCTCTGTGTCCGGCGGGTATCGACCACCGATACCTGTCGAATCGCCGAGAATCAGTCCTCCATTCTCGACGATCGACGAGCATCAACCTCCATTCTCGACGACTTTTACTTAGCCGAGTTCCCTCATCTCGGCTACTGGTTGGGGTAACCTTGAACCCAACCCTACACTTATTTATGCACCTGACACCTCGCGTCGGTGCACCCCGAGCCCGAGTTGAGTCTCTTGACTCAGAACACGTGCGAGGGGCCTAGCGCGAATTGGGACGTTACAAATCCTATAAACAAAATAAAAAGATTTCGTCTCCGAAATCAGGCTGAGGTCATGGGGAGTAGAGCATACAGAAAACAAAATATGTTTTTAAATAAAGTTACCTAAAGCAAACAACTCCGGGTAGCGTCTTTGCATCAAATCCATTGGCTCCCATGTGAATTCCTCCTTCCCATGATTAGACCATAGCACTTTTACCAAGGGGACACTTTTGCGGCGCAAGGCTCTTATCTCATTATCAACGATCCGCACCGGCTCCAGTCGCACAGATCTGTCAGACGCCACCGTACCATCAGTTGTGGGGATGTATTGTTCGGGCCGCAACAGCGCCTTCCGAAGCGACGACACATGGAACACATCGTGGAGATTCTCTAGCTCAGGTGGTAGCTCCAGCCGGTAGGCCAAAGGGCCAACCCTTTCTAATATGACATAGGGCCCAACATACCGTGGACTGAGCTTCTTCACTCCTCGCACTCGTGACACTCCATGCATCGGCCGAATTTTTAGAAATACCTTATCACCCGCTTGAAATTCCACCATACGGTGCCTTGCGTTGTAATACTTCTCCTGCCGGCTTTGAGCCTCCAACATGCGATCCCTTATTAGCCTAACCACCGCATCAGTGTCATCTATGTACTCAATTCCCAAAGTCTTCGGGTCTTCATCTTGCACCCAAGACAAGGGGGTCCTACACCTCCTTCCATATAGGGCTTCATGGGGCGCCATGCCAATACTAGCTTGATGGCTATTGTTATAGGAGAATTCCACCAAGGGCAAGAGTCTTTCCCACGGCTCTCCCCTATCTATCACACACAACCTCAATAGATCTTCCAATATTCGGATGGTCCGCTCAGACTGTTCGTCCGTCTGAGGATGAAATGCGGTACTGAAGGTAAGACGTGAGACCAAATACGTCTGTACCGCCTTCCATTCCTTGGAGGTGAAACGACCATCACGATCCGAAACTATCGTCTTAGGTACGCCGTGATACCGTACAAATTGTTCCACAAACAGGCGTACCAAGACATCCACGTGAGCCTCCTTCTTCATAGGTATGAACCGGGCAACCTTCGTTAGGCAATCAACGATCACCCATACTGAATCATTCCCTGAGCGGGAGCGAGGTAGCCCATGTACGAAGTCCATTGATATATCCTCGAACTTCCATTCAGGGATTGGCAACGACTGCAGCAGGCCACCAGGGCTCCTACATTCCGCCTTCACTCTTTGGTAGGCTTCACAATGCGTGACAAAGTACCGGACATCTTTCTTCATCCCTGGCCAACACATCGTCTTTCGTAAGCCGGCGTACATCTTTGAAATTCCTGGGTGCACGGAATATTGAGAGCAATGTGCTTCTCTCATAATATCCTCCCGGATTCTGCCACCTTTGGGAATGTAGAGTAGGCCGCGAAAGTAAACGAGGCCGTCCTTTAGTGTGTATTCGTCAGTAGTCCCGTCTTCAATTAACTTTATTGTCAGGGCCAAAGCCGCATCTAATCCTTGCTCCATTCGGATCCGGTCCCGGATATCACAAACTATGCTCATGCTGGACAGGTACTCCGTATATTCCAAAGAAGCCTTAAATATTAAGGTGATGTCCATCTCCTCGATCATCCGTGCCAACTCCATGCTCATCAACCGAGATTCTGGGCTCGAGCCGGGTACTTTCCTACTCAACGCATCGGCTACCGAGTTTGCTTTTCCGGGGTGGTAGTTCAAGGTGAACTCATAGTCGCATAGAAACTCTAACCACCGCCGTTGTCTTAAGTTCAATTCCTTCTGGGTATGAACGTACTTCAAATTTTTATGATCCGAGTAGATTTCGCAGTGGACATCGTATAGATAATGCCTCCATACCTTCAAGGCGAACACCACCGCTCCTAGCTCCAAATCATGCACCGGGTAATTGATTTCATGCTTCTTCAATTGTCTTGAAGCATAAGCAATTACGTGCCCGTGCTGCATCAACACCGCTCCCAACCCCTGATAAGACGTATCCGTATAGAATTGAAATCCTTCCTTCGCAGACGGAAGGACAAGGATGGGGGCGGAGGTAAGTCTATCCTTCAATTCCTGGAATGCCGCTTCACACTGGGGTGTCCACTCAAATAGCACTCCTTTCTTTGTCAAGGAAGTAAGCGGGAGGGCAATCTTGGAGAATCCTTTTACGAACTAGTATCCGGCAAGTCCAAGAAAACTCCTCACATCGGCCGCCGACTTCAAAGGTGACCACTCCTTCACAGCGCGCACCTTGGCTGGATCCACAGCTAGTCCTGCCCCACTGATTACATGGCCCAAGAAAGCAACCTCCTTAAGCCAGAATTCACACTTGCTAAACTTGGCGAACAGGGCGTGCTCCTTTAGCTTCTCTAGAACTAAGGCCAAATGTTCGGCATGCTCTTCCTCCGTCTTCGAGTAGACTAGGATGTCGTCAATGAACACAATGACGAAGACATCTAAATAGGCCTCAAACACTTTATTCATCAAGCTCATGAAAGCCGATGGGGCGTTTGTGAGTCCAAACGGCATCACTGTGAACTCATATAAGCCGTACCTTGAGCTGAAAGCCGTTTTCTGTATATCATCCTCCTGTATTCTCAATTGGTAATACCCCCAGCGCAAGTCTAACTTGGAGAACCAATGCGCTTCCACTAGTTGGTCGAACAACTCATCGATCCGAGGTAACGGGTAGGTGTTCCATACTGTCAGTCGGTTAAGTTCCCGATAGTCTATACATAAACGCAGGGTTCCATCCTTCTTCTTGACGAATAGAACAGGGGCTCCCCAAGGCGACGAGCTGGGGCGAACAAACCCTGATTCTACCAACTCCTGCAATTGCACTCTAAACTCTGCAAGTTCTTTTGGGGCCATCCGATAAGGGGTCCTGGAGACAGGCTTAGCTCCTGGTACAAGCTTAATTTGAAAATCCACTTCTCGATGCGGGGGTAACCCTGGCAGTTTCTCGGGAAATACCTCAGGGAAATCCCGTGCTACCCGCACATCCCTCACATCTAACTTCATCTCCTTTAGTTCGAATCGTATCATGTAGACTTCATCCCCTCTAATATGAGATTTCAAGGTCTAGATTGAGGATAACAAGATTCGTGGTGCGAAATTTATACCTTGGAAGACTACATCAGTATCCCCATGTCTCAAATAGATACACTTCTCTGCACAGTCGATTCTCGCATGGTGCCAATCTAGCCACGCCATACCCAGGATGAGGTCGAACTCTGGTATTCTCAAAATTATGGTAGGGGTATCAAAGGTCTTTCCCCCAATGGCTATCTCTAACTCACACTTTGCGGTTGCCGTCATCTCAGATCCATCTGGGAGGCGTACTCTTCGAGCAATACCAGTGAAATATTGCACTCCGTGTATATCTTTGATGAAGTCTTCAGACACGAATGAATGTGAGGCACCCGTATCAAATAATGTATGAGCCGGTTTCCCGCCGACCATCACGATGCCTAAGTGTCATTAATAATACGCAAGCTAGATGTCTAGTATATCTCAAGCAACTAGAGGATATTGATGAAAGCAAAATGACCAATTCGAATCGTACCTGCAATCATCTCTTGAGGGTTCCGCTCTTGAGTCATGTCCAGGTCATACATCTGATCTCGAGCGGGTCCGGGGTTTCTTCCTCGTGGTCCTCGTCCTTGACCACGCACATATCCCCGCCCCCGAGGGGCTGCTGGAGGGAAAGCAAGAGGCGCATCACCAAAAAGTTGTGGGCAGTAGCGTCGAATGTGGCCCGGTTGGTTGCATTCGAAGCACACCCGTTCCTGCCTTCCGCCGTGTTGCTAAAACCGTGGATGTGGAGGTAATGCTGGCGGTTGTGGAACCGGGCGCTCCTCTCCAAAGTTCTGGGGAAAACGCCCGCCACCCCTCCGATATCCTCTTCCTCTTTTATTGTCAAACCTCCTTCTGATGTTGGGGCCGGCTTCCATCACGCCCTCTGCTGGCTTCTTACCACTTCCCAAGTGGTCCGCTTCCAATCTCTTCGCCATATCAATAATCTCCGCCAGACTAGAGTCCGCTATAAACAAAAGGGCTTGCCTTAGGGGGTCTCGCAAGCCTTTGTAGAATCTTTTGGCGTACCCTCTATCATCCAGCTCATAGGAGTCAGCGAATCTAGCCAGGTGCTGAAACTCCCGTTGGTACTCCGTCACCGACATGGACCCTTGCTTAAGTTGCAAAAATCTCTCTTCCAGGCCATCCCGAGCGGCCGAGGGGATGAAATGCTCTAAGAAGGCTTCGGAGAATTCGCTCCAACTAATGTCCGTGTACACTCTTCCACGAAAAGTGGAGCCCATGAGGGACTTCCTCCACCTTTTGGCGTGCAGCTCTAAGAGTGTCACCACAAGGGTCACCGCCATGTTGTTTGGACATCTTATTCCTGCCAACAACTCTTGTATAGTGTCGAGCCACTCTTCCGTACGCACTGCCAACTCTGTCCCAACATAAGCGGGAGGGGAGAGAGTTCGGAAAACGCTTAACCAACTAGATCCTGAACCCTGTTGTTGTACAGGTGTCTGCTGAGATTGGGACCTAAAGGCATCCAGAATAACTATGAGCGTCTGCCCCAGCTCTGATTGTTGGAATTGTGTAGGTACGGACGGGGCGGGGGTGCCCCTTACTGGCTCAACAAGTGCTGGGATCTACACATAAGGTACAAACCTAGGGTTAGGTTGGCTAATCTAAGGTTAAAGACGGACAACTTAGTGTGAATTACATATGGGCACACCACTGCTTCCGCTAAGTCAGCTTGTCCCCAAACTGACCAATCAAACGGGGGTGGTACCATTGTGAAGTGACTTTTGCCTTGGAGGATCGTAGCAAGCTGATACCATTTGTAAGACCCCCCTCCCGGAACACAAGACACGGCACGAGAGGGGTCTTATGCCCAGAACAGCCGACTTGCGGTAACACTAGCACTCAGGCTAGCCTGTACCACAAGACGCCTATTCTGCCGGCTACCAACAATATCAACAGATAAATGTCAACCCAACCATAATAATATGAAAGTCAAATCCACACCAAGCATATGTCCATAATATCATAAATAAAGAAGCTACAACAAGCTTCTAATATCAGAGTACGTAAACAGAATTGCCCCGAAGGGCTACCACAAAATCTCTCTCTCACTCACATTGGTAACCGACGGTAGCGACGGTACCGTCCCTTCAGGCCCTGTCACCCTGGCCTGGCCGTCCGTCTGCATAGCCTACTGCTCCACCTACGGGGTTTCCTCCTAAAAAGGAAGACGTAGCAACCGTTAGTCAAAAAGACTAAGTGGTTTCACATCCGCTCCCCCGGCGACTCCTCGGCACCGGGCGGAGAAAGGAACAGGTACAATATATAAATAACAGTAGTACAACAGGTGAAGTGAGTATACATATTATAAGCAGCAACATTAGCAGTGTATAATAAACAAGCTCTTATTTCAAATCTACGAACTACAGCAGCAAGAGAGTATATAACTAGAACAGTAAGTAACTCAACTTATATGGATGCCCATACAAGCATATAAGTTGAGGGTCGTTCAGCAGAAAGTACCTCATCGTATAGGAGTGCCCATACAAACTTATACGATGAGGGCCTTGTGTATATAATGAAGTGCGATGCTATGTATGCAATACAATGACACACCCATGCTCAAGCACATGCAATCGCTATGTCGACACAGACTTATAGTTCCCACTATTCGAGCAGGTAGCTAACCTCTCAGGCATCAACCGTCGTGGCCAAACGGTGATAGTGGAGCGGGCATCTCCACTACTAGGCTGGTCTCCACACTACCTGGCCTAGGCCTCCGTACGCCTCCACGCTAGGACACAACAACAGAGCTCACATGCGTACTACGGCTCAGCGGGTTCTCTCGGGTAAATAAGCACCAAGATCCTAGCCCCTGACTGGCCTATGGTATGACACGGAAGGAGCCTTGGAAATGAGCACGAGGACCAAGCCCAACCGTTCACCTGGCACAGAAGGAGCCTCGGGACGTGAACACCGAGGACCAAGCCCAACCGCCCAAGGTCTAACTGTCAACTCCCATCGGTGGGACGATTGGCGAGCCCGTAGACCTGCCACACTATCCTTAACCCGGGATTACGACACCGCGTGTCGACTCACACCACGTGCAATTCCACAATTCCGTGGTATGGAAGGAGCCTCGGAGAAAGCACGAGGACCAAGCCCAACCATCCATCAAATACGGAAGGAGCCTCGGGACGTGAACACCGAGGACCAAGCCCAACCGTCCGATTTTATCCAACTTAACCTCATTCCCATTAGTGACGGTCAACACCGCACTTGTTAACTTTCGCAATGTTACCCATGGGGAGACGACCCTCTTAAGCATTGGACTATCCATTCCCTTCCATCAATCCATTACACATCCGGGCCATAGTTTTAATCATTTACAAATCCTTCCAAATGAATTCCACATATTATAGATAATGCGCATAATGTTGATCTAACAAATATAACAAAGCCTTTCATTCACTTAGGCTTGATTCACATCTCGACATAGGAATTCAAGTCCTCAAACATCAACCTTCACATTACCTCGGTGATTAACACAAAAGAATTCACCCAACCTCGAGATGAATTGCAACATCTATTCCATCGAATCCAAGTTCATATTATAATCATCTAGAATTATGCATAAACTGGTCAGAAACTTTGACTGAGGATTCTCATGGCTACTGGTATCGCCCAAAAACGTGCCAACACTCTTTGGAAAGGTAATTTCAAGGGATACAACTTTCGTGTTTAGTCGAAAGCCCAGATCTGGTCACATCATACCAGAAATGCAACTCGAAGTTTGCTGCGTACAGGATACAGAATTCCTGGACATTAACTTCCAACCGCAGCAGATTCAAACGGACTTTTCCGTGGCTACAGGTATCGCATGGAAACGTGCAACCACTCGTTGGAAAGGTAATTTCAAGGGCTACAACTTTCGTGTTTAGTCAAAAGCCCAGATCTGCCCCTTCTTGCTTAAAAATAGCCAAGAAAGTCGCTGCGCGCAGAATACAGATTCTGCACGCATCTTGAAGCGAAGTGAACGACATCCGTTCATCTTCCTCCTTAAGAGATTTTCCCCAAATCGCAACCAGAAGTTCCTCCACCCTTATTCTCCCTCTTGAGTCCATTTCCTCTTCACGTGACCACCCCTATCATCACTTTGAAGCGAGGGGAGGTTGAAGACAACTAAGCTTTAGAGCACAAGCTCTAGCATGGCCTTCCTAGAAAACTTCATCTCACAAATCAAGACTCATTTGAGTCGATGTCTCGCATAAGAATAATTACAGATCTAGCACCAAGGGAGAGGGGAGGAAACTCACGTTATTTCCGGCGTTTCGTCCGTTGCCGGCCATGGATCGCGTTATTCTCCGTGGCGGCGTCCTTGGCTTCGTTAGCAATGTTCTTCCACGGAAACGGCGGAGCTTTTCCTCCAGAATCCGGCTCCGGCGACCCGCGATATCTCCTCTTCCACTCCCGTCGGTTTGCACGGTGACGGCTCGGCAAGAACGATCGGCTAGGGTTTGGTTTACTCCCTTTTATATTACATATTAGGCTAAATCCCTTCCGCCACGTGTCACTCTCTAATTGGACTGCCCAAATTAGGTTTAATTTGAAGTGACCGGTCCAAGGATCATTCAGCACGAATCCCGAAGTCTGGTTCAGTCCGCCTATACAAGCCGGCGAATCTGCCTGGGCGAAGAAAACGCCCAAGTAAAATTCGGCAGAAATCAGTCGTCATTCTTGCCGATCGGCGAGAATCGTCAGGTCATTCTCGACGAATTCGTCGGGAATCAACAATGATTCCCGACGATTTTCCCTTAGCCTTTTTACTGGACATCCTGCGTTGATTGCGTTGAGTATTCTCGGCGATACTCGACGATCGGTGGGTATAACAGGGGATTCTCGACGATCGGCGAGAATCGCCGAGCATTCTCGCCGAATTTCCCTTAGTCTACTTGTAGCTCTGTGTCCGGCGGGTATCGACCATCGATACCCGTCGAATCGGCGAGAATTAGTCCTCCATTCTCGACGATCAACGAGCATCAACCTCCATTCTCGACGACTTTTACTTAGCCGAGTTCCCTCATCTCGGTTACTGGTTGGGGTAACCTTGAACCCAACCCTACACTTATTCTATGCACCTGACACCTCGCGTCGGTGCACCCCGAGCCCGAGTTGAGTCTCTTGACTCAGAACACGTGCGAGGGGCCTAGCGCGAATTGGGACGTTACAGGCATCGCCCCGTTTGAAGTGATGTACTGTCGTAAGTGTCATACACCGCTAGCTTGGGCAGAAACTGGCGAAACTAAACTTTTAGGCAAAAAGGAAGTCGAGGATGCTACCTCAACAATACGCTCTATTCGAGAGAGGCTCCTAATAGCTCAGGATCGGCAAGCCAAGTATTACAATACTAAGCACTGGAACGTGGAGTTCGCGGTGGGTGACTGGGTCTATTTAAAGATTAAGCCATTCAAAGGCGTATCTCGGATTCGGCGGTTGAAAAAGCTAAGTCCGCGATACCTTGGTCCGTTTGAAGTGGTGGAGCGAGTTGGGGAAGCCGCCTATCGGCTAGCTCTTTCATCGGAATTGAGTGGATTGCATGATGTGTTTCACATCTCGGTGCTATGTAAAGCAGTCAAGGATCCAGCTCAAGTAATTGACAATGATCGAGTGCCGGTTGAGTATGGGCTAACGACAAAGGTGAAGCCTATACGGATCGAGGATCGAGCCGAGAAACAGTTGCGGAACAAAGTGATCGGGATGGTCAAAGTCCGATGGGACAATTGTGGCCGAGAAGAGCTAACATGGGAGCACGAGCAGACCATGCAAGCCGAGTTTCCCGAGTTATTTTCGTAACTTGTTTGCTCGTTATATATGTAATAAAAACAAATAAATGTTTGTTATTTTCTCCCTACTGTCTTCAAATTTCGGGACGAAATTTTATTAAGGAGGGGAGGATTGTAACACCCCAAAAAGCTCAAAATTGGATTTGAGGTGCAGGTTGCTTAACACGGCCTGGGACACGGGCGTGTCCCAGGGCGTGTCGGGGGTACACGGCCTGGGACACGGGCGTGTCCCAGGGCGTGTCACTCAATAAATAGCTAGTTTGAGTCAGAAATGTACACGGCCCGGAACCAAGCCTTCAACACGGCCGTGTCAGATTTGACACGGGCATGTCCAAGGGCGTGTGCCTACCCGTGTACTGCTCTGATTGATTTAGCGCTCGTTGAGTACCGTGTAACAGGGGTGACACGGGCGTGTCACATAGCTGATATGGGCGTGTCAGGTTCGACACGGGCGTGTCAATGCCCGTGTTCTGGTAATTTTCAGTCGGTGCAAGTGCCACGTGTGCCGCTTAAGGGTACACGGCCTGTGACACGGGCGTGTCACAGGCCGTGTCAGCCAAAAGAATAGTTTTTCAGGAAAATCTTGGCCGTTCATTTTTCCTTAAAGAGGATCCTGTGGCTGGGGCTCATTCCTGGGCTGATAAGGCCGGGAAAGGAGGAGGAAAAGCTCATTTTTGAGATTCATCTTCTCTTTCTACATCTAAGAGAGAGGGGAGAGCAAGGGGAGGAAGAAGAAGTGGAATCCGGCTGCCGGTGGTGCTACTATGATCCAAATCGCGAGCCGAGTTCGGATTTGCTAAGGCAACGCTGCTGCGAAGGCTTTCATCCGTCTCAAATTTCTCTCCATGGCTCCGAAGCGAGTTCCTAGGGTAACGATTTCCTGCTTGGACATGTGAAGTCCTTAATTCCTGCATTGCATAGGGAAAACCCTTCCCCGCGAGTGTGCGGTGGGTTGTGGCGTCCCTTGGGGTAGATATGTGAAGTCCCCCTTGTTAGAGTCCGGAATTGGAGTACGGATCTAGGCATGCTGTGTGAAGCCCATCTGGACATGGTCTGGATTGGTGATGCTTGTTTGCATATCGGAGAAGACTCCGTGATTATTTCTTGTAGGCATGATGGATAAAGTACTGGAGGAAGTCCAGGAAATTATGAGAGTTGGACTCTCTTGTGGCCGTGAGTTGCTACTTTGTGTGAGGTTGAGCCGTTGGGCTGCAACTAGGCAAATGCCTTGGTGGTGGAACGGGCAAGGTGAAGTTGTACCCGCGTCAGTCCAGGCTTGAGTCTGACGATTTGAGCAACGGGCAAGATGGATCTGTACCCGCGTTATGGTTGTCTAACCTTGGGTGCTTAAGACCCTGTTAGGATCACATAGCGAGTGTCGACGGCCTGTGTGGCGATCAGACTAGAATGCTCATATTGGACCGTTATGTCTGGGACCTCTGAACGGTGGTGTTGCCGTGGAACTACGGAACACCGATAATGTGCCCTGAGTGCACGGAGCGTCGGGCCGTCGAGCCGACGTTTGTGATATGTATTGACGGTGCGTTCGTGTACATCTTGGGTGGCTTATTATACATACACTGAATTGCTATGCAGGGAAGGAATTCCGCTGCCCCATGCCAGGGGCAGGGTCGTTATAATTGGTCAGCTGAATGCTGACCGTTGCCCTGTTTACCACCGTTTGGTGGATTGGTTCTTACAGGTACTGGAGGTGCTGGTCCGAGCGGGACTTAGTGGGCTGAAGCCCAAAGCTGCGCTGCTGCCCTCTAAGGCATTGTTTTGTTTCTTTTGTTCATGTGTGGCCGGCCTGCGTGCCGATGTCTGTAATCCACACTCTTGTTCAGAGAAATAATGTAAGGCCTTATGGCCAGACTCTTTTGATATTTGTGTACGTTCCTATGTTATAGTGGACAATTTTTGTTATCTTGAGTTCAAAGATTCAACCGTGAAACTTTCGCTAGAATGCTCTGTGTTAGGATGCGTGGTTATGATATTATTTCGTAGCGTCTCCGCCTGTTTGTGGAATATGGTGTGGGGCCCCGGCCGGACCCTCTATTATATCCTTCTTGACGGGTAGAGGTGTTACACTAGGAACTATGATGGAAGCTGAAGCCCATCGTTCCCTTTCGCAAGGCACTTATTGTTATTGGTTGATTCCCTTTACCCATTCCCTTCTCATATTACGATAGACTAACCTATGGTGATTTTTAACCTTCCTCTTTTCGGGAAAGGCGATCTTTCGTCGAACCCGAGCACCTCTTAACTCTAGCCAACACCACTTCTCACTACTCTTCTTATCATTCTATTGCGAAATCATCCACATCTATCCATCCAGAAAAAATGACTAACTCCAACAACTATCCCAGATCATGTCATATTGCAATTAACAATTTGCTATATGCAGACCAACCTAGACTATATGTCGAACTGGTTAGGAAATGATCCAATACTCATCTAAATGCCCTAACTTATTTACTGGAGGTTTATCATGATATGATTTGCCTATAATCAGAAAACTATAATTTTCCTAATTTATCTGGCATTTAATTAATTTCCTCAAAATTCCTTAGGCTACCGGTTTGAACATGAACTACCCTAAGTACTCATGCAAGATGTCCAACAAAATTACTATAAATATTTTGCTATATCAATATGGTAAATCCAAAGTATCATAATTTTTCTATCATTAAAAGAGCACTAAAACCATTTTAGCAATATTTTCTATCTTACGTTACTTATGAATCAAGTACAAAAAATATCCATCTAAAAATTATAAATTAATTATATTATGCAGGTACAACCTAAACAATAGCATTGGCCAAGTTTCATAATTTTTTAGCTACAATATCATCTATAATTAATTTTCAAAGCATAAAACTTCTTTTTAACATTTGTGAAGGAAGTACTAGATTTACTCAAATAAAAATTATGCAAAAATTCAGGAGCAACCATTCTGATCTAAAACATTTACTTCCAAGATTTCATGAGGTTTCAATGAACAGAAAGAATCAAATAATTAAAACATCTATTAGGGTTATAACAATCATTACAAAATGAAGTGCTGGAAATAGACATCATAAAATTCCAGTAAAATTTCCATAAATTTTACCCGCCCCAAAACTTACTCTACCCTAGTTTCACAGCTTTTAGATAATTTTTAGTGTCAGATTTTACTTTTTTGGTATTTTACCCTAAAGCTAAGGTTAGTGTTTTAAGGTATCAACCTGTCTCCAAATCTTCCAAGATTCCATCCTAATGATTCATATCATGCTAATGTCAACTCTACTGAATTTCAAGGCAATACGAGAGCAATTGCCCCCATGTGTTTCACAACCCTCTAAACCTTCCATCTACGGTTTGAGTTTGGATCCTATGGTAAATCAACCCTAAACCACACCATTTTATCCTAGTGGGTTATAATAACCCCTCTAAGTCAGTGGTCAAAATATCAGCCTCTGTTGAGGTGATATGACCATTCTAACCTCTAGTGCACTTTTTACTCAAAAATGCCTCATTATTGCCTAGTTAAGAATAGGTGTCTTTCTATCCAAAACTCATCCAAATGAGTTAAAATTTTGTACAGAGCTAGGTTTTATATCCAGGGACCACTCACCATAATTTCGGAGGGTTTGGAGGTCATTTGACCACTTAAATAAATTCCTCTAACTTAATTAAATTAAAACAAAAACCTTAGGCAAAGTGTCTCCAAAAATTTCTATTTTTGGATAGCCTCTAGGTATGGCTAAGGGTAACCCTCTGCCCAAATTTCAGATCATTTGGACAAGGGACGAAGCATGGGCATTCATTTTAGTTCCTGCCAGACTCTAGGTTTAGCTTCTACTAAAACGGGTGCTGCGGTCAAACCGCTTACCCAATCGAGTTGAAATGAATTTTAAATTAATCTAGACTTGAAGGGATATAACTTTCGTGACTGGCCATTTTTCCTAAAACAGCCTCTAAGTGCCTCGTTTTGTAGCATCAAAATACGCCAATTTTATAAATATTTTCCTTATATATTATATTTAAAACTTTATAATATAAACATGTTTTTCTGTTCATCTTCTACAGAACCCGAAGTCAGAACTCAGAAAACTATATTTCTTGTAGCCTTTCCGTGATTCGTCACCAGTCATCCGATCACTTCCCTGGCTAGCCACCACCACCACCACCTCCGTCGAGGCGATGGCTATCGGTCGGCGGTGGTTTGGCCGTCGGAGGTGGCGGTTTCCGGCGTACCCGAAAATATATTTTTCATGGTTTTTCCATGAAAATGCGAGATAGGTCTGGCTCCGTTGAGCACGAACTCCTTTCTAAGATCCTAAGATCTACCCACAGAAGAAGAAGTAGAGGAGGACCTTGTTCGTAGTTTGGAGACGAGATGAACGTCGGATTGTCATGGCGCGGTGGTGGCATTCCCGAACTTCTCCTACAGCAAGAACAATAATCTGAATCCATTTGGTCAAGAGTGTAAACCTCTCATCTTGCTCTAAGGGGGCTTTTATAGATCTCTAAGTGGGGGAGGGGAAAGGGTGAAGCATTCATGGCCATGAAAGCTCTCTTTCTCTTAATAATATTTCGATTATGATGGAGGGAGAGGAAAAGGTGGAAGATGAAATGACTGATCCAGGTGGTGATTTCCTATTGGGTCAACTCTCCCTCATTTTATTAAGTAATTAGAGAAAGATACGACCCATAAATACTCCTGCTGTAAATTCTCATAATCAGAATTAATTATGACTTGGGTTACAGAAATTTCCAGCCTGGCTGATGTTTCGGCATTTGTCACGGGCGTGACACATAGGTCAAGGGCGTGACAGTTCCTGGTTGCAAATTCTGGGCTCGACGATCGTCTTCCTGAGATCGACGATCGTCGAAGGGGTCACGCCGTAGGTTACGGGCGTGACAAGTCGGTCACGGGCCTTACAAGCCCGGGTTGCAAATTCTACGCTCGACGATCGTCTCACTAAGATCGACGATCATCGAAGGGTGGGGTCACGCCCTAGGTCACGGGCGTGACACGTAGGTCACGGGCGTGACAAGCCCGGGTTGCGAATTCTGCGCTCGACGATCGTCTTCCTGAGATCGACGATCGTCGAAGGGGTCACGCTCTAGGTAACGGGCGTGACACGTAGGTCACGGGCGTGACAAACCCGTGACTCGAAGTCTTGGTCTATGGACTTCAATTTTTGGGCTTCCTAGGATTCTGTCATGACAGACCGACTCCTAGGGGTCTAGCCGGAAATGGGATGTTACAGTTATAAGGCTAAGAATTGAGAAGTAATTCTCATTCTAATATTGGCCATTCTCTTTCAAAAGAGAAGAGAGAGGAGAGCAAGGAAGGAAGAAGGAGAAGAGATCCGGCCGTCGGTGGAGCTTCAGCGATCCAAATCAAGAGCCGAGTTCAGCGTTGTAGA